>OY728143.1:39440000-40690000 GCA_963277665.1 Viscum album
TAGTTTTAGAGATTATATTAGTTTAGAGAATATAAATCTCTAACGATGGTCCAACTTTATACCAGGATATCACAAAATGGGGATTCATTTTATGATCATTAAATTGGAGGGAAAAATTAATACCACAATTATATAACTTTTAAAAGATATATTTATTGAAATAATTGTTTGTAAGGGGGATAAAACATTCCCTTATCATTAAAGGTAGGTAAATAGAATCTGATATTAAAAAAATCCAAAAGGATTTATTAAATTTTATATTTGATAATTAATGTTGATATGTAAAATGGTTTGTACAATTGTAAATGTGGTTTATTGAGGAATTTAAAATACTTAATTCCTAGAATATTAAAATATTTAGTTTTGGAAGATTCCAAGGAAGAATACCTTATTAATTCATGTAAATTTTCTACATTAAATGTAAAAGGACTATAATAAGGGTTATTTAACCATTTTATGGAATATTCCATTTGAAATTTAGGAAAAAATACTTCATGATGCCGGGAAAATATTATCACAAAATTTAGTTTTTTCTTATCCATTATTCATGTTCCAAACATCATGTTGATTATCCCTAATCAAGAATGTAAGTCCATATTTTTATAATATGAATGTAGACATAGTTTGACCTATGATTATGATTTTTGGAATTTTATAATTTTATGTTTCTATTAATGTTGTAACCATTAAGGATGTATGAATTTAATTTCCACTAGTACATCAAATATTCCAGATGATGTTACTTGATATATATCACTAAAATAAGGATATCAAATGAAGATTAATAATATGATATTATGTGTCTCGAGATAATGAATAGAACATTGATGAATTTACAGGGTGATGGGTGGTAATCAGTGGCTTATACTATGTCTCTATTATTGCATAAAATCTATGTGAAGTTAAATATGGGGTATGTATATAGTATATGATGTTTTACCTTGAATGGGTTCTTACAAAGACAAGAGAAGAGAAATTGTGAGGTTATATAAAGGTAGTAGTATATTTTAATACCTAATAGGAAGGTACATGAGAGATCAAAATATGGTATAGAAAATATCTTTTATGGGTATCATGACACATGTAAATATATTGATGATACCATATCATTTATTTTAGGTGGTGAGAATTTGAGTTGAGCATTGAATGTGATCTCTATAAAGTTACAATAAAAAATAGTTTTAAAAAGTTGTTAATAAGATGATAGTATTTTTTAAAACTATAAAAAACTTTTGTTAGATGATGAATATTCTATAGAATATAATATTTCCTCAATGTTCTAGTATAATATATTATGTTGGAAAATGTAAAATGTTTGATGTTATGAAGTCAATGATTGAGAATCTATTTTAAGGATCTGTAATTGAGTCTCTTGGAAAATTATCTATTATAACATGATATATAAGTCATATAAATAAATCAAATAACAATATTATTTATTAGTATATAATATATACATATTATTTCATTAATAAAAAAGATTATGATGATGTTCTAGGTTGATCAACTGTATCCAATAAAAGTATGCAGTTGGATTTCAGGAATAATTGACCGGATAAAGGAATGTATTTTTTATAAGAAATATCGTATCATCTAAATATATATGAGCCCATAGAGAATATAAATTCACTAGAGTTCATGGGTAAATTATTATTTCTCTATTTTTGTAGAGGAATAATATAGAGAGGATCCGTTTAAGAGGATATAATTTCATCATTGAAATTATATCATGTGTGAGGATTAAAATAAATAGAGACAATGAAGACACCAACTAAATCATATTACTGAATTCCTAAAAATTGTCTTCAATATTTATGAAGTTATACTAAATTATTTTGAAAATTTATTTATATCTAATATATTGACATTATTATTCCATGTTTTTTATGTCATTTTTATAAAGAAGTTCAAGGATAATATATAACAACTAGGAAAATGAAATTAAAAATTGATTGTGGATTGTTGAGTATCCATATAGAATTTGGACACTTCTAGATGTGTTGAAAAATTTCTAATGAATATCAAATGAAAAATAAGATAGAAATTAAGAATTGAGAATGGTAGTAAACCCATTTAAATTTATTGGGTTTTTTCTAGGAGGAACATAATTTTAATGTGGTTAAATAATATGAGAGATGGTTGAGTAACCATTTATATATTCCTGAAGAGGCAAAGAAAAGATTATTTCATAGAAATTATTATTTCAAAACTAATTATTACATGGTTTAAGAAGATTCGATTTATATAGTTTCTTATTAGTGGATATTATCAATGTTTTTTGTGTATCATAATCATTCAAGTGTTTTTCAGTTATAGGTAGAGTTGACTGATTTCTATCTCACAGATGTATCAGTAAGAGATGAATTTTTCCATGTTACACTAAATTTATAAAAATAAAATTGAATTCAATTCATATAGAATTTAGATAATAATTTATGAGGTTAATATTTATGAATATTACTAGATAGAAGTTGATGTGAATTATATAGTGTACACCAGATAAACAAAAAGTTATACCAAAAATAAATATTTTGATTGAAGATTTACATAGCTTCCTATATGTCTATATTTTGTTGGATTAAAAATTTAATAGAGTTTGTAACTAATTAGAGTATTATAATTATTTCTTGTGGGATAGAGGATCCATAAAAGAGGATACTCAAGAGTATATCTCATTGAGTTATTGGAAGTTATTTTTAGGAGATATATCAACAATGACATGCGATATATGTAACCCTCAATTGTAATTTTTGAGAATATTGTTAGTGTAATAATCTATTTACCGATGTGATTGAGTATGGGAAGGATGCGATTTCCCAAAGTGAGTCTTAACCTTTTAAAAAAAGTGAGTTACTATTTTTCTCATTTCATTAATATATCATTAAGGTACTGTAGTGAATAAATTTTTCTAGAGAACTATGCATCCATATAGAAATAATAATATTGATCAAATTTACCTATGAAATATATTTTCGTTGAATGTAATGAAATAAATTTTCTTACAATTGATTTAACCTCACCTCTTAGGTTGATCGCATAATGCAGTTGGGAATCCTAGAAATTTTCAATTATAATATTATATTATAAATCTTAAATTATGTTTGAATTAGGCAAGTGGATCATATTCTATAATTTGTATGAGATAGGGGAATGTAGTATCTATTGTTTACGGTGTCACCATGGGAGAGAAATGAATAGTTTATTTTTTCACAAAATAGAATTGTAATAATATTCTAGATGATTGAATGAATGATTTTTAAAAACATGTTTTATTATGAAATATTCCTAAATATGAACTTTTTCACAAATGAAATATTGCATCAAAATTTTGATCACTCATTGTTCGTCTTGTTCTAGTGTAATGCAATGAAACATTAATAATCAAACCATGAGTATGGAACACAATGTGATCTTAATGGAAAATCTATTATGGCGTGATATTTTGTGGAAAATATTTATAATAAACATTTCTATAGAGATAATTGTGCTCAAATCTATGTAAAATATAAATATTTAGGACAATTCCACACCATGTCAAATGATTTCAAACAATGATTATGGTTTTATATTAGTTCATTGAAATTTCATATGAGTCTTAATATATTTTTATGGTCACTAATAGTGAGGAATAGTTTTTAATAATTAGTTTCTCTCTATATTTTGAAGAAATATTATTCTAAACATTCCAAGGAGTCATGTTTCATAAAAAAATTTCATGGTACACTATAGAGATAACTTTTATTGTTTTTATGAGTATATACCTTGATGGTGAATCAAATATGAGATAGTGATGGTGTTCATGGGTGTTTCATGAAATGAAATAGTTTCAAATTTAATAAGTCATTCACAATGATTTTATATTAGTAAATGATGACAAATATTATTAAATTGTTAGGGGAATGGTTTTTACATCATATATTATTAGGCTATTCCATGACATTTCCATGATACTATTGGTATTTTAAGAGTAATTATCTATCATTTTGATAGAAATTTAGTCTCATCATGTCTTCATCGAAGTGAAATTTGGTGATAATTATGAATTATATGATATAAAGGGAGGATATTAGTGCATTATGACTAATCATTGACGACATAATATGAAATACTATGGGAATTTTAATATATTTTATATTTATATAATTTGGGTATTTATAATTATATTTTGATGTGTGATTTATTATTGTATTTTAAAGGATTTTCCTGATGGGTATCATATACAACGGAAGAGGGATATCATGGATTAGTAGAGAATATATAAGGCTTTAAAATGATATTGATTTTTTTGGTTTGGATTAAATCATACTTCCAATATGTTATATATATATAATTCTTGAACACATTCTTGAATAGTTAATTATTTATGTATTTTATCTTGTTTTATTTATTTAATTTCAATTTATTTCTATCTTCTCACATTTATGTGGTGTAGTATTCCTATTATTGATAACAATATAACAATGAGCGGATAAACCCATATGAGAGATTTGGATCGATTGACTATGGTTTATAATGAAATTTTATATTTATATAGTTCTTTTAGTATAATCATATTATCTCACTGAATATTAACAAATTTATTTTATTCTATATCACACCACATATCAAGTGTATATTATAATGAATGAAAACATATATTTTATAGTTATTATATGGATGTTTTACTAATGCTTGGATAGGTCATTCCATATACATGTTGAATTTTGTACTATATGTTTTATAATTATATGAGGGTGAAATAATTTTTCATGTTTGTATTCTTGACACCATGTTACTAGTTTCCAGTCAAAGGGGATCATAAATTTCATTTATTCATGTCGGTGAATCCGGTTAGGTGACATATTGTGTCATCCTATACTTTTTCTTAATAATATAAATTAAATCCTAGTATATTTTAAGTCCTTATTTCTTAAAGATACTATTATTAATTTTAAATTCATTGTTGTATGGACATAATAAGATCATAACTCAAGTGGTTGGTGCAGGGAGAGTCAGAAAATCCCATTTCATCTAGAGTGTTCAGTTTCTATATTTTGTTTGAATATTCATCTTCTATTTCAGTTCTTATGGGTTTTTTATATTTTTTAATATGATATAATAAAATTTTGGTACCCCAATGATTACACCCATGATTATTGGGGTCTTTGATATTATATTATAAGAAAAATGAAGGAGGAAAAATAATTATAAGGTTAAATTAATATTTTGGAAAATCCATATAGAGCATGTATGGATGTATCTATAAACAATTTAATATATTGTTTAATAGTTTGTTCACCAACTAGTTCATCCAAACAATATAATGTGCAGTTTTACCAACAATGTTTTTTCAACTACCATTCATTTTTAATTTAATAAAATGGTTATTACTATTTTGTGTGGTTAATTAGGTGACTTTTCTACTGAATTTATTTTATTCTGTGATTATTATAATGACGCTTCTAGCCATGTTGTATAGTTATGATATATGAAATATTGGTTTTTTCTTTTTTGATGAAAATGATTTTTAGATAATAAAAGATATTTTATTGATGATTTTATTTTAAAAATATTTTTTTTGATATAATGAAAAATGTTCTAAAAATATTCAATTTTCATTAAAATTAATTACTACTCCTCATTATTTATTATTTATATGGATAATTATAATTTAAGGAAGGACATTAGTATTTTTTTGAATATTTTAAAACATATTATTATTATTTAGAATTGATGTGTATTTATATATCCAGAACCATTTTGAATGTATATGATTTCAATATGAAATTTTGTAAATTTTTATAACTGTAATGTATAATGGATAAGTTTTTTTAAAATTAATTTTGGGTTTTAAAAAACATTTAAAAAGGATTCATGGAATATGGTGTGTTATAAAGGAACTTATGATATAGTGTTTATTTAATATTATATTTTTATATTTTTTATAGTGTTATCATCTTAATAATGATCATTTTTTATCTTGTGGATTAATTTTTGAAATTTAATTTCAGATCATTTGAAATATGGATATTCTAATGAATAGAAATTTTCAGATGTTTTCTAATTAATGTGGAAAGATTACCAAGGGTCTTATATTTAATTTTAAACACTTCATTACAATATAAATTACATTGGTAATTCTTATCAAAGATATAATGGATTAATAAATATTATATTCCTGTAATATGTTTCATGGTTATGTAAATATGAAATATTATTAGAGAATCTAGACTTTTTTTATTCAATGATGTTCCATAGATTGAATAATTTTATTTCATTGGTCTATCTATTTTGAATGATTATCCTGAAAGATATCTGGATATGGTGGTGGAGATTGATCCTTTTTTTCATTCAAAAATATTGAGTCATATTGCATCCTTCTTCATTCATCAGGGTCTTTTTTATGTAGTTTAATAATTATGTTTGTTTCGGGAAAACCATTTTATGAACAACCCATAATAGTTATTTTATATTTACTTATTTCTATAGATTTTATCATATTCACATTGGAGAAATTTGAGGCACTATATTTGATTTTATTATGATTATTCCATTTATTTTTTAATTATGCATTTATTGAGTGATGGATATTGTGTATATTTTTCAGGCATAATATTTTATTTTTTTCCTCTGATGTTTTTTTGACACAACTTATGGTTGAGGATTGATGGTTTATACATGTTCAAGCCATGGGGGTTTGTTTTAGGATACTAGGAAAAACATAGAACTAGTACATATTATAAAAAAATTGATACTAGTTTGGTTATATTTTTCACTGAGAGATGGTGTTTAAAAAACCATATATATATATATTTGTGTATATATTTATATTTATAAATATATTCATTCTATTTAATATATTTTGATACACATAATTAAGTATTTTAAAAAAATCATAAAATATTAGACTATTATAAATGTTCTATAAAAATTGTACATATGATCAACACTAACTATATTATTAAATTTGTAAGGATAACACATATATCAAATTATAAGAAGTTAAAATAAAAATAATTAAAATTAAAGATTAATTATTTTCAAAAAAACAATTTTAATGTATGAAAAGAATTATTATCTTAATAAATATAATTTATATCTATTGTGAAAATATATTAATATGATATATATATATATATATTATATACTAAATAAATTGTTTTATGATTCACATAATAGGGTATCCATGTAGATCCATGTACTAGATGCTACTTAACAGTGTCCCATGATAGTGTCAACATGACCTCAAGCGTGCCTCCCTAAATGCCAAAGCCTAAAACTAGAAGCAAGGCTATATAGTGTTTCAATGGGATGAATGTTCACTAATTGGTCAAAGTAGATCACAAATATATGTTTATATATATATATGCATAATTATAAACTATTAAAGAGTTGGGAAACGATAGATAAAAAAAAATAGTTCAATAGAAATTAATATATAGGTGGATGAATAATGATAAGATGTTACAATTTGTTATGACAATGATGTTGTTTTGATATAAAACATTAAAATGATTTAGAGAACATAAAAATTACCAAAATTAAAAAATAGTTAATATTGAAAAAATATCTACTACTAATATACCGAGCATAGGCTCAATGCTCTACTCCAAACCAATATCATATAACTCTACATCACACATCAGATGCTGGCTGCATCCCTTTAACTATAGAAGAAGTCAATATGTATTATTTTGTTTCAAAGGTGGCCCATGAAGGGTGTGAGAAATAATCTGAATATTAAATCACCAATGGTGTCCAGCTCAAACAATCACATGAAATATAACATTAATAGAACTCCATTAATAAAAAATGTAATATAGAAATAAATAAATAATATAACAAGGCATGGATAAAATATAACACTCTTACACTTTTTCCTTATTCCACAATATCTACTGAGTCTATACTAAGAGAACCTATGAATGTAAATTTAGAGGTTCAATTTGTAACACAATAGAATATATCAAAACTTGTGATTGGGATTATCAGAAACATCACAAGGTTTCCAAAACAAAAATATCATATCTTAATTAAAATAATTCATGTGATTTTTTATAATGCCCCGACCATAAACCTTACTTAATATTGAATTAAATGAATAATTCAAATTGAGGATCTTTTCAGGTTTACAGTTTTAGAGATTTAGTTCATAAATCATGAATTACATTCCGCATTTAAACAATGTGGTTACATAAAAGATAGTATTCGTTTTTCCCCATCAACGGAAACATATTTAAAATAAAACATGGATTCTTTCTTGACACTTCCTTGACATTATCATCATAACATGCACCTTTCCATTGACCTGTGAAAAAAATTTCAAAAACATGGGATAAGCATAAAATTCTCGGTAAGGGATATAAAAGTACGAAAAGAAAACATTAGTCCATGTATGAAATTATACATTACTCATAAAACATAAGCATTTTAACATACCTCATAAAATCATGAATAAATCATAGAAATCATAAGGAATAATGGTAACTTGAGGCATTCATAACATTCTTACGTAGGGAGTAACCCTCTTAATTACGTTTCGAATACCCCTCACAGCATATTCCCTAAATCTCTTCGAAGAAACCATACTGTTTAACCCCTTGGAATTACCCAATGCATTGGGTAGAAATATCGGGCTCACCTGCCCTTAGTTTATCACGGAAGCACATGTCTTCATAATAATTCCCAAGAACCATAACATAATTGTATCACATAAAACATGCATAAAGGAAAAATAACATTTCCACTTTTCAATCACAAGATATCAATACAACAAATTGATATAAAAACATTATGAAAACCATTTTCAATACCAAAATAAAATAAAATTAAAATAGGGTATTTATTTTTCTTTTAAAAAAATGTATGTCTTGTAGAGGAAGCTGAAACTCAAATAATGGTCACGACTGCGAAGATGTCGTTGTCGCCGCATAGGTACGACAAAAACATTTCCTTTTGTCATTTAGTAAACCGCTTTGTATAAAAAAAAAATTATTTTGGATAAACGTAAAATTCAATGTTGTTTATACACCGTATAAAATAAGGTTGTGTATAAAACAAAATATGCATCAATGAAAGGAGATTGAGACGAAGTCCCTTAAAAAGATGACATCCTTGGATTAAGGATAAATCAGTTACATAATTAAGTGTCACAAACGATTACACCAAATATAAGTGGATATTAACTGTAAAAAAATCAGAGGACATTCACACATATTCATAGAACGACATACTCAAGGAGTACATGTTTATCCCAAAGAATCAAAATTGGGTTAAGATGTTTCCTTGCAAAATTTCGACAGCCTAACGACGTCACTTCAAAATTCAGAAAAAGAGTTGATGAGAGATAAAAAAAGTCTCTCATAACTTGGACATAAAATTTACATCAATAAGGATATAGAAGAACATATCGCAACATAATAGTACGTGAATTAAAAGACATAACAAAAGAAGTCTATTAAAAATAGGAGGGTGAAAGGTTCCCTTACCGACTTGGGTAACATTCGAAACGTACACCCCATGGAAGAAGGGTCATACAATGAAGATATAAATACCCTTAAATGAAATTATACTACAAATAGTGTATAATAATGGGAAGTACAAACACCAGTCAATGTAAATAGTGGCAAACGTAGTATAAATGTCATAGGAATAATAGTGAGATGAAAAATCCCTTACGAAAACTCGGGATCCTCACGACGCCACTAAAAACTTCCATAAATGGATTTATGAGATAAAATAGGGTCTCTCATTATATGAACATAAAAATTTCAGTATGAAGAATATAATCTAACATCCCCAATCATAATAAATATGAGCTTAAAATACATGACATAAAAGAAAGTACTTAAAAAGGAAGAGAGAGGGTGGATCTCTTACGAAAATTCGGCAGCCTAACGGCGCCACTAAAAACTTCCAAAATGGATTGATGAGAGAAAATAGGGTCTCTCACCATATGAACAAAAAAATTATAGTAGGATTAATATAAAATAACATCCCAATCATAAGAAAGATTAGTTTAAAAGGATTGACATAAAAGAGTGTACTTATAAAGAAAGAGAGGGGTAGGATCCCTTACCTTAAGTCTGACTTGTCTTGTTCGTTTGATTATATTCCAGAATAATAAACTTCGGTCAATTTATAATTTCTTAAGGATTTCCTTTAATGATTAGTATTCAGTTCATATCACATATTATAATGTTATAATAATTGTTTAATAATGTTAGTTCATATTAGACGTTTTTGCCGATGTTTGGTACATGAGTTAAAAAAATGAACTTGTTTGAAAATGATTGCCCATGTAGTTATAAGTAAATCATTTATAGAATAGTATTAATTATTAAAATATCATATATATCCATTACATTTTCATTTTATACTATTCCATATCATTTGGAGATAAAAAAATGAAAAGCACCGTTCATGGAGACGGTAGGTCGTACGTACACATGAAGGCTACTTTCATTTTTTTTGTTATATTAATGGAAGTAAAAATAAATGAGATCTATATATATATTATAATTCCATTAAAATATATATGTTATATAGGTCACATATGTTCAATAATTTTATTCTTTATACATTCCATGTATTGCATGAACAAGTCACATCACTTGGGGGGGGTGGTAGTCCACACTTCCTCATATGAAATTAGCGTATTTTCACAACATGAAAAGAATAATGGTATGTTTTAAATATAAAATACAGAAGCATATAGTAAACATAAATACCATATATATCAAATATAAAATACAGTGACATCATAATGTCCACCTTTAAATGTGTTAAAATAATATTGAATAATCATCCTTTCGTGAGGCAGTAAATCGCCAACCACATAAACAGTATGTTATTTAACCATTAGACGAAGGAGTGTGAATGTGTAGCTAAAATACGTCTTATAAAAACATCCTAGTATATTTAATATACTGTTCTTGTAACAAAAAATATGTAATAAAAAGATTTTAGGGGTTTGGAGAAGCTAATTTAAAAAAAGAACACAAGGGAAGGCATTGCCTTTAAATCGGGTAACTCTCTTTGATTTAAGCTCAAAAGATTCCATGGAAAGAATTCTGCCCAAAGTGAGGCTTCAAAGAAGAATAGAGTAATGTGGAGAGATGAAATGGGCCGGGGTTGGCTGAGCCAATGGCTTGAGAGGTGTGGTTAAGGTGGTAGAGGTGTGGGCCTTTTATAAGAGGAGAGGAGGGGCACTCTTGGAATGTTACAAAATGTTACATTATTTTCAAATGAGTTTCGGATTTTAAAGGTCCCAAATTGATGTATTTATAGGATAAGGTGGTAAGGGTTCGAAATAAACTCATCCAATAGGTCTTTTACAAGTTTATGTTACATTTTTAAGATTATCTTTTCATTTTATTTAAATCCTTTATTAATGAGGTAATCTCCAAATCATCATGATGTCATAAATAATTTAATTTCTTTAATGTCTAAAAATTATAGAAAAAATATCATGATGTAGAAAAACATTTTAGATTTATAATTAATATTTATAGTAAAAAATATTACTTTTATAACCCAATTTAAAAATTGTTTTAGTAAAACTACTCATGCTTGTGACATTTCTATTTTTACTTAAAATAAAAAGTTATTTATGACATATTCCAACCAAAGTGGATCCATGGGGTCCCCAAGTTGACCCCTGGATTTTATTGGTCGGCCATGACACATCCAATGATGGTAGGAAATGTGTCTAGGTCATTTCATGTTATTAAAACATTATTTTTACCTTAAATTACAGTAATTACTTCTAATCGCGATTAAAAACTTAAAAGTTACTATTCACCAAAAAAATTATTTTAATCCCGTTAAACTACATTTTACATTCTAATGACAACCATGTATGTTGGATTTTGGAAATTCAAATCACAGAAGTGGTAATGTTTCATTTAAATGAAAAATCAGTTTTTAAACTACCACTTAGTGGTTTCACTATTCAAAAAAAATTTACTGTTTCAGAAAAATACCAAATAATCACCATAAGCTATATTTGATATTCAGAATTCAAAAATGATGGATATTTTACAAAATTCAAAACATATATGTTGCATTAATTAATTTAATAATTAAATCCTACTTTGAAAACAAATAGCATTTTTTTAAGAAAAAATATCTATTAAAAGATTAACAATAGTTTAAGTCCAATTTCAAAGTGAAATTAACACCAATGACCACTATTGAATTAAATGGTAAAAATATATTCTAATTTTACTTTAAAAACAACTCAAAAGATAATATAATCATATAAATAATATAGAATAAAAAGAGGTTTTGAATTAAAATACAACATTTTCTCTATACATTAAAAATGAACATTTTCGGAGAAATACCAAAAATTTACCCAAAGTAAGTTTTGATGTCCCTATTCTAAAGAAGAATTTTAGTTTGTCAAATATAACATAAAAAATTGTCAAAAAGTGGATTTAAAAGACAGTCTCCATCAAAAGGTGGTTAATCGTCTTTTAAAAATTATTACAATGTTTGCGCTTAAAATTGGATTCATTCGCATTTTTAATCCTCTAACATTTATTGTAAAAAGTAAAAATATTTTACAAACATATATAATCATTTTGTAGTTAGTTCTGTTCATTCCCGCCATTACAACGACTAGGCATTAACTACCATTTAAAATAATATTGTTTTATTATTAGAGTGCAACCTAAGATTCCCAAGAAACTCATTGTTGCGTATTGGTTATGCCATCGAGAATAGAGTCCACATTAATTTAATATTAATATTATATTCACAAATATGGATTAATGTGAAAATGAAATATTCTATATTTACCTGGGGTGTTACATCCTTCCCCCCTTTTGGGAATTGCGCCCTCACAATTTTTAAATTGGGCTTGGAAACTTCATTGAAAATCGCACATTGGAACAAGAGTCAGTAAAACAATCACATTAAAATAAAGAAATAGAAGTACAAAGTTCACCCGAGTTAACCCATACTAGGATTCC
This sequence comes from Viscum album, assembly GCA_963277665.1. Classification (NCBI taxonomy): domain Eukaryota; kingdom Viridiplantae; phylum Streptophyta; class Magnoliopsida; order Santalales; family Viscaceae; genus Viscum; species Viscum album. The sequence goes on from OY728143.1 coordinate 39,452,957, forward strand.
ATGTAGGAAAACATGGATATGGAGGAAAAACAAAGGGTCATGTTCTGAGGGAGAGTGATAGAAAACATGTTTAAGAGAAAGTTAACAACAAGAAAATCACATACTTGTGGTTGGTGAAATGGTATTCGATTCCCCCGTAGGAAACGTTAATAGACAACATTTTTTATTTATGTTACTTTTCATTGAGGAATTTATTTTTGATCTTATGGAAACATACTTACTTGTCATGTTTACTATCAACTTTTTCTATATTTCTTACAGAAACTCGTACTTTCCCCAAATAATGAGTATTTATGAAGACTTGTTTACATTAAGAGAGCTATAATCAACTACTAGAGATTCATATAATCAAAAAAAGAGAACTATATACTTCCCATGTCTTTAGACCTTACCCAAATCTAAAACATAAAAGGTTAGTATGAGAACAGATAATACCCAAAAAGAATAATCCTTTATAAAAAAAATCTATTCTTAATCTCCAAAATTTGTCAAACAATACCCAATGTTCAACAAAGACCATTCAATAAACAATTTGTCTATAATATTCTTCAATGTAAACCAAACTAAGATTAGAACACAAATATTTGAAGGATTTAATCACATTTCTTCCATGGTATAAATTAACAATTATCTCCAAATAACATCAGTTGCTCTTAAAGTCTCATATTGAAAGGTAAATAACCTAATCGCATATCCACCGTGATAGGTAAATAATTTCTACTCATAACCCAACATCAACTTAATCTTAATTCATAAAATCATAAAACTAAAAAGAATAATTCATACTAACCAAGGACTCCATGTAGTCCAGTGGTAGGCGATAAATACTAGTCGCACTTTGGTCGTGGGTTCAATTCTCGCAGCTTTGTCCGACGCGACGGGTTGTCACGCGGTCTGCGTGTTGTACTTTTTGTAAAACTCCAAAAATAACCCTAACATGTTTTAACCTCAATAGTTTCCTTATACCTTTCATTTTCATCCAAATTCATTACGATCTCAAAATCTTAATTCATTAAATCTTATTTCACCCCCATAAGATAAAATAAAACTATTCCCAAAATGAATAACATCATAACTTGATCATGGCATCCACTAGGTTTCATCATCATCTTGCTCACGTAGGTAGAAGTCCCATGCATTACAACAATGATTTAGAGATCCTTCAAATTCATTGGATTCTTCCATCCAAATTCACCTTGTACAACATGGGTCATATGGGTGTTAACAAAAAAACAGTTTTGGAAAATAATCATGTATAACATATAATTCCAAAAAATCTGATAAAACATGATTTCTATAAAATAGTCGGACATAATTTGAGTTGAAACTTTCTATTATTGGTCCTTTTAAAATACCATAAGTATGTGCAGAGAGAATATATTTTAAAAGCAAATATAAAAAGGTAGCGCAAGGGTCTCCTTCCTCAGCACCATTTTTAAAATCATAATATGCTTCAAATTCTTGTGATAAGGTAAAATGTTTGAAAATACCTTGATAATATTTACCTTTATTGAAAATATTAGAATATTGTGGAAATAGTACTTGTCTAAATATAACCCATGATCCACGATGAAAATGAGTATAGTGGAGGTGTTTGATATCTCAAACAACTAATTTCAAGTGAGTTATATGTAAGAAAAAGTTTCACAATCTTCCGAACATGACATTGCAATAATTGTTGCAAGCATGTCATCAGGAAGCGATAGGAATGTCATTTGATATCCTTCTCCTTCCATTCGTAATCGGCTTTACTTGACCTGAAAAAAGTTATAAAACAAGGATTTAACTGAAACAGTAGATATTGGGACTAATCATGTGTCTAACAAAAACACTTAATCCCTAAAGTTTCCTAAACCGACCTCTAATACCAACTATAAGGCCCCAGCCTTAAACATTACCTAATATTGAATTAAATTAATAATTCACATTGAGGATCTTTTCAGGTTTAGAGTTTTAGAGAATTAGATCATAACTCATGAATTACATTCCGCATTTAAACAAAGTGGTTACATAAAAGATAGTATTCATTTTTCCCCATCAATGGAAATATATTTAAAATAAAACATGGATTTTTTCTTGACACTTCCTGGACATTATCATCATAACATGCACCTTTCCCTTGACCCGTGAAAATCATTTCAAAAACATGGGATGAGCATAAAATGCTCAGTAAGGGATATACAAGTACGAAAAGAAAACATTAGTCCATCTATGAAATAATACTTTACTCATAAAACATAAGAATTTTAACACACCTCATAAAATCATGAATAAATCATAGAAATCATAAGGAATAATGGTATCTTGAGGCATTCATAACATTCTTACATAGGGAGTAACCCACTAGGTTACGTTTGGAATACCCCTCATAGTATATTCTCTAAATCTCTTCGGAGAAACCTTAAAGTTTAACCCCTTCGAGTTATCCAATACATTGGAGAGCTATATCGGGCTCACCCGCCCTTATTTTATCACGGAACCACCAGTATTCATAATAATTCCCAAGAACCATTACATAATCATATCACATAAAACATGCATAAAGGAAACATAACATTTCCACTTTTCAATAACAAGATATCAATAAAACACATTGATATAAAAACATTATTAAAACCATTTTCAATTCCAAAATAAAAGAAAAGTAAAATAGGGTATTTATTTTTCTTTTAAAAAAATGTATGGATTGTAGAGGAAGCCGAAACTCAAATAATGGTTACGGTGGCGGAGAAGTCATTGTCGCCGTATACGTATGGAAAAATAATTCCCTTTTGTCTTTTTGTAAAATGATACATATAAAAAAAGATTACTTTTGGATAAACATAAAAGAAATGTGGTTTATACACCGTATAAAAGAAGGTTGTGTATAAAACAAAATATGCCTCAATGAAAGGAGATTGAGACGAAGTCCCTTACAAAGACGGTATCCTTGGATTAAGGATAAATCAATTACATAATTATGTGTGACAAAATAATACACCAAATATAATGGGATATTAAATGTAAAACAATCATATAAAATTCACACATATTCATCGAACGACATATTCAAGGAGTACAAGTTTATCCCAAACAATCAAAATTGGGTTAAGAAGTTTCCTTGCAAAAATTCGACAGCCTAACGGCGTCACTTAAAAATTCAGAAAAACAGTTGATAGAGAGATAAAAAGGTTATATGAATACTTGGACATAAAATTTACATCAATAAGGATATAGAAGAACATATCCCAACATAAAAATATGTGAATTAAAATACATAACAAAAGACATCTTTTAAAAAGAGGAGGGTGAAAGGTTACCTTACCGACTTGGGTAACATTCAAAACATACACCCCATGGAAGAAGGGTCATACAATGAAGATGTAAATACCCATAAATGAAATTATACTAAAAAAAGTGTATAATAATGGGCAGTACATACACCACTCAAAGTAGATAGTGGCAACATAACATAAATTTCACAGTAATAAAAGTGAAATGAAAAATCCCATATGAAAACTCGGCAGCCTAACGACACCACTTAAAACATCGATAAATGGATCTATGAGATCAAATAGGGTCTCTAATAAAATGAAAATAAAAATTTCAGTATGAGGAATATAAACTAACATACCCAAAAATAAGAAATATGAGCTTAAAAGAAATGACATAAAAGAGAGTACATAAAAAGAAATAGAGAGGTTGGATCTCTTACGCAAATTCAGCAGCCTAACGGCGCCACTCAAAACTTCCAAAATGGATTGATGAGAGAATATAGGGTCTCTCACCATATGAACATAAAAATTACAGTAGGAGTAATATAAAATAACATCCCAATCATAATAAAGATGATCTTAAAAGGAATGACATAAATTAGTGTACTTAAAAAGAAAGAGAGGGGTAGGATCCCTGATCTCAAGCCCGACATGTCTTATTCGTTTTTTATATTCCTGAATAACAAACTTTGGTAAATTTATAATTGATTAAGGAACTCCTTCAAATATTATTATTCAGTTCATATCACATATTATAATGTTATAATAATTTTTTAATAATGTTAGTTCCTATTAGACGTTTTTGCCGATGTTTGGTACATGATGAAAAAAACGAACTTGTTTGAAAATGATTGCCCATGTAGTTATAAGTAAATCATTTAAAAAATAGTATTAATGATTAAAATATCATATATATCCATTAAATATTCATTTTATTCTATTCCATAACATTTGGAGATAAAAAAAGAAAAGCACCGTCCATGGAGACGGTAGGCCGTACGTACGCATGAACGCTAGTTTCATTTTTTTATTAATGGAATTAAAAAAAATGAAATATATATATATATATTATAATTACAGTATAATATATATGTTATATAGGTCACATATTTTCATTAATATTTTTATTTATAAATTCCATGTATTTTATGAACGAGTCACACCACTTGAGGGGGCGGCAGTCCACACTTCCTCATATGAAATTATTGCATTTTCACAACATGAAAAGAATAAAGGAATGTTTTAAATATAAAATACGGAATCATATAGTAAACATAAATACCATATATATCACATATAAAATACAGTGACATCATAATGTCCACCTTTATAGGTGTTAAAATAATATTGAACAATCATCGTTTCGTGAGGCAGAAAAGTGCCAACCACAGATTACAGTATGTTCTTTAACCATTAGACGATGGTGTGTGAAATTGTAGCTCAAATATTTCTTATAAAAACATCCTAGTATATTTAATATACTGGTGTTGTTACAAAAAAGGTAAAAAAAATATTTTAGGGGTTTGGAGAAGCAAAATTATACAAAAGAACACAAGGGAAGACATTACCTTTAAATCCGGTAACTCTCTTTGATTTAAGCTCAAAGGATTCCTTGGAAAGGATTATGCCCAAAGTGAGGATTCAAGGAAGAATAGAGGTATGTGGAGAGATTAAATGGTCAGGGTTTGGCCGAGCAAAAGGCTTGAGAGGTGTGGTTAAGGTGGCAGAGGTATGGGCCTTTTATAAGAGGAGAGGAGGGGCACTCTTGGAAAGTTACAAAATGTTACTTTATTTTCAAATGAGATTCGGATTTTAAAAGTCCCACATTGATTTATTTAGAGGATACGGTCATAAGGGTGCGAAATATACTCATAATATAGGTCTTTTACAAGGTTACATTATTTATTTCACATTATCTTTTCATTTTATTTAAATCCTTTATTAATGAGGTAATCGCCTGATCATCATGATGTCATATGTAATTTTATACATTTAATTTCTGAAAATTATAAAAAAAATATCCGGATGTAGGAAATATTTTTATCTTTCTAATGAATATTTATAGTAAAAAATATGACTTGTATGAATCCATTTAAAAATTGTTTTAGTAAAACAACTCATGCTTATGACATTTTTATTTTAACTTAAAATAAAAAGATATTTATGTCATATTCCATACAAAGTGGCTCCATGGGGTCCCCAAGATGACCCATGGATTTTCTTGGTCTTCCATGACACATACAATGAGGGTAAGACATGTTTCAAGGTCATTTAATATTTTTAAAACATTATTTTTACCTTAAATTACATTAATTACCTCTAATCACGATTAAAAACTTAAAAGTTACTATTCCCCAAAAAATTATTTTAATCCCATTGAACGAAATTTTATATCCTAATGAAAACCATGTTTGTTGGATGTTTGAAATTCAAATCACAGAAGTGGTAATGTTTCATTGAAACAAAAAATCAGTTTTTAAACTACCACTTAGTGGTTTCACTATTCATAAAAAATTTATGTTTTTAAGAAAAATACCAAGAAATCACCCTAAGCAATATTTGATATTCCGAATTAAAAAATGATTTCTATTTTTTCCAAATTCAAAACATATATGTTTCATTAATTAATTTAATAATTAATTCCCGCTGTCAAAAAAAATATCGTGTTTTTAAGAAAAAATATCTATTAAATGATTGACACTAGTTTAAGTCCAATTTCAAAGTGAAATTAATACCAATGAACACTATTGGATTAAATGGAAAAAATATATTCTAATTTCACTTTAAAAACGATTCAAAAGTTAATATAATAATATAAATAAATTATATTAAAATTATGTTTTGAATTAAAATACAACATTTTCACTATTCATTAAAAATGAACTTTATCGGAAAAATACCAAAAAATTTACACAAAGTAAATTTTTATGTCCCTATTCTAAAGAAGATTTTTATTTAGTCAAATATAACTCATAAAATTGTCAAAAAGTGTATTTAAAATTGGTTCTCCATCAAAAGGTGGTTAATTGACCTTTTAAAGAATATTAGAATGTTTACGCTTAAAATTGGATTCATTCGCATTTTTAATCCTCTAACTTTTATTGTGAAAAAGTAAAAATATTTGACAAACATATATAATCATTTTGTAGTTAGTTATGTTAATTCCCACCATTACAACGACTAGGCATTAACTACCATTTAAAATAAAAAAAATTTATTATTAGAGTGCAATGTAAGATTCCCAAGAAACTCGTTGAGTATTGGGTACGCCATCGAGCATAGCGTACCCTTTAAAGTAATATTAATATTTATTCACAAATATAGATAAATGTGAAAAGGTCATATTCTTTATTTACATAGGTTGTTACATTTTTAATTCAATTAAACATTTTATAAATCAAATTTCTATCCAATATGATCTTGTCCATATAAATACTAATAGAATTTCATTTATCTCTCTAGAGGATCGTTATAATTCCAATACATAGATAGACCATCCAAGGTGACCCAAAAATGGAGTCTCAAGTGTCACACTAGTAATAGTGTCAAGACAAGACATACTAACACTGAATTCTTCCCTCATATCACATGTACCGGACATAGAACTGTCATTGAATGATACAACCATAATGCCACTAATCACATCAACAATGTCTCCCCTATGGAACTACGATCACTCATTTGGAGGTAAAAAGAAACAATTAACAACAATTTCATTCAAGGCATAGCCAGTGTCCCCTTAAATGTTTACAAAACATTAACAAAATATACCAAGGGAATGATGATATCATCTAAGTGGTATTTTAGTTTGAACTACATGTATCTCCCTATAAACCATAGTAAAATAAATCAACCATTAATTTATATCATAATAGGTAAATATTTAAAATAATTCAATTAAAAAATCCCTTTATTTAATAAGGATATTGTATATGAACTTTACCAATTTACTTAGTTTATCCAATTCAATTATGGAATGAGAAATAGGGGCTTTATATATGATTCATCACCCTAAGGGAATTATTTTATGATATCTATGTATCTATGGTTTCCCAAAACACATCAAAGGGTGTTAAGAAGATTAGTACAAGTGGAAATTATGTCATTATGTTGATCTAATCCAATGGGATAGAAAAATCCCAAGAGATCATCCCAGGTTGTTTATTCTCCATTACCATAGGTCGAAAATGGAATGGTGTAGATATCAATTTAATTAAATTAGAAATTATATGGTGTTTTTATAATGGATCTGGATTTTTGAACTAAAACTATATTATACAATGAAACAAAATGACAGGAAAAAACCTTGACCACCTACCATAGCCATGTACTACTACCCTTTTCATTTGTAATCAATTTAATTGGGCTAGAACATATGATTTCATATAAATCATATAATTATCTAAAAAAGGTAAATGATAGTTCACAGATATGTTTAGATAATGGAGAGAGTAAACCTGAAATATAATGGATAATATTTAAGATCTATGAAATAGTTTCCCAATGGATCTAATAGTGAGAAAAACAAATGTTGAATGGAGGAGAAGTCTTGATACCATGATTTTGATTGCGGAGGGTTCTTAAGGGAGGAATTGGAATGGTATTTTAGTGAAAATATTAGAGGAATTAATAATGGGATGAAATATTAATGTGGGTAAATCCATTAATAAAACCACACTAGGAGGGGAACATGGGTTGGCCATAGAGTTGGCCAAACGAAGTGCGAACCATGCACCAGGTTCTGATTCATGGGGAACTACACATTGGTTAGGTGAACAATTTTTCTAACATGCCCAAACTGTATGAAATGACACATTCATGAGGGGATGGAATCTCTTATGACCATGTATATGGTCTCATGATGTTTCATACAAACCATGTGGTCCCCATATACCCGCTTTATGTAATTGAATGGTTAGAGAAACAACATTTGTTGGGTAGAACAATTTCTACTAACCATGTCACCTTGTTGGCCTCTTCCAAATTCAAGGATATTGGCTTCAAATGAAACTATGACACCCCTAAGACCTTCTTGAATCCATTAAGAATAATTATTAATTCCATAAAAGGAATTTAATCAAAAAATAAATGTTTTTTACCCTTGAGAAAAGATCAAATGTCAATAAATACCCTTCGTAAGTCAACTAATTCTCGATATTTCCTTCTGAGCATGATGTAACTATCATTATATAAGGGTTATATCCACTAAAAATGTATATCATACTCACATACAAGTTCTGATGATGTACAAATCTTTGTAGCTATAACTCCCATACAAAAGGAATATTATTTCTGTAGAGAGTCATTTTGATCCAATCAATGATATGTAGATGATTCTTATTGAAGGACCCATCTAACTACAGTTCTATATCATTATGTCAAATGAATAAGATTGTTTAGGATGTTAATGTTGATGTTTTGACAAATTCAAGATTTCATACATGGATGGAACCTTGAGGTAACAACTACTGATAGGTTATCATCCCCACTCTTCCCATTATCTATAAGGGCTCGCCATATCGAGTCGATAACTTTATCGGTCCGAGAAATAATCTATGAATCAATTAAGGAAATAAATATTAAAAAAACAAATTCTTATATAACTCTAAGGGTTATTAGGAAGATCAATATAATACTTCTTCCTAGACTGATATGTAGTCACATTCTTTTAAATCAACTACACTCTATATAATGTATACTTTAAATGATGATGACGCGGTATTTCTCCCTCACACACCATTGGCCAATATAGAGGTGAATGACATGAACTAACACAAATGGATTCATATAGTGATATATGTATCATTTCCCAAACAATATTATTATAGGAAAACTCAACTAGTGGAAAATGATTTTCCCATGGACCCCCGAAATCAAGGATGCATGCTTATAGAATATTATCTGACACCTATATCATTCGATTGGGATTCCAATCAGTCTAAGTGTGATATGTTGTACTCAATAGTACCTAGGAAACCATACCTTTTTCAACTACTTCTTGAAACATAATTTAAATCAGACATGTCATTATAAAATTATATGATGGGACACAATAAGATGTGGAACCATCTCCTTGATATAAATATGTCCCAAATAAATAACAGAAAAGGCATCTTTGATCGGTAATAAGCAAGAAACCCTGGTCAACGCTTTGACAATCACCCCTACACTATCACTTCATTGAGGGGATGATGGAATGAATTTCACAATGTATATTATAATGTAATTATATTTCCATTTAGGTATGAAGAGAGGTTTTAAAAATTCCAACATGCCACTAGTGTGATGACATTACTAGCTGACAGGTCGCACACCGGTTGATAAAGCCTGTAATATTCCCTTAATACATGTCCACTAATGAAAATGATGTAAATAACATTACATAATGGTTAGAAAATGATAAATATCCCAACCATAATCATTGTATTCCCTTATCAACAATTCTGGTATATATAAAATACCCCATACACAACCATGTATGAGTTGGGTTTCACATTGATCAATGATGTAACTAAGACGTGAGCTCTCCAATGTGAGGGTCTCTCTCACGATGAGACCCTTATAATTATAATGTGGATTCATTCATATCCACTCGAGAAGGGAGTATGTTACTACTATAGCTACAAATACATGTTTCTCATGTGGGTACTAAATCACTATATTCATCTTAATGAAAAAATCCATCAAATTCCACTCACTACATGCTTCCAGGACAACTTGCATCTAAGTATTCTATCTCAAGGGATCAAGTAAGAAATTTCCCTTTATGGGTCTATAAGAAAGATCATTATAAATTGATTTTATATATTCCACCCACTTATGGTTCATCAAATTCATGTCATGTTTTAACTATAGAAGCATTACTTCCATACATGAGATTTAGTAGATGAATCTCTTGTAATATACATATAGATCAACACATATGTATATTTTGAACACATTCAAGGCTTCTTAATAGAAATCATGCAACTCTCCTTCTCTGGGTCAATAGAGACTCCAACATTAGATATGATATGGCCAATTATGTTAACCTTGCTTATCCAAAAGGGGAATTTGATGAGATTTCAAAGTATCGTGGTCTCTCTAAATATACTCTAAAAGATCTCAAGATTATTGGAATAGTCATGTCTTGTATGTTAATACAATATGATTCTATCTTTTAAGAAAACCATTAAGGAAACAATGTACATGTGGAACCCCCTTCTTAAAATCCATGATTTCTTCCAAATCATTCATCAGATCGTGATACATGACTAAAAACTCATACAACATGTACTTACTCGAAAATTTTTCACATTGAATTTCCAATTTCTTTACATGAATCTGATGGTAACTCGACCTCATATCAATCTTTGAGAAAATAGTCACTCCACAAATCTTCTAGAATAGGCCATCTATCTGAGGATGTGGATACTAGTCCTTTTTCACAAGTATGTTTAGTTAGTGGAGATCCATGTCAAATATATGGTAATTATCCTCTTTCTAGAAAAAAAGGATTAGTGAACCCCATGATGATGTTTTAGGTCATAATAACCCCTTATCCATTAGATATTAAATTTACTTTTTGAATTTGTGGATCTCTATATAGAGATCATCTATAGATGAATGGAAACAAGTTACACCCACAGAATAAGATTTATTGTGAACACAACGTCTCTCTCACTATGTAATCTTAGGAAATAATTAAGGAAAATGTCCCAGAAATAATCCACAATTGTATGAAATTCCACAGGAAGCATTCTTGAATCAATCATAAGGGGAATGACCATCTGGGATGTCAATTTTCCTTACAATGTATCCTTGGGTCCATCTCGATATTTATTAAGATCACATTATACCTTTTGTATATAGGTACTTCCCTTACGTGAAATAACAATTACCCAATAGAGATATAAATCCAATTGGGCCCAATAAGGCATAGTACCATTCATGTTGAGATTGAAATCAAATCTGTTCACATTTGTGAAAATAAACTCCATGGAAAATTGGACCCACCTATTTCAAAGGGGAACTCCTTGTATAAGCATATACCAATATATTGAACTCCCAAATGAATTTCAATAATTATAACACTAATCAAGTATTATTTCACTTTTCCCATACATCCCATAGTTTAAATATATATACAAGGGTTTTATGAACCTATATCTAAATGGGAAGATACTAATGTATATGCTACTAGAATATTACCTCTAAATGTAAATAGTATTAGACTATGATCTTTGTTCATTGACAAAAAAATATAGATATGTCCTGAAATGAGGCACTAAGATACTACCTGAGTAGTTTGCGCAAGCCTACTCTTAGGAAACTGAAAACCAAGGCCTAATTTCCTCAACCTCAGCCTAATTCTTTTGTCAAAAATATTATTGAAGAAAAACAACTATAAAAAACTATAGTCTCAAATCCTTCAACTAAATTTGGTGTTGGAACATAACCCTCTAGATTTTTACTAGGGGAACATATATGTATAAATGATTATGTCGACCCATCCCATTACAATCCTGAAACATTATTATGATCTTCTTAAACTGGTGATTTTATATCCTATCTTTCCACACAGGGGAAACACCACATAGTTATCTGTTCATGCAAAATGACTAGTACTTCCTTACAAGTACCCGAAAAATGCTTCTTTCTAACATATTATAAACCACTACACTGCCTGAAAGTTGAACTTCCCTGTTTCGCATTACTTAATTATGTATGTTTCCAATCATTTATTATAGTCTAGTTCATTATATATATAAATAGGTACATCTTAATTAAATTATAATAATATAGGATGTTCTATGAAAGACTATCATTAATTCTCCTCACAAAAATCTGCTCATCAACAGACATGAATAGTTAAAAATGTTGTACTTTGATGAAATGAGCTGATTATTCTCTCATTAACATGTCACCTTGTTGAAGGGGCATAAAATCTTGAGCTGAGTCTATGATAAATGTCTATGTAAATATATTTTAAGAAAAGTCTTTATGGAAGTCCCCAAACCATATCGTGTTTTTTTGATCATCCTTAGAACGGAAGTCCAACTAATTTTTTTAAAGTCTCATAATAAATAGATTTCAAGCTTCAAAATATGATCTGGATGTGTCTCTAAATTCATGAATATATATAACCTAACCTCTATCCATGATTCAGCGGGTTGAGGTCTTCCATCACTAGGAAATGTGGCACGGTGCTGCATCAAAACACCATAGTTAACAATACCATGGTTTTGGATGGTTAGAGGGAACTACTAGTAGATTTATTGAATCAAATGAATCTATCACAAAACTGATCATCGACTCCATGTGGATAATCTGTATGAGGCTCTTCATGTTGAAATACTATAGGGAACACATGTGGTTCAATGTCCACCACCATAAAGAGTACTCTCATGTCTACTCTCATGTAATACATCATGAGGCCTTTTCAGTGTAACATCTCTTAAATTTCCAAGTGGATTCCAAATATATAATTAATAAATGATTTTGAAATATGTATGTAAATTATATGTACAACAATATTATAAAAATGACACACACCTATCTTCCTCATCCTAAAGAAATGTCGAGTTGGTAAAGAAAGGACACATAAATATCACAAGAAACAAATCATATTTGCCAATATATTTTGGGTCAAGGAAAAGGTATTGTGGAACACTTATAAGGTGTCGATTTTTTTTATAAATAATCATCATTTTAGAAGATTATCAATTTTTATATATTAATATTTTATGTATTTAAATTTTATAAAATTGGTTGAATTGGATGGACCCCCCTTTCCCATTTAGAATAAACCATACATATTATAAATTGAAATATAGATCCCATCTAATCCTAATCAAAACCTGTTCCATCCCATGTGATAGATGGTCCATTGGTCAATGTGTTATAATAGACTACTTTTGTTTCCTTCATTAACCTAGATAGGAAAACACTATTATGTTAAGACAGAAACCTTAAGTGTCAGTTATATTTTTAAATCTGGTAAAGAATGTTGGAACATTACTATATAAAATAATCAAAGAAATTTACGTCATAAAAAAAGATAAAAATAAAAATCACATGAGAAATATTAAATACATGAAGACAGTAAATATGGTATGGTATAATGGATTACATTTAAATTCTAAGGATCCATGTATGATGAATTATTCTATGTTCCCTCATATAATTTTTTCAAGGATAAACTACCATTTTTAAATTCCTAGAAATAAATTACATCTCAAAACAGGTTCATCACCCAATGTTTAAATCCATGAAATACTAACAACATAAGCAACAATAACATTTACCCATCCTATTTATTTTGGGTTTCCCCAAATATTGTGTTAGATACTCTCATTCAGAGGCTCATTAAAAAAATTTCAATATCCTTGTCACCTTTATGAACATAATTATTATGAAAAAAAGAAAAAAAAATTATACAAATTTAAAGAATCCCAAAAATGATTCCACTTAATGGTACCCTGATACGGTGGCCACAATACCTCTAGCACAGCTCATCAAACATCATAGGCTTCAAAGTACAAGCGATGGAATATGGTGTGTCTATGGGGATACTATTACCAATTTAATTAAAGTGCAGTTCTGGTATATATATAAAGAATAAGTAACATCTGAATAACTGAAAATAGAAGGATAATATTATAAACAAATAAATAATTCCAATCATATGAATAACATATAGAAGATGAATAACAAGATGATACAATATAATGAGGATCAATGTGATTTAGTAATAATAAACATGCATGGTATTAAGGGATTATAATCATACATGACATTCTAAATAATAATAAAAGGCCAAAAATTCTACTATTAGTTTCCCAAGAATAGGATTAGTCCTATGCTACCAAACTCCATCTATGATATATAAATCACACATCAAAATCTAGCCACATCCCTTTACATATACCTTCATTAATTATGTATGGTTGGGTTCCAATTGTTTCACAATAAGGTTGTGTGATATAATCATATTTGGCCACCACCAATGGTGTATATATCAAACCATATAGTGAAATATAATTTAAAAAACATGCCATTAATCATAAATTCAATATGTAAATAAATAAATTGGACTATGTTCAAATCAGAAACCCATAAACTTTTAGATACTTCCTTAGAAAATAGCGAGTGTATACCAAGATAAAAAATGAACATAATGAGAGGGATATAATGTATAATTAGATAGACTATCCCAGAGCATATTACTAGGCTTGGTGGAGACATCCCAATGTTTCCAGAACAATAGACTAAATTACTAAATAAAATCATTCACTTGATTTTTATTTCAATGATTCCTTTAAAATAAAAATATAGATATTCACCCTTATCCCATCAATTGAAATTCTACAATAATCCCCGGAATCTTTTTATAACATTAGAATATTCCAATTTCATGGGAGTCCATCCAATTAGACCTAAGAATGAATTACCATGTTTCAATCCATGCATGATGTGGATAAACCACAATATAAACCCTATGTATGTCCCTAGTATCAAATGTTGGGGCCTGAGTCACTCTTCTAGAATGTTACAACCATCATGCCACTCATCTTTTCTAGGGTTTCTCCCATAAGTAATTGTTGGTACTCCTCTCAATGTAAAAAAGAAACAACGCTTGTTGATCCCATCTTAGGAATAACCAGTGTATCAACTAGGGTGTTTACTAAGCATTAAAAACATATATCTTTTTCACTATGATCATATACATGGTGTACATATGTCAATCCCCCTTATATATCATTATAAACCATGTTGATGGAATTGAATAAGGAATTCATAACATAATAGGAATATTGGTAATGGAATTAAAAATAATAAACATTATTGCATAATGGGAATATATAAAAACACTACCTTTTGAATAAGTATAGATAATTAATTTATAGAAAGTGATATAAGTGCTTAACTCTTGTATCATCAACCAAAAAATTTTAATTTATCATATCAACGTATCAAGAGTAGAATAAAACCCCCCAATAAGAGTTTACATTTGTCTATTATGGTGGAGAATACATAATAGGGTGGCATAGGTAAAGGAGATCATCCCAATGGATTAATTCAATACTATCCCATGTCACAAATTGGAAGTTAATAATTTCCATTTAATTTAATTTTAAATTACAAGGTGTCACTCAAAATGTCCTCCTCATGAAACAATGGTGAATATTATAACACACAATGTAATAAGGCGAAAGTACCTAGACCACCGACCATTTCCCTGGAGACCGTCCCTCATCTAGCGTTGGACATAAATTTTTTTAGAATAGAATATAGTATAGAAATATTCAAATTCATAGAAAATTGGTAAAATTAGCAATCACAAATATAGAACAATTGTGGATTGAAGCAACATGAAATATAAGGGAGAGGATTGAAGATACCACCATTAGATTTTCAATTAATCTAACAAAAACAAAAATAAATTTCATATGATGGAGTTTTCTTGATCTATAGATTTTGAAGGATGACGATTCTTATTAATGGAAGCGGGTTGTTATGCTAATGAAATGAGGTTAGGAAAGAGGAAATTAGTTCAAATCACAATGAGGGGGAAAAGTTTATTCAACCACACAAGAAGTGGTGGCCCATTTTTTCCCATGGTTATCCAAACTATACACCACTCGTGAACTATGTTCTTTCTCAAGGGACAAGTCGTATAGGGAAGGAACATAGTTTTTTTAGTTGCTGACAACCTATAAAAAATTACTCTATCATAGGGTCTATAATCTGGAACCGATGTGTGGATGGGGTTGAAAATATTCCGACAAAATAAATGGCCCCTAGTTCCCAACTATTTTCAAATATAGGACTAGATAACCTCATGCGGGCTGAACATCATAGATTCCAATAATGATTATGCATATTTTGTCTTTTCCAAAATCCGGGCATTAGCCTCCGAATAAGCACCATTCACCCCAAGACCTCCTTAACTCCCATAAGAATTATTATGATGTCTAAAAAAGGAATGTTAACAATAAAAAATGTTCTGTAACTTGTAGATAATATATTACATTACACACTTTTTATGAGATAATAATAAATCCAATATTATGCTTTATATTTAATTTTTCCAAAAACCAGGTTAATCATATTTTGTGAAAATATTTAAAAATAATTCATAAACCATTTAATAATTTTATTTTTATAAAATAACTAAATATTTAAAAAGAAAAAATAAAAAATTATATTAGGAATACATTTTTATAATTTTCTTAAATGATTAATTTTTTATGAATAATGAAGAGGTCATATTTTTTTAAAAAAAATTGTTATCTTATCAAATTTAAAATGTTTTATTTGGTATTTATGTGATTTTTAAACTTATCTATATGAAAGTTGTCTTATTATTAATCCATATTATGTAAATAAATCAATTTTATGATGAATTTATATATAAATTTTTTTCATGCATAATAAATATTTTTCATTGGAAAATTATTTTTTCACTATTAGAGGTTTAATATTATATTATATTCTTCCGCATATGAATATTGAAATTTATAAAATTGGTTAAATAATTTGGATTAGTCTTAATTAATATGGGGAAACATGTTGAACATAATTTTTGGTCTTCACGAGTCGTAAAAACTAGTTAACGTGGTTATGGTTTAAATGAGTTTACCAGTGGTTAAAGAGAAAATATATTCATTTAAATGACAATAAAGAATCTATAATTTATACATGAAATTATTATTAATATATTTTAAGTTATATAGTTCATTAAATGGTAATATTAATGTCCCTCGGTATAAGAATGTGTTATAAAATTATTATAAATCTTTAAAAATTACAAGTGTGTCACTCACCTCAATTACAAAAGTGAACCTCCTCCCCGAACAACCTCACAGTTATTATTAAATTTATATTTAAATAACCTACCAAAATGTGTCCAAAAATTTATTATCCAAGTTATATAAATTCTATAATTCCTATGAAAACCCCATAGGATCTATAATAAGTTATCCAAATGATGTTTTTCGAATAGAAAGTGACATCTTACACAGATATATCTGATTTTAATTTTATTTTAAGAACTAAAATTATGTCTTAATAATTCCAATATACTGACATCATTATATGGAATATAAAAATATTGTATTATCCCAGTGGGAAAACCAATGTACAACTCTTATTCCAATGAATGGGAATCTAAATGATCAATTGTGTGTACGGATAACTATCGCCTCGTGAACCAATATTATTTATTTTCCATCACCTCCTTCAATTGTTGGAAATAATGAAATATTTAATATTTATATATGATATTTATGAACTAATTATACTTCTTAAAATTATAATACTACATATAAATTCTTAAATATATCCCCTAGATAAATGATAAAAGCAGTCATGTATATGTGCAGACTACCACCTCCATGGTGGGACGTGATGTTTTCTTCATTTTATATTGTCATTGTAACAACCTGAGATTTTATAAGATACATTTTTTTTAATTTCATTCATATCATCTATTGTATGACACACCAAGATTATCTTGCGCTATATGCAACACTGTATTAGCTTGCAGTATACGCAACACTTTTCTTGGCTCTTGTTACACACAATTTCAAGTTCGTTTGATAGAAGTTATTCTACGCAACATTGAGTATATATATATATATATATTCAATGTATAAATAAAATATGGTTGGATTCTATTATACAAAACAATGAAGGATTCTTGCACAACACACAACCCTGACTTGGCTTGCATTACACGCAATCGCGACCTTCCTCGATAGCGTGTGTTGTACGCAATACTGGGTTTTAATAAACAATGATATATTATTATAATATTGTCATGAACTAGCCGTTATGAATAGTGTTAACTAAATTTTGAATTTTATAACATTATTATTCATCTTACACATTTCTAGAGCATGGTATAAGAACAAAATAAATTTTTCGGGTAAAGTAAGTATTTTTCAAAAAATGAAGTTTTGCTGCCTTTTGATGGCGCACCCTATTTAAATCTAGTTTTTGAAATGTTTATAAGTTTAATTTGACAAAATAAAATTCTTCTTTTTAATCGGGATATTAAAATTTACATTAGATAAAGTGTTGATATTTTTCCGATAACTTTCATATTTTAAAGAATAGTAAAAACACGCTATATTTTAATTAAAAAAAACTTTTTTCATCGTAATATCTTATGTGGTTAAATAATAATATTGAATGGTTTTAAAGTATAAATAGAATATGTTTTTACCATTTAATATAATTTATGACATTAGCATTGATTTTACTTTGAATTCGTAGGTTAAACCAATTCAATCTTTTACAATGTTTTAAAGAAAACCTGTTTTCTTTCGACAACGGGATTAATTTTAATTTAATTTCTGAAACTTTTGTGTATTGAATTTGGAAAAATGGATTCCATATTTGGAATCAGTGGATCCAAATTATTTTAATAAGCTACTTTTTATTTTTGAGAATTATGAATAGTAACTACGGTAAATTTTATTTACCATAGTTAAATGTAAATTGGGTAATTAAGGGTAAATATAATATTTTAAAATTAGCCTAACAAATGTAAAAATTCTATTGGATGACTAAAAGTCGACCCAGATCACCTAAGGGTCGGATTAGATTCATTTAATTACATTTTTTCAATGAAAATAATTTAATTATTATTAAAACCAAAGAATGTGACAACATGTCACTTTCTTAAATCTTATAAGTATAATAATTTTAATCTACTGATAAACTTCATGAAACTTAGAAAATTAATAGTCCTTATAAATCTAATACAATTATATACATCATAGGAATTTATTTAGAATTTTTAGGTATTTAATAAATATCATTTATTATGACACAAAGATGATGCAGTAATTGTCTTATTAATGAAATATTCACATAATTGATGGTATAAAGGCCCAAATAAATGTAATTTTAGAATTTTTATGACTTACACTAATTTTAAAGGATAATATGACATTTCATTGTGGATTTAAGTAACTTTTTTAGAACTTATCATTCTGTTATGAATTTTATAAAAAACATGTACCAAATAGTGTCAAAATTAACATAATATAGTTTTTAAAACAAATATTATATTAGTAATTGTTATTTTATTCCTAAAAATCTAAGGTTCGTCCAAATGATGTATATAAGGTTATATATATTAATAATAAAGAACTTGGGGTTAGTTTGGCTGCTTATAGTATGTTTATTAACCTTATAGTATAAGAACACAAGAAGACACGGTAAAAGTAAACTTATTTAAATTAATGTTAAATCTAAATGATAAGGTTAAAATAGGACCCTAAACATGTCTAAATTCGATTGGATGAGAGTATTTCGACCCATACCCATTTTAGCTTCGAAATATATCAATTTGGAACTATTTGATACCGAAATTGATTTTATAATAAAATAATATTTTTAGTTATTCCAAAGGTGCCCCTCTCATCCCTTATAAAAGGGCACCTCCTCCCTCTCTTCCTCACACAACTTTGAGCCTTCAAGCTCCGGCAACCCCTAACAAATTCTCTTCTCCACTTCCCTAGAAACATCCTAGAGGTTATGGTCTTCTTCAAAGACCAATTTTAGTGCCCTAAGAGGAGGTCTCAAAGAGGCGCTTCAAAGAAGAGGTAAATTCCGTTACCGATTCTTTCACCTTTATTTCTTCTTCCACTTCTTCTTCTTAGGGTGTTTAATTATGAAGTAATAAAATTAGTATCAGTAATATACGAATATGTTATTATAAGTATGCAACAATCCTATTTCACCAACTATCCATCCTACAGAAAACGAAATCATCGTGTGTGCGTACGTACGGAATACCGTCTCCACGCCGTGGTGAAATCTATTTTCCACCACCACCTTACTTGTATGGGTACAATGGTGTAAATAATAACTATATATGATTATTATATAGTGATATTGATACTGAAATATTATACATACACTTCAACACAAGTTAACGAATATGAGAATGATATCATCGCTCGTGCGTACGTACGGACTACCGTCTCCACGACGCGATGAGATTCATTCTCCATGTTAACCATTTAAGAATGATTATAATTTATATATAAGAACTAATAATGAAATATATGACATTATAAAGCTACTGGATTTATGTATATATGTATTTCATCTACTTACTTCCATTCACGATAATAAGGAAAGGAAAACAGCGTTCATGCGTACGTACGGACTATCGTCTCCATGAACGGTGTGTTTCATTTCATTTATCTATCTATTATATATATATATATACAGAATATATATGATATATAAATCATGATTTATATTCTGGAAGTAATTAAATCATGATATAAGTAATAATAATGTCAAGAACAACAAGTCCAAACACCTACGATAAATGAAACGATTTTACCCAAAACGCTTTTTTAACATGGAATTTACAAAAGAACGGGTAATATAAAGTCATAAATGAACCATATATGATATCATAACAATGAATATGATTCTTTAATAAGTTAATGACATTATTTAAATTCTTATACAGGAGTTTTGGGTACGTACAAAGAATATCGGACATAAGGTAATGGAAATATCACAATCTCATTTTTTTCCAGGATTGTTTATACTTTAGTATTTACTGGGGTGTATTTTATCATCCACATCCATGTTTCCAGAATATGTAATATTATTTCCATCCACCTACAATTTTTTAAATCCAATTTTACCTTTTGGTGAGTTTTTAGTAAAGAATATGAAATGAATCTTTTTCCGTTTTTCGTACGAGGTACTTTTTGACTTTTCCGACAAAAGTACAAAGAATGTTTTTTTAACATATACGGCATGAATGGATTTTTAAAACATTATTTCCAAGAAGCTTCCTTTACAAGTTTTCAAGTTTATTTTTAGTCAACGTATTTTAGTTTAGAATTATACGACATGATAAGAAAGGAAAAGTGTTTTTGAAGCAGAAAGGATATTTTCCTCAAGAATGGAGTTCAAGTGTTGTATCAAAATTATTTTCCATCTATGATAATATAGGGTTCTGTTTCTATCCCTATTATTACATGGATTTGATTATGTTGTGATGGAAATATTATTATGAATTCCTTTATCTTATATGAATTGTTTTATGATGTCATGTTGTTTAAGAATCCCATTTTTTACTACATGGGTTATGCAATGATGTATGATTTATTATTTTGTGGCACACATAAGAATGGTATCATTATGAGATGGGTGGGACCTATATCTCCCTCCAATGCATTGGGTAAAGATTTTATATCTCATGAGATAGACATGGATGGAACGGTAGGTTATACCGGTTCAATGAAATATGACGGAAACGAGGGTGACTCGGTTCAGAAAGGGACTTTGTCCACTATGATAGTCTTGGCAATGAGTCTTGACTAATAAGAAATGATTCTATATGATTATGTGTGTATGCCACAAAATTTAATGTTTTAATTTATGATTATTGTGATTACATTTCACAGCCATGAATTATTCCAGGTTATGAAATTATGATCTCTTTTACAGGTTAAGATTTCCAAAAGTTATGTGCTTATGTATATGATGTGATTGATATTTCTTTTGTTTACCCTTACTGAGTATTTGACCTCACCCTTTCATGTTTTCTTTTTCCCAGGATATAAGGAAAGGTTTTAGGTATAAAAAAAGGAAGATATTTATGTGAGATGTTGAAGATCTTTCACCAGGATTAGAAGATTATATTCCGAGTTTCCAAAGACACTAAACTATTACGATCCTTGTGTGTGTGTTTTTGTTATGTACTAAATATTCTGCAAAAGTAATGTAATTTCCATGTACGTCAGGCTTCAGGTCTCTACAGTTGGTATTAGAGGAATGGTTTAGTCAACCTTTGGAAACTAGGATGTGAGAACGTTAGTGAGATCCCTAGAGATATTTCTAAGGTATGACTAGGGATGTACCTAAGGATAAGTATACGTATAGGTTATAGTCCTAGAATTGCGCTAAGGATATTATAATTTAACCAAAGATGTTAGATATTGAAGTTACTCCCCCTTTATTATGATTTTTGCCTCTCACAATATTCTTTTTGGGTTTTAGAAAATGGATGGAAACAAGATTATTCATGATAATGGAGGATATGATG
The DNA here is from genome assembly GCA_963277665.1 of Viscum album. Lineage (NCBI taxonomy): Eukaryota > Viridiplantae > Streptophyta > Magnoliopsida > Santalales > Viscaceae > Viscum > Viscum album. The sequence continues at coordinate 39,475,283 of OY728143.1, forward strand.
GACAATGGAATGATATTCTTCATGAGCAACCAAATGAAATGGGATTTGGAGGTCCAAACATCATTATTATGCCGAATCATCAATCTCATAATATGATCAATAAAGTAAAACTTGGAATGTTTCCTGACTCGGCTAATAAGAGAAAGATGGAGTTTCATGATGATCATAGAGGAAAAAAAGTTTAATTTCCCCTATGTAAATCATGTGGGAAGAGGCATCAAGGAGAATGTTTCAAAGGAACTGGAATATGATTTGGGTGTGGAAGAGAAGGACACAAAGCCAGTAAGTTCAAAGGAAAAGGTTCAGTTAACACCAGGGTTGAGGATAATGGTATTGCTACGACATCAACAACGGTTAAATGTCTTAAATGTAGAATGTACAGGCATTATGCAAACCAATTCCCTAAGAGAAATTCTCATGAAGAGAATCAGTATGGTCGTATGGGTAGTATTTATGTGGATGATGATGAAGAGACTACAAATGATATGTGAGATGAAAGAAATGTTGAAGCTTGGTCAATGGTTTATGAATTTAGTGGAATGATTACATGTTTATCATGTGTAATGTTGTATAAGTAATCTCATGGTACTATGGAATAAAGAGACATCTAAGGATTGTTACACTGTTGTCTTTCCTTGAGTTTTAAAATGTATGATTAATGTTATCAGTATCTATGAAAGGTTATTCAGATATTTTTGGAATGTAGATGATATGTGCATAATGAAGGGAAAATGAGAAAACGAAATGTTTAACAGTATTCATGAGCTCATGATTGATATAAGGACTAAGTGATATCATGGTTTGAGTATATATATTTTTGAGGGTTTTGGTATGTGGAAGGTGTTAACTTTTAACTGCATTCATGTTTTCACTAAAGTTCAATGGGTATTCAAGAGAATACATGATTAAGGCCTTTGAATGTTTGGAATGTGACCAACAAAACATATCTTATGATATATGGGGATCAACGATGGTATTAAATCTCTGGTAATCGTTTTCACTATTTTATGAGAGTGGACTGCAGTATTATGGATAATCCTAAAGATTGGAAGGGATTATTTTGGACATACGTTAGTATGGATAGATGTTTTTTCGATATTATTTCTGGGATGTTATAGTAATGTAGTTTTAGAAAAAGGACAACCTGCAGGACGGGCGACAACCCATCGCGTCGGACAAGGCTGTGGGAATCGAACCCACAACCGAAGTGCGACTGGCCTTTATCACCAACCACTGTACTACAGGATGTCCCTGGTTAGTAGAAACTAGTTCTATTATATTAAGCAATATGATATATGAATTATAAGTCCATTTTAGGAACCATATATGATTAATCTCACTATAGAATGACTTATATATATTTAATAACTTTTTTTAACCTTTTGTTTGAGATAGATAGAATGACCCGTCATTCTATCACATGATCTGCTAACACTTCACAAATAACAAATTCAACGTCATTTATTTAAGAGATGAAGTAGAAATTGTTCAAGGCACGAACAACAGTGAGATTTTACCAAAATAAAGTAATTATTTATTCTAATTCAAATTCTTCAACTTTAGGGAATCGATCTTGAAAACCAAAAATGTTGTCCAAGTGCTCTTATATCTGATTAATCAGATGGTACCTTAGATCATCACAAATTTATGGATTTGTGATTGCTAGCTTTTCCATAGCCATGTTCTCTACCACTCTCCATCAGAACATGATGGTTAGATTTCTCTTCCATATCCATATTTTCACCTATGTGGAAACCCAGTGATTAGTTTATTTGGGTAACCGTTACGTTTCATACTTTTGTTTTTAAAGATTGGTTTTGGTATTCCATTTTACGATGTGGGTTTCTATTAAACAAACTTACGAGTAGTAAACCATTTATAACCCCGGCGAATTTTGAGGGCGAAATTCATTTTAAGGGGGGTAGAATGTAACAACCCGAGATTTTATAAGATACATTCCTTTTAATTTCATTCATATCTTCTATTGTATGACACACCAAGATTATCTTGTGCTATATGCAACACTTTATTAGCTAGCAGTATACGCAACACTTATCTTGGCTCTTTTTACACACAATTTTATGTTCGATTGATAGAAGTTATTCTACGAAACATTGAGTGTATATATATATATATTCAATGTATAAATGAAATATGGTTGGATTCTATTATATGAAACAACGAAGGATTCTTACGCAACACACAACCCTGACTTGGCTTGCATTACATGCAATCGCGACCTTCCTCGATAGCGTGTGTTGTACGCAATACTGGGTTTTAATAAACAACGATATATTATTATAATATTGTCATGAACTAGCCGTTATGAATAGTGTTAACTAAATTTTTAATTTTATAACATTATTATTCATCTTACACATTTCTAGAGCATGGTATAAGAACAAAATAAATTTTTCGGGTAAAATAAGTATTTTACAAAAAATGCAGTTTTGCCGCCTTTTGATGGCGCACCCACTTTAAATCTAGTTTTCGACATGTTTATAAGTTCAATTTTACAAAATAAAATTCTTATTTTTAATCAGGATATAATAATTTACATTAGATAAAGTTTTGATATTTTTCTGATAACTTTCATATTTTAATGAATAGTAAAAACACGCTATATTTTAATTAAAAACAACTTTTTTCATCGTAATATCTTATGTGGTTAAATTATAATATTTAATGGTTTTAAAGTATAAATAGAATATAATTTTACCATTTAATATAATTTATGACATTAGCATTGATTTTACCTTGAATTCGTAGGTTAAATCAATTCAATCTTTTACATAGTTTTAAAGAAAACCCGTTTTCTTTCGACAACGGGATTAATTTTAATTTAATTTCTGCAACTTTTGTGTATTGAATTTGGAAAAATGGATTCCATATTTGGAATCAGTGGATCCAAATTATGTTAATAAGCTACTTTTTGTTTTTGAGAATTATGAATAGTAACTACGGTAAATTTTATTTACCATAGTTAAAGGTAAATCGGGTAATTGAAGGTAAATATAATATTTTAAAATTAGCCTAACAAATGTCAAAATCCTATTGGATGACTAAAAGTCGACCCATATCACCTAAGGGTCGGATTAGATTCATTTAATTAAATTTTTTCAATGAAAATAATTTAATTATTATTAAAACCAAAGAACGTGACAACATGTCACTTTCATAAATCTTATAAGTATAATAGTTTTAATCTAGTGATAAACTTCATAAAACATCGAAAATGAATAGTCTCCAGAAATCTAATACAATTATATACATCATAGGAATTTATTTATAATATTTAGGGATTAAATAATTATCATTTATTATGACACAAAGATGATGCAGTAATTGTCTTATTAATGAAATATTGACATAATTGATGTTATAAATGCCCAAATAAATGTAATTTGAGACTTTTTATGACTTACACTAATTTTCTAGGTTAATATGAAATTGTATTGTTGATTTAAGTAACTTTTTTCGAACTTATCATTCTGTTATGAATTTTATAAAAATCATGTACCAAATAGTGTCAAAATTAACATAAAATAGTTTTTAAAATAAATATTATATTAGTAATTGTTATTTTATTCATAAAAATATAAGGTTCGTCCAAATTACTTATATAAGGTTATATATATTAATAATAAAGAACTTGGGATTAGTTTGGCTTCTTATAGTATGTTTATTAACCTTATAGTATAAGAACAAAAGAAGACATGATAAAAGTAAACTTATTTAAATTAATGTTAAATTTAAATGATAAGGTTAAAATAGGAACCTAAACTTGTCTAAATTAAATTGTATGAGAGGCTTTCGAACCATACCCACCTTTTCTTCTAAATATATCAATTTGGAGCTATTTAAAACAGAACTTGACTTTATAATAAAATAATATATTTAGTTATTCCAATGGTGCCCCTCTCATCCCTTATAAAAGGGCACCTCCTCCCTCTCTTCCTCACACAACATTGAGCCTTCATGATCGGCCAACCCCTGACAAATTCTATTCTCCACTTCCCTAGCAACATCCTAGAGGTTCTGGTCTTCCTCAAAGACCAATTTTAGTTCCCTAAGAGGAGGTCTCAAAGAGGCGCTTCAAAGATGAGGTAATTTCCATTACCGATTCTTTCACATTTATTTCTTCTTTCACTTCTTCTTCTTAGGTTGTTTCATTATGAAGTAATAACATTAGTATCACTCATATACTGATATGTTTTTATAAGTATGAAACAATCCTATTTCACCATCTATCCATCCTACGGAAAATGAAATCATCGTGCGTGCGTACGTACGGAATACCGTCTCCACGCCGTGGTGAAATATATTTTCCACCACCACCTTACTTGTATGGGTACAATGGTGTAAATAATAACTATATATGATTATTATATAGTTATATTGATACTGAAATAGTATACATACACTTCAACACAAGTTCACAAACATGAGAATGATATCAATGCTCGTGCGTACGTACGGAGTACCGTCTCCACGACGCGATGAGATTCATTCTCCATGTTAACCATTTAAGAATTATTATAAAGTATATATAAGAAATATTAATGAAATATATGACATTATAAATCTACTAGATTTATTTATATATGTATGTCATCTACTTACATCCATTCAAGATAATAAGGAAAGGAAAACATCGTTCATGCGTACGTACGGACTACTGTCTCCATGAACGGTGTATTTCATTTCATTTATCTATCTATTATATATATATATACTGAATATATATGATATATAAATCATGTTTTATATTCTGGAAGTAAGTAAATCATGATATAAGTAATAATAATGTCAAGAACAACAAGTCCAAACACCTACGATAAATGAAACGATTTTACCCAAAACGCTTCTTTAACATGGAATTTACAAAAGAACGGGTAATATAAAGTCATAAGCGAACCATATATGATATCATAACAATGAATATGATTCTGTAATAAGTTAATGACATTATTTAAATCATTATACAGGTGGTTCGAATACGTACAAAGCATATCAGACATAAGGTAAGGGAAATATCACAATCTCATTTTTATCTGGGATTGTTTATACTTTAGTATTTACTGGGGTGTATTTTATCATCAACATCCATGTTTCCAGAATATGTAATATTATTTCCATCCACATACAATTGTTTAAATGCAATTTTACCCTTCAGTGAGTTTTTAGTAAAGAATATGAAAGTATTCTTTTGTCGTTTTTCGTACGAGGTACTTTTTGACTTTTCCGACAAAAGCACAAAGAATGTTTTTTTAACTTATACGGCATGAATGGATTTTTAAAAAATTATTTCCAAGATGCTTACTTTACAAGTATTCAAGATTATTTTTAATCAAATTATTTTAGTTTAGAATTTTACGACATGCTAAGAAAGGAAAAGTGTTTTTGAAGCAGAAAGGATATTTTCCTCAAGAATGGAGTTCAAGTGTTTTATCAAAATTATTTTCCATCTAAGATAATATAGGGTTCTGTTTCTATCCCTATTATTACATGGATTTGATTATGTTGTGATGGAAATATTTTTATGAATTCCTTTATCTTATATGAATTTTTTTATGATGTCATGTTGTTTAAGAATCCCATTTTTACTACATGGGTTATGAAATGATGTATGATGTATGATTTTGTGGCACACATAAGAATGGTATCATTATGAGATGGGTGGGTCCTATATCTCCCTCCAATGCATTGGGTAAAGATTTTATATGTCATGAGATAGACATTGCTGGAATGGTAGGTTATACCGGTTCAGTGAAATAGGACTGAAACGAGGGTGACTCGGTTCAGAAAGGGACTTTGCCCACTAAGATAGTCTTGGCAATGAGTCTTGACTAATAAGAAATGATTATCTATGATTATGTGTGTATTCCACAAAGTTTAATGTTTTAATTTATGATTATTGTGATTACATTTCACTGCCATGAGTTATTCCAGGTTATGAAATTATGATCTCTTTTACAGGTTAAGATTTCCAAAAGTTATGTGCTTATGTATATGATGTGATTGACATTTATTTTGTTTACCATTACTGAGAATTTGACCTCACCCTTTCATGTTTTCTTTTCCCCAGGATATAAGGAAAGGTTTTAGGTATAAAAAAAGGAAGATCTTTATGGGAGATGTTGACGATCTTTCACCAGGATTAGAAGATTATATTCCGAGTTTCCAAAGACACTAAACTATTATGATCCTTCTGTGTGTGTTTTTGTTATGTACTAAATATTCCGCAAAAGTAATGTAATGTCCATGTACGTCAGGCTTCGGGTCTCTACAGTCATGATTGGACATAATTAAATATTGAATAAATATATATGATATATTTTAAAAAATGATTATATAATGTTTAATTATTTTTTAAATTTATTTATTTCATCAGTTCCAAAATTAAAGCAATAATCATGCATACATACACCCTACACGCTCCATGAACGATGTACAACCTTTTTTTATAACTTTATTCTATGGATGACTATTTATAATAAAATATTGAAGATATATAATATCAATATAATTGTTCACATTATTAATATTATTTAAAAATGGGAAATTATAAATATGGTAACTACAAAATAAAAAACGACATGAAAAAACAACACATCTATCACTGAGAACAATAATTTTAACAATAAATTTTTAATAAATGGGTGATAAAATATTGTAAATATATCATATATGGAATTATATTTATTTTTTTGGTTCTATAATATATTTATTATAATTATTTATTTAATATTTATGATATTTAGATACATATTAACTTATTCAAACTCAAGGTAATATTTTATTTCAGAATCTCATTAATAGTATAATTTTTCTATATTAATTTCATTGATTCAAAGAATTATTTGATCATTATATCTAAAATAAAATTTATATTCATATAATATGGTTATTTCTATTTAATTTTACAATCAAATTCATCTATTTAATTAATCATGATACTGAAATAATGTTATAAATGAAATAAGTCTTTTTTTATCCTTAGTCGGGAATATTTTTCTTCAATGCCACTATTATCCTTTACATGATTCAAAGAATATTTTTAATATTAATCAGTGAATTATTAAGAAATTTTTTTTATATAATTTTTTAAGATTAATATTATTATAATTTTTGAATAATTTTCTTTGTTATTTTTGTAAAATATTGAAAAGAATGATTTGTTTTATCTTTTACTAAATGAAAGTAATTTCTTTCTATCAGGCATGCCCAATGATTTGAATTATCCGTTAAAATTTTATAGGGATGTTTAAAAAAGCCTTTACCTTTATATTAAAAAAATATTTTTTACTATATATTTGTGATTTCTATTTGAAAATGGAATTTACCTCAGTAGGTTTCCAAATCATATTATTAAAATATTTTCATCTATGTCGATATCTATTATAGAATTTTATGTTTAATATTTTCATTAATAATATTTTTTACCAAATGTACCTATATGGATTCTATTTAGATATAATGTGAAATGTATATATATTTTTCATTCTAGTTCATCCAATATGTAATGTTATTATGGTAAGAACAATTAATTATATTTTATTATTTATTCATATAGATAATATATTTACCTGATAAGTGATGAGTGGGTCCTTAAATTACATATCACCTCGAAGTATTAGTAGTCCTCCAAAGAAAAACTAGATTGGGTATTTGGAAAAAGACATACCCATTTATGAAAAATAACATGGAATGAGACCTTAATGTTATGTTTTAGATGTAATAAATTATATATTCAATCATTATGAAATCACTTATTGATGTTCATGTAATTATATTAATAGTTATGGTCTTCCAGGATGTGTTAATAGATGATGTAATTATTTATATAATATTATTTTTTATCATTTATTCTTTCTATATTATCCATTAATTATTTTATTTTTATCTATTTATACCCTTAAAGAGCATCTCAGTTTAACCATTTCTTATGTTTCGTTTTCCCAAGATTCCTAGAAGATTATTTTAATTAATATTTAGAGATATGCTAATGGAAATTGTGACACCCCAAACATATATGAATTATTAATTTTTCTTATTTAATTAAATTTATTTTAAAATAAGTGTTCAACAAAAAACCATGCTAATATTTTACAATACAAAACAACGGTTTATCATGTGTTAGACGTAATATTGAGTTTTAACAAAACCTTGATATTTTTTAAATATAGATATCTAATTAGAAAATATATAACAAATAAATTCAGAATTGTGATATGAATAATAATAAATAATTTTTGCATAATAATTATAATGTATTTTTATAATAGAATCAAATTTATATAAAGGTACTTAATTGTCCGTAATGTTTTTATATTATTAGAAAATACATTTTCATCAAAAAACAATTATTTATTTATTTTTTTAATATAAAAAACATTATTTCTCACACATATATAAAATTTATTTTATTAAATTAACTCCATTAATGTAATAATAATTTGAAAAAAATCTTAATATAATATTCAGTGATATTCTAGAAAAGTTTACATTTTTATGAATATTGAGTAATTTTAAATTTTTATTGAAACCCTTCATTTCATTTATTTTATTTATAATGATATGTTATATTTTATAATTATTTAATTTAAAATTAGTTCAATTATACATCCATTAAACAAATGATTTTAATTAAATTCAAGTTATCATTGAAAATTTATATAACATCTTTTTATATTTTTTAAAATTTTCGCAATAAAAATATAACTTCTCATAGCATCGACAATAGTAATTTAAAATTAGAATTTTCCACTTTTAAGAATTGAATTTATAATAATGGATAAGATATTTTGAAGTAGAATAATTTAGGTATTACAATAATTACAACAAAATTTTTAAAAAATTAATATAGAAAATAGTAAAATGAAATTACTTCGATTAAGGTAAAAATGGGATTACTGAGGGTTAATATAAGAATATAAGGGTTAAAATTACTTTAAAACATGTGTAATTCCTATCATAAGTACATATTTTTATACCATTCATCATAAGATAGAATTTATGGTAATTTGGATGATTTGTTATTGGGTATGAACTATTTAATTTTGGATTGTTTTGGGAAGATTCCATGTGGGTTCATTTCATCCACCTATAAATGGCCACCACCACCCTCCACATATTAAGTTACATCAAGACATAATATTAAGATAAAATCTAAAATTTTAACTACACAAACTCCCCATCCACGATATAGAGATTTTGGTCATCTCAAAAGACATTCACTATGGTTCATAAATATAAACCCATTGGAGGGGATTCTATGTGAAGGTAATTGTCGTCAGTAAGATCTTTATATTTATTTCTTCTTTTTTAACAATTAATTATGTATTTAAACTTCCAAAATAAAAAATATGGTATATAAATTTTACATAGAAGTTATTCATTTAATATAATTATCCATATCTAACTCTGCATCCATCAAATTGGTTATATATTCAACATTTTTATCTATAGCAGACATCTTCCTCCCGAAATAAAATCATTCATTTTTTCAATACCAGCAATAGTGTATAGAAATAATTATGGATTAATTATTAATATATGATATTTATTATAGTATTATATTTATTTTATTATTATATTATACATACATTCATACTCTTTATTTGGCCGGAATATGATAACGTCTATCCTATTAAAGGAAGAATACAACCACATGAAGAAATGTGATTCATTCATTCATAACATGGAATATAATAGTGTTTATGTAATCAACATATGTGGAATATATGAAATAAAAAAATTTAAAATAATATAATAACTTTAATATTTATTTATTTAAATTTGAATGTAATATGCAATCCCTATTCGTCTGTAAATTCGACATAACTTATCATTAAAAATGTATTTAATTTTCAATCAGTAAATTAAATTGATTAACTAAAAATGATATAATGAATATATAATAAATTTTAATAATGGTTAATATTATTTATTAAATTAAATTTATATCAAATTGAGATGACCATAAATAGAAAAGGAGAAAATATATAAAAATTGAATATGTTATTACATTAAACATAACATTAAAATGGTATTGTCACTAAGCAGGTAATAAAAGGTCATAAAAATTATATGTGGTCATATATAAATAAATATGGATCTTATAATTTATATAATATACATATATTCTACATAAAATATTTTTGAATATATATGATGGAATTTAAGGCTTATGATTAGGTGAATTTTCTCGAATATCATTCATTGAGACACACATTATTTTATGCACATATATTATTTCAATGGTAAATATACATGAAATTATAAATGTTATACTGTGAATTTATTTATAATCATGTTATTTTAATTTAAATACAGGTTATTACTTAATTAGAATGATAATTCAATGTTACCAATATTGAAATGAGTTTATGTAACAATGTTATTGTTTATTGGGAGTGTTTTTAATTATGTTTGTGTTGATAAAATCATTTGATCAATCATAATGTAAAAACATTAATTTTTTTATACTCTAGATATTCATGTTATTTAATGTTTATATTACCATTTTACCACTCATTGGCACTCAAAATTATAGGGATTTTTTTTGTGATTATATGACTTCATTTCCTTATTAGATAAGAAAGAAGTTTACTTACCAAACCATATTTTCATAAAATATACATAAAAATGTATTATTAATATCATATGATTTTTATCATAAATGTTTATAAATTATGGAACATTTTTTACAAAAACAATTTTGAGATAAATATTTATGTTGTTTTCCAAACAATTCAAATTTTTCTTTAATCAAAAATATTGAATGTATAATTATTTTTATGTGTATTTAATGAACAAAACATTCCATTTTCATTAAAATTATTGTCATTTAATATTAATTACATTATATTCATGTTATTTTAAAATAAAATATTTTTAAAATATAATCCATTTAAGATTTTTTTAGTATGGAAGGTATTTTTTAATCAAAAATATATTACAAGGTTATTGATAAAAAATTCGCTTATAATATTTATTTTGTTGACATTACCTATGACTTAATAGTGATATTATCCATGTATACCATTCATGTTATTTTTCTAATTGGTTAATTTGTATGATGACATGATGATTACTAAGCCCATTTCTCTACTATAAGTTCTACCATGTTAAAATTCTATTAAAACTCGCATATTTCAGACAGGTTATTCTAAGATAAAATTATAAAATTATTATGAAACTTATTTCTTTTTTAGGTAATGATATGATGAAATTTTTATGAGAATATTTTATTTTGATGTTTTATGATATGAAAAAATTGATCACGTGGAATGCATAAATATGGTTTTTAGTATGATATTTGTTAGACCTATATCTCCCACTAAAACATTTTGAAATTATTTATACCTTATGAGATAGAAATTATTATAATTGGGAGTGAACCACGTTTAGTGGAGAACCTTTTACACTATTATTATCATATGATCGAACATTGAATACTATGATGATTCAGGTATTGAACCAATTCTAATATGATATTCATTGAAATGTATCTTGACATCACTGTAAATAATTTTATGTGGATCACTTTTCAACTCAAATATATTTATTTTACTAATGTTATATTCTCATGGATAATGTTTATTAATTTCCTTATGATTCATGTCTTACATATTACCAATAATTATTCAATTAAAAAATATTATGATTTTTGATATCCATGGAATTGGTTTTTAAAAATTAAATGCAGGTTTTCATAGCTTTATTATGACAACCCAATCATAACATACACAGACTTTAAATTACATTTTCAGAATACATAAAAAAATTAATCAAATAAATTCCCCATTGTTATATTAGTATATTCTTTTGAAAAATGGATGCATAAACACTATTATAGAATTGAGTTATAATCTTTCCCACCAGGTTTTTCATGTCTATCACACTTCGTAGAGACATCATACATAAACCATATATTTATAAATAGGGGAATGAAAATTAAAAAGGGATGATCTCAAATGCTCATTATGGGAAGCCATGTGATTCATGTAAGCATAATCCTTTGAACAGGGGTATGATAACCTGATCAAAACATTACAAGATCGTACCATGCATATGATAGATAATAAACATGTATAATTTCATAAAGCATGGCATATCAAATGACATAAATCATAAGGAAATAAATAACATAATACATGATATCATATCATAGGAATAAGATATCGAAATATGTAATACATAGACATGATATATCATTCCATATAAGTTAAGACTCATTTATATAAGTTATCAAGGAACATCATTGGATCCACGCCTATTTGTCCTGACACATCCCCATCCACAGTCACAGTCTATTCCAAGTAATAGATCATGTTTAAAAATCTTCCCATATTGGATTTGTTTTTCCCACTTTCCATATTTATGTTTACATCACCTATGGTGTGAGACACAACACCATCCAATGTTCCATTCATTTCATTAATTGGGATTATGTTTCCCCATATTCCTATGGTAAATCTATCAGGTCAACCTAATTCTATTCATTATTTCATGAGATATAAAAAATTATCCAATTAATTGGAGGGAGATATAAGTCCCAGAAATGTGATAATTAAATCACTCATACATGTTCCAAAAGATAAATAAACATTCATCATATCATGACCCATAAAACATGATTGGTTTTATAAACATCATATTATAATCCCATTAAAGGAAATGGGTGTAATAAACATGTAATTTTATCTTAACCTGTAGAATATGAAAGCACTAATTATAATTTCATTAAAAACAAAACCATGAAAAAATGGTATTTGAAATGTATGAAAACCATACAATATGGATGTTTATCATAAACATTACAACTTCAAAACAAAATCAATTTGGAGAAACAAAATGAATATAACCTTTTTATAATTTCTAAGTATGTATAGAAAACATCAACAGATATTATAATTAATGTAAAATAATTTTGAAATATCTTTTAAATCAGTTCATGAGGAGTAAATCCTCGAACGTTTGGAAAATGATATTTAAAACATAAATACATTTTAAAGCCATTTTCTTGAGAAAAATACATGAATTATTTTAAGGAAATATATTAAAACAAATTAGAGAAGTTTTTATTTTAAAACATTTAAAGATACCATGAAACTATTTTGAAATCCATTTTCCATGAAAACATATAAAATTAGATTTAAAACTATTTCAAAACTATTTCATTAAAAATATTTTGAAACCATATAAATAATTCATAAAAACGTTTTAAATAAAATTTAAAACATAAAAAATTACAAGACCATTTCCATTAATAAATGATATTTTAATATTTTTAAGGAAATTAATTTCAATAATATTGACATGAAAAATTTGATAAAAATGTAAAAATATAATGGAATCATCATGGAAATGATGCTCATGATGGTAGGTATGTCTATACATGCTGAACATTCCCTTTTAACATTAAAATTCCTAAAAAGTTCCTTTACTATAAAATGATAAGTATATTCCATATTAATCCATTTCTCAAAAAGAAATAAATGGATAAAACTTCCAATAACATCATAGGATAAAATTAAATGATTTGTGAAATAATTTTTTGAAATAATAGTTTTGAAAAAAAAACTCAATTAAAAGGATAGTTATAGCCAGATTTTCAGAAAATAATTTTGTCACTTATCTTATGTACCAAAAAATCCGTGAAACGGTAATATTACATGTATTTAACATGGATATTTATAGGGTAATAATATACAGGATATTTCTGAAGATATGGATCCTGTGATTTCATAAATGGAAGCATAATCATTAACAGTCTCGATAAACAATGAATCTTTTCCAATAAACATCATAGGACTTAGTAACATTGAATGAAAATTCTCATGTAAGAAACTGAAACATCATGAATATGAAAATATCATTAAAGGAAATATATTTGTTAGATTTCATGTCAAATGCGTCTCAAAAATATAATTTAGGTGTATAACCAACATGTTTCTCAACTACAGAAAATAGAGACAGAAATATCTTAATGATCTGGTAAATTTTAAAACATAAAACCAATGAACGATAGATAATAGAATTGATATTTAAATGCCCAAAAATTTAATAATAATACTAATATAATAAATCCATGGGGATTATACCCACCATCATAATAAAATTAATGTTGATAAAAGCATGTATGTCATGGTAATAAAATGTGACATGAAATCCCCTTACATTTTATCTTAACTCTCATCGAAGTCATTCGATCCTTTTATATAATAAAAATATATTTAATTCTATTCATTAAAATAACAATATTTTTATATATAATACTATATATAGTAGGATTATGACTTTATATTACTGTCTTATTAACATTTCTATGTTAAGGATTCACTTCGGGTAATATTCACTTGGTTTTTCACATGTCTTTTAATTTATTATATATTTGGTCCTTATACATATACCATGATTGAAATAATTTAAAAAATGAAATAAATATCATCTATGTTAACTATATGAGTTTTATAATAATTTATATAATATATAATTATGAAAATGGAATACATTGTTCATTGAGAAGTTAGACCATACATTCACATGAATGTTATTTCATTTTTATTAAAGTACTGAATGATGTAAAGAAATGAAAATATTTTTATTTATTGATAAAATAAAATTAATGAAGAATTATTATCTTATATATAATATAATTTCACTAAAATGATCTTTAATAACTTTTGTGTAGTGTATGGTAGAATCACATTACATTGAGGTGATGTCAGTCCACACTTCCTCAAAATAAATTATCGTATTTACACAACATATAAAGCATAAATATATTTTACAAATAAAAATTAAAAAATAATTACTAATTTAAAAATAATATATAAATAATAAATAAATATTTTTTTATCTTGATGTCGATTATGAGATGCAGAAAATAAAAATTTAACAATCATTATTTCATGTGGCGATAGTTCTCCATAATAGTAAACAATAAGTTTGTTACTCATTAGATAGATGTGTGAGTATGTTTATTTTAAAAAAATATCACAAAACAATGATAGTATATTTGAGATAAAAGTTTTTTTATAAAAAATTAAACATGAAGATTATATGGATTATATAATGTAAAATAAAAGAAAGGAGCTTTAGGAGGGTTGTTACATCTTCTTTGGGTAACTTCTTTTTGATTTCACCAAAGGTCTTATTTGGATTTGTTTTATCCTAGAGAAAGAATTAAATAAGGAAAGAATGGTTTTTTTTGTGGATTGGGATGATATTGGCATATCCTATGTTGTTTGAGTTTTGTGATGTAGAGGGAGGTGTGGTGTCCTTTTATTGGAAATGGCGGGGACACAGTTTGTAATTTCTAATGTGACATAGGTTAAACCATGTTTTTACCTAACAAACGTCATAAAAAAGTAACAATTCATTAATATAATGAATATAGAAGACATATGTCCATAAAATATATTTTGCAAACATTTTTAGGCCATGAACATCAAAATTTAATGATTTTTTCCCTTGATAAACATTATTTTTCCTTAATCACTATAACTAGTTTTAATTACTTTCAATAATCATTTTGGTCAAAAATGAATTTGAGCATATTAAAGAATATTTATAATTTTTTTTCTAAATATTCAACCCATTTTTCTAAACTTCATTCATTGATTTTGTAGAAATTAACTTCATGTTGATCCTATATACACAATGATAAAGTGTGTTTTTAATGTAAAAACCTCTAATAATTTGCTATGATTTTACAGTCAATTTCATAGTCAAATTGATTACAATAAAATAAAATGTATTAATTTATAAAAATATGATGTAATTAATGTATAAAACCAATTTAAATTATAATTAATCCATAAAAATAAATTACATTAAGAATATGAAATAAATTCTGGGGTTTTTTCCAAATTCATTAAAAAATTAATCATTAATCAAAAATACAAAAAAATTACCCTAGACTAATTTTTAATATTATAATTCAACTGTGAAATTTATTTTGACATAATAATACATTAATGAGCCAAAAATTGGATTAAAAATATCTTATCTATTAATTGGTGGTAAAACATCATAAATAAATATATTATTTTATTTATAAAATTGGGTTATTTTTAATCTTAATCATATAAAATTTATTGGATGGATCTAAAAATATAGTATTTAATGTAATATATATATATATATATATATATCAGATTCATATCACTCACTAATTGTAATTTATTTATTTTATTAGGGTAAAAACCTTTGTGGGCATAAAAACAATAATATTTTTCTTTTATATTCAATCGGTATTCATATTTATTTTTAATTAAACTGTAATAAATAAATTAATTTTATATTCTGGTAGACCATATATATTCATAAGTTAATTACTACTTTTCATTACTACTAACATAACATCTAGGTTATATTGACTAATTTTTTAGTTATATATCCTTATAATAATTCGGTCTATCCTAGTAGACAAGAAATCATGAAAATTCATTATTTCACATAACACAAGATATCCTCAATGTTACTTGTTGGGAAATATAGTATTTATGTTCTGTGTAGTGCTTGATTAACATGTTTTTTCATATAACATAAGACAAAAATAATTAATTAACTTTACATAAACTATTTTCAGTGTAACGTGAAATGAAAATATCAAAATGATTTTGTTAATTCGAAAAAATAAACAAATTATTTTGGTGTTACATTCTCCCCCCCTTAAATGGAATTTCACCATTGAAATTTGTTTGAGTAATCACGGGATTAATAATTGAATGCCTTGTACATAAAAACCAACTTCATAAAAATGAATTCTAAAACATCCCAAAAAAAATAATATTAGAACCATAACCGTTACACAAATTAAAATATAACTAGGATTCCACATATGAGAACATAGGTTTGGAGTGATGATTGGACATCGAGGGAAAGCTTAATTTTTTATATGGAGTGATTTATGTCATCATTTAAAAACATGTTAGTGATTAAAAAAAGTGGGGTGTCAAATTCATAAATATGTGATGATTAAAAAGGCCATCAATATAATAAAAATAATGTTATGGGGACAACACATTTTTTAATTATTATCCTACATTTGAAAAATTATTTTATTTACTAATAGTATAAGAAAATATTCTTACCAGATATATTTTTGTAAATAAATTTTCATAATATGTTTTTTCTTTTGTCTGTTTATAATTCACCCATTACATTTTAAATTCGATATATAGTAATTAACATTGATGCCTGAAGCACTAAAAATAAATTTTAAAAGATCATAAGGCCCATAAAAATGAATATTATAACTATTTTTCCCTATCACTCCCAAAAAAACAAGGTTTATAAATTAATCTATAAACATAATAAGTATCACAATTCATTTAACTTAAATATTTATTCATAAAATATAATTATACATTATCGAGGACATTACACAGTCTAGTGGTAGGTGTCAGACCCTTATTTTCCTTTGGAAATGGGATTATTACTTGTTGCATTTAACGAAAGGATTGGTTGTCACCCAAAATAAAAGATATCCTATTCTAAAACTCCACTAAAATAATATTTAAAATAAATATGAAGGACATCCTTGAATTATGTTATATATCTAAAAAGCCTTTTAAAAATTGTTTTAATGACAATATAAGTACATATTTCCTTTTCCAATGATTAACATAAACTTTTCATAACGGTCATCCTTATAACACTTATGAAAGATAAAAATGAAAACAATTTAGAAATAATTTCCCAAAATCATCTAAACAATGATTACAAAAAATATCATAAATCACCACTTTTTTGAAAAATTCATAACTTCGGAAATTGAATTACAAATCGCCTGGCTAAATCACGACACCTACTTATATAGTCTATGACACCATAGGTTTATACTAGTTTTCTCATAGTAATTATATATTTAATTCCATCATGATTCTTTATAAAGAGTTTGTGAAATCCAAACCCATATCCCCATGAGTGTTAAACTTGGTCTATATAATGGCTCATTGTTATATAACTTGTTAAGCCAAGTCATGCCTACACACCTTGTTTGAGTTGTTACCCCTATGAACATCTATTCCAAATCCACATCCATTTATACAACCCATATATGGATTTACTTCTTGTTAACCACTTACTCTATCCTTTACCAAAAATCAAATACAATTTCCAAAAATATATCTCATATATATACCTACCTTATAGAAATATCTTTACATATCCATTGAAATATAAATGTGGATCTTACTAATTTTTTCCTCATCACAGTTTTTAATGGATAAATAAACCATTTCCCAAATACCATCTATAAATACCCAATCTGAACATTCCTATAAATTAAATTAAATTATTATAATAATTAAATCATTAAACTATGATACACCAAATATTTTGTTAGACTAGTGGCATTGGAAACATGGAAACACAAACCCCAAAACACAAAAGAGTTATAATATCTCCCACTACGTTCTTCATGTGTTTAGACTTTGTTAGAAACATCATACTTTTTATATATCTATATAACCGGGGGAAGGAAATATAATTCTGTATGACCCCAAATTCTTTTTAAGGGTAAAAAATGGATACTTGTAAGCATAAATATGAGAATATGGGTATGAGAACATGATCATAAAATTAAAGTATCAGACTATTCATATCAAAGGTCTTAAACACAAATAATGTCATAAATCATATATGTCCATTATACATGAATCATAAAGAAATAAAGAACATAAGTTCTAAAGGAATAACATAGGAATAAGATGAGGAAATTTTTTCTATATAGACAGGTGATCTAATTGCCATTAATTCAAGAACTATTCCATGAAATTATATAATAAAATCATGGGAACCACGATTAGTGGGTTAGACACATCACCACCCTCATTTATAGTCATTTCCGTATAAGTGATTTAATTTCCACATCTTCTAACATCATGTTTACTACACCTACAGGTTGGGAGACACCCCCATCCCCAGTCACAGTACTTTCCTTGTAAGGTATTAGGTTCCAGCATCATTCCATAGTGGATCAATCCCATCAACGTGATTCAAATAATTATATCATGGGATATAAATCTTTTTCTAATGAATTTAAGGTAGATATAGGTCTAAAAATATCACAACATAATATTCTATACATGTTATGCAATATAATAAAACCTTCATCATATCATGACCCACAAAATTATATTGTGTTTTTAAATATGCTATCATAATTACATGACATTAAATCTCTATCATAAACATGTTATTATATCATTTAGTGAAGTGGAAGTTAGGTTTTATAATCATTTCATTAAAGTATTACCCATAAAAGAAGTGAGCGTCACATGAATAAACATTCTAAAAGAGGAATGGGTTTGAAAAATATCATTTCATCAAAACATAAACAATTGATATAAATAATATGAACGAAAAATTTGAATCATTTCTCAAAAGGAAATGAATAACATCAAATAATGTCATAATTGATGGAAAATAATATATCAATATATTTTAAAAACATTTCATGAATAAAATATATGATATTAATTGAAAAATGTATCATTAAAACATAAAAACATTTGAAAACCATTTTTATGAAAATAAAATATAAAAAATATAAGGAATTCTTTATATAATTCTATGAAACCATTCAACTTGAAAACTTATAATATGATCATGAAAACATTCTGAAAACCATTTTCTAGTAAAACATATAAAATATGTTTAAAAACATTTTGAAATATTTTTCATTTAAAATATTTTTAAATATTATAAATATATTTTTAAAAGAATTACATAATTTTTTATATATAAATCATTTCTTGAAAAAAAACTTCATTATAAAAATATCGTTGAAATTTTTGAAGGAAGAATTGATAAAACCAAACCATTTTTACCCTTTTTTGTGAAAACCACTTTAATGATAATGAATGTCCCAAATCTTAATGGAATTATTTTTTAAAAAATTAAAAATTTACACTTATAATGTAATATTCATGGAAATTGTATTCATGGAGGAGGGTATGTATGTATATGATGAACATTCATTTTTTACATTAAATGTACATAAAAGTTTCTTGGTAGTAAAAGGATATGAATATTTCTTTTAAACACATTTTTTAAAAGTTAAAAAATGGGTAAAAATTTCATTTACATCTATGTAAAAATTAAAAAAAATTAAATCACATTTAGAAATCATTGTTTTGAATGAATACAAATTTCCCATCGAATCAAATGATATAAACATATTTTGATAAACACATTTTCATTATTGCATTATGTACCAAAGAGTTGAAAAAATAGTACAATTATATTGATATATCTTGAATATATATAGGGTTAAAATATTTATAATAGTTCTTGAGAGATGAATTATATGATTTCGTCAACAAAAGAATAATTATATATGATCTCGATTAACGATGAGATTGTTTCAATAAACATCTTATCACATGGTAATATTGAATCATAATTCCAATGTAAGAAAATTTAAATCCATAAATATTATAATATCACCAAAGGAATAATATTCATGATATTTCATGTCATATACACCTTGAAAAAAATGTATGTGCAAAAAAAACCCTTTTCTGAATGAATGAAAATTGAGATAAAAACTATCTTACCGATTTGGAATATTTTGAAACATAAACACCATAGGGTGTAAATTCCATGAATAATTTTGAAATATCATACAATTTATATGTAAATCCCATGGAAATTAATAATGAAATTCATATAGTATATTCATGGTGATTTTACACACCAAACAAATGAAATGAGTGGTGGTTAAGGAATATATCTCAGGGATGTAAAAACTGAGAAAAAATCCCATTAACTTGTATCTAGAATCTCATCATACTCATTCAGACATCATATAAAATATATATAATTTTATTATAAACCTATAATATAACAACATATTTATATATAATACCATATTTCGTTTGATTATGTATTTATAATTCCCTCTTATTTAAATTTTTATGTTAAGGATACACTTTGAGTAATATTCATTTTGTTTTTTTGCATGTGTCTTAATTTGTCAGATCATTGGTACATAAACTTATATCATGATTTAAAGAGTGTATATAATTAGACAAATATCATTAATATTAATTATATTTGTATTATAATAATATATGTAATATAAAAGTGATAAAATGGAATCCATAATTCATAGAGACAGTAGGTCATATGTATGCATGAATGTTGATTCTTTTTTATTATCGTATTGAAAGAAAAAAGAAAACAAAATAAATGTATATATTTATATAAATAAATTTCAGTACAATTATTATGAAACATATATCATATAATTACAGGAAACACATTCTTAATACATTCCATGTAGTGTGTGAATGAATCACTTTCCTTTGAGGGGGTTGTAGTCCACACTTCCTTAAACAAAATTAACATATTTACACATGATGGAGAGTATAAATGAATTTTCTAAATAAAAATTAAATGAGAAAACAGAAAATAAAAACATCATATATATCAAATATAAAAATAGTCATCATAATAATGTCCAATTTTAGAGGTGGTAATGGAATACATGAACAGTCATTATTTAGTGGGGTGGTAGTAAGTCAGTAAACTACAACTATTTGTTTGGTACCCATTAAATGGATGATTTTTTATGTGTAGTTCTAAATATAATAATAAACAAATCCTAATATATTTATTATACTGGTTTTTTATATAGATATTGAATAAAAATATTTTTTTACGTGGATAATTGAAAATAAAGGAACGGAGCATGTGTAGGGAAGTTACCTTTTCTTTGGTTAACTCTATTTGGTTTTCACCAATGGGATTCCTAATATTATATTCATCAATAGAGTGAATTCATGTTTTATGGTAGGGATGTTATTAAATTTTTTTGAAGATCTTGTATGATCTAAAGTGGTTTGAAAGTTGTAGCGAAAAAAGGAAGAGGTTGGGCATTTTATGGTGAGGGGAGGGGAGAAACAAGGAATTTTTTAAAACAATATATATGAAATAACGTTTTTAAATAGAAAATGTAATCCCAAAACAAAAAAAATATTAATAACATTAGTTCTTTTTTTAAGGATTACTCTCTTGTTACTATTAGTTCTTCTTTTTTTAATGTAATTAATTTTAATTACATTGACTAATATTTTTGATTAAAATATAATTTTAAATTATATTAAATTAAAAATTATTCAGATTAAAAATATGGAAGACATTTTTCAAAATCCCAATCATAAAAATGATATTAATTAATTTAATTTAAACCCTGTTGTGAGGACGACACAACTAGTTTGTAAAGAAAAAACCTCCAAAAGATTGATATGTTTTTATAGTCAATTTAAATGTAAAATTGATTATAATTATATTGATTCTATTAATTAATAAAATATGATATAATTAAAATTTAAACCAAATTTAAAATATTATTTATCATTATAATCAAATTATATGAAAAATCTGTTTTGAATTAAATTTCAGTATTTTTCAACATTACTTATAAATTAATCATTACATGAAAATACAAAAAATTTACCTTTAATTTTTTTTCACTTTAAATTATGTATTTCATATTGGCATATATATTCCATAAATGTTCCTTTAATTGTATTTACAATATTTTCTCTATTGAAATGTTGTAAAAATTCCTTAATAAAAATATAGTATTTTCCCATAAAATTTGAGTTTCTTTTATCATAAGAGTAACAAATCTATTTATTCCCCATCTGTATCAATGTCTCTCAAATACTACTTTTTTTGTGGAATTTAGGGTAAAGATTTAGGGATGGTTGAATTTAGATTCATGGCTCTGGTTGAAAGAATTTTCCCAACAAATTCATGGGAGGTGGTCTATAAGCATTATCCCTTGGGTTTCATGTAGATTTGTGCGTGTAGAGTTTTATTGATGCCTACATTTGATGATTTCTTTTCCCCTTTAACATGATGTGATGTATTAGGCCTCTAAGTGGTTACTTAAACACCTCTTGACCCATATGGGATAAAAGAAGGGTGACTTGACCAAATTTATGCCACTCATGTGGTGTGCTGATTTTCCCCGAACCTGAAGTTTAGCTGAGTAAGTGTAAGATCATTGTGTAAGAACATAGATCCCATGATGAATATTTTTATATTCTTTAAGGATATATAATTGGTGTTTATTAATACACTTAGGTTGGGTAATGGCCTAAGATGGTGTTTGGATGGAATAAAATATGGTTAAATTTATTAAATGGAAAATGATAGGGGATTATCATTATACTTGAATATGTATTGTGATATAGGAATGTGAAATGGGAAATGGTGATATAGAGTTATGTTATATGAATAATTAATGTGTTAATGGATTCTAGAAAAATGTAAATTTCACATTTATTGATATTGTCGTGATGTTGTAAATAATGTTTGTTATTTTGGTTATAATATTGTTGATTGTGGTAAATGATAAATAATTATGTGCACATGGATTAGTTTAGTGGGGTATCTAATTGAGGTTATATTACCATGCGTTGTGTTAGATATTGGTTATAGACCCTCCCCTAAATGCACAGGTTTTTTAAGGGGATGGAGTTCGATTCCCCAAAACAGTTGCATTCCGCCTTTATAGAGGTTTATAGGTGAGGATTATGGGATTGTTATAATGTGATTCCTAGTGATATAGGGAATTGTTTTATTTTCCATATGCTTGAGAATATTGAACATGCCAAATCCTATGAACACATGATAATGGTAGTTAAAATCATGAAATGCCACAGTAGTGAAAATTAACATAGTAGTAATAGTTAAGGAACATAGTCTAGAATGGCATATTGAACTGATTACCCATACATTCTATTTTTATCACTTTCATGAACTATCTAATATTGATGTAAATTTCATTGAAACCATTTTTAGAGGCCTTCTGAGTAATACACACACCCTACTTGTGTCGTTATTGGGTACTGAATAGATTTAATACTTGCAAGTCATTATATGGGAAAGGGCCCTCTACTAGGGAGTTGAGTGGGACATGGGACATCGTCATGTGAGTTTCCCATCATGGAGTCTAGACCATTATTGTGATTCTGTTGTTTTCTTTCATTGGGTCATTTTCACTTGGAACTATATCATGGTAATGTATATTTACTATTGTGTATGATTTTACCCTATTTTTAGAATTAGTTACTCATGCACGATATCGATGCTTTCCTACTATTTTTGTTATTTAATAATATTATATATCATCAATTACTATGGTAATGTGGGTATAGTATCCCCAGATGACCGATTAGTCCCTTACTACTAGTCTGTAACCTCTGGTGTATGGGGAGGAGTGCTTGAGGTCATGTAACTACCTATGTAGGTGCACCAGTTTAGTGGCTCCTAGGGCATCGATGATACACAATTTTATTGTATGGTGTGACAAATAGCCTAGTAGGATTCCACCCAAAAGAAAATATTCCATGCTATAACATTATAATTCAAATCCATATTGACATTTTCATAAAAATATTTTAAACATTTAATAAAAATATATTTTTCGGAAAACTAACTCAAGAAACACCTTTAAATTAAAACCATTATTCACATATAAGAATTATTATAGATAAATATATATATAAGGGATACTATACAGAGATGGAAGACACAATATCACATAATACTAATGTCAAAAAAGGGTAACATGGGACAATCCATCTCGGAAACCAACATAAGTGGCACTCTATGAACCTCCTTCCTTGGTGATCAAAATACTCCAACTCAACTACAAACAACATTTTAAAGCACAAGCCACTAGAGAGGATGTCATCCAATTTTCCAGTGGTCTAGAATATCCTCATGAATTATCAAATAGAGACATCTCATCCAGTTTTATAATTTTCCCTCATCATATCCCATGTTTAGTTAGTGTTTCAATCGTTAATCAGGCTAAATGAATCCAATCCTCAACAACATCTGAAAAAAGTAGCATATTATTTATTGTTCTCCCACCTAAAAACCACATGATTCCATTTATAATAAATTTATATTTCACATAACACATAATCCAAAACATTCACATGCACATTCCAAGAACCCAAATAACACAAGGAAACCACCATTTTTTCATTTTCACATCAAAACCATTAGGAAATATCATTTTCAACACTAGAAATGTTCATAAATCCAATTTTCAAGGATAAAAATAAATATCACATGTGGTATCTGATAATACATCATGGGAAAATCCCATTTCAATATCATATTCAGGTCAAACCCATTTTAATAACATGATTTGTAGTTGAACGTAACATTTAATGTGAATAAAAATAATCTACCATGATAAAAACACCATTTCAGATTTAAAACCGCATATTAATTACATTTTCACCACTAAATATCTTTGAAAACAAATTTATCTCCATTAACACAGGGCATGAAATTTATTTATAAAATACCACAATGATGAAAAAATGAAACAAAATAATTTTTTCAAATACCAACTTCCATTACATTTGTATGCCAAACTATTTCCAAATCATCTTTCACACCACAAAAATATTAGATAGAACGTATTTATCTGGCCAATAAAGAATATCAAATTCATCAAATAATGAAAAATTATTTGACCACCTACATCACACATGGATATTATCAGAAATTTTTGTGAAACCACATCTACACCACTACAAGACACATTAAAGGCATGAATGAAAAACAATCATTAATATTTCTTCCAACAACAAATGATCCAAAACTATTTAGGTCTAGAACCCTAATTTAAAATAAAAAATCAATAATGAATGAGGATAATCCCTATAAATGAAGATAAATTAAGGTTAAAATATATTAATTGATGTTTCAGTAAATAACCTAGATAAAAGTCATCCATGTCCTGAGGATAAAATTCTTTTATAAATATTGGACCTAAGACCTATGTTGAAAAATCATGAATGGGGATAATGGGAGGTGTTTTAGGGTTAAGATATAATATATGTTAGAGGTAATTTTCCACATATTAATGACATAAACAAGTCTCATGGATTACCTGCATGGTTCTCAGAACATGGAAACAATCATGTATCCCTCACTGTCCAAGAGGAACAAGTTCCATAGTTTTTTCAAAAAAATTGAAAAATTATGCACAAACCATGATGCATCCACTATCCAAAATGTAATTTGGACAAATTATTAACTCGGAGTGGATGGATGGGTTCCCCTAATTCAGCACCAATTTTGTTCCACATCCTATGAATCCCAAAATATAAAATTTTCACTAATAATAGAAGTGTAATCATAAGGATAAATATGAGACTTAAAATAAAAAAAATAAATCCAAAAAATCATGGATGTGATAGAATTTACATTGAAAATGGAACATTTTTCTCTAATTTATTGTCAGCTGGTGAATGAAAATGGGCCTTTTTCACACCTAACGTGTCACTCCCAAACGATAGATGATGGACAT
The DNA here is from genome assembly GCA_963277665.1 of Viscum album. NCBI lineage: Eukaryota > Viridiplantae > Streptophyta > Magnoliopsida > Santalales > Viscaceae > Viscum > Viscum album. Next base: position 39,501,654 of record OY728143.1, read on the forward strand.
TCAAAAACACCTCATGAACCATCATGATAGATATAAACAAATGATGTGATTTAATGACCTAGGAAAAACCTATGATTCCATTTATTAATTAATGTTACAATTTTAAACATCTTATAAGTTATTTTTTTGGGTTTTCTGGTTCCTGTTCATGATTATTGTTTCTTACATAATGTTTTTTATCAATTGGGAGAAATTAAAGGAACCATGATAATACGGAGTAGGATATAAAGTTAAACAATTAACCTCATATAAATACTAATGTTATAAGAGAATGAATGAATAAAATATTTTTTTTATCACACTATATTCACTAGATATGAAGGATGGTCTTCTGAATGAACAATGTAAGGAAAAATATTTTATTGAATCATTTATGAGGGAATTTCCTACTTCATTTACTAGGTCTTCTGATCCCACTACTTTGGTAAATATGGATAAACATTATTGAAAAGTTTCTTTATATTCTCTAGTGTTTGAAAAATGAAAATTTTGTTTTGTTTTGTTTCTATTTGAATAGTGGGGAAGATAAATGGTGGCCACTTATCGTGAATACAAGGAAACACGATGAAATTGAATCCATGGATTGGGATGAGTTCAAGAAATTATTTTTCCATATATACATCACTTTTATTTCTCATATGAATATATAATGGGAGTAACTGGATATAAGGAAACATGATGAGGAATGTGTCGTTACCTATTGGTAATATTTTACAGTACTTGTGAGGTAAGTTTCTATTATTTTCTTCCAACATGAATGTAATGTTTTAATGTTATTCAATGTTTTAAAAACATGTCTATAAATGACATTATATATTATAGAATTTATTATCTACGAAGATACTTTTCAATTCTCTATAATGTTGGAAATGAAGCATATATTTATATATATCTCTCACGGTTTTGATAACAATAAAAAATTATAAATAAATGGAAAATATGTGAAATATTGAGTGAATAAGATGAAATTTACCTTATTCTATGTGTGTGGGAGGAAGAATAAATGAAATTATATTAAGGGTACCAATGAAATTTTATGTGTTGAAGGGAACTCCATAAGGAAATTGATTTCAAAAGTAATTAGAAAATGATTGTTAATGATGAAAAAAAAGAGAAATCTAAAAAAGAATTAACTGACAACTCATTAGTGTTTCTGATGAATGGTATAAGACCATTATTCTAACCAATTCCCGTATCAAAATGTTAATGATGGTGATCGATGTCAGAAAACTCCTAATACAAGAAATAAATAGTAATATTATTTGATCACTATTTATGAATTGGGGTATGATAATTACATAATGAATGTTACAGTGAAAATATATATTAAAGTGTTATGCCTTATATTACTATGATAAAACAATTCATTCATATCTAATGAATTAACTATGGGAATAATTATATAATACAAATGATTCAATACTGAATTAACATTAAAAACATTAATGGAATGATGACCATATATCATGTTTATGATTACTCTCTTGATGACATTTTATTGGAATGTGATTCTAGATTATTTTATCTTTTCCTATAGTTGAATTTGATGCTATATTGAATATTTATTGGATTTATTTAAATAAATTACATATTTATTATCATGTATTAGTAGATAATTTTTATATTCCAAATCAACATGGGATATTCTATAAATGGAATTATAGGCACTGACTTCTAATAGAGATCATACCCGTTATAAGGGTGTTAATTCCCATTTAGATGAGGTGTGAATCTCATAAATTTTGTGAAAAACATGTAAAAATGATATTCCTACTGTTTAAGAATATGTTGATATATTTATATAATAGTATTATAGTCTTCAACAAAAACATATAATCATATTCTAAATAGACCTCAAACCTTGTTATGTTACAGTTCCATAAGATCCTATATAATGGACCCGATTTAGTTGTAATAACTAAAGATTGAACTCCATGAAAACCATAATGATGGATTCATTTGGTGAAGTGTGTCTTCTGGGGTGCAACTATATTTTTAAAAATTGATTATTTGTCAATGGGACAATTTTTGGATTTCCGTAGTACAGACAAGTTTACATGTTAGAATAATTATCATATTCCCTTGTCGAGGACATGTTTTTTCAACTATGGAGAGCTCGATTCTTTTCCAAAATTATCCATTATTTTATAAATCAATATATAGTGTCATAAAGATAGATTTATCTATGAAAATATTCAGTAAAAGTTATATAAGCTATTAATATATTGTGTTGCAATTGAGTCTTACTAAATCCCACACTATCTAAAATTATTTTAAAAATATAGAATTTATGGATTACCTCGATCAATTAGTGGCAGTATTAATATAATACATTCTTTAATATTTAATGATCATGGAAGAGACTGAAGAGAACATGAGAATTGTAATAAATAAATTAAGGAATGAGAAACTGTATAAAAAATTACAATGATTGAATTTTGGATGTAAAAGGTTTAATGTTAGGGTTATATAATATCAATAGAGTGTATATTAGTAGATCCTAAAATTATTGAGGCTATTGAATTTTTTCACAAACAAACCATCGATAGTTTAATTATTTTAGATCAATATTATTCACTATTTATGGAGACATTATCATTACTATCTAATCATATGACCATGTTAACATTAAAGGGATCCAATTTTCTCACGAAAGATGAATGTGAGGAAAATTTCAAGGAACTAATTAGAGGATTAGTCCTCACACATATTATTATATTACCATATAAGGGAATATGATTTTTAATATATACTGACATATACAATAAGGTATTCGTATATATTATTATGTAGAATGACATGGTTATATATTATTCCTCACTACAATTGAATAATCAATTAAATTAACACCCAACTCATCAATCTGTGTATGTTTTTTATTTTTTCATTAAAAACATAGAGGTAACATCATAACAAAGAAATTTTTTATATATGTAGCAATCATAATGTTTTGAAGTATATATTAACATAGAAGAAGTTGAATATACTATATAAAATAAATTTAGTGCTAATTATTGATAATGAGTAATTGATATATTACCACCATAGTTTGGGTGGATGATTATATAGGTCAAAAGGTTCATGTTAGATTATCCTTGATGTGGATTAAACATATTACTTATTTCATGATTTCAAACGGGTAGATCTAGATATTCTTAAAGAATTAGGGAAATATTATATAGGTCTATTGAATGTTCAACCATCAATCTATTTTAATTTTAAATTGGAAGAAATGGAATATGTAGAGATGTAGAATGAGGTTAAAAATGTTCAAACATTTAACCATGTTCTTATTGAAATATCATGATTCAAGAACATTGTCTGTTTTCCAGATAAACAATATGTAAATAAGAATTTTTTAGAGGTACATTGCAGTTATCAATTCTCAATTTATTCATGACATACAATGATTTATAGTGATTTGAATATGTATTTCTATTAGTATGGATTTCATAGATATAACATAAATTTTGTATCTCGTTGATTGATATGTCAACTTGATAAGACATAATGATAAAATTATATGGGAATTATACATCCATTACCCAAACTATACTCTTAATGGGTAAATTCAACAATGGATTTATTCATTGTACTCCAAAAAATATATAAATTGAATAATTCTATATGGGTTACAGTCAATCACCATAAAAATTTCTAATAATTAATTTCTATTAGAGATGGCTCCCTTTAGATCATATTTTTATGATATACATTATTTTTTAAGGTTTCTTAGAGCCCAAAAAACCATTGTGTAAAATTGTAATAGGAGGATTGCCATAATGTTAAGCAAGAGTGGTCACAGATATCTTGATTTGGTGTTGAGTATTATCCTTATATATCAACTTTGGATTGATGGTAATTCTGATAGAACTATTAATACACAATATGATATGTTGGGATCCCTTTATTTTGATTTCAAATGTTTTTACAATCAAAACATTCATCATGTTTAGTTTTTATAAAAAATTATATTTCACTCTAGTATTCATATATATCCTTATGATGTCGTTTATTGAATGTAATGATTATATCTAATGTACTAGAATAATATCACAGAAAGAAAAATATTTTTTACTAGGACAGATAAAAAATTAGACGTTAAAGTTAGAGGAATTTAATAACACATCTAGTATGATTTCTGTTAGTATAAAACATATTCTGAAATTCTCTATCTTCAAATAGAATTTTATATTTTATTGACAAGGTGTTTCTAAAAATTTATCATTGGACGATTGTGTTGAGATTCTAGAAGAATGGGAAACTATGAACTAGGTATATCAACCCCTATGAAATTGTTGAACATATTGATTTGTTTTTCAACTAGTCAGTTCTTCCACCTAAGCACTCTCAACTCCATGATCTATTCCACATTTCACTCCTTAGAATGTAAATATATGACCCTTCACATGTACTGAACATAGAGTTTATACAAAGGTAGATTGAACTTTCATATGATGATTATTGAGTGGCGATTATGGATCTAATAGAGATAATTCTCTAAGAAAAGACAACTCACATGTTGAATGTTTTATGAGAAAAATAAATGTTAGTTTAAGATATGTGGTTACTTAAAGATATCATGGGGGAAATGTACTCCAATTGATTGTACCATATTGATAAATTTTATAGTTGAAGTTATATTTAATGGGGGTATAATGTAACACCCATAGTTTTTATAAATTATTATTTTTTGAATTAATAATATTTTGTTAATAACTTGTGTTACAAAAAATCCCAATTTATGATTTCACTACATGCAACACGGTGATAGCTTATGTTACACACAAAACTATGTTTTATCAAAACCCCAATATGTTATTAATATATTGATTAAAATGGGACAGTTATCTAATATCCATTAAACTACCATATATGAAAATAGGAGACTAATTTTTAAATTTAAATTTTAATATATTTTTCCAAAAAAAACATATTTTTAGAAAAGTACTTAATATTCATTAAAATATTTTTATGTTTTAATAATTATTCTTTCTAAAAAAAATTATTTATGTGAATATTTAAAAAATTATATTATCACAATTTTAAAATATAAATGTGAAAAAATTATATTATTTTTTAAAATAATAATTTTATAATTAACATAGTGTAAATTTTAAGGTATTTTTTTAAAGGTATCATTTTTCAAGGAATAGTGTAAAATATTTAATTTTATTGAAAGATTATTTATAATTTAAAATATTTGTAATGTTATATTATATATTAATTATTTAAAAATTAATTCTAGTTATGTTATTTATATACAGTAATAATTTTTATGACAAAAAAATTAATTTTATATTTAATTTTAATATAAAAACATTGTATACTTTTGGACATTTTCCCTTGAAAAATATGTTGTCTTGTCGTATTTGAGGGATTAATTATAAATTAAAATTTTCTACTTCTGGGAATTTTATTTTGAAAAATATATTCTATATTTTTAATAATAATAATTAGTTTTTTTATAATAACATCACTATTTTTTTGACAAAAAATAATAGGGAAAATTGTAAAAATTATTTTTTATAGTTAAGGTAAAAATGGGTTTTCTGTAGGATAAGCTTTGAAGATAAGGGTTTAAATTAAAACAAAACATGTCAAAATATTTTCTTGCCGTAGTTTAATCTTATACATATAATTTTAGAATATTTGTTCATTTGGATTTATTTTTTATCAGAATGATCTAATTTTTGGATTATATTAAAAAATTTATAAGTTGTTTCTACGTCAGTACTTTTCCCTGACTTATAAAATGACACCAGCACCCTCCCTTGACTCACACCTCTAACAAAATATAGTTTGGATAAAACCAAAAAATTTCCATCCAAAAAAATGGCATCAATTTTCTACAAAAATTTTCCTCTTGAAATTCCCACACTATGGTCATTAAAAGCGGATGCAATAAAGGTGATTCTATGTAACGGTAAATATCTTTACTAAGATCCTTCTATTTATTTCTTATACTTACACATTTAATTATTTTATGAAACATAAATAATATAAAAAAATATAAAAAAATATTATTATATGTTAATTTTTCGATTAAATAACTTATATAGATCTCCACTTCCCCCAAATGAGTTACAAAATCATCGTCCTTTTGTACGATGAACAACCACCTCACCAACCGATGTCATTAATTTTTTCCATTACCAACTCTAATTTATATACATATTTATTGATTTATTTTTTATATATGATATCAAATAAAATTTGTGTTCTTATTGAATTAATATATCGGACATAGCTTCGTACTCTTTTTTTGTGGAAATATGACAATGTCGCCCATGTATAAGGTGGACTACAACCTAAAAAAGTGAGGCGATTCAATAATGCTTTACATGGACGCTATTATAGATGGTTTTAATGAATATATTTGATATACATGAAAGATAATAATTATATAATTATTATATATCATTTAATTTTATTTCCTTCAATTTGATGAGAAAATGGAAATAACATTCAGATTTATGCACGACCTACCATCTCTATGTATGATGTATTAAATATTATATCAAAATAAATTTATGGATTACAATAAAACCCTTAAAATGAATATATTTGAAATTTATATCCTATATATAATTATGGATATTATTAAATCTTGATCCATGTTATTGAAAGAAAAACAAATAAAAACATATATGAAAAATATGGTGATTACCCAATGAAATAAAATTTACATTGATTTATTAATAAATGTGTTTAAAAAGGTCATAATAAAATCATAAATGGTTTGATATATTTAAATTTATTTCATTAATAGATTTATAAAGAAGATAAATTTAGTATACAAGATTTTTAATTTGTATTTTAGAAGTCTATACTAAATGTATGGGTTTTTATCTCAATGTATCTTCTTTGAGATGTACATTCTATTATGCACCTATATTCTATAAATAGGTATATATACATCCCATTTAAATTTAATGTCGAGAATATAATTATCCAAATCTCATTTTATGTTCCACTTTGAATAATTCGTTTATGGGGATTACTAAAAAATTTAACAAAGTGGTATTGATTTTATGATACAATCTCATCGTTTAATGTGATTTTTTATGATTATGTTTTTTGTGAAAGTATATTATGAACCATATCTTGAAAAACTCATGAATTTTATTATCCAATTGTTATTAATAAATTTTTAAAAAATTTGATCTATTTTACCATCTATTATAGATAAAATAATTGAGATAATATTTTCTATAAAAAAATAATTTTTTATTTTCCCATTTAGTAAAAAATATATTTATTCCAAAACAATGTTTAATAAAATAATCAATGATTTTTAATAATTATCCAATTTTTTTATGTAATGTTTTTACGCATGTATGAATTTTTTTACAAAAAAATGTTTCTAAATGTAATAATAATGTCATTTTCTTAATATATAAATGTATATTGAATATTTTATTTTTAATAAAAATTATTATTTCCTCATATTGTGTTAACTATATTTGTTTATGACATATTTGGAATTAGATCATTCATTTTAAAATTGCATGAAAATAAATGTTTTGAACTATTAAATTAGACTAGTATTTCTTCAATTAATATTTATCAATGAATTATTTGAACATAACCTTTGTAATAGGGTTATACACTCAATAATTTTCTGTAGGATCATGTATATGGTTGGATTAAATGGGATATGAAATCAATTATATACTACAATCTCTAGATTGAACGCCGCTTCACCCTTTGGGTCATAACATCTTTAAACATCATTGTATTGGGATCAAATTTGGACAGTAAATATAGTACCCAATTCCAGTAAACTCATCCCTTTAAAAGGATATTATTTTCTTATGTTTTTTTGTTCAATAAGATAGTTAATTTAGATTAAAATATTTGCATGAATTTATCATTCACCATTCAAATTTCAAGGAACCCTTACATTCCGTCCATTTGATAAATGGTTTTTTTCTTTATTATTGTTGTTTGAACTCTCATTGTGTTATTTTTGTAATAGGTTAATGGTTTTCACCAAATCTATATAAGAATTTTGAATGGGATATGACATGAATCAAGGATCCATTTACCGAATCATTATTGTTCATGTTGCAATGCATGGGTTTTAAAAATTAACTAGTTAGTTTATCTTACAATTATTCTATTTTGTTCAGAATTAATATTTTTTAATTCAATTATTAAATCTAAAAAATATTTTTAGATACATTATAGGCTTATACACTATCAGAACTTGGTGAATGCAATTTGTTTCAATTATGACTACACCTCTCATGATTTATTAGTTTTCTAATAATCAATCTACCTCTAAAATTTATCATATATTACTTTTTATTTATTGATATACTATAGTTCCCATAGTATTATCTTTTATGGGAGTTTTTAACTTAAAATATACTAAGAATATAATTGGACAATAAACACAAAACATATAGGGTTGTAAAATGTGTTAATTGTGAGATTACAAAATTTATCTGTTAAAAACAACCTGTGATAATTTTATTGTGTTCATGAAATCAATTCATACTTATTTTAAAAATAGATATCTAATCTAATTTAACACATAACTTATTCTGTCAAAAATATTACCATCGTAGAATGGTTATAAGATATCCTGATCTAAATCTAAAATGAGTTTTTAAAAATTTCATCATTTTGGTATAATTGTCCCTTATAGGGTTCAAGAGTTAAAATATTTGGGGATAATAATTAAGCTTAGATTAATATAAATTTTAATTATTAATATTTAATTGAATAGGAAAACATATATTGATTATTCTTACGATAAATATTTTCAAAAAAAATAATCATGTTACATTTTATACATGAAAATTTAAAAAGATTTTTTTTATTCGATCATACTTATTATTCATTCATTAATATTTGTAAAAAACCATCCTTATATTATTTTTATTAATAATATCTGTAATATGTGGTTTTAATTATGGCCTTTTTGTGTGCCAACCTTGGTTAGCCACTCTACTAAACATAAGAACAAAAAATTCACATATAATTTAATAGAGCCCATGACCGTACCTTAAAAATTGAGACTGTTTACACATATTAAATTATTTTTACCCAATAATGATGGGTATTTTTACTTCTATGTTATCATTTATTTTTCTTATTTATTCTTTATTATTTCCACATTCTCAATTTTTTATTTTTTTATCAATATTCATCTCTTTTTGAAAATCAATTATAACTTATTATCATGATTTTATACTATCTTCTACATAAATTATATGTCTTCAATGAATTATGATTTTATGTCATCTGTATTATCTCTTCGATACATACCTATGATTGAATTCATCCTTAGGAATTAAAACATGTAAAATTGTTCCATGATAATTCTTGGTATTTTCCCAACATGTGAATTCACTATTGTTGGAATTTTGATATTGGGAAATCTTTTAATGAAAATATGAAACTAGATTAAATATATTGAAATAATGATAATGAAAATAATTAAACCATAATATTGTTATATTCAGTAGAAAATAAGAATGGACATAATTTAATAACATACCCAACCCTTGATTCAGTCTTAAAACTAAAATCCGGGTTAATTCACCTTCTTCGAAAATTCCATGTATTATCTCGTAAGGGTTTAAAAATACTTAAATGAATTTAATGTGTTTCTATAAAATCTATAACAAATAATTATATCTAAATATCAAATAAAACTAATTTCATCACCATTCTTAGTTGTTGGAACTATCAAATGTTGGATTGATTTTTTACAACCTGGGCACATAACATAATTGAATGAAGTGATTTTTTTTATTAAAAATAGTTTTTCTATAATAAATGACCTCAACCATTCATAATGATATTATATGGATCAAGAATGAATAGTTGGATTCCATGTCTGAGTACATAGAGCAGTTCAAGAAGTTGTGGGAAAGCATCATGTATTACCAAATTAGTGAAAAATTAATCATCCAATACTTCTACGAAGTATTCATGTATATGGTGAGTAGAATGGTAGAATATAGGGATATAGAAGAATTGGTACAGAAAATACAAGTAAATTCATGTGAATTTATTAACACCATGACCCAGAAATCCAAAAAATATTATGATCAATGTACAACACAAGATACAGGGGTACATTAGATAAGCATTTATCCCCTTGATAACCATCTAAGTAATAATAATTTTGACATATTAAACTGTATAGTGAGATTTATTTCTTTATAAAAAAAGACACCCAACACCCAATAAAATCTTTTTGTGGTATTTATACTAAAATAGTCAACCCAACAGATGTATTACTCCAATTATAAGAGACATTTGATTGTGAAACCATATTCTATATGAGATCATAACATTAGTTAAAAAACATACACAGTCTAATTTTTGATTTATATAGACCAAAATAAAACCATAGGAGGAATAAGGTATCATACATGAGGTATATATTTGGATAATTAAAAAGGTACCCTTTTCAAAAAAAACATCAAGTAGCCTCAGCCTAACCAACATTTATTTCCATATCCGCAAATAAGATTAATGAATAATAATAAATAAGAAAAAAATAAGGAAGTTATCAAAAAATGGTAGAAAATAATATAGAAGATCTTTTAGAACAAATTATTCTTCATCAGTAGAATTAACTGAAGAGTCATTTTTTGATGTTGAAAGTGTTGAAGACATAAAAAAGATAGATTTCCACTACCTTCCATGAACTAGTTATTAAGAAATCCATAAATCATCCTTCATAACCTAATCCAAATAAACTGGGTGATGATAGTACTATTGAATAGAGAATTTTGAGAAAACAACTGATACATCTTCACAAACCGTTCCATTGAGATTCAACAGAAATCTGGAGGAGCACTATTTGAGACCAACATATGAGTATTCTAACATGATAGAACAAAATTATAAAATTATTGGTGAGGTTTATCCTAACCCCCTTAAACATTAAATAATACTTATACAAATGAAGATAATGGATAAAGAGAATATGGAAAAATAGGTTTTGGATACATTCAATAAAGTTGATAACAATATCCATCTACTACATTCAATAAAGTAAATTACATGGTATGCCATTGTTTTCAAAGAATGATGTATATATTTAATTTGTTCAAAAATAAAAAGAGGATTTAATATCAATAATGAATGAATATAAAAAACTATCACCAATTTTGTTGATTTTTATAAAGTTAAATGAACATGATACATTAATTATTCCATGACTATGTGAAAGTTTCATTTCAATGATGCTTTATGTGATTTGGTATTCTCAATTAATTTTGGTCCATAAACAGAATTATTTACTATATAGGTTGGGAAAATAAATATGAAAAAGGCTGTGGGGGTAACTAGGGAATAGGACCACACTATATCTTATGGGATTTATAAATTATTTCCTTGTTCATGTTCGAGACATGATACTTACTTTGAATTGATATGTGATGAATACAGTGGATGATCAGTTATGTTCTCATGATCCCATAATTCTATGAACACATGTCCTAAATACATCAAAGACAATCATAAATCCCTATTAGGGTACATTTTCTAAGGATTTTAGAGATGATATCATGGGATTTATTATTTTAGAATCCATTATTTATCCATCATAGAAGCATTCTTCATTCATAATCACCCATTCTAACCCTTATTTTCAAAATATTTCAAATTTGGATTTTCAATATTTATCAAATGTGGAAAATTCCTTTCAAAAAAATTTATTGAGAATTTTTTCTGATTTGGTTTCGAAAAATATTTCCACAGATATTTATCATGATCAATCTGATATCATCTTCAATTATTTTAAAGATTCTTATTCTGATTTTAAGAATATAATTTATGATGATGACATGGTTATTTTTTACAAATGGACTTTATTGATTATTTATTGATGATGATGATGCATATTGAGACCCTATAAATATATTTTCTCATTTATTAGTTCCCTCATCATTTCCATCTATACATAACCCACCCAAATTGGAACTCATATTATTTACCCAACAAATAAAAAATATATACCTATAGAATGATTAAAATTTTCCTTTATCAAATTAAAATAATATTTTATCTAATAAAAAAGATAAAATTTTAATATTTTATGGGATAATATTTGTGAAATTGGGTTGAACATAGAATAACTACCAAGTATTATTCCATTGGTTTTCATGCATAAGATTCTCTAAAAGGATGGGGTAAACCGATTTGACATCCAAAAAGGATTTTAACCCCAACACTATTGGAATTTGAGAAAATATAAGGGGAAAATATTCATGAAGTATGTATAATTATCCCCATTTATGAATCATAGTGGGTATTCCGTATTCAGTTTAATCAAATTGAAAAATTGGGATTGTTGTTATAATTAATGAAAACGATGAGTTAATTTTTGTGGGAGAAAAAAATACTTTCTGAGTAAGAATAAAATATGGGAAACTAAACCAACCCAATCATAAGAACCATTTCCTCTTCTATACAATGAAAATATTCTTTATAGTCATTATGGTAGGGCACACTATTGCTTATTGGATTGTATTTATGGATATTTTTATATTCCCATTATATTAGAGGACCAAGAGAAGGTGGCGCTAATATTATCATTCAGTATATTTTCATACAATATGATGCCATTGTGAATTCGAAACCCCATAGTTACCATATAGATATATAAGGGGAGTATCCTTTTTTATTTACTTCATCTATTAATTGAGGTATATATATATGATTATTCTATGTATAGGTCCTCAATTGATGATTCTATCTTGATTTTGTTTGCAATGTTGTATTAGTTCGTTTAGATAAATCTAGTTTTGAACATTGAATAATGTCATTTCATTATAGGTAAATGAATATTAAATTTTATGTATGGTCACATCATAAAATTAATGTTGCTAATTAAATGCAAAAAATTATTTATTCCTTTTCATATCTAATTTATGTGTGTGATGTTTGATCATTCCTTGGACATACTGGTTATTATTGATGTTTTTTCAAAGATTTCAGTTTGATCACTCCAACATTATCTCTATAACATCAAATATATATTGAAAATAGTTTTAATTATTCTTCTAGGGTATCATTTTATGATCTAATTATGTGTTTGAACACTCAACCAATCTTACATACATTGTAGTGTGATCTTCCATTCTTGATTTTGTATTGTTCCTTCATCTTTTTAGTTAGATAAATAATATCATAGATGGTGGATGGGGGACCCAAGTGATTTTTTACGTGTCGAGGAATTTGGATTCAACCAAATAAAATTATTGTGTAATGGTAAATGAGTTTATATATGTTATATTTTCTTCATATATATTATGATTTTTTTATTAGGGAATAAAGTGTCATTTTTTCTCTAATTATGAATATTTTAGGTACCTCCATGTGAATCAATATGAAAACACAGAATTAATATTATCATTATACTTCTTTAAGTCTTAATAATGATAAAATAAATAATAAGGGGACTGGGATCCTAGTATATTACCACATGAGAATGATCACAAACATGTTGGAGAATGATTCCTTAAACCGAGAACAAAATTGGGAGAAGTTCCATGATGATCATCCCTATGTCATATCACCTATGCATCCATGGTATACATATTTAGATAATTAATTACTTTGGGTCGAAATTATAAAAAATATAAAGAGACACCAGGTTTAAAAAATGAATATTTAGTCGAGGTTTTTGGTTTGGAGTTATCCTTACCTATGACCAATTTTTTAGTGAACAATCCAGTAGGAGATGTGTTTTCTCGATCATGAGTTTGATTTTGTATTGAATTTTTGTCTTTCACTTTCTTCTGATGGACATTATTTACATAAGTAAAACAATTTTATGGTATTAGAGTTTAGATAATACTGGAATACCTTGTTACATGTTTCCTATTTGTTTTATATGACAACCTCTCAATGAAAAATACATCACCATTTGTAGGAGACAAAATATACCCTAACAAAACATATTATTTTTTTAAATTTGTAATGCCTGGAGAATGATTTTATGGGCTTGTTTCCTATATAATTTGGATTCTTATAGATTATTTTCATTGTATATTCTCTTATTAAATGGGATGAGTATATACAAATCAAGACTAATGATTCTCATATCATAGAGGTTTTTTTCAAGCATAATTTTTAATCTGTTTTGGAGCACTAAAGGATATCATATATTACTAGTGGATTCAAATTTTCAAATAATGTTTTATTCCCTCCGGCAAATGTAATGGGTGGAACATAAAATATTTTCCCCATTCCCCCATTAAACAACTGGTTCATGTAAAGTTTCAAATTTGGAGTTGAAAAAGACAATTGAAAAATATGTGAAACAAAATGAGAAGGATAAAAAATAGCATAGATGTTGTGTTGTTGGATTATATGATGGAATCAAAAAATACAATTGGTATTGTCACTTACAAACTATTTTTGGGATATAATATCATCCAAATGGGTGGTTGATCAAAAAACATATTAAACCTTAATTAAATTTGACATGAATTTATCCTAATGTATAATTTGATTGAATCATTAAATTTTAGATATTTTTGATTTTATTTTATTTAGTGCATAGTATGGCTAGTTCATTAACATGATAGTATCAAATATTATATGATGAATGTTACTATCATATATTCTGAAGGGAATAACCATTATCATTTTGGTTAGTGGGTTTTTATCGCATTTAATCATAAACAATTTTGTTCAAATAAGACTTTCTCAAGGATTAGAGACAATGAATTATTCTATATGGTCATATAATTTATCTAGATTATATTCTTCCTGTTATAGTCAATTTTAATAATATTTTTCGTGAATATTTATATATCTAACATCATGTTTGTGAGATCAAGTTAATGGATAAATTATTTTTGGGAGCAGAACAAGTTTCCATTCCATCTTATTGAATGAAATAAAAAGATATTTTTCATTTGAAATTGTTGTGTAATGACTTCAGGGAAAATTAATTAATTCGTATTATTAAAAATAATTGGAGTTATCCCTTCCAATTTTAAAAAAATATTGAAGTACATGGGCTTATGTTTAGATTTTTTAAGACAATAATTGGTGAAAGACATGATATGGTTTCCATTTTTTTGTATTTAAGATATTTTAGACCATCTAATGGTGAACATCACTTTTCTATGTTCGAATTGAGATTAGAGTACCATAACTTGAATGTAATAAAATATTAAATACGTAATACTACATTTAGAAAAATCTATTGCTTATACATTTTCATGATTATGAATTTCAATCTAATAAATGAACAAACAGTATTCATGGCCGAGATGAACCAAATTATTCATCCATTACTAGATCTGTTTGTTGAAGATTCTGGTGAAAACATCTTACTATAATCCCTAAAATTAAATGATAATCCCAAAATTATATTGTGCTATTGTGTAAACTAGGAGAGAATCAATATCATGGTAGGACATCTAATTGAAATTTTTGGATTTACAATGTGAACTTCTATGGCCATTTTATCTCAAATGTTGGATTATCAATTGAGCCATAAAATGTTGATGTTTTGGTATCTTAGTAGTGGAAAAATAATTTCATATTGATTATAATACGTATATGATTATAAGGTTACTATCAATTATTTATCTTATAGTACTCCCATTTGGATGTCCCAATGGATTGGGTGACAAGGAAAAAGTTTATATATATTTTAACAGATTTCGATGAGATTCATTTCTAGGGGTAGAAGAGCTCATTGACTTTTGAACTGACCCTATAATTTTTTTCCAGTAGTAAACTATACCATGAACTATGATTCCACCTGATTTTGAGTTATAGAATTTCTAATGTATGAGGACCGAGTGGTATCTTATTGGTACAGAAAGATAACACTACATGTGAGGAAATTCTATAATCATGAACTCTAGTTAACTGTGGTAGTACAAGCCATGAGATGATGGATACATTTTCTAATTGCTGAGGTGTTTTTTGAGTACATGGACCAAAAATCATTATGTACATCATTTATTAGTGTGTCATTATCTTTTTTCAAAAGAGAGGGGTGAATTTTCTGATGGATTTTTACATCGAGTTAGATTACACAATTGGATGAGTAAATTTCATTCATGATTCCTTGAGCAGAAAGACATAGGAATTGGTTATGTTATAGAATTATGATAATTGGAGGATGATAGAACTATTTTATAACATGAATCATGATGTTTCAGTGTCTATGAGATGATTTGATCTAGCATTGACATTTGTTATACAAATTCATTTAGACAATATCTTGAGAGAGAAGATATCTTCATTGGAGGTCTTATCTTCGGGGGAAATAATTTTAAATGGGGATCAACCAATATGATGGTATATTGGAACTATATATTTTCATAGATTCCATGACTATGTATGGGTTCATACAGGTTCATTTTATATGCTAAAGAGGTAGTATCATTCTTATGCTCTGTGTGTACATCCTGATCTCACAAATATGTATCATGGTTCATATAGACATTAAAGGTTACCAGGAATAAAGAATTAAATAAAAAAATTCTGATGATTTTTATCCTTTAAATAGGTGTACAGGGTGAATAATGTAATTAACACTACAAGGTTTTAGGGAGTATATTTTTCAATTGAATTTAAATTTTTCGTTGTGTTTTATTACATGCAATAATGAGTTTAAACAAATTCTATCATATTATTACAAAAATTATTATATAATTGTTATCAAATATATATTGGCAGGGTTGATATTGATAATATTAATTATATTATAAAATATTATGTTTTATCTATATATGTTAAATTAATTTTATAGTAACCATAAATAAAAATAAAATATATTTTGAAAGTAAGGATTATATTTACTAAATATCTATTTGTAAGATAAATTTAATTTTACAAAAAAAAATTTAAAAATAAAATTTTGTGAATGATTCTATAGAAATTGAAATATTAATTATTCTGTAAACTTTCTAATATTCATCTTCTGTTTCTTCTATAAAAGAGATAAAAATACCTATAATTTTACGCTGAAAAACAATAATTTCTCTAAAATATGGTTTTTTCTAGATATTACGAACATACAATAAAATATTCGTTTTGAGATTTAAATATATTTAAATGGAAAAAATGCAATTTTTAAATAATAATATCAATATTATATTAGGGTTTCTTTAAGAGAGTTTCTTAAATGAATTTTTTTATAAACAATGAAAAATACAACAGTTTATTTGAAAACTGAAATTTCATTTTAATTAAATATATTATTTCGTTATATATATTAATGAATTATAATGTAAAAAATATTAAATAATATATTTATAAATTCAATTACAGTCATTTTAATCATTTTCATATTGCGTTGTTGTATAATCATTTTCCAAACATTTGAAAATTTTCATTTTAATAATCCCACTATCACATCCTGTCTATGTGATTTATTTAAAATTAAAATTGTACACATATATGAATTGAATTTTGAAATTTTTATTCCATATTTGGGACAAAAATAATATAATTTGTCTAATAATTTCTTTTTTAAATGAATACTGAAATGAAAAAACATTAATAACAATAGTAAAGTTAAAATGGGTTTACCAAGGGAGGTGGGTTAAACTAAGAAAATAAGGGTTTAGATGAATATATAAATTTTTTAACTACTATTTTATTACAAAAGTTTCATGATATAATTTCATGTTTATAATATATCATTATTTGGATCTATACTCTTTAGAATTACCATTTTATATTGGTTTACATTTGTAAATATCCATGTATTTTCCACATGGATTCCTATCTACAACATATAAAAGGCCACAACTTCCCTACACATATTCAAAACAATAAATCCATATATTTCATCCATAAAATTCTAATATATATTTATATATATTCAAAATATACATTTTCATGTTATAATGATTTTTTTCATCTTGAAAGACCAATAATTTGGTTCTTAATAAGTGATCCAATGGATGTGCATCTGTGTGAAGGTAATTACTTTCACTATGATCATTTAGTTTATTAATTTTATTCCACATTTAATAATTTATTAACATATTTAATATAATAAAAATTTATGATTATATAAAATTATATTTTATTATTAAAATTTTTTATACTAAAACCTTTTACACTTCTACCAAATGAGTTATAAAATAATCATTCTTGTGTTTGGAAGATTACAGCCTCTCAAAAAAATGTAATTCATTTTCCATTACAACCTCTCATAGTTTTGTATGATGATTTATATAAATAATATATATGATATTTATAACATAAATATGCCTATGGATTCATTATATCATATATTCATTTTTTCCTTTATATTTTGTGTGAATATGATAATTTCAGTCTTGTGTACGGTGGGCTACTGTCTTGAAAAGTGACAATATTATTTCACAATTTAAATAAAAATTAATAACGATATTTTTACTGAAAAAATTTGAATTGTTAAAAAGTACTCAATGTTGGTAATTTATTATATAAAATTCTTTCCTTCTACTAGTAATTAAAATTGAATCATCCTTCATATGTATATATGGATTATCGTGTCAATGAACAGTTCAATTCATTTTCTACCTCTAATATTTATGGAATAATATTATTTCATATGTAATGAAAAAATATGATATTTTTGTCTTTTTAATATTTGAAAAAACATGACATTAAAATTGAATTGTTAATAAACGGGTAACAATAATTCATAATTTAATATTTATTTTTGATTTATATATTTATATTTCAATCATAAATGAATAATAAACTTCTATTTATTATATATGATGCTAGAATGTTGAATAATGAATTCAAGTCTTATGGTAAGGGATTTTTTTCCCACAATAAAATTTTATTAGACATGTGACATATTCAACACATACTTATTTTATGGAGTTTATATAATTCCTATGAATAAATTTTCTAATAAATTTATATTAAATTATAGGAATTTATATATCCATTTTTTATAAACTCACATTTATTTCTTTTACAGTTTATAAATTTCCGAATTGGTAAGGAATTTGTATATCAATTCTTCTTCTTTGATACATATATCATAGTATAAAAACTTATTTGTTTACGAGGTACCTATATTACAACATTAACATGTAATATCCTGAATTTAATTATTTCCATGATAATATTTTCATTTCATGTTATTATTTTATGGGGCTTATGGTCAAATTTATGAAGGGGTAATTATTTTATGATATGATCTCATCATTTATTAGGATTTCTAATAATTATGATTCCAATGATTAAATATTATATTCTATCTCTAAAAAATTTATATTGTGTTTTCTTATTTTTTTTCTAGAAAACACATATTTTATATAATTTTACTCTATTTATGTGAACAATATTTTAAAATGAATAATTATTTAAATCTATATGTAATTCTCTCTTCGATAGAAAAACAATATTCTTAAAAAATCAAAATTTATATAAAAAAATTGACAAACATTTTCAAACTTTTTAATATGACACTTTCAATAAATTTTACTCACTATTTTATTTTTACAAAAAAAATAAATGAAACCTTTTGGTAGTTTACCAATAAATCCCAATTTAGAATTTCCAAAAATGTGAAATGAAACATTATTTTTTATATACATTCCATTAATGGTATTTATTGATTTTCATACTATTCAATGATTTTTAGATTCCCTTAACTTTTTTTAATTATAATTTCAAGGAATATTTTTCCTTAATATTTAGTAATTTTTTTTATTATAAATAAATTATTTCTACATGAATATGATATAGAAAATGTTTTATATTTTGAAATGTTTTTTCTCAATAAAGAACGAATATTTTCCTCAGGAACTATTTTAAATTATTTTTAATGATTTAGATAAATTTTTTCAAAGTTAGTGTAAATGAAAAGTATTTCCAAGATATTTTATGAATTATTAGTATTTTAGATTAATTTTTAATTTAATATTATTTTCATATAGAAATAGTCCATGTGATATTTTGAAAAATAAATTTCAATCTAGAATGATATCATTTGTTGTTACATATTTTTTAATGGGGATTGGATAAAAAGATATCATTAAAATTAATTCTTTGGAGGGTATTTGAATTTATGGGAATAATATTTATGAAATCCGTTTCTCTTCCGGGAATGATACAATGATATAATTAATATAAATACCACTTTATTTCATAGGTTCTCCTATGATAATGTAATGAAATGATAATTAAACTTTCATCATTTTAATATGTTTTAAAAAATTTATGTTTTTAGAAAGATCATATAATTTAATGGGTTCCAATATGATTACTGTATTTGTGATTATTTCCAATAGATTAATATTATTTCAAATATGATATGGGTTGAACCAATATCTATCTCTAATGAATTGGGTAAATATATATATCTTATTTTATGTAAATTACTAGAAAGGGGACTCAACATAGTTTCGTAATGTAATTTTTTGACTTTGATAGTCTTGGGGGTTAACCATGATTACTAATAGTGCATGGGATGTGACTTCATTCCATTATGATGGTCTTGGAATTGATCCCCAATTTTTATAGAAATAATTCTTTATACTTATGTTAATTAACAAATTCCATTTCATATGAAATTGTTATTCTCTCATGGATAATGTACTTTTATTTTTTAATTGTTCATGTCTTACGAAGTGGCCAGATTTTTTAAATATATGAATATTATGATATTTTATTTTTTAGATTATTATTCTAAAATTTTAAGCTCAAATTCACTTACACTTATTCTAATTTAACCCTAATGTTATCATTTATATATCAATTTTTTACACTTAGTTAGCATGTGAGATAACCCTCTCTTGTGTTTTCATTCCCCATGTAAGGAAGAATGTTTTTATATGTGGTATAATTGTGATGATTTCTAAATTGGGATAGATTTATTAGACATTATGACGATCTTTAACCAAGTTAAAATTTTGTGAACTTGTATTTCTAGTACAATAAGATATTTTTATCCTAAGGTGTTTGAATTTGTAATTCAATGAATATTTATCTAAAAATACGTAAAACATATTTATGACTTTTTTTGGGAGTCAATGGTTTGTAAAAATGTTGGTTTACATAAATTTTTTATATTTTGAAGAGTAAACCATAGTTATATCTGTATTTATAGTTATGTGGATATATAATTGGATGTATCAAATGATTATTGTAAGGGTGAGTTAAATTATAAGGAAATGTAATGTAATTTTGGTAAATTACTAAGAATGAGGTTTCTAGTAAATTATATCATTTTATAGTTACCAAATGTGAATCTAGATCTAGTATAGAGATATTGTGGGGTAATAAAATTGAAAAGGGTGCAGTATGATTGAATTAATTGTTACCTAGTGCACAAAAATAGGCCTTACATCACGCCTTTTTTTGAAACACCCAGGGGATATTCATTGTGAATTCAGAATCACATTGTGAACCATCATGAATTATTTAAATAAATTGTAAGAACCTGGTTCTTATTTTTTGAGGTGCGGGTTTCTACTTTTCTCTTTTCCTTTACTGTTTTTGGGGAAATAAGGAAAATGGAGAAAATTCCAAAATTTTCGGACTACACGTTGTGTACATTTCCCCACACAGTGTACTTTATTCGTGTTGGATGAGTACACAGGGTGTGTAGCCATATCAGCGATAAAGGGTGTAAAAACTGACTACAAGCCATGTAGTGGGTATGTACACACTATGTAGTCAATCGGCAGGCAAATAGTAAGGCGGTGGATGCTGCCGCCAGCCGGACGACATTAAATGTCGTGTACTAAGGATTTACACACCATGTACTCATGTCGACAGATGAACAGTGTCACACTGGCGAGAAGCCGCTGAAGGAATAGTTAAAAATGTAAAGTAAACGCCGTGTACGTGAGAAGTACACGCTGTGTAGTTTGTTTTTTCTGAAAATGAGCAATAGCCTCCCATGTTCATAGGGAAGGCTTAGAACCAGAGTAAGGAGTCGTGAGAGAAGGATGGATCTTCTAGGAGCTCCAAATCGAGCATCAGAAATCCAATTTTTGTACCGTAGATCTCCCTAGAACCATACGGGGAAGCCTCTCCTTCTCCTTATGTCGTTCTTACCAATTCTTTCCCAAGGGAATTTTATTTATGTTTAAACTATTTTTCATCTACCCTAGAACTACGTCGTCTTTGGGAGTTTTTGGAAGCGACGTTCATGTATACCGTTCATGGGTGTTTAAAGTTGGTGGCTTGGTGTTTAGTTTCCAACTGTTGTGTGTTGGTGTGTATCGTTGTGCCACGAACACATGTTGGGGTGTCGTGGAGCTGAGGCCTTAGCTGTTTTAAATACCTAGAAATGTATAGGTAATTAAATGCGATAAAAAAAATGTTGTTTGGGATCACTACATGGATCAAGGACCACCCAGGGGGGTGTTCCTCTATTTAGCCATTTGGCTGGGATACCTGAGGGTATGACATTATAATAATGATTATAGAATTTCCTTGAGAGGAATTTCATGTGTATTTCTTGTTTACATGTTGGGCATGGACTGGTAACTTGTTTAGCCTGAGGGTAGTGTTTTACTTAGCCTGAGGCAGTGCATCTTTTATCCTGAGGGTAACTTCTTTTGAGATTGTGGCCAATACACTCTGTGCCTGAGGGTGACACTTTGTACGCCTGAGGGAAATATCTGTTATTCCTATGGGAAATTACCTGCAGGTTATGTTTCAGATTACCTGAGGGTAAGGGTTTGCATGTCGGAGGACACAGACTATTTAAATAGAAATTCATTGTGGTGGTTTCCTTATAATGAATGATTAAATGAATAATAAAGTGGAAATATAACTGGTAATGTTAGTTACCTTTGAGTACTGCTTCGAACTTCACACTATTGTTGCATATTTTCACTCAGTTGGGCACGGGCCGTTGTTGGGTGCCTACTGGGATTTATTTCTCACAACCTGTTTCAGTCATGTCTTCGGCCCAAACAGATTACATTTCTACAAGTGTGGATAAGGGAAAGGGTCCTTATATAGGTATTTGATTGCTACTAAGGAGTAGGGGAGCAAGAGACCAGGCAGAAGCTCGCGAAGCTATCGGTATTTTTTTTATTTGATGTACTCTATATTGTATTGTAATTTATGGTTGTGTAACTTGTTCTGCCTATTTTCTTATAACATGAGACATGTTGCATCATTATCTATATAAATGTTGGCTATCTTTTACTATAGTTGGTTATTTTAAAAGTTTATGTTATTGCTTCTCCTATTGTTTTATGATTGTTATTTTATTCCATTGCGCTACACTTTGACAAATGAGGGCATAGTTTCCCCGCTATTAGACCAGGCCCTCGCAGCTAGTCGGCATCTACTGGCATTTGGGGAAATACTCTTGAGGTCAAGTGGCCGACCTGGTTCGGGGCACCCGTTGAGTGGCACTTGGAACTGAGACATTACAATTTGGTATCAACGCCATGTTTCTTTTCTTTGACTTACTATTTGGAGCCTTAGCCAGGGATAAGATGGGAATGGTAGTTGGTAATAAGCTGTTCCCGGGGGTAGCTAACCCGTGTACAGAGAAAAGCTTGTCTGCCTCATATTTCAGAAATTTTTCGAATTTTTCAAATTTTATATTCGATTTGATTTTCACGGTTGGGTGACACACTTGTGATTTTGTTGTTTATATATTAACCATGGGTTCTATTTAGTTGCAACTCGATGAGATGAGGGTATTCCATATCATGCATCATTAGGGAACATGCTAGAAATCGCATGCCATGAATAGTTCCATGCCACGTAGGTGCATTAGAAATTGCATGTTATTGTGATAGTTGTTGTGCTAGAAAATCATGTTGTTGTGATAGTTTCTTGATATATACCTGTTATGTGATAGGGTATCTTGGTATGAGTCTGTTGATAGAATGGACGCCATAATTTGGTATTTGGGGACTATGGGCCCCCATTGCCTGAATTTGGTGGATCATTGATTGTTTATTTTGTTATAACCCATATAAGATGCCCAAATTTGATTCTCATGGATTATGGTCCCTCACGGATCAGAATATGGCACTTTGGTGTTGTTTTTCGGTATTTTTTGGGTACCATAGTAGTTTCAGTGGTGTACTGTCCAGAAAACCTAGTATACACACCATGTAGTTTCTCAGACACGTGTCGTGTGTTCTTCTGTTCGGGAAGAGACAAATATTTTTAAGTACATGCTGTGTACCCTATGTACACTATGTGTAGTCGCTTCCCGTGTCAATGACCATGTGGGAAAGGACGGGGAAGGTAAATTCATTGGGAACACACATCGTGTACCAAATGTAAACGCCATGTAGTGTTGACCTGGAGTCCGCCCGTTTAACTAACAACACGGATAGAGGAGACCTTAAGATATACACACCCTGTCCACTATGGAAAACGTCGTGTAGTCTGACATGGGATCCAGCCGTGTAACTAACAACATGGGTCAGTGTAATCCTTTTCAGTACATGCCATGTGTATTTGGAACACACCGTGTAGTGTGAGCCGCGTATCCGGCCGTGTAACTAAAAACACGAGTCGACAGAGCACATCTAGTACATGTCGTGTACCTGTGGGACACATCCTGTAGTCTTTTCCAAGGACAGACCATGAGAACTTAGATGTGCGGCAGGGAAATGGGGTGGTGTACATGATGTGTTCAGGTGTAACATGTCGTATAATATTAAGCCGAGTAGTCTGTCATGTAACAAAAACATGGGCAATTGGAAATTTTCACCATACACGCCCTGTAGAATATATACATGTCGTGTAGATTTTTTCAATGGGATCCATGTGGTCTAGCCGTGTAGCAGGACCCAGGCAGGGGAAGAGAAGTCAGGTACACTCTGTGTAGTTATTATACATGCCATGCTGTCTTGATTTGAAAATCATGAAAGGACTTCTTCCTCCTGTCCCCTTTTTGGTCCCTTCATTTTCATTCTTTGATTATCATGATCTACAGTGTGTGATTGACCTTGTAGAGTCATGTCGCAAAGACGACCATAAGCTATTCTCCATGAGATAGAAAATGAGTATACTCCAGAGATGGTTGGTCATGGGCTACCAGTGGATCCTCTAGCAGAGCCAGATGCGTCGCTAGCCATTATACAAGACAAAGGCACTGAAGCGCATTTTCGTGAAGGCCATATGTGGTTCACGCATACCATTCAGGGAGCACCACCGACTGCCACATCTTTGGAAGAGCTGACTTGTATATTCCAGCATCATCATCCACCTACGTTTTCAGGGGATGGAGGACCACATGCTGCAGAGTCATAGCTGGGGTCTATGAAGACTATGTTCGATCATCTTGAGACTCCTCTCGGGCGGAGGTTCATGCTCAGGACATATTTGCTACTTGATTCCGCCAAGAGCTGGTGTGATGTTACCACCTAGTTAGATCATTACAGATACATAGTGTGGGAAGATTTTTAGGTAGTATTCTATGACTTCATTCCAAAGACACTGAGGGAAGATAGAGCACAATAGTAAATGAACCTCCAGTAGGGTGCTATGTCAGTGATAGATTATTCTGCTCATTTCACTGAGCACCTGCGTTTTCCACCCGTTCTGGTGGGTGAGGAGATGTTGAGAGGAAGATGCTTTGAGGAATGTCATTGATATGGCTTCTGTGCACTGGTGAATGTTTTCAGGTTTCCCACTATACATGCTATTATGAACAAGGTGCGGATTATAGAGAAGAACCTGCTGGAAGCTAGTGGTGTGGTTCAGGGTGGATCAAAACCAGTTTCTAGTACTATTTCTACTGGCAAGAGGAAGAGATAGATGGACTTATCTCAAGGGAGCAATACCAGCCATAAAAATTTTCATGTGGCATGTTCATGTGCTAACAGTGTGGTAAAGAGGGGCACAAGGTACCTTAGGGTCCACGTGATCCATTTGAGTGCCGAGATTGCGGCAAGATCAGAAATCTGCAACACTTTTGCAGGGAATTTCCACCATTGGCTGGTGATAGGGGTTCTGTGTAGACTCCGCATGCAGGAGAAGGACCAGCGACTTCTTACCAGTAGGGAAACTGGAATATGTCAGGGTGTGCAGGCAGGGATGGTGGTAGTGTTTGTGGTAGCCAGACCCCAGGATCTTAAAGGCCGTAGGGCAGGACAGCTCAGGGTAGACAGGCTGTGTCATAGGGTTGCGGCACTGGGAAGGCATATGCAGTGCAATAGACCCAGCTGGAGCAGGATCCCAGACCTTATACTATCATAGGTACAATTCTAGTAGCTTCGGTCTTATCTTTGGTACATTTATATATGGGTTCAACGCATAGTTTCATATCTGTGCCTATTGTGGAGAGCCTTGAGATCTGTGTTTCTTCTTCTTCTTCTGCTGTTATGATGCTAGACACTCTGCTGGGAACATGAACAGTTTGTGTGTGTCGGTGCAAGGAGTGACCCCTTGAGGTTAGTGGGTGTCACTTTCTATGGGACCTCTATGTATTAGAGATTAAGAGCTATGATTTCATTCTCGAGATGGACTGGTTGGTTCCATTTCAAGCCTTTGTAGATTTCTATCATCGTTGGGTGAGTTTCACATCACCAGAGGGAGGAGAGTTACTATACAAAGGTGAATGGAATGTTCAGGTGAGTTGATCTCGACCAGAGCATTATGGGCGAGCTGGAGTCACAACCCAGATTGTGAGTTTATATCTGGATGATTAGTGGACTTTTCATACATATTTACCTCCAGTGGTTGATCGTTTCAGGAATTTCTTCTCGGATGACTTTTCAGGTCTACCTCTGGAGAGTGAGCTGGATTTCACTATTGATCTTGTTCTAGGAGAAGCATCGGTGTCCATTACTCCCTATAGTATTTCCACGCCTAAGTTTCAGGAGCTCAAGAGGTAGTTATAGGAATTACAGTCAAAGGGTTTTATACGACCCAGTACTTCTCCTTGTAGTTCCCCTATCATTTTTGTGAAGAAGGCTGAAGGTACTCTCAGACTCTGTGTGAATTATCAGAAGCAGAACTAGTTGAAGATTAAGAATTGATATCCCTTGAAAAGGATTGATGATCTTTTTATCAACTTCATGTAGGACGAGTGTTATTGAAGATTGATCTGGGATCAGGATATCAACAGATGCGCGTGAAACCATCGGACATACCACTGAAGACCTTTTGAAGTATATATGGTCTGTACGACTACTTAGTTATGCTGTTCGGACTCACGAATGACCCAGCTATTTTCAAGGCTCTTCTGAATCATGTGTTCCATCCGTATCTAGATTCATTTGTGGTAGTATTCGTGGATGACATCTCGGTGTACACTCACACTCGACAAGACCATGCCACCGATCTTGAGATCGTACTGAGTACACTGAGTGAGCATTGGGTATATGCTAAGCTCTCAAAGTGCCACTTTTGGATGGACCATATTCACTTCATGGGTCATATCATCTCAGAGGAAGGAGTTGTCATGGACCCAGAGAAGTTGAGAGCCGTAGTTTCCTAGGAGCAGCCTAAGAACGTGTTTGAGATACAAAGATTCTTGGGGATGACTGGTTACTATAGACGCTTCATCCAAGACTTATCCCGCTTGGCAGTGTCGTTGACGGGTTTGACTAAGAAGAGTGTGATGTACATTTGGTCAGAAGCATGTGATACATCCTTTTTGGATCTGAAAGGATGGTTGACATCAGCATTAGTCCTGATAATTTTTGAGCAAAGGAAGATCTATACAGTTTTCTTTGATGCATCACGTATTGGACATGGAGCAGTGTTGATGTAGGGAAATCGAGTAGTTGCATACGAGTCTCGGCAGTTGAGGCCACATGAGAGGAATTACTTGACACATGACCTTGAGTTGGCTAGAGTTGTTCATGTGTTGCGTTGTTAGAGATATTATCTCTTGGGAGATCATTTTGTGGTTTTCACCGATCACAATAGTCTAAAGTACATCATTACTCAGTGTCACTTGAACCTGAGACAGTGAAGCTGGGTTGAATACCTTCATTCCTTCGATTTTTAGTTTGCATGTACACCTGGTAAAGGTAATGTAGTAGCTGATTCACTAAGTGGGAAGACTCAAATACATGTTGTTCAGGAGGCTAGTGATGAGTGGCAGCTTATTGCTCTGTTCTTTGAGATGCATCTGTAGGTGTACGATAGTTAGGGGCAGACCTATATTTATTCTTTAGTTGTGACTTCTACCCTCCTGGAAGGAGTGTGGATGAGATAGCTATATGTTTTGGAAGGCCTCCTTCTACAGGTGTCGACGGTAAGTGAGGACCCTCCTCCGGGTTGGATGATAGGCCATGATGAAATTCTGTGTTTCCATGGACGAGTGTGGATTCTAGGGGATATATGGGAAGAGCTGATATGAGAGTTTCATGATTCTGTTTCAGCAGTTCATCCTAGAGTTACAAAGATGTACTGTGACATGAGACGTCAATACTGGTGGCCGGGTATAAAGAGGGAGATATATAGTTTTATTGCGAGATGTTCCAACTAACAACAGGTGAAGGAGGATCGTCAGAGGCCAACCAAACCGTTATAACAGTTACCCATTTCAGAGTGAAAATGGGATGATGTCAGGATGGAATTTGTGACTGGGTTGCCGAGGTCACCTCAAGGAAATGATGTCATGTGGGTTGTTGTCGACCGAATCACGAAGGTATCTCACTTTTTACCGATCAAGGTGACCTTCTGTGTTGATGAGCTCCGAAAGTTATATATTCGAGAGATCGTACGTCTTCCTGGGGTCCCTCATTCTATCATCTCATATAGGGATGCCCATTTTACATCTCTTTTCTGGCAGAGTTTTCCGAGGGAACTGGGTACACAGGTGCTTCTGAGCACAGCCTACCACCAATAGAACGATGTCCAGTCAGAGCGTACGATACAGGTGCTTGAGGACATTTTGAGTTCTTGCATCCTACACTTTTGGGGATCTTGTGAGAAGCATATACCCCTGGTCGAGTTTTCCTATAATAATAGTTTTTAGGAATCTATTTAGATGGAACCATACAAGGATATATATGGTAAGCCATGCCGATCAACTTCGTGCTGGTTAGAGGCTGGTGAGGCATCATTACTAGGACCATGTGTTGTGCATGAGACTTCTAAGCAGGTCCAATTGATTCATAAGCGGATGGCTACCGCACAATATCATCAATAAATCTTATGTTGATCGCCACATACGACCCTTGGAGTTCGTAGTCAGGGATCAGTTCTTACTATGTGTTTCTCTGAGGTTGGGACACGAGCGGATTAGGTGAGAGGATAAACTATAACCGAGATATGTAGGGTTGTTTTAGATTATAGAGAGACTCAGGATGGTTTTATATTGGTTTTAGTTACCACAGAGCTATCGGGACATGCACGATGTCTTCCATGTATCTCAGTTGCAACACTACCATTCAGACCATCTCACGTCGTTCAGCCCGAGGAGGTTGAGCTCCAGGTAAATGTGTCCATTGAGGAGCATCTGAATTGTATTGTTTATAGGAGCATAAAGGTTCTATGAGGCTTATCAGTTCCTCTCATACGGGTTCTATGGCATCATGGCCGAGTGTAGGAAGAAACCATGGAGTGGGAGACCGACGTATGTGCTCAGTGGCCAAAGTTGTTTTGAGCTTTATCTTCGCCACCCTTGGAAGGGAAATTCAGGAATGTATTTCTTTTAGGGAGAAGTTTGTAAGAACCCAATTTTTTTTAGGTATGGGTTTCTTCTTTTCACATTTCCTTAAGAGTTTTTGAGAAAATAAGGAAAATTGGGAAAAATCAAAAATTTTGGGACTACACACCGTTTACTTTTCCACACGCTGTGTTCTTTAGCCGTGTGGGATGAGTACATAGTGTGTGTATCCATGTCAGTGATGAAGGTTGTAAAAACTGACTACACACCATGTAGTGGGTATGTACACACCGTGTAGTTAGTCAGCATGCAAATAGTAAGGTAGTGGAAGCAGCCGCCATCTAGACGACAGTACATGCCGTGAACTCAGGAATCACACACCGTGTACTCATGTCGACATATTAATAGTGCCACACTGGTGAGAAGCCACCAAAGGAACAGTTAAAAATGAAAGGTACATGCCATGTAATTGATAACTACATGCCGTGTAGTTATTTTTTTACATAAAATGGTTTGTAGACTCCCATGATCACAGGGAAGGCTTAAGACTAGAGGAAGGAGTCGGGAGAGAAGGTCAGACATTCGAGGAGCTCCAGATCGAGTGTTGGGAATCCGTATTCTACGTCGTCGATCTCCCTAGAACCGTACAGTTAATACTATCCTTATCGTTAATCCGTTATTAAGAATTCATTCTCGAGGGAAATTAATTTACATTTGAACGAGTTTTCTTCTACCCCAGATCTATGTTGTCTCTGGGCATTTCTAGAAGCGACGTTCACATATACCATTACGGGGTGTTTAAGGTAGGTGGATTGGTGTTTAATTTCCAACTATTGTGCATTTGTGTGTATAATTGTCACATAAACCCATGTTTGGTTGTCGTGTAGATGAGGAAATAACTGTTTTAAATACCTAGAATTGTATAGGTAATTAAATTTGATAATAAACTGTTTTTTGGGATCACTGCTTGGATCCAGGACCACCCTGGGGGGGGGTGTTCCTTTGCTTAGTCGTTTGGCCAGGATACCTGGGGGTATGACTTTATACTAATGACTATCTAATTTCATTGAGAGTAATTGCATGTGTATTTCTTATTGACATGTTATGAATGGCCCGATTATTTGTTTAGCCCGAGGGTAGTGTTTTATTTAGCCTGAGGGTAGTGCATCTTTTAGCCTAAGGGAAACTTCTTCCATGCCTATGGGCAATAAACTATGTGCATTAGAGTGACACTTTGTATGCCTGTGGTCAATATCGGTTATGCCATTGAGAAATTACCAAAGGGTTACGTTTTTTGATTACCTGAGGGTAAGGGTTTTCATGTCCGAGGACACTGAATGTTTACATAGAAATTCACTATGGTTGTTTCCTTATAATGAATGAATAAATGAATAATAAAGATGAAATATAACTGGTAAAGTCTGTTACTTATTAGTACTCCTTAGTTTATTGCATTTTACTAATACACACTATTGTTTCAAATTTTCACATAGTTGGGCACATGCCTTTGGTGGGAACCTACTGGTATTTATTTCTCAAACCCTGTCTGGGTCATGTCTTCGGCCCAAACAGACTACATTTCTACAGGTGTGGATAAGGTAAAGGGTCCCTATACAGGTACTTGATTTCTACTAAGGAGTAGGGGAGAATGGGACCAGGCCTAGGCTTGCAATGCTACCCACTGTTTTGTTTTGTTTTGTTGTACCTTGTTTTGTATTGTACTGTATTTCTGTGTAACTTGTTCTACATGAATTCTTAGAACATGAGACATGTTAAATCATTATCTATATAACTGTTGGCTATCATTTACCACAGCTGTTTATATTAAATGTGTATGGTATTTCATTCGCTGTCGTTGTATGCTTGTTATTTTATTCTGCACCGCTAAACTTTGAAAAATTGGGGAATAGTTTCCCCACTATCAGACCTGCGCCCTCACTGCTGGTTGGAATCCTATTTTATTTGAAGAAATACACATTAGGTCATGTTACCAGCAGGGTTCAGGGCACCCGTTGATTGGAACCCAGAACCAGGACGTTACAAATATGAACACTATCAATGACCTAGGATAATCCTATAGTATTATAGATTAATATTATGGTTTCATTATTTAATCTTCAGATATGTTATATTTTTCATGATTATGTTTTTTACAATATGATTTTTTTTCTAGATTTTTTGGTTTTACTCAATTACATGAACCCGATGTAACTAGTGTAACATTGAATGTGCATGACATTTTTATGATGATATGCTAAACATGATTATTACTATTGTGAAATATGTTACAATTAATCGTAATCAATTATCAACAAAACTTGATTAATAATGTTGTGATTAACTAAATTATAAACTCAAAAAAGATGGGTAGGAAAGATTCCACTTAGAGTTCTGGCAGTGTATATTATTTAGGAATGAATATTTAGCGTTATATATTTAGTGAATGTGGGAATATGTACACAAGTAAACATAAAATAGGGAAGAGAACATATATTGGTTGGATTAAATAATGACACAAAGAAAGACACTATATTACGAAAATATAAATTTTATTTAACATACTGCATGAGAATAGTGGTCTCCCTATTCTACAATCAATTTTTGAATTCATCTAATTTGGAAGGAATGATAATTATTCAAATTGATTTTCTAAGGCAAAACATCATAAAGTTATTCATAATGGTTGTATGAGTTATGTTATATTTATAATGAGGAAGAGATTACAAATAATATATGATAGTAATGAACAATTATGTAATAGGATGAGAAAGCCTTGTTAACGATTTTAGAAAGTACTGGGATGATTGATGGGATTATTTATTGGAATTCAATATCTATGTTTTATGAATTATTATGTACATATGGATTGTTTGGTGTAAATTGCTTGTCAAGGATACATTAGATTATATTGAATAGTCCTAATAGACAACAAATGATATTTCTTATAATGGTAAAATTTTCTGTAAAACAGATGATTATGGGATGATAACCCATAATATGTTCATACTATTGAAAAGGTTTTTTTAAATTGGATACAGTGATGATTGATATGGATAATTTCAATTAAATTTTCCTGAAGACCTACAATTGATAAATAAATTTTTTAAAAAGTGGTTTAGGTTATCATTGATGGAGATTTCATCTTTTTTCGATTTAATTAATATATCCAATAAGATATCTTTTATGTATGTAATGAAGAAGAATGTCTTTTTCAAATAGTATTTTCAGTAATTTTTTTGTTATTAATGTTCTTCCAGAGAATGCATGATACAGGTATTCACATGTTTGATATGTATTAATAAAGATCTAATTTATGATATATAAGAGATAGATGTTAAATTAATTTTTGCCCAATTTAATAAAATTATTTATAAATATTTAATTTTTTACGGGTTATAAGAATAATAATTAATGGAATAGTTTATTTTTATCTATTGAGTAGATTGTAGAGAATATTGTATTATTTCATGATATGGAGATTTATGCATGACTTCTAATAATCATATAGTTTTATATAATAACTACAAATAAAAGGAATGAGATATCATTATTTTATAGATCATATTTAGTACTTATAACAAGAAATGACCCCTCTTATGGTAGTAGATGAAATGGAAATTGATCACGGAACCACTGATGTATGAAATTGTATTTATGAAATAAAAATGATATCAAGTAAGTAAATTTAATTTTCTCCCAATATAGATGTAAAAGAAACTCCTAATCATTATAACAAAGCATAATTGAAAAAAAAAATTAATCATATAATCATTTTTTATATCAATTACCATCGTCATGCATTTTTTGTTTATGGAATTATTTTAGTTAACTTTATCTTGACCATGTTTCAAATCATTATTCATTAGTATTTTATTATAATATTTCTCTTAAAAAGTAATTTTTTCACATCCCAGATATTTCATAATACATTTAAATATTATATTTTTTATTACATATGATATTCACACACACCTTTACCTTTTTCTAGATCTTATTTTATCAATACTTTTAATAGTTTTTCATTCTCTGACAGAATTTTCAAATGTTAAACCTTTGTTTACAAAGAAAAATTTAATAAGATAAATTAATTTCAAGGAGGGTATAATGTAACACGCAATGGATTTTTAATATTTTATTCATAGTAATTTAATTTATTTTATATTTTTCATTAAACACAACATTTAGTTTAAACAAAATGTATGGTATTGCAAAAACAATTATGGTAGTTATCACCTAGCCAATTGAAGGGAGAGTATGAATAGGATAATAAAATACTGAAAACATATGGTTTCAAGTGTATATTAAATGAATTATTTGGAATGAAAGTGTTTATAAACAAAATTAAAATTATTTTATAATAAATGAAATTATATTATGAAAAACATATTTTAATAAAAAAATGTGTTTCACCTATATAAATTAATCAACACAATTTTGGTTAATTATGATAAGGTAATGCATAAATAATTTTATCAATTGTTTATTTTTATTTAATAATAAGTGTCTTATAGCAAAGAGATTATAATAAATCCCAATTTATTCTAAATAAATAATTTTCTATAAAATTATTTTGGCTCTAATTTTCACTATTATTTATAAAAAAATTTCTGAAACAATTAGAAAATTTATTTGAATAAGTAAAAAAATTATTCGAAATAAACATATCAAAATTATATTAGGGTAAAATTTTCATAATTTTCTATGTATATTAATGATTTTGATGAATAATATCAAACACTATATTTTAATTGGAGACATAATTTTCATTTAAAATATTTATAAATTTAATTTAAATTTTAAATTGGTTTTAATATAAAACATGTTAAATTATATATAAATTAATCCAATTTTTCTGTTTTAATCAATGAAATTTTCCTTTTTGAAATAAAATATTTGAAAACTATTGAACATTTTATTATATAAAATCATTTATTCTCATCACATATACAAGATTAATTATAAATTAATAGTTTTCTCTTATTTTAGATTATTTTAGAGAAAATAGTTCTATATTATGAATCACAACAATATATATAATCTAATATGTTCTGTAGAAACTTTTACAAAAATTTTTACTAAAGAAATAAAAATTCCTTACTATTAGTACGATAAAAATGGGTTTATTAGGGTGTGGTAAAAATATGAATATAAAGGATATGATGACTATAAAAAATTAAAAAATCATATTATAATTCACTAAATAAGTCTTACCCTTACCAAGTTATAATCAATATCAATTTTTAATCAATTTTCATTGGAATGGACTTTTTATTTTTGGATTATTTAATGAAATTTCCATCTACATTCCTTGTTTGTTCCTTTCCCAAACTAGTAAAAGGGCACCACCACCCTCTTCTTATTCATAACTATCAATAAATATTATTCATAAAAAAACTACCAAGATAAATCCCTAATAGAGATATTCATCTTCATTATATTTTACTTCCCCAAAATTACAAAACACTAGGGTCTTTAATTAGATATCCAAAGGAGGTGATTATAAGTGAAGGTAATTTAGTTCACTAAGATACTTTTTATTTCTTTATTTTCCAGAATTCAATATTACATAAAACCTATAATATAATAAAATGAATATCATCAGGGTAAATATATTTTTTAATATTTTATTAAACAGAAACCATTCCCACTTCTATAAAATGGATTTTGAAATCATCATTCATTAGTATGACAGACTACCGCTTCGTGAATCCGTGTCATTAATTTTTCCAATTAAAAATATCTTGGATGGGTATGATGATTTATAATATATATATATATATATATATGATATTTATAAAATAATTATACCTATGGAGTAATAATACCCTATATTCCTTTTTTACATTCAATTTTTGGGGAATACAGTGAGGTCTCTCATGTGTGCAACAGATTTCTACCTCGTGAAGCGATTTGATTCAGTTATAACATACATAGAAGATAGTATAGATCACATTAATAATAATAATATATATTTTTGTGAAATATAAATGATTCTATATATCTAATGTTTTATATACCATTATTTATTTCATCCCATTGAGAAAATGGAAACAGCATTCTAACACACGTACAACCTACTTTCTCGATAAATAATGCATTTCATTTTATATGTAAAACATTGATGATTTACTATATATATATATATATAATATTTTATAATTATATCATTTTACTAATTATTTATATAATTTAACAATTATCAGTTTTGTAAAACAAAAAATATAATAAATTAAAACAAGTATAAAAAAATCTTTTGATTGGCCAAATCAAGTCTTTAATGTGGAATTAATAATAATTTGATATTAAATTGTCATAATCAAATCATATATGGTATTAAATATAGAAATATAAATTTATTTAATAAATATATTATAAAATTATATTTATTATACTTTACATTTGAAGGTGTACAGAGGCTGTTGAGAGGTAAGGTATGTGATTTTAGTATCACTTTTCACATCTTTGTGTAAGAAGCCATATACAAAAAATATTTATATTATGTGGTGTATATACAGAAGAAGAATTTATTTTATTATTATTAACCATAAAATATATGAATTTACATATCCATTTTAGGATCTCTCTTTTATGGGGTTCACATTTCTAATTTTACCAAAGGAGTACCGATTTTTTGTGTCGTTTTTCTTTCGTTAACATTTATGTGAGGTCATGCACCTATCGTGTTTAACGTGGTGTATATACAAACCCATTGAAAGATGAAATATTTAATTCTCATGTTATTTTATGGTTTATTTATATTTCTTATATCATGGGTATGGTTATACTTTGTTACCAAAGTGTTAATTTGTTAATGTTACAATCTTATAATTTATTGAGATCTCTCGTGATTTTGCATCCAATGATTAAATTTTATGTTCTGCTTCTTAAGAAAAAAATCCCATATTTTTCACTAAACATTCCAAAAAAATAAAAATTTTCCCATTCATTTTACTCCATATATGTATACAATATTTGTAAATGAGGTTTTTTTGAAAAATCATATTTATTTATTCATAGGTTCGAAAACACATTTATCTTCCCAAAAAATGATTACTAAAATGGTTTTGATAAATTTTTTAAAAATTACTAAAATGATATATTGAATATATTTTTTACACATGGTTTACTTTTTCAAAAAAATTTATTTCAATATTAATACTCGTTTCCAACCAATTTCTGATTAGTTATTACCCAAAATGTAAAAATTGTCCCTATTTTTAACTTGCATAACATGAACATTATTTTTCTCTGTCAAGACTACTCAATTATTTAAATATTATATTACATTTTTCTAATTTATTTTAAATAAATATCATTTCCTTAATATTGTGAAATTATTTTATTTTAACTTAATTATTTAAAAATGAATAGTATTTAAGAAATATTATATGTTTCCCAAAGAGATTTATAAAGTGGAAAGACTATTTTACACATCAAATTTTTAAAATTATAAATAAATATTAATTTTATATGTCGTTATGTACCTTTTCATAGAAATGTATTTTCAAATTATTTAATGTATTTTTATAATTAAAATTTTATTTTCAAAGAGAATTTGTTTTCAGGATATTATCTTCCAAGAGATCTTTTAAAATCTATTTTCCATGTAATATTATATCCTTTGTTGTTACATATGATTCACTAGGGGAATTATCCTTAGATACCATTCTTATACTATATATGTATATTTTATCTTGAAGATGAAATTATATTTACAAAAAAATTTCTCATTCATCAGTTATACGATGAAAAAATTCTTATGAAACCCACTTATTTTCATTTATTATTCTACGATGTAAATATGAAATGATGATGAATCATAACTATATTCCATATTTTATTAAATTATAAAATTTTTATAAGAACCATTTCATTTCATGGGTTATGAAAAGATGGTTTTTTTATCTTATTGAACACATAAATATTATGGCCATTATGATCTAGGTTGGACATCTATATCCATCCAACGCACTGGGTAAATATTTATATCTAATGAGATTGATAATACTATAATGGGAATTGAACATTTTTCAATGAGGGAATTTTTCATCTATGATGATATTTGGTGTTTTTCGTGACTACTCTTATGTCTCGGAGAGTGATTCCATTCCTCTATGATACACTTGGAAGTGATCATTGACTGCTATAGAAATAATTTTATATGCTTATTTATATTCTACAATTCCATTACATGTCCATTGTTATTGTCCCATGTCCTATGATCTTTGATTCCATTATAATTCATATATATATATAAATATATACCACCATGAATTATGACCTGTCTCAATATTATAGTCATTTATTTTTAGGTAATGGATTTCAATGATTAATATCATGTTACTATAACATTATTAACATTTCATGCTTATGTTATCATTAATAAATAACATTATTTCCTTATCTAATCATCATATCTCATAAATTATATTATTTTCATCTCCTTCGTTATAAATAATGGTTTTGAGTTGTCTGTCTTTGTAATTTATACTATTGGCGAAAAATTTATAAGACAAATTTAATATATTTCACAAATTTATATGATTGTGTACCTAGTATCCAATGAAAATAAAATATTGTATTCCTCATTAATTTTGTTGTGTTTGTTAAAAAATATTCACATAAAAATATTTAATATCTATGTTCCTAAATCCTGGGTAGTTATAACAGAATTTTTTGTACTTTTAATCCTCTTCCAATTCCATAGTGGATGAGAGATGATTTCAGTATGTATTTTATGATAGGAATTACCCTAGTAACCTATTAAGAATGTTTTTTATGGATGATCATGGATAGATGGATAAACTTATTCCACAACCACCATTCCAGGGAGACTATAACAATTGATTATTTGGGTGGAGTTTATATTTGAGAGATAGTTTAGCTGTACAATGATATTGGTAGTATTGTTTAATATGTAGATACTTTTTTCACATATTATTTTTTGTAAGGACATATGAATCCAATAGGATAAAATGTTTTTCATTGATCATCCTATCACACTTAGACTATTGGAAAATCTTAATGAACACTTGAGATTATGAAGGTTATGTTGTGACCTTGTAAAATGATATTCTAGGGTTCTTGGGAGTAGCATATGACACACATGGAGTTCACATATATTAACAGATTTTTTGCATTGATCCAAATGGATCCTTTAAAGGACCTATGTTATAGCTTTTTCCCTTTACTAATTTATTGGTTACAGGAAGGTGAGTCAGCACGCATTGGGCCTAGTCTTGTACAAGATACATCTGAGTGTATTCAATTGATCCAAAAGTGGTTGGTGACCATATAGAGTGAGAAGAAATCATATGATGGCCATCATGGATGTCTTATATTGTTTGGGGTTAGTCATCAGGCATTATTATGGGTCTGTACTAGCTATGAGAATTATATATTTGGAAGAAATTTAATCTCTCAATATCATTTGTTGGTTCATTCAAGATTTAGGGAAGGGTTTTTAAAGATGAAAAATGACTTACACTTATTCAATGATACAAATCTATGCAAGATGTTCTTCATCTGTTGTATTTTTAGAGATATGATATTGGGAATTTCTTCTTGATAGACTTTTCAAAAATAATTATGTATATTAATGCATATTTCAGGGATCGTCTGATTTGTATCATAGACCATTGTGAGAATAATCTTTGAGAGATGACTATACCACTATTATAACTAAGATTAGATAATTGGTGTGTGAATGTGGAGGCCATAGAGAGGGAATTTTAATTACAAGCATTGTATCCAGTCTTGTTCCTTAATAAAACATAGTGATTCTCAGATATTCTCTCAGATGATTTTTTTGTATTAGGGAGGTTATGTGATCATTAATTTTTTCAGGTACTGCATTTATCAATTTGTTATGAACATCTTTGAATAATATTAGTTTTGGGTTAATTCATGGTGACCATGAGTTGATCCGTTTAAGATGGATTTGGGTAATTAAAATAGTGTATAACAAAACAAAAAATTGGAGATTTTATTTAATTCTTCGAGACAAATTCATGATGTTGAATCCTATTCGCAAATTAAAATTTTTGGACAAATAATTAGATAAATTAATGTCTTGAAAGGTTCTAGGGAAATCCTTGAATAAGAAATTAATTTTATTTTATAAATTCAAGATAGGTAACCAATTTATTTAATATTTATAAATTAATGTAATTGTTTTCTTATTGTATAAGTGAATCAAGACATTAATGACATGAATATGATTAATATTATTATTTAGTTTGGAAAGACCTTAAATAAACCATGTATAGTTGTGAATTTGGGGAATCATGTAATCAGTTTATCTATAATGAAGTGTCGCATAAATGATATATGAATATTTTTTGACACATGAGTAAAATAGTGTTATATAAAGGAATTTTAGTCCCATATATATAATGTATGCCTACTATTTATTCTGTTACTTATCGATATGTTGTTGGAAAATTTTTTATTCTAGATAAAGGGAAAGAAGAATCATATCACTATCATTGAAATGATATTTTTCAATGCCCTCTCTTATATTTTGATGGGTGGTCTAAATAACAAACCAAATCTATGCTTCAACTATCCATAGTATGTGAAATAGGTGTGATCACACGATAATCCCATATGTGTGACCAATATAATGGATTAAATCCCAATTAAATTATAATACATTGTTTATAACTTACATTGTATTTATTTCGGCCTATTGGCCTTATGACTTGGACCTGAGACCACTATACTTGTCTGCCCACCCCAGACCATGTTGAGACATGGTCAGTTTGATAATAGGGCATATGTGTGTTTTATTATTTTTTTTGGATTCATAATTAATTCAATTAATGGAATACCACATTTATTATAGTGGTTTCTTGATATAAAATCACCGTGGATGAAATGGATTATTTACATGATAATAATCATTGGTCCAAGATCATGATAAAACAGGTTATATATATATATAATGATAATAGGGAACCAGAATAAATGAAATATTTTTGGATAGATTTCTAATAATTCGTTAAATTTATCATTGTGTCAAATGATTATAACAATATTATGTGTGTTAAACGCCTTATAATTTTCTTTCATATCATTTTTTATATTATACCATTCATATTAATGCATTTTTGTGGGATTATTTATGGAATACATAGTTTTCATGAAATGAATCATGGTGATGATGAAATCTAAGGGATAGTTTTGTGATTTGGTAACTCCTACATTCTAGTTTTCCTTGTGAGTGATCAATGAAGGTAAATTATATGATATTATAAAGTTTTTGTGGACCATATTCATAGTCACATGATTCCTAATGGTGAGATTCTGCATATCCTATAGGTGGCTATAATCTGTTCATGAGATTTTCTGTCAGATTCAACCTTTATAGTGGAATATAGAACTGATTTTCCAATAAATAATAATAAAGGAGGATACTTCCCAATATAGTGATATTCAAGAGATCATTGAAGCATATTGGGATAGCAATGGTTTTCCCCTAGAATATGATTAACATCATGTTTATTTCATTTGTAGTGTTAATGGAGGTAATTAATACCTTGATTGTTTCTTTATTTTAGGAGATATATTTATAAAATTAAAATATTTTAGAAATAGTTGTTTCAAACTATGTATTTTTACTCACACCCTAGGATATATACTATTTGTAATCTTGAAAAATTTCAAGGATGAAGGTTTTTTCAAGGGAAATGGACAAAATTGTTGATTTTCATGCCACTCCTGTGCAGTTTTGGATATAACGATTAAATGATTTTGGGTCTAAAATCATTTCAGGAATTTATAGAGTCTGATATTCTCTTTTTTTTACATTTATCCCATAATTTGGTTATTTTTACAAATGAAATGGAAATTATTTTAATTTTTTTGTGTTAATTTATTTTCCCTTTCATCGGCTCAGTTAGGTATTTCTGATTATTTTTCCAATATTTCATATACTCTTTTTTTATTTATATTGTATCATTAAATTTTATTAAAGGGTAATGTCTCCAAAGTATTTTTCTTATAATATCACTAATATTCCTAAAACAATAGGAATATAGGAGGACATGCCTGGCATCACCTAGAAAACCCTGGTTTGGTCACTTGAGGGAGCACCATGGTGGCAGAAGAATTGGTGGTGTCCAAATAATATTTTTAATCACTCCATAAACAAACATCTCTATGTATATGAAAACATCATGGTTAATGATATACGAAATGTAAAG
Source organism: Viscum album (assembly GCA_963277665.1). Classification (NCBI taxonomy): domain Eukaryota; kingdom Viridiplantae; phylum Streptophyta; class Magnoliopsida; order Santalales; family Viscaceae; genus Viscum; species Viscum album. The sequence goes on from OY728143.1 coordinate 39,543,375, forward strand.
GGAACATAAAAATGATGATAGTAGTTAGAACATGGTTTTTTCGGGGGTAACTAAGATAATCTAAGAAGAGATGTTGTAGAGTTATATTTATTTACATTTCTTATTAATAATTTGTTTTGAAATTACACATTGGGGTCATTAATTTATTATTTTTCAGGAAATACGATACATTAAAAATAATTTTTATAGTATTAATTATTTATTCAACTGTATTATCTTGTGATATTGTTTTATTTAGTAAATTTGAGGGTATAATCTCCCACATGGAAATGTTCATACCTTCGTTACATGTTGGAAACATATTATTTATTGATAGATGTGCATGAGTCCTTGTACAATCATTATATAATCCTTAATTGTTATAATATGTAAATCATTAATAAAATACTCAAATGGCACAATACATTAATAAAAATTTAAGAACCCTAATCATTATTATTCATCTTTAGTAGTATCATAACTTGATTATTATCCAATATCATAATTTGGGGTATACTCTGATGATTTGGACATAGATTCATGTAGTGTCAAAACTCCTTGCAAATGAAGCATTGTACATTTGAAACGTTTTTCATAACCTTGCAGTCATGTACTTGGTATCCTTTACCTTCACACTTACAAAAAACACACATTCCCTTCAATCATTATCCAAGGTGATTCTTTCCACAGTTATCACATATGGGAAAATTCCTCTTTCCCATATTCTATTTATCCATCTTTCTATCTAATATAAATTAAATTTCTAGCTTCCCTTTAAAGCAATAGAACTCAGAGAATTATTTACTCAACATATTAACAAAAGATACTATTTCTTCATATGATTAGAATATCCCTGAGAAAATGTTCCTTAAAAAATATGGCTTAATATCATCAGATATGGGATCCTTCTTACTCTTGGATCATGCATATTGATGGAGTTATCATTCCTTCTATCGGTCACCATTTCTAAGCAATGAAATACAATAGGTTAGTTTATGAATCACAATTCATAATTCCAAACTTGTACAATACCTAACATCAATTGAAATGTTTAGGCATATAATGCATAATCATAAAAAAAATTCTTTGCGGTGTTGTTCACTTATAAAACATTTATAATGGATTGTAAAGAAAATGTGAATTGTCCTAAACATATCCCATAGGATTGACTTTACCAAGAGTGCAGCAAGGCCCATTGTCGTGTACCAGGATACCCTAGGTCAACCCTGAAACACATTGTCATAGTTTTCACTCCTAGTTACATCTGTGTCAAAGCCGCCTCTACCTACTCATATCTAGATAGGGATGTATTATTTGGAAAATACACAAAATATCTACATTACCAAAATTCTAGGATGTTCTTCAACAATAATCCTCAAAGTCTATCTTTGGGAAATGTTCTATAACCAAAGTTTTTATAAATCTAGTTTCCAAAGATAATGATAAACTTCCACTGATAACCACTATAACACCTAGACCCCAGATGCCCTGTGTCAGTTCATTATTTTAATACAATAGAATTATTTCAATGTATATTGTCTCGAAGGACCTATCAGTTTAAGATAATTGGAAAATAGATTACATACATGAATGTTATATTACAATATAAAATGAAAACAAAAAAATTGTCTCCCTTGATCACATTCATATCACATAGATTTTCATTATAGGTCAGTCATTATATACTTATTCACATACTGGGAAAAATAAAACATAAGAAGTGGTTAGCTCAATGATCAGTAAGGATAAAAACATAGAGGAATCATTCATAAATACGCATAAACATTTAAGGCAAAGTATAAAACTAAAAAATTCTTTTTGAATCGATTCTTCAGCATTATATGGATAAGAAAAATCAAATAATTACATTTACTTTGTCACATGGATATTTTACTAGTCGAATAATCACATGTAATATATATTGAATATTTCACAATGATGGAATGCATAATACCATATTTCATAACAACATAGTCAAGGACCTATTCCAAGACTATAGATAAGATTTTGACAAGGCCTTGTGCAAAGTCAATAGTTTATCTCATGAGACCTACAGATGCATCGAGGAGCTATAGTGGCCTCCACCTATCAATTACTAAGTCCAATGCATTCCTCATATAAAAAGTTTTAAACATAACATAAACATTCATATTAAAAATAGATTATGAAATGTCAATACATTATCCATAAACCATGAATGGTATAAAAATAACACATCCAAAGTCAAACATATCACAAAGACATCAATTTAATATGGGATATTTATAAAATAAATCATCCTCGATCAAGAATAATATCTCATAAATGATGTTGACATAGTTGAAAATGATCAGTAAAATTCATAGAGATAAATATATCTTTTTTTCAAGAAATCATTTAAAAGTCACATAATTTATAAAGGATGTCATTTAATAGATAGTTTTGAATAAATGTGTCCCATATCACATTGAATCATTTGAAAAGAAATTAACATTTTAAAACATTCATGTCCATATAAATAAATTCTTAATGCCATTTTAAAAACATGGAGATTAATGTGAAAGATTTAGAAGAATGAATCATTAAAACAAATAAAATGATGTTTTATCAAAAGTGTACCTTAAAATTAATCCCTTTGAAAAATATTTTATTTATCATAGACATGGATAACATATATATCCCAGTATATACTTACATAAAAACAACCTTGGATAATAAAGAGATTGTGACATTAACCTTTAACATGCACATTCCATAGGTCGAGGGTATGTTTATCATCCAGTATAATGACCATAGTATGCTATAAAATTATACCATAACAATATTTTTATTAATTAAATCATACATGATTTATATATGACTTTATACTAGCCATTTAAAAATTACATCTATGTTATATTAACATTTTGGGTAATAATTCCTTTCTTTATTATATGTGTTCTAACTTGATATACTTGATCACATCACTAAAATCATGATTTAAATACATCCAGAATATAAGACATGATTTATAAATCATATATATATATTGAATATAAATATGTACAGTAGATAGATATATGAAATGAAAAACACTGTTTGTGGAGATGGTAGGTCGTACGTACGCATAATCAATGTTTCCATTTTCACATCATTGAAAAAAGTAAGTGAATAAGATATATGTATGTAAAAAAATATATATATATATATATATCCAGTAGAATTATTATGTCATACATATTAATAATATATATTTTCATAGTGATCATTTATTGGTGAATGTGGAAATGAATCTCATCGTGTCGTGGAGATGGTAATCCGTACGTACGCATGAGAAACAATATCATTATATTGGTGGAAATAGTATGTAATTGGATGGTATATCATATATACAGAATCATTAACATGTTATACATATATTTTAAAATTAGTTATACTCATTATTATACACATCTAAATAATGTAATGTTTGAATAAAAAACTACATAATGATGTGGAGACGGTAAGTCTTACGAATGCACTTATGATGACTTTGTCATTTATATGATGGAGAGAATAACGAATAAGGTTGTACCCTATTTATAGTAACATCATAGTATGTATGAGGTACTGGAGTTTTTATTTTGGTATTGAAACAACAATTAAAGGGGAATCGGAATAAGTAAAGCACTTGAAATAGGGTGGTGAAATTATTACCTCTTCTTCAGGTGTCTCCTTTTGAGTTGATCAAAAGGGATCCATAGAATGGAATTATGGTCAACGTAAGGATTTTAGGTTGATTTTTGGGTACTTGTGAGGATATTTGTGTAGGGTGTGGCTAAGCCAAATTGCATTGGCGGTGTTATTTTTAGAGAAGGGGAAGTACCCTTATAAAAGAGATGTGAGGGATATTTTAAGAAAAGCATGATATATTATTTTATAATAAAATCATTTTTGGTTTCTAATGGCTCCAAACTGATTTATTTAGTGGATAAGGTGGGGATCGGTCAGAACCCTCTCAACCAATAGGTTTTAGACAGGTTTAGGTCACCATATTAACCTTATCATATAGATTTCACCCTTTGTTAAATAGTTTAATTTTTACCATGTATTCTTGTATTATTAGATAAATGGTTAATAAACATACTGTAAAAATCCAAGAGAACCTGAAGTGGTTCATTAATTATATACCTATAATTATATAAGTTATCGATAAGAGACTTATATTTTTAGGAATATTATATAATTTAATAATATAATATTTGTTTTAAAAAATCATTTTTGTCAATTTTGACACTATTTAGTAGTTTGGTTTTTTAAAAATTATAAAAACCTTATCACTTCGAAAAAATTATCTAATCAACCCAAAATGTCATATTAACATTTAAAATTAGATTAATTCATCATAATTCTTAATTTACATTTGATTAGATATTTATAATATCAATTATTTTAATTTTTCATTATTATGGTCATTACTGCATCATCATTGTGTAATAAATAAATTAAATTATATAATGTATAAAAATTATAAATAAAATACCATTATGTAAGAAATATATTTATCTTTCTAGTGAATATTTATAGCCTAATTTATATTTTTTCATACCATATATTAAAATGGGTTTAGTTATTAATCATTGAATTAAACACTTTAAACTCTTCTTTAAATAAAATAATAATAAATGTTCTTATCTAATCCAAGTGGACCAAATATGATCATATTTTATTAATTTGTTTTTTTGGACGAATTACGCTTATCCAATATAATTTCGACATGTTTAAGGTTAATTATATATAATTTTTACACTTAATTTCCTAATTTACTTTTATCCATGGCAAATAAAAGTCAAAAGTTAATTTTCACAAAAATTATTTTCATCTTATTGAACCAAATTTTACATAATTAAATCAACCATGTCTCTCAGATTTTTGAAATTCAAACCACATAAGAGGTAAAATTATGTTTTATGCAAATTTGCAAACGCTCCTAGAAGGTGGGTAAAAGACAATAAAAAGTTCAATAAAAATTTAAACATCATATTTTATTATAAAATGACTCCAATGAATTACATTGAACTTATATATGTATTATATAACTATTTTTACATGAAAAAAGTTTAAAAAAAATAATTATTTAATGAAAAACTAGCATTTAAACAATAATGTAGTGTTTTTAACTGTTCATCAAAAATTGAATGTTTTTAGAAAAATACCAAAAATTCACCCAAACAAATTTTTATATTACAAATATAAAAATTAATTCTATTTTACAAAAATCATAACATAGATGTTGCATTAATTAATATAAAATTATTTTTTGTTGTCTAATCGAAATATGAAGTTTTAAAAAAGTTAAAACTATCAAATGATTGACATGTGTTTATTTCAAATTTAAATTTCAAATTACTTATAATGACCTACATTGTTTTAAATGATAAAAATATAATCTAATTATACTTAAAAAATTAAAATACATAATTTAGAAATATAAATTATTTCGATTAAAAATGTTTTTTTCAATTAGGACATGGTATTTTTCAATATACATCAAAATATGAATGTTATCATAAAATTACCAAAATTTATCCAAACTAAATTTTTATGTCCAGCTTTTAAAGAAGAATTTAATTTCCTTAAATTTAATATTTAAAAGATTCAAATATTGGTTTTAAAAAGGGTTTGGCATTAATAGGAGGTAATATTTCATTTTTTTCGGAAAAATATATCTTTTATCTGAAAAAAGGAATTTTTTCTTATATTATTTTTCAAAAACACATAATATGGATGATAAAATTATATGGAGTATATAAAATTCAAAATTCAGTTAATTCTGTTCACTGCTGTTTTTTGAACGAAAAGTTTGGTAAGTTGGGGTACGCTCGGACTCGGTGTCGCATGTAGCACAAGGTATTGAATTATATTAATGTGATAACATACTATAAAATCTTGGGGTGTTACAATGGTAGTCTCTAGGAGAGCACAAAGGAGTGGGGATATGATTCATCCTTATTACACTAATTTGTATCAGTGTCCCTTGTTTTGGGGATTTAGGGGATGTAAAACCTGACATATAGAGAATATGACATCTCATATTTTCATTTAATTATTTTTAGATATGATTTGGATTATTTTGTTGACAAGGATCTAAGAAAACATGGGATTCTTGAGGCATGGCGCACCATAAATTTTTTTTGAAAATATTAAATATAAATATCATTGACACATGTTTTCTCTGATAATGTGAAATAACTTCTAAATGGGTTCCCTTATCAGAAATATGATGTCACTGTTGAGTTCAAAATATTGGCCTTACCCCAAGTGTGACCTAAGTTTGAAATCACATCACAATTATAGAAATTCATCAAGGGTGTCTATACAAATAAAATAAATACATGAAATTTTATTTTTATTTTATGTCACCAATGTAGAGACAGGTTTGTTTTAAATAAATCCTTTTCCAGAGATCCAGGAATTGGATCATAACCATGTAATCATCTTATGTCATGGGAGAGAGTGAATTAGACAACCCTCTCAATCCAGTTTTGAGGATACGTTGAATCGGTGATCAACAAATGTTGATCTCGAGGGATCTTGCCAATGCCGACTACACGGTGACAGACCATCATGAGTGACTGATCCAAAAATATGTAGGATTGGTCAATTTGATTATTCATTCCTACTGTTGATATCATATGATGTGTGTAGACTAATCCATGAACATATTACCTTGCATATAAGTCCGAATTTTGGGATGGATTATTTGTGGGATTCAATGGGATATGATTCTAGAGAATTTATTTTATTAATTTTCCAGGAATATAGTGGTGATCAAATATCAATATAGAAATCAATCGAGGTTCATCTCCCCCGATTTTATTCCATTATCCTTTGATTTATTTCATTCTTGTTGTGTGATCGTCATTTTACACCAAACATTGAACAATCAATGATTTTACTTTCGATTCTTGGCATAATGATCTGAATCCGAATATTTTAGATCGATAAGACGGGATGGTGACGCATGTGGTGTGATGTGGTTCAAAATGAAATCTGGTGTGGAGCTAGTTCAATATAAGGTATATGCCTGGGTGGATGCTTTGGTAGGTCTAGGAGAGCGGGGTGGCATGGGACCAGGAAGAGGTGCGAACAAAGGTGCCTGATAGAGGATGTACGTGGTGGGTGTCCAAGTGGGACTAAGATGCTGCATAAAGGGAGATAGTAGGTATGGTAGAAGAATATGTGGTGGTGGTACCACATGTGGTGTTGTGAGGGAGTGGATTAGACTCGATCATTCTATCTAGGTGGGATGGGTCATGCTAGATGGGTTGGGATTGGACAACTGGAAAAGTCGGTATGGAAGGTCGGGTGAAGCTGATGGGATTGCCCAAACTAGGGTGGGTTCCAGGTCAGATCTGGGTAAACCATGTTAGAGCCCATTAGTGGTCAAATATAGTGATCAACCACAGTGGTCGACCGTAGTGACGTGATAACTATAGCTACCTTGGGTACAACGACCATGCAACACGGTCGGTAGTGGAAGTCGACGGTGATCTGTGATAGCTCCATCTTCAATGGATTTAGTGATTGTGCTTTCGGACCAGGATATTAGACCATGGTGGTTGACTGAAGTGGTCAGTTGGCGAGGAAGGTTGATCGACTATGGCAGTCGATCCACTGGCACATTGACCTCTCCATTTTAAAATTCACATAACTCGTAAAAGAAGTTTCCATTTGATGAGCCATTTAAGGTGTTGATACAATAATGTTAAGAATGTAATTATGATTTTAATGGTGGGTTTTTTTGTTCCTATATAGGATGAGTGCATTTCCATTTTTTATTTCCTTGAGGGTAAAATATGTCATTACATCCATATTACTAGTTTTCAATACTCTAAAGGTGAAAACCCCGATAGAGTTGGTGTGTCTCTCAATGAGACTAAAGTTCTATCCTCTTTTATCTTTTGTACAGTTTAAAGAATTGTTGTAACCTCCTTGAGCAGGGTGTTGATCCACAATCTAGTGGGCTATATTAATATGGCTTTCCAAATAATTGTAATATCATCCCCTACGCAATGTGTTGATCTGAATTTTTTTTGTGGGGTCCTTGATAGGATCTATTGGTAACCCCATATCTTTGTATCTGGGTGGATCCATATAGGGTTTGTTGTTTTCACTAGTCATTCATGGAATGACCCCCTATCTATGTATCAATGGTGATCCAGATTGTGTTCATGGTGTCCCCCATCAGTTCTAGGTATCTCCCCCACTATTTTTATCATATTCTTCTTAGACTAGTGTTTTCTCTTTGGATAGATCCGAAATTAGAAATACCTCTTCATTGAATTTTCCTGATGATATCACGCCTCATCTGGTTGGATCTCCATGATCAAACATTGATTTAGACAGAATCTTGTTACTTATAGTTGGTTATGACCACCTATTGTCATGGAGTCTCAAATTAGTTTATTTGGGATCTCTATTTCACTCTTGACATCTATTAAAGATATATTTTATATATTTTATTGAGATAAATTACTTTTTGCTTCATGATTAGTGTTTTAATGGTGTCTTACTAAGTACTGTTATACTCACCCATTAACGAGATTTTCTTACAAGTATTTTGTCTTGTGCGTATATCGACTTCTTTGACGGTGTCCAATGATGAAGGGGATAGGGTAGAGCATAGTTGGAGTATGGTAGAATGGGGTGTTACCTAGAGAATACCTTGAGATATCCCTCTCCGTTGGAGAAGATTGGACTATAGATAGTTTTCAGTTATAATTGTGTTACAAATGCATTCAGGGGCCTTTTATTTGACGTAATTTACAATTCAATTGTATCATCTTGTACTATGGTTGTGGGATTTTTTTATTCATGAATTGATTTAGTTTTTTTTTACATTTCATTAATTTTATGACTTGGAGATTCTTGTGTTTGTACTAGTACTTTAGGAAAATTCCTCCCATTTTTGGGAATGTCCTACTCGTTGTCAGTCACCAGCCTATGTCCAATTAGAGGTGTGTGTGGGGTAGTCTCGACATAGGCCCATCTGAGGAGGGACTTGGTAGAGTCTGATGGTCCTTGAGAGAGATATTTGGAGAACACCCCTGAGAATGTGATGAAGAAACTATTAATCAACGATTGACGAATTCAGATCTCGAGGGATGTCTACAACGACAATGACGTAAATATGAATAATCATCATTGTGCAATACAAATTTATGATCGATGTTATTTCAATTATTCTTTTCCATTCCAAAAATTCGTTAACGAACACAGAAAAATCCATGACCAGATTAGCCCTTGGATCAATCAATTTAGTTAGATGGGTTATTCTCAAGATTTATAGGGATTTTTATCTAGAGAATTTATTTTATTCATTTACTATTATAATTGTGATTAAACAAGATTGACATAAACATCAATTGTGGTTAATCTCTCTCAATTTTTATTCTTTTATCCCCTGACTTATTGTGTTCTTCGTGCGTGTTCTTCATTCTTCCCCCAAAACTGAACAATCGATCATTGGGCCATTGATTCATGGCACAACGATCCAAATCCATTGATCTAGGATCATAATGTTATAAAAAAGAGAAATGGTGATATCTGTTGCATGGTGTAGTAATTGAGGAGGTCCTTTGTGGATCCTGTGTGGTAGTAAGTGGTGTCTGGGTGGGTTGATTAGGTCAGTCTGAGGGAGCGGGGTGGTGCGGGTGCTAGTGGAGGCATGAGTGGAGGTGGATAGTTGTGGAAAACCAGAGAGGGCTACTGAATGGTACCACGATAGTAAACGTGAGGAGTTGTCGAGGCTAGTTTAGGTGGACATGGTGGTAGCATGATGTGAGGAACATCGAGTGGAGTAGACAGGGCTATGCCAGGCTGGTCAGTTGGGTAGGGTCAGTGGGTAAGGTCCGGCTGGTGTGATGGGCCAGAGCCCAGTTATGGTTGACCATAGTGGTTGACCACATTTTGTCTATAGATTTATCTACCACAAGCATAGATACTACGTGACATCAATCATGGCAGTCAGCTAAGAACCATGGAAAGTCAAGCATCAGTGGGTTTAGCAACCCCACGGTCATACTGTAGAGAATGATGACAGCGGTCGGTTGTCATGATTGGGGGATCGACTGGGGAACGTGATGTGTGGGCTCATGTACCTATCCAAATTCAGATGTTCAAAACTACTAAATGGAGACTCCAAATGATGATACACATATAGTGTTGATATCATAACATAGAGAATGTCATTTTGGGACCAATGTTCGGATTTTATTTTAGAAAAAATTTTGTTGAGTGCATTTCCTCATTCTTTTTCTTGAGTGTACACTGTGGAATTTTATAACATCATTTGATTATAATCCCTTCTAGTGGAGGAGTCTCATGTAATGTTATGGTGTCCCTATGTGATAATGGTGTATTATCCTCTATCATCACTAGTAGATTTTGTGGAATTGGTCTAAACTCCATGAAAACAGTGTCGACCTCTATCGGGCAGACCATTTATGTATGGATTGTGGAATCATAGGAATATGATCTCTTATATAGAGGTTTGATACATAATATGTTCATGGTTTCCCCATGAGATTATAGGTGTCTCCCATATTTCTGTGTCATGGTTGATCAAGAATGGGATTGTGGAATCCCATAGATGTTATAGGAATGACCCCTTATATATGAATCATGGTATTATCAAATATATGAATTCAATTTCAGTGGTGATCAAATGACCAATAACTCTTGATCATGTGTCCCTGATAATAGAATGTCTCGTGGATTGGGATCTCCATGTCTTTGCATTGATTCAAACAGAATCATGTGGTAGGAAGTTGGTTATGATTACTTTATGCAATGGTGCCATGCCTGAGTATATATGGGTTTATGATTCTCTCTTGGAACGTCTTATAAATATATTTTTACTTCATGTATTGAGAAAACTATTTGGTGCTTAATGTTTATTGTTTTCATGATGTCATACTGAGTATTATTATACTCACCCATGAATGATATTTTCCTATACATGTCATGTCTTATGAAGACGAAAACTCATTTTAGGGCTTCCTAGGAGGACATGGAGTAGGTGGATCATAAACGAAGCATGGAAGCGTGAGGTGTTTTTTCGGGAGATTACCTTGGAATTAGTCCCTACCCTTGGAGTAGTTTAGACTTCTATAGTTTCATTTATACATTATTTACATTCTTCTTTTAGAGGGATTGTCTTTGGCCATATTTACATTTCCATTAATTATTGATGTACAATAGTTGTCAGATCATAGTTGTATTTATACATTCTATAAGTAGTTTTACATTTCATTATTTGGTGACATGGAGATGTGTGCCTGTGTATTGGTACATTATTATAAATCCTCCCAATTGTGGGAAATTCCTACTAAGTACTAGACACCAGTCCATGGCCTATTGGAGGTAGCCTTGGTGTATTCACAATAGGGTCCCTCATGGACTGGTCATAACAAAGTGGTATCAAAGGTGAATGGTTCTACCTTAGGACTAAGAGTCTGTGATATTGGTGTGAGGAAATATTGTTTAATGTCTCAATATTGGAATTCTGGCCAAGGTCTATATTTTTGGTTTAGTGACCTTTGTATCAATACACCAGAACTCTAATCACTTGATTTTCTACGTGGAATATGAGGACAATGGTTACATAAAAAAATGGTACATGCATCCGATAAGAACGATAGTGTCTTACATGTCCTTTATGATTCATCTTCCCAGATATACGCTTATCACTGTGGTATTAGTTATTTTCAGTATGGCTCTAAATCAATATACATCCAAGATTCAATCGTTTGATAATGAGGATTATCAACCTAGTGATGAGGAAACAATTTAGGGCAATATGTAACGCCCCGACCCTATTTACCCAGAGTCGGTGAATTATTACATAACATTGGCCTGATCATAAGAAAGATCAAATCTCGAAAGACCGATTGGTTTAGTAGCCTTGGAAACACTAGATATATTCATAATGTTTTACATTACATCATAAAGTGAAAAAATACTACAACAACATAGTCTCCATATTCCACACTCATATCCCCACATAAAATCCCTGTAGGTCATTCATAACATACTTTTTCACATCCTGAGAAAAATAAAACATAGAAACGGGGTGAGCTCAAATGCCCAGTAAGGATTACAATATAGCGGAACTTTCAAAAATAAGCATAAACATTTAAGGCAATGCATTACCTAAACAAAAGCCTTTTAAACTTGGACTTCAACATAGTATGGAAAAAGTAAAATGTAATAATTCCATTTACGTATTCACATGGATATTCTACTAATCGAATAATCACATGCAATATCAATAACCACTTTTATAATGATGGAATGCATAATGCCAGACTATCATAACCACATAGCCAAGGCCTCGTGCCAAGACTACAAATAAGATTTTGTCAAGGCCTTGTGCCAAGACACTAGTTTGTCTCATGAGACATACTGATCCATCGAGGAGCTATAGTGGGCTCCACCCGTCACATATTAAGTCCAATGCATTCCCATATGAAAAGGTTTAAACATAACATAAACATTCGTATTAAATCTAGCATACGAAATATCAAAACTTTCACCATAAACCATGAATGGTATAAAAATAGAACATCCACAGTCAAACAAATCACAAAACCTTCAATATAATGTAGAAGTTTTGTATCATAATAAATCAACTTTAAATAAGCGTAAAATCCATCAAAGGATGTTGACATAGATGAAATCAAAATTCTTTTTAATGAAATATCTCCTTTTATTTTGAAATCATTTAAGATCCATATAAAATAAAACATTTTCTTTGAAAATATTCTTATAAGCTTGTAAGGGAATGTTTGAAGATTTTATAACGGCAGAAAATAGCCGCACCCTCCGTATAAATTAAAAAAACATTCTTACCTTAATTCTGTCGAAAATGTTAAAAAGGTCCTTATTTTGAAAACGAAAGAAATATTCCTTTATAAACCACTTATAAAAGTCAAAATTGGTATAAATGACTTTAAATCATATTCTATTAAATAGTAAAAATGTTTTTAAATACATTTTTAAGAAACATGGATGTGGATGATAAAGAGATCCCGATAGATTATTACGTATAAACAACCTCGGATAATGAAGAGGTTGTGAAATAACCCTTACCTTGTACTTTTCCTTGGTTGGGGTAGGTTAACCTCCTGTATAATGGTGAAATAATTGTTATTAAATTATACAAGAATCATATATATTAATATGATATCATATATGATCTTTTAACATTGATTTGTTAATAATATCTTAGAATTATCGTCGTTTCGTGTGTTAACTTACTCGTTTTCTTTTATATGTTTTGTTACATAAGCCATGTTTGTCATGGAAAGGTTGTATATTATTCATATACAGAATTATATCATTTCCTTAAACATTATTTTTAAATCATCAAAAGATAATTATACTTGAATGGATACGATGGAGAATGAATCTCATCGCGTTCGTGGAGACGGTAGTCCGTACGTACGCACGGGAGACAATATCATTCTTTTGATATTAAAATAATATATATATGGATGTTATAAAGAATCATTAACATGTTATATTTATTATTTACATGAGTTACACATCATTATTATACCCATCCAAATAATAATATATTGAATAACAATTACACCACGATGTGGAGACGGTAAGTCGTACGTACGCACGTATGGTGACATGAAATTCAAAGGGTGGATAGAATACTGAATATGGTTGTACCATATTTATAATAACATCAAAGTATATATATGATACTGGAGATATTATTTTAGAATGGTAACAACAAAGGAAGAAGAAGTGGAAGAAGAAAGGAACTTGGAAAAGGGTGGTGAAATCATTACCTCTTCTTCGGTTTCTTCCTTTTGATTTGATCAAAAGGGATCCTTAGGTTGGCTTTCTGATCAAACTAAGGACTCTAGGTTGTATTGAGGGAAGTTGGGAGAGTATTTGGGCAGTGTTTGGCCGAACCAAAAGGCATTTAAGGTGTGAAGAAATGGGAAGGAGGAGTTCTCTTTTATAAGAGGGGCGAGGGGCACCTTTGGAAAAGCTAGAAATATTAATTTATAATAAATTCATATTCGGTTTCTAATGGATTCAAAGTTGATTATTTAAATTTTAAGGTGGGGATGGGTCGAAAACAACTCAACCAATAGATTTTTGACAGGTTTGGGTACTTATATTAACCTTATCTTTAAGTATTAACTCTAAGTTAATTAGTTTCACTTTTAAAATGTTTCTTTGTATTTTTATATCATATGGTTAATAAACTTACTATATACATCCAAGATAACCCCATGTGGTCCATTAATGATGAACCTATCATGATATAAGTATCTTTTCCGATCCTTAGATTTTTAAGAATTTAATATCAATTAATAATATAATATTTGTTTTAAGAACTCTTTTATGTCAATTTTGACACTATTGAATAGTTGATTTTTGTGAAACTCATAACAGATTTATTACTTCAAAAAAAGTCAATTAAATAAATCCTAATATATCATATTATCCTAGAAAATTAGTTTAATTCATTAAAAGTTTCATATTATATTTATTTGGGTATTTATAATATCAATTATTTTAATTTTTCACTATTATAGTAATTAATTTATCATCATTGTGTCATAAATAAATTTAATTATTTAATGTCTAAAAATTATAAATAAAATATCATTATTTATGAAATATTTTTATCTTTATAATTAATATTTATAATCTAATATCCAACATATATAACCCTATGTAAAAATTGTTTTTCTAAAAGATATATGTTTGTGTCATTTTTGTATTCATTTTAACTTAATTAAAATAAAATGTCCCTATTACCTACAAGTGGCACCATGTGATCCCAAAATCGACCCAAAGATGCCTATGGTAGAACATGTATCAAACATTAAGGCTAGGACACGTTTAAGGTAATTTATATTTATAATAATATTATTTTTTAACCCTTATTTACGGGATTTACCCTTAATCATGGTAAATAAAATATTTACCGCAGTAATTATTCAAAATGTCTAAAAATAAAAGTTACTTATTTACACAATTTGAAAATCCTAATTCCAAATATGGAATCCATTTTTCTAAATTCAAATCATAGAAGTGGCAGAAATTAATTTAAAATTAATTCCCGCTGTTAAAACAAAAATGGTTTTTTAAGAGATAATAACTATCAAAAGATTGACATTTGTTTATGTTCCGTTTAATTGTAAAATTATTTTCAATGACAAATATTATATTAAATGGTAAAAATATATTCTAAATATACTTTAAAACCACTCAAATTCATAATATATCACTATTAATTATTTTGATTAAAATAGTTGTTTTTAATTAAAATTTAGTAATTTTCACTATTCATCAAAATATTAAAGTTATCCGAAAAGTACCAAAATTTCACCTTAGGCTAAATTAGATATTCCGAATCCAAAAATGAAGTCCATTTTGAAATATAAAATATATATAATTTTAAAAATTAGGTATTATTATTTATAATGGCTAGTTTGATTGATTATGGTGTGTTAGAACTTGGTGTTGTGTACAACACACGCTATCACATTATTCAAAGAGAAGTGTACTATAGAAGCTTGGGATGTTACATTCTCCCCTCCTTCAAATAATTTCATCCTCAAAATTTTTAGAATACTTATCACATGAAAAGACTCGGGTGGTTCTTCATCATATGTTCCTCGGGTTCCCATGTTGCCTCCTCCATCTTATGGTTTCTCCACAAAACATTTACCACACGCGTCGTCCGGTTTCTCAGTACTTGTTCTCTCGTATCAAGAATCCTGACGGGCTCTTCGCAATAAGACAGATCGGGTTCCAGTTCTAATTCTTCATTGGTGAGTACATGCGTTGGGTCAGGCATGTATTTCCTCAACAGAGATACGTGGAACACATCGTGAACTTTAGAGAGACTTGGCGGCATTGCCAATCGGTAAGCTACAGCCCCAATTCGTTCTAGAATTTTGAAAGGTCTGATGTACATGGGACTCAATTTACCTTTCTTACCAAAACTTATGACTCCATTCCATGGAGATACCTTCAGGAAAACATGATCACCGACTTGAAATTCCATATCCTTCCTTCAATTATCGGCATAGATTTTCTGCCTACTTTGAACAGCTTTGATGTGATTTTGGATTACATTCACCTTTTCCATCATTTCCTCCACCAGTTCTGGACCTACAAGTTTTCTTTCACCAACGTCATCCCAACAGGTTGGTGTACGACATCTCCTTCCATATAACGCTTCATATGGTGTCATCTGAATACTCGAATGGAAGCTATTGTTATATGAAAATTCTATGAGAGGTAAATATTGATCCCACATACCCTGAAAGTCAAGTGAGCAAGATATCAACATGTATTCTAAGGTTTGAATAGTCCATTCTGATTGTCCATCTGCCTGAGGGTGGTAAGCAGTGCTCAAATGAAGTTCAATATCCAGGGATTTCTGAAGACTTTTCCAATATCTTGAAGTAAAACGGGGATCACGATCAGAAACAATTGATAGGGGTACTCCATGAAGTCTCAAAACATCATTAATATATAGTCTTGCTAGACATTCTAGGGGTAGATCTTCTCTTATAGCAAGAAAATGTGTTGACTTGGTAAGACGATCAACAATAACCCATATTGCATCGTTTCTTCTAGGAGTCATTGGTAGCCCCATGTTAAGGTCCATCGTAATATTGTCCCATTTTCACTCTGGTATGGGAAGAGGTTGCATGACTCCTCCAGGCTGTTGCCTTCCAGCTTTCACTTGTTGACAAACTATACATCTTAACACAAAACCAGAAATCTCCCTCTTCATGTTGTCCCACCAAAAATGTTCCTTCAAATCTCTATACATTTTGGTGCTCCCGGGGTGTATAGAGAAATTGGAACTATGAGCATCATCCAACAATTCCCTTTTTAGATCAGGTATATCAGGAACACAAAGTCTCCTCCCAAATTTCAAAATTCCATCTTCATACACAAATTCTATCAATCTCCCGTCATTCACAGCTTTAATATTCTTTTGAAATTCTTCATCATCAGTCTGAGAACTCTTAATACTTTCTAGTAAAGATGGTTTCACAACCATTTGAAAAAGCATTGATGTTTCACCTTTCCTGGTTATTCCCATGTCCATATTCACTAGATCCATGAAAATTGGATCCCTTTAAATTCTCATATTGTTCAATACTCCATGGTATTTTCTACTCAAAACATCTTCCACCTTTTTTTCTTTCCTCGGGTGGTAGTGTATCGTGCAATCATAATCTTTTAGTAATTCAAGCCACCTCCTTTGCCTCATCTTGAGTTCTTTTTGTGAGAAAATATACTTCAAACTCTTGTGATCAGTATAAATCTCATGTTTTTCACCATAGAGGTAGTGCCTCCATATCTTCAAAGCAAATATCACAGTTTCTAACTCGAGATCATGAGTAGGATAGTTTTGTTCATGAATTTTCAACTGTACTGATGCATAGGCAATAACTCTATCATTATGCATATGGACACAACCAAGTCCTTTCTTTGATGCCACACTATAAATAAAGAACCCGTCATTCCCCAATAGTATAGTCAATATAAGATCATTGACTAATCTTCTCATCAGTTCATCGAAACATTCTTCACAATCTTTTTTCTAAAGAAATTTAACCCCTTTACGTGTGAGATTCGTGAATGGGTTAGCCAATCGGGCAAAATTCTGGACGAAACGTCGATAATAACCTGCCAAACCAATAAAACTGAGTACCTCAGTTATACTCGTAGGTGATTGCCATTCATGGATTGCCTTAGACTTAGAAGGATCAACAGATATTCCATCTTTAGAGACAATATGGCCATGTAAAGAAATCTCCTGAAGCCAGAATTCACACTTGCTAAACTTCCTATATAATTCATGCCTCCTCAGAGTCTTCAAGATAATGTGCAAGTGATTTTCATGATATTCGTAGGTTTTGGAGTATACCAAGATATAATCAAAAAATACCACCACAAATTCATCATGATACTCCTTGAAAACACTATTCATCAGATCCATGAATACAGAGGGTGCATTAGTCAATCCAAAAGGCATTATAGTAAAATTGTAATGCCTGTACCTGGTTCGAAATGCTGTCTTCGGAATGACATCCTTCTTTACACAAAACTGATGGTATCCAGATCGAAGGTAAATCTTTGAAAAGTATTGAGCTCCATGTAGTTGGTCAAATAAATCATTAATACGAGGTAGGGGATACTTGTTCTTTATCGTTATAGCATTGATATCCCTGTAGTCGATACATAACTTCAAAGTTCCATCTTTATTTTTAACAAAAAGAATAGGGGCTCCCCATGGAGAAACACTAGGGCGAATAAATCCTTTATTACTCAATTAATCTAGTTGTTTCTTTAGTTCAACTAATTCTACAGTGGCCATTCTATAAGGGGTCTTCGATATAGGCCTTGATCCAGGAATTTAATCAATAGAAAACTCAACATCTCGTTCTGGAGGATGTCCAGGTAAATCTTCCAGAAATACATCTACAAATTCTTTCACAACAGGTACATCCTCTATTTGAACATTCCTTTCCTCACCCACAGTCATTTCATTCTCTTCCTCCCAAATAATTGAATTAAGTTGAGCTACTGGGGGTGGATCTAAATAAGAATTAGGTGGTGATGATTCTGCTCTAAAGATAAGGTGTTCCTTATCATTATCATCAAGAATCGTAACCTCTTTCTTCTTACAATAAATCATCACATCATAGTCCGAAAGCCAGTCCATAGCAAGGATTATATCAAACTCAATCATAGGTATGACGATGAGATCAGCAGATAAAGAACATTTATGTGCTCTAATGGGGACTGATTCGCAAAACTTTGTTGTAATGATACTTCCCTTAGGAGTTCTAACTGACAACTCCCTTGTTAAATAAAATTAGAAATATCTAATTTTCTTAGAAAACTGAGAATATATGAAACATGCGATGATCCAGAAGCAAATAATGCATTTTCTAAACTTGAGGAAACCATTAAATTACCTGCCACCACGTCTTTTGGAGCTTCTACCTCAGCAGTAGTGATAGCATAAGCTTGGCCTTGATCCCTTGGCCTTTTCGGAGGTAAGTTCTCCTGATGCTTAGGACATTCATTTGCATAATTCCCCATCTCCCTGCAATTGTAGCACTGAACATTGGTTTCTTCCTTCTTCCCTTTGCAATCACGAGCTTGGTGGCCTTTTTCACCACACTTGTAACAGACTCCAATTCCCTTCAAGAAAGTACCGGGGTGTTTCTTCCCACATTTACCACAGGATGGATATTCAACCTTTCCCTTCTTCCCCTTATTTCCATTCCCAGATTGATCAGTTGGTCTCTTCTTCTCTTTCTTTTCATTAAATTCAAAAGACTTAGAGAATTCCTTTTCGGTCTTGATAGCACATGAGACAATGTCTTCATATGATGAAAAGGATTGTGAGACTAATGCTCGATGGAGAAATTGTTTTAACCCATCAACGAAATGATCAATATTACTTCTTGGGTTACGTATATAATCTCTAGCATACCTTTCTAACCTTGTAAAGTTAGCCTCATACTTTGTGACATTCTCATCCTCCTTTTGTCTCAGACTCAGAAATTGTTTTTCCATATCTGCTCGATGGTCGCGAGGAAATTATTTTTCTAAAAACAGATCTTTGAACTCCCTCCATTCCATATTTGATACTTCATCATCTTCCTTCATGTTTTGAATCAATGACCACCATTGATCAGCATCTCTAGTGAGGCGGTAAACTGCCAGGATAACTTTTTCCCTTTCACTGCTCCCCAAAGCCTGAAATATTTTCTCTAGGGAATTTATCCATTGCTCAGCTACTAAGGGATTTGTACTCCCATTGAACATTGGTGGTTGTTTCCTCATGAATCGATCTAACATTGATCCTCCATGCTGTGGATCAGGGTGCTCCATACGGGTAAGGTTATTATTCATAACCTGAGTAAGTTGTCCCAGTATGGTGATTAGCTGATCGACACGAGTTGCATCAACAGCTCCACTATAATTATCTTGAGCAGGAGGGAAATCCCTACATGGAGTGCGTGCATTGATACGGTTTCCATTTCTTCCACTAGGCTCCATTTCTAAACAATGGCATAAACTAGATCAGTTTATGAATCAAAATACATAATCCCATACTTATAAAACACTTAACATAAATTGAACTATTCATGGATATAATCCATAATCATAAAAATGTTTTCTTTGAGAAAGTATATACTCATAAACCCTTCAAAATGATTTGTAATGAAAATGAGAGTTATCCTAAGCATATCCCCCGGGAGTGTCGTAACCAAGAGTGTAGCAAGGCCCGTTGTCGTGCATCAGTTCTCGTTCGAGTCTAGCTCAAAGCAGTGTTTTCAGGTATTACCCCTAGGTACATATGTGCTAGAGCCGCCTCTACCTGATCGTATCCAGACAGGGATGTATTGCTTGGAAAACTCACAAAATCTATACAATGCCAAAATTCTAGGAAGTTCATCTATACTAATCCTCAAAGTTCATCTTAGGTCAACGTGCTCTAATCAGAGTTTATCTAAATCTAGCTTCCAAGGTTTGTACTAAACTTCCTTTGATAGCAACTGTAATGCCCCGACCCTAGTTACCCAGAGTCGGTGCATTATTACGTAACATTGGCATGATCATAAGAAAGATCAAATCTCGAAATGCCGATTGGTTTAGTAGCCTTGAAAACACTAGATATATTCATAAAGTTTTACATTACATCATAAAGTGAAAAACTACTACAACAACATAGTCTCCATATTCCACACTCATATCCCCACATAAAATCCCTGTAGGTCATTCATAACTTACTTATTCACATCCTGGGAAAAATAAAATATAGAAAAGGGGTGAGCTCAAATGCCCAGTAAAGATAACAATATAGCAGAACTTTCAAAAATATGCATAATCATTTAAGGCAATGCATTACTAAAACAAAATCCTTTAAATCTTGAACTTCAACATAGTATGGCAAAAGTAAAATTTAATAATTCCATTTACTTATTCACATGGATATTCTACTAATCGAATAATCACATGCAATATCAATAACCACTTTCATAATGATGGTATGCATAATGCCAGACTATCATAACCACATAGCTGAGGCCTCGTGCCAAGACTACAAATAAGATTTTTTCAAGGCCTTGTGCCAAGACACTAGTTTGTCTCATGAGACATACCGATCCATCGAGGAGCTATAGCAGGCTCCACCCGTCACATATTAAGTCCAATGCATTCCCATATGAAAAGGTTTAAACATAACATAATCATTCGTATTAAAACTAGCATAAGAAATGTCAATACATTCACCATAAACCATGAATGGTATAAAAATAGCACATCCACAGTCAAACAAATCACAAAACCTTCAATATAATGTGGAAGTTTTGTATCATAATAAATCAACTTTAAATAAGCGTAAAATCCATCAAAGGATGTTGACATAGATGGAATCAAAATTCTTTTTAATGAAATATCTCCTTTTATTTTGAAATCATTTAAGATCCATATAAAATAAAACATTTTCTTTGAAAATATTCTTATAAGCTTGTAATGGAATCTTTGAATATTTTATTACGGTGGAAAATAGCCGCAACTGCCGTATAAATTAAAAAAAACATTCTTACCTTAATTCTGTCGAAATTGTTAAAAAGGACCTTGTTTTGAAAATGACAAAAATATTCCTTTATAAACCACTTATAAAAGTCAAAAAGGGTACAAATGAATTTAACTCATATTCTATTAAATAGTAAAAATATTTTGAAATACATTTTTAAGAAACATGGATTTGGATGATAAAGAGATCCCAGTAGATTATTACGTATAAACAACCTCGGATAATGAAGAGGTTGTGAAATAACCCTTACCTTGTACTTTTACTTGGTTGGGGTAGGTCAACCTCCTGTATAATGGTGAAATAATTGTTATTAAATTATACAAGAATCATATATATTAATATGATATCATATATTATCTTTTAACATTGATTTGTTAATAATATCTTAGAATTATCGTCGTTTCGGGTGTCAACTTACTCGTTTTCTTTTATATGTTTTGTTACATAAGCCATGTTTGTCATGGATAGGTTGTATATTATTCATATACAGAATTATATCATGTTCTTAAACCTTATTTTTAAATCATCAAAAGATAATTATACTTGAATGGATACGAAGGAGAATGAATCTCATCACGTTCGTGGAGACGGTAGTCCGTACGTACGCACAGGCGACAATATCATTCTTTTGATATTAAAATAATATATATATGGATGTTATAAATAATAATTGACATGTTATATTTATAATTTACATGAGTTACACATCATTCTTATACCCATCCAAAAAATAATATATTGAATAACAATTACACCACGACGTGGAGACGGTAAGTCGTATGTACGCACGTATGGTGACATGTAATTCAAAGGGCGGATAGAATACTGAATATGGTTGTACCATATTTATAATAACATCACAGTATATATATGATACTGGAGATATTATTTTAGAATGGTAACAACAAAGGAAGAAGAAGTGGAAGAAGAAAGGAACTTGGAAAAGGGTGGTGAAATCATTACCTCTTCTTCGGTGTTTTCCTTTTGATTTGATCAAAAGGGCTCCTTAGGTTGGATTTCTGATCAAACTAAGGCCTCAAGGTTGTATTGAGGTAAGTTGGGAGAGTATTTGGGCAGAGTTTGGCCGAACCAAAAGGCATTTAATGTCTGAAGAAATGGGAAGGAGGAGTTCTCTTTTATAAGAGGGGTGAGGGGCACCTTTGGAAAAGCTAGAAATATTAATTTATAATAAATTCATATTCGGTTTCTAATGGCTCCAAAGTTGATTATTTAAATTTTAAGGTGGGGATGGGTTGAAAAAAACTCAACCAATAGAATTTTGACAGGTTTGGGTACTTATATTAACCTTATCTTTAAGTATTAACTCTAAGTTAATTAGTTTCACTTTTAAAATGTTTCTTTGTATTTTTATATCATATGGTAAATAAACTTACTATATACATCCAAGATACCCCCAAGTGGTACATTAATGATGAACCTATCATGATATAAGTATCTTTGCCGATCCATATATTTTTAGGAATTTAATATCAATTAATAATATAATATTAGTTTTAACAACTCTTTTATGTCAATTTTGACACTATTGAATAGTTGATTTTTGTGAAACTCGTAACAGATTGATTAAATCAAAAAAAGTCAATTAAATAAATCCTAATATATCATATTATCCATGAAAATTATTTTAA
Source organism: Viscum album (assembly GCA_963277665.1). Taxonomy (NCBI): domain Eukaryota; kingdom Viridiplantae; phylum Streptophyta; class Magnoliopsida; order Santalales; family Viscaceae; genus Viscum; species Viscum album. The sequence continues at coordinate 39,566,622 of OY728143.1, forward strand.
TTCATTAAAAGTTTCATATTATATTTATTTGGGTATTTATAATATCAATTATTTTAATTCTTCACTATTATAGTAATTAATTTATCATCATTGTCTTATAAATAAATTTAATTATTTAATGTCTAAAAATTATAAATAAAATATTATTATTTATGAAATATTATTATCTTTATAATTAATATTTATAATATAAAATCCAACATATATAACCCTATGTAAAAAATGTTTTTCTAAAAGATATATGTTTGTGTCATTTTTGTATTCATTTTAATTTAATTAAAATAAAATGTCCCTATCACCTACAAGTGGCACCATGGGGTCCCAAAATCGACCCAATGATGCCTATGGTATAACATGTATCAAACAATAATGCTAAGACACGATTAAGGTAATTTAGTATTATAATAATATTATTGTTTAACCCTTATTTATGGGATTTTCCCTTAACCATGGTAAATAAAATATTTACCGCAGTAATTATTCAAAATGTCTAAAAATAAAAGTTACCTATTTACACAATTTGAAAATACTGATTCCAAATATGGAATCCATTTTTCTAAATTCAAATCATAGAAGTGGCAGAAATTAATTTAAAATTAATTCCCACTGTCAAAACAAAAATGGTTTTTTTAAGAGATAATAACTATCAAAAGATTGACACTTGTTTATGTTCGGTTTAATTGTAAAATTATTTTCAATGAAAAAAATATATTAAATGTTAAAAATATATTCTAAATATACTTTAAAACCACTCAAATTCATAATTTATCACTATTAATTATTTTGATTAAAAAAGTTGTTTTTAATTAAAATTTTGTAATTTTCACTATTCATCAAAATATTAAAGTTATCCGAAAAGTACCAAAATTTCACCTTAGGCTAAATTAGATATTCAGAATCCAAAAATGAAGTCCATTTTGAAATATAAAATATATATAATTTTAAAAATTAGGTATTATTATTCATAATGGCTAGTTTGATTGATTATGGTGTGTTAGAACTCGGTGTTGCGTACAACACACGCTATCACATTATTTAAAGAGAAGTGTACCATAGAAGCATGGGGTGTTACATTATCCCCTCCTTCAAATAATTTCATCCTTGAAATTTCTAGAATACTTATCACATGAAAAGACTCGTGTGGTTCTTCATCATATGTTCCTCGGGTTCCCATGTTGCCTCCTCCATCTTATGGTTTCTCCACAAAACATTTACCACACGCGTCGTCCGGTTTCTCAGTACTTGTTCTCTCGTATAAAGAATCCTGAGGGGCTCTTCGCAATAAGACAGATCGGGTTCCTGTTCTAATTCTTCATTGGTGAGTACATGCGTTGGGTCAGGGATGTATTTCCTCAACAGAGATACGTGGAACACATCGTGAACTTTAGAGAGACTTGGCGGCATTGCCAATCGGTAAGCTACATCCCCAATTCGTTCTAGAATTTTGAAAGGTCCGATGTACCTGGGACTCAATTCACCTTTCTTACCAAAACTTATGAGTCCCTTCCATAGAGATACCTTCAGGAAAACATGATCACCGACTTGAAATTCCAAATCCTTCCTTCGATTATCGGCATAGCTCTTCTACATACTTTGAACTGCTTTGATGTGATTTTGGATTACCTTCAACTTTTCCATCATTTACTCCACCAGTTCTGGACCTACAAGTTTTCTTTCACCAACGTCATCCCAACAGGTTGTTGTACGAAATCTCCTTCCATATAACGCTTCATATGGTGCCATCTGAATACTCGAATGGAAGCTATTGTTATAGGAAAATTCTACGAGAGGTAAATATTGATCCCACATACCTTGAATGTCAAGTGAGAAAGATATCAACATGTATTATAAGGTTTGAATAGTCCGTTCTGATTGTCCATCTGTCTGAGGGTGGTAAGCAGTGCTCAAATGAAGTTCAATATCCAGGGATTTCTGAAGACTTTTCCAATATCTTGAAGTTAAACGGGGATCACGACCAGAAACAATTGATAGGGGTACTCCATGAAGTCTCAAAACATCATTAATATATAGTATTTCTAGACGTTCTAGGGGTAGATCTTCTCTTATAGCAAGAAAATGTGTTGACTTGGTAATATGATCAGCAATAACGCATATTGCATCGTTTCTTCTAGGATTCATTGGTAGCCCCATGACAAAGTCCATCGTAATATTGTCCCATTTTCACTCTGGTATGGGAAGAGGTTTCATGACTCCTCCAGGCTGTTGCCTTCCAGCTTTCACTTGTTGACAAACCATACATCTTGACACAAAACCAGCAATCACCCTCTTCATGTTTTCCCACCAAAAATGTTCCTTCAAATCTCTATACATTTTGGTGCTCCCGGGGTGTATATAGAAATTGGAACTATGAGCATCATCCAACAATTCCCTTTTTAGACCAGGTATATCGGGAACACAATGTCTCCTCCCAAATTTCAAAATTCCATCTTCATACAAAAATTCTCTCAATCTCCCGTCATTCACAGCTTTAATCTTCTTTTGAAATTCTTCATCATCGGTCTGAGAACTCTTAATCCTTTCTAGTAATGATGGTTTCACAACCATTTGAAAAAGCATTGATGTTTCACCTTTCCTGGTTATTCCCATGTCCATATTCACTAGATCCATGAAAATTTGATCCCTTTCAATTATCATATTGTTCAAAACTCCATGGTATTTTCTACACAAAACATCTGCCACCTTTTTTGCTTTCCTCGTGTGGTAGTGTATCGTGCAATAATAATCCTTTAGTAATTCAAGCCACCTCATTTTCCTCATGTTGAGTTCTTTTTGAGAGAAAATATACTTCAAACTCTTGTGATCAGTATAAATCTCATATTTTTCACCATAGAGGTAGTGCCTCCATATCTTCAAAGCAAAGATCACAGCTGCTAACTCGAGATCATGAGTAGGATAGTTTTGTTCATGAATTTTCAACTGTAGTGATGCATAGGCAATAACTCTATCATTCTGCATAAGGACACAACCAAGTCCTTTCTTTGATGCCACACTCTAAATAACAAACCCATCATTCCCCGATGGTAGAGTCAATATAGGAGCATTGACTAATCTTCTCATCAGTTCTTCGAAACATTCTTCACACTCTTTTTTACAAAAAAATTTTACCCCTTTACGTGTGAGATTTGTTAATGGGTTAGCCAATCGGGCAAAATTCTGGACGAAACGTCGATAATAACCTACCAAACCAATAAAACTGCGTACCTTAGTTATACTCGTAAGTGATTTCCATTCATGGATTGCCTTGGTATTAGAAGTATCAACGGAGATTCCATATTTAGAGACAATATGGCCAAGAAAATAAATCTCCTGAAGCCAGAATTCACACTTGCTAAACTTCCCATATAATTCATGCCTCCTCAGAGTCTTCAAGATAATGCACAAGTGATTTTCATGATATTCGTAGGTTTTGGAGAATACCAAGATATAATCAAAAAATACCACCACAAATTCATCGTGATACTCCTTGAAAACTCTATTCATCAGATCCATGAATATAGAGGCTGCATTAGTCAATCCAAAAGGCATTACAGAAAAATTGTAATGCCTGTACCTGGTTCGAAATGCTGTCTTAGGAATGACATCCTTCTTTACACACAACTGATGGTATCCAGATTGAAGGTAAATCTTTGAAAAGTATTGAGCTCCATGTAGTTGGTCAAATAAATCATCAATACGAGGTAGGGGATACGTGTTCTTTATCGTTATAGCATTGATATCCCTGCAGTCGATACATAACATCAAAGATCCATCATTATTTTTAATAAAAAGCACAGGGGATCCCCATGGAGAAACACTAGGGTGAATAAATCCTTTATTACTCAATTACTCTAGTTGTTTCTTTAGTTCAACTAATTCTACAATGGCCATTCTATAAGGGGTCTTCGATATAGGCCTTGATCCTGGAATTTAATCAATAGAAAACTCAACATCTCGTTCTGGAGGATGTCCAGGTAAATCTTCCGGAAATACATCTACAAATTCTTTCACAACAGGTACATCCTCTATTTGAACATTCCTTTCTCACCCATAGTCATTTCATTCTCTTCCTCCCGAATAATTGAATTAAGTTGAGCTACTGGGGGTGGATCTAAATAAGAATTAGGTGGTGATGATTTTTCTCTAAAGATAAGGTGTTCCTTATCATTATCATCAAGAATCATAACCTCTTTCTTCTTACAATAAATCATCACATCATAGTCCGAAAGCCAGTCCATAGCGAGGATTATATCAAACTCAATCATAGGTATGACGATGAGATCAGTAGATAAAGAACATTTATGTGCTCTAATGGGGACTGATTCGCAAAACTTTGTTGCAAAGATACTTCCCTTAGGAGTTTTAACTGACAACTCCCTTGTTAAATCAAATTGGAAATATCTAATTTTCTTAGCAAACATAGAAGATATGAAACAATGCGATGATCCAGAATCAAATAATGCATTTTCTAAACTTGAGGAAACCATTAAATTACCTGCCACCACATCTTTTGGAGCTTCTCCCTCAGCAGTAGTGATAGCATAAGCTTGGCCTTGATCCCTTGGCCTTTTCGGAGGTAAGTTCTCCTGATGCTTAGGACATTCATTTGCATAATTCCCCATCTCCCTGCAATTGTAGCACTGAAAATTGGTTTCTTCCTTCTTCCCTTTGCAATCACGAGCTTGGTGGCCTTTTTCACCACACTTGTAACAGACTCCAATTCCCTTCAAGCAAGTACCAGGGTGTTTCTTCCCACATTTACCACAGGATGGATATTCAACCTTTCCCTTCTTCCCCTTATTTCCATTCCCAGATTGATCAACAGGTCTCTTCTTCTCTTTCTTTTCATTAAATTCATAAGACATAGAGAATTCCTTTTCGGTCTTGATAGCACATGAGACAATGTCTTCATATGAAGAAAAGGATTGTGAGACTAATGCTCGATGGAGAAATGGTTTTAACCCATCAAAGAAATGATCAATATTACTTCTTGGGTTACGTATATAATCTCTAGCATACCTTGCTAACGTTGTAAAGTTAGCCTCATACTTTGTGACATTCTCATCCTCCTTTTGTCTCAGAATCAGAAATTGTCTTTCCATATCTTCTCGATGGTCGCGAGGAAATTATTTTTCTAAAAACAGATATTTGAAGTCCCTCCATTCCGTATTTGATACTTCATCATCTTCCTTCATGTTTTGAATCAATGACCACCATTGATCAGCATCTCTAGTGAGGCGGTAAACTGCCATGATAACTTTTTCCCTTTCACTGCTCCCCAAAGCCTAAAATATTTTCTCTAGGGAATTTATCCATTGCTCAGCTACAAAGGGATTTTTACTCCCATTGAATGTTGGTGGTTGTTTCCTCATGAATCGATCTAACATTGATCCTCCATTTTGTGGATCAGGGTGCTCCATACGGGTAAGGTTATTATTCATAACCTGAGTAAGTTGTCCCAGTATGGTGATTAGCTGATCGACACGAGTTGCATCACCAGCTCCACTATAATTATCTTGAGCAGGAGGGAAATCCCTACATAGAGTGCGTGCATTGATACGGTTTCCGTTTCTTCCACTAGGCTCCATTTCTAAACAATGGCATAAACTAGATCAGTTTATGAATCAAAATACATAATCCCATACTTATAAAACACTTAACATATATTGAACTATTTATGGATATAATCCATAATCATAAAAATGTTTTCTTTGAGGAAATATATACTCATAAACCCTTCATAATGATTTGTATTGAAAATTAGAGTTATCCTAAGCATATCCCCCGGGAGTGTCGTAACCAAGAGTGGAGTAAGGCCCGTTGTCGTGCACCAGTTCTCGTTCGAGTCTAGCTCAAAGCGGTTTTTTCGGGTTTTACCCCTAGGTACATATGTGGCAGAGCCGCCTCTACCTGATCGTATCCAGACAGGGATGTATTGCTTGGAAAACTCACAAAATCTATACAATGCCAAAATTCTAGGAAGTTCATCTATATTAATCCTCAAAGTTCATCTTAGGTCTACGTGCTCTAATCAGAGTTTATCTAAATCTAGCTTCCAAGGATTGTACTAAACTTCCTCTGATACCAACTATAATGCCCCGACCCTAGTTACCCAGAGTCAGTGAATTATTACATAACATTGTCATGATCATAAGAAAGATCAAATCTCGAAAGACCGATTGGTTTAGTAGCCTTGGAAACACTAGATATATTCATAATGTTTTACATTACATAATAAAGTGAAAAACTACTACAACAACATAGTCTCCATATTCCACACTCATATCCCCACATAAAATCCCTATATGTCATTCATAACTTACTTATTCACATCCTGGGAAAAATAAAACATAGAAAAGGGGTGAGCTCAAATGCCCAGTAAAGATAACAATATAGCGGAACTTTAAAAAATAAGCATAATCATTTATGGCAATGCATTACTAAAACAAAAGCCTTTTAATCTTGAACTTAATCATAGTATGGAAAAAGTAAAATGTAATAATTCCATTTACTTATTCACATGGATATTCTACTAATCAAATAATCACATGCAATATCAATAACCACTTTCATAATGATGGTATGCATAATGCCAGACTATCATAACCACATAGCCGAGGCCTCGTGCCAAGACTACAAATAAGATTTTGTCAATGCCTTGTGCCAAGACACTAGTTTGTCTAATGAGACCTACCGATGCATCGATGAGCTATATCGGGCTCCACCAGTCACATATTTTGTCCAATGCATTCCCATATGAAAAGGTTTAAACATAACATAAACATTCGTATTAAAACTAGCATACGAAATGTCAATACTTTCACCATAAACCATGAATGGTATAAAAATAGCACATCCACAGTCAAAAAAATCTCAAAACCTTCAATATAATATAGAAGTTTTGTATCATAATAAATCAACTTTAAATAAGCGTAACATCCATCAAAGGATGTTGACATAGATGAAATGAAAATTCTTTTTAAGGAAATATCTATTTTTATTTTGAAATCATTTAAGATCCATATAAAATAAAACATTTTCATTGAAAATATTCTTATAAGCTTGTAAGGGAAGCTTTGAAGATTTTATAACAACGGAAAATAGCCGCACCCGCCGTATAAGTTAAAAAAACATTCTTACCTTAATTCTGTCGAAAAGGTTAAAAAGGACCTTGTTTTGAAAACGATAGAAAGATTCACTTATAAACCACTTATAAGTCAAAAAGGGTATAAATGACTTTAACTCATATTCTAGTAAATAGTAAAAATGTATTGAAATCCATTTTTAAGAAACATGGATGTGGATGATAAAGAGATCCCAGTAGATTATTACGTATAAACAACCTCGGATAATGAAGAGACTGTGAAATAACCCTTACCTTGTACTTTTACTTGGTTGGGGTAGGTTAACCTCCTGTATAATGGTTAAATAATTGTTATTACATTTTACAAGAATCATATATATTTATATGATATCATATATGATCTTTTAACATTGTTTTGATAATAATATCTTAGAATTATCGTCGTTTCGGGTGTTAAATTACTCGTTTTCTTTTATATGTTTTGTTACATAAGCCATGTTTTTCAAGGATAGGTTGTATATTATTCATATACAGAATGATATCAAGTCCTTAAAAATTATTTTTAAATCATAAAATGATAATTATACTTGAATGGATACGATGGAGAATGAATCTCATCGCGTTCGTGGTGACGGTAGTCCGTACGTACGCACGAGCGACAATATCATTCTTTTGATATTAAAATAATATATATATGTATGGTATACAGAATCATTAACATGTTATATTTATTATTTACATGAGTTACACATCATTATTATACCCATCCAAATAATAATATATTGAATAACAATTACACCACGACGTGGAGACGGTAAGCCGTACGTACGCACGTATGGTGACATGTTATTCAAAGGGTGGATAGAATACTGAATATGGTTGTACCATATTTATAATAACATCACAGTATATATATGATACATGAGTTATTATTTTATAATGGTAACAACAAAGGAAGAAGAAGTGGAAGAAGAAAGGGACTTGGAAAAGGGTGGTGGAATCATTACCTCTTCTTCAGTTTCTTCCTTTTGATTTGATCAAAAGGGCTCCTTAGGTTGGATTTCTGATCAAACAAAGGTATCTAGGATGTAGTGAGGGAATTTGGGAGAGTATGTGGGCAGAGTTTGGCCGAACCAAAAGGCATTGAAGGTGTAAAGTAATGGGAAGGATGAGTTCCCTTTTATAAGATGGGTGAGGGGCACCTTTGGAAAAGCTATAAATATTAATTTATAATAAATTCATATTTGGTTTCTAATAGATACAAAGTTGATTATTTAAATGTTAATTTGGGGATGGGTCGAAAACAACTCAACCAATATTATTTTGACAGGTTTGGGTTCTTATAATAACCTTATCTTTAAGTATTAACTCTAAGTTAATTAGTTTCACTTTTATAATGTTTCTTTGTATTTTTATATAATATGGTTAATAAACATACTATATACATCCAAGAGACCCCCACGTGGTCCATCAATGATGAACTTATCATGATATAACTCTCTTGGCCGATTCTTAGATTTTTAGGAATTTAATATCAATTGATAATATAATATTTGTTTTAAGTACTCTTTTTTGTCAATTTTGACACTATTCAGTAGTTGATTTTTGTGAAACTCATAACAGGTTGATTACTTCGAAAAAAGTCAATTAAATAAATCCTAATATATCATATTATCCCAGAAAATTAGTTTAATTCATTAAAAGTTTCATATTATATTTATTTGGGTATTTATAATATCAATTATTTTAATTTTTCACTATTATAGAAATTACTTCATCATCATTGTGTCGTAAATAAATTAAATCATTTAATGTCTAAAAATTATAAATAAAATATCATTATTTAGGAACACTTTTTTATCTTTCTAATGAATATTTATACTCTAAAATCCAACATATACAATCCTATGTAAAAATTTTTCTTCTAAAAATTATATGTTTGTGTCATTTTGGTATTCATTTTAACATAATTAAAATAAAATGTCCGTATCACGTACAAGTGGCACCATGGGTTCCCAAAATCGACCCAAAGATGCCTATGGTCGAACATGTATCAACCAATAAGGATATGACACGTTTTAGGGTAATTTTGTATTATTATAATATTTCTTTTAACCCTTATTTACCGGATTTACCCTTAACCATGGTAAATAAAATATTTACCACAGTAATTATTCAAAATGTCTAAAAATAAAAGTTACCTATTTACACAATTTGAACATCGTGATTCTAAATATGGAATCTATTTTTCTAAATTCATAACACAGAAGTGGCAGAAATTAATTTAAAATTAATTCCCGCTGTCAAAACAAAAAGCGTGTTTTTAAGAGATAATAACTATCAAAAGATTGACACTTGTTTATGTTCGGTTTAATTGTAAAATTATGTCCAATGAACAAAATTATATTAAATGGTAAAAATATATTCTAAATATACTTTAAAACCACTCAAATTCATAATTGATCACTATTAATTATTTTGATTAAAAAAGTTGTTTTTAATTAAAATTTAGTAATTGTCACTATTCATCAAAATATTAAAGTTATCCAGAAAGTACCAAAATTTCACCTTAGGCTAAATTCGATATTCAGAATCCAAAAATGAAGTCCATTTTGAAATATAAAATATATATAAATTTAAAAATTATGTATTACTATTCATAACTGCTAGTTTGATTGGTTATGGTGTGTTAGAACTCGGTGTTGCGTACAACACACGCTATCACATTATTCAAAGAGAAGTGTACCGTAGAATCTTGGGGTGTTACACAATATTACATAAATACCACCACTGGGATATTTTTAGGCTATAACACCACTTGTTGGGAAATTTCAACCACCATCACCACATGATGAGGAGGCACACAACTGAGTGTGTTTTCAAATATTCAGAGGTCAAGAACTCATATAGTTCTGTTTGAGGTATTCCCCCATATTGTTGAGGATTGGATAGAGGCATTCACCAGTGTATTCCACCTTGTGAGGACACCCAACTATAAAATGGTTGTTATTTCCATAAGTCTTCATCATGGAATTGCGGGGCAAAGGTGGAGCTTGGTGACTCAGTCACATGATGAGATAAATCTCCCCCAGATAGATTTAAAGTATTTTATTCCTAGAATATTTCAATCAAGACACTATGAAATCAGTATGAATACAAGTTCATATTAATCTATAGTAAGTGAATATGACCATGGAGAAGTATTCTGAATATTTAACTGATCTTTAATTCTTATACTTTGACATAGTATGGTAAAATGTCATTACATCTTAAAACATTGAACAAGGATTATTCCGGGACATCAGGGCATCATTTTAAACCATAATAATTTCTACCAATTTAGGGGAACATGAGTGAGCCCTGTTAGAGGAAATATTTCTGGTAGAGGAGGCATTAGTAGTGGGAGATAGCAATGGGAACCAAGTAGTTGAGACCTCTGCGGTAGGTAGATGACAGAAATAATAGCGATCCAATAAGTTGAAGTGCTTCAAGAGGAGATCCCATGACTCAAATTTTGTATTGATGGTCTCCTAGTGTGTCTCAATTCAGCCAAGTTACATTCAGTGTTTATCTTACGATGGTCGAGGACATCTAGAATGAGATTTACTGAACCATCGTATAGTTGGTCCGGAGACGGCAGAGGGATTTCTTAGATAGTGATATAGACAGGATAAAGGTGGTATAATGGGTTAAAAACATGTCAATGGTTCCAAAAATGAAGTAGGTGGTGGTTGGAGGATTGACCTAATACCACCACCACCAACAAATAGTCCACACCAAGCTCAGGAATCTAGTGTATAGGAATGAGGCATGCTATAGACTATAGAATCCAAAGACCATGAGGATCCAGGGATGATATAAGGTATGAATTTTTATACCATAGGTACAGATTTGATAAAAATAGATTTTTTTCAATATTTTCTTGCCATGTGTCTTGTTAGAGAATCAATGATTCTGGTGGAACTATTGAATCAACCCTTACACTTAGAGACTCCTATTAAAGGAGGCTCAATGATCAAAAAACAGTGCTGAATGTGTGACCTGACGATTGGAAATGAGAGTCTCGGTTGAGATATCTTTATAGAAGTAGTGATTACTTTAAAAACATTTCTTGGTATGTAATGTTTATCCATAGTTCATGGTTATATTTATTGTTGTATGTGAAGAGTATGATTTGTCACGGGTGATGGGACTATGTTTTCCATTTTTTATTAAAAAGGATTTCTATGAATCACAGGATGGACTCATGCATATGAGGGTGTATCCAATTAATAATCAGTTGTCTTGAGTAACCCTCAGTCTAGTGAATGTTGTGAGACCTCTGTTTACTATATCAATGGACTAGTATGAAGACATATTTCCTGAAGATGTTCTAGGTTCACCTCAACACAAGTATATTGAGTTATTTATTGGTCAACACCCTGAGACCACACCTATATTTATATATTCTTATTTGATGGATCTTACAGAGCTTCGTGAGATGAGGTTATAGTTGGGGTACAAATAGAATAAGTTCTTTGTGAGAACCAGTGTTTCACCCTAGGCATTCTAAATGTAGTTTGATATGAAGGATTATGGGATATTTGGGATATGATTGGATTTCTAGTGCATATACTACATGATCATAAAGAACAAGTATCCACTACTGAGGATTGATGACCTCTTTGACTAGTTTAAGGGGAATGGTGGGTCTCAAATATAGACCTCCGATCAAGATATGACCAACTATGAGTACTAGCTGAGGATATACTGATGACTACCTTCAACTGACGTTACAACCACTATGAGTACATGATGATTCTATTTGGCCTGATGAACACCCCAATAGTGATCATGGGGCTCATGAATCAGATCTTTTAGCCTTATATAGAATGGTTCATGGTGGTCTACATTGATTAAATTATAGTGTATTTGACATCCATGGAGGATCATTGAAGATAATTACGGATGGTTTTGGACACGCTCTAAAATAACCAAAAATACAGAAAGCTCTCTATGTTTCCATTATTGATTTTAGAGATCTATTTATTGGGACACATAATCACTGAGGCTATAGTTCTATGGGATTAAGTGTTTGTTTAGACAATTTTTTCCTAGGAGATACACATGATCGTTATCTAGGATAGAAGTTTACATCGATTGGAAGGTTTATATTGGAGGGATCACATGAATTTTCTAGAGTGGTGGTACCCTTGAGAACTTTTAACAAAAAAGGGGTAAAATTTCATGTTGATGAAAAAGATCCAGTAGTGATTTTAGGATCTGATATAGTGGTTGATGAGTGATCTCATATTGAGGTATGTTATGATGGTATCAAGTATGTGGTGTTCTGTGATGTATTAGGGACCTACAATGGTTGTGTCCTAATTGAGATGCATTTTGTGATTGCCTATTGTAAACACTATCTACGACCACATGAGAAGAACTATGTGACCGGTGATTAGGAGGTCACAATGGTATTCACCACATTAATGATTTGGAAACACTACCTGAAGGGTGAGAGGTATTTCATATACTCTGATCACAAGCATCACATGTATATCTTCTACCATAGGGAACTCATCATGAGACATATGTTATGTCTAGAGTACCTCCATGATTATAATGTTGAGATTTTATGATCTCTAGAGAATGGGAACATGGTTACAGATTTTCTTAATAGAGATCCAATTCCCCGATTCAAAACATTTGTTTCAGAGTAGTTTCCCTCATTATAGATATACTTTATAGATGGATAGAGACATGCACACCCCAGTCAATAGTCATAATAGCTACACTCTTACAATGAGTCAGGGAGAAACAACTTGGGGATACAGACTGTGATACCCTACGTGATCATATGCCTATTGGTCATGATCCTACTGTATATTAAATGGGAGGGGAGAATGTAGTTCTGTTCCGAGGATGCATTATGGTAACTATGACATTAGAGGAAGAGGTTTTCATAGAGTTACATACATTCCCATTGGTGGTACATCATGTTGTGGAGAAGATATACCATGACCTCTAATGCTAGTTTTGGAGGCCAGTAAAAAGGAATGGAGTTTCATAGTTTGTTACTCGATGACGTACTTGTCATAAAATGATGGTTGAGCACAATGTTCTAAAAGGTATAGCTCAACCACATGAGGTTCCTGAATTGAAGTGGTATTGGATATTTATGGACATTGTGGCAGTCTTAACAAGTATGTCTAGGGGACAAAATGTCATCTAGATGATGATTGAATAACTCACTACCTTGACTGACATCCTTGCTATCTGAGAGCAGAGTTGATTAATGAGATTATGATGCCTGAACAAATGTAAGATAGGTAGAAATTATGAAGTACCATCAACAATTGTTTTTTATCATGATGATCACTTTACAACTCAGTTGTGGAGGGGTTTATAGGGGGAATTCATGACCCAGTTACGCTTGAGCACAACATTTCACCAATATACGGACAACCAAACTGATCTAACCATTCATGTTCTGGAGGACATTTTATGAACATTCATGTTAGACTTTTGTCATAGTAGGTAGGATCATCTACCACTGTAAGTGTTAACATAAAAAAACTAACATTCAACAATCAATATGGTACCATTAAATGGTTTGTATGGAAGTCGTACAGTCACCAATTTGACGGACTAACCAAGGATAGTCATCACACATGGGCCCAGAGTGGGTTAAAGATAAAATTGAGAAATTGAAGATCATATACAAGTTGATGAATACTACATAGAGACATCAGATGCCTTATGGTGATAGGAAGTAGATTTATTTGGTGTTTGAGGAAGGATACCATGTATTTTATAAGGATTCACCATGATGGGGTTTAAAAATAATTCAGGTCAGAAATCTATCTTTGAGGTTCATTGGTCCCTTTCCAGTAATACATAGAGTGGAAAGGCATCATATCAATTGTAGCTACATCATTGGTTATATAGGTTAGATGATTAAATCCTTGTGTCATTGAAATGGAGGTATTTCGCGACTCATAGAACATTATCAACTAGGGAAAGATGGACATTGGGGATAGAATGACATTTTACATGTACCTGGTGGAGATCGAGGATTCAATCGATATGATCCATAGGGGGTGACTAAATATTTTTTTTTGGTATAAAATGAGAATATCTCTGAGGTCACATGGGAGATGGATGCTCAAATTTTTTCTTAGTAACATCATATGTTTGAATTTCCATTGTTCTTGATTTTGGGGGATGTAATGCCCCAAGAGTAGAGAATGTGTTGACTCAGATTTTTTATTATTATTTTTACATATTATATGGATTATTTTTTACACCACGAGATATGACGTTGTATGATTCCTATTCCTGGTGAGCCAAGACTAAATGTTTGAAAAATATTAAATATTTAATTTCACATGTGGTGTATTTTTTCTAAAAAATTAGAATAATTTTTAAAAGGTTTCATAGATCAGAAATATGAGGGAAATGTTGAGTTTATAATTTCTTCTTCACCCAAGTAATGACCTAAAATTGGTTGGCATAGTTCGATTGTGGAATTTCATCACATGTGTTTAAATGAAAAAAATTAATCGATGAAAATTTATTTTTACTTTATTTCATCGATTCAACAATATGATTGTTTTAAATAAACCCATTTTCAATGATTTAGGGTTAGGATCATAAATCTATATTCCTTTCATGGCCATAGAGAGAGATATATAAAGATTTGTCTTGAGCAGCTGATGATGAAACATTTACTCAGCGGTTGACGAACATCGATCTCGACAGATGCTACAAACGACGATGACATGGTGAAAATTGTTCATCAATGAGAACTCCTAATATAGTTATGGTGTGTTATTTTGATTTTTATTTCTTGTCATTGAATCCATACATTGAACATAGATTAATCCATGACAACAAAATTATAGTTCGATCGAAATTGTGGGACCATTTATTTGTGAGATTTATCGAGATTTTATTATTGATAATTGATTTGATTCATTTACCACTATAATGGTGACAAAAAATGCTTTAAATGAACATATATTGAGGTTATTGCCTCTAATTGTTTTTCTCATACAATTTCTTTCATTCATGGTGAAGGTTATTTGTTCTTCTACCGATATTGAGCAAACAATAATTGTTCCTTAGATTCATGATCAGACGATATAAATCTACAGATATGGGATCATCATAATGCGATGGAGGTGCAATGGATACGGTGGAAGTGTCGTGTGGTGGGGATAGCGGAATATAACTAAAGAAAGTGGTGGTCAGGCGGTGAATTTAGCCTATTCAGATGAGTGTGGTCGAATGGATCCAAGAAATGGTGAAAGAGGAGGCATCCAATGGAGGAGGAATGTTGAGGTAAACCATAGATGGTGGCCAAGTTTGAACTGGGAGAAAGATGTAGGGAGCCAGTAGGGATAGTTGAAGGGGTAAATTTTAATTTCATGATTTTTTAAAAAGATATCAAGATTTATTTTTAACAAATTTATAATTTGAAAAATGGTTAGTGATTTGATGTGCCAACATTGTATGTTATCATTTTTATTTATGATTCATGGATTTATTTAATAAAACCCCAAACTTGAGAATATCTTAAATGCTAAGGAATGTAATATCCTGACTCAATGTAAATTTTATGTATTGTTAATTCTATAGTTCTTATATTTGGTATCAGAGGTTTGATTAGAAAACATTAGAGGTTATAGTACTATTAATAACTTTACCATGATTTATTTTACCTTATGAATAGGTTAAAATGTTATAGAATTTGAATATTTCCATGTTGATTCACCTAAATTATCTTGTTTTCAATTGTATTCCATATAAAAAACAATAAATAGGTGGAAGTAAAGAACCCATATCAATATATTTTTCCAAATCAGCATCCAGAGATGGCCAATATTAGAAAAAAATAATTTGATTTGGTAATAGTTTAGTCAAATAAGGAGATATATTGTAGTGGTATCCAAGATATATAGGAACCCAACATTCCCTAATGGAACATGTTTCATATTGATAATTCCCTGGGGAAATGTCTCTCTTCATTCAGTGCATTATCAATGTAAATGGTATCTTAAGGATGGATCAGTGCTCTAGAAAAATATATTTTATTTCATCAAATGTTCAGAACCATAAATGGTAATCCTCTATATTTATAATTATTAAGGTGATCTTGATCGATGATGGTATTTAGTATAGAATACCAGAGAGAAATATTATCATGATTCAATAGAATGGGAATCAATCAAGGATCCATTTCTTGAGAAATATTTACCTATGGGTTTTATAATTTGAATGAAAGAAATAATTATAGAAATTGAGGAATAAATATTATTATTATGTAGCTACAAGTGAAGAAAAAATCACAATTTTGTCCTGGAATGTGTCAGAGTTTATTCGAGACACTAATAAA
The DNA here is from genome assembly GCA_963277665.1 of Viscum album. Taxonomy (NCBI): domain Eukaryota; kingdom Viridiplantae; phylum Streptophyta; class Magnoliopsida; order Santalales; family Viscaceae; genus Viscum; species Viscum album. The sequence continues at coordinate 39,583,082 of OY728143.1, forward strand.
AAAGATAATGTTTTACCCATGATTTAATTTTTTTTAATAATTATCAATTTATGTATGATATTTTAATTTTATGAGAAATGTTTTCATTATGATGAAATGGTTGATAAAGAGTTTTCTGATATGTATGTGCATCTTGATGATGAAGTTAGGATGTATTCCAGATGGAAGTCAATGCGGAAACATGAAATAATAAAATTTGGGGTTATGAAAATTATGTTATAATATTTTAGTGAGTGTGGTAAAAGGGAGACTATATATTGTCTTATGTGTATAGGGAAGTGTTTCCTTCGGGTAATTTTTGTACGTATGGACCAAAAATTCAAAAAAATACTATAAAGTAATCACACAATGTGTAACAAATATCCATATAATGGTAATATTTTTATGCAAAATGAGATGGTCAATTATGATATTACATGTCTATTGTTAGTTGAACAATATGAAAATATTCCTGACAAGAAATTGAAATGTGTAACGAGACCATTTTATGTAATTATAGTGGATGGTGGTCCATCAAATGAGGTGTTAAAGGATATGTTACTTGTTTTTTAAAATTATTTTGATTCACTAATTAAATTAGAATCTTCACATTTTTTCATTTATGTGAAATTTTCAATTAAATAGGGTATATCACCTAATGAATGTATAATATAACATTTTGAAAAGGATCTGGGTTGAAGTGTTAAAGAAAACAATATTTATATGATTCTTCTTATTGTTATCAATGGGATGGTATTTCTTGAATAACATTTCTCATGATTTCATATATATGACTGTGGTTGTGTTTAAAGATTAAATTTTACAATCATAAAATGAAATACAATTTATGGGAAATATAGAAGGATTAAATTTTGGTGGAAAACAAATTCATTCCTTAGTCACATTATTTCAAAAGATGGCATAATTATTGATATTACTAATATAAAAGATCAAAAATGTCCAAAAATATCCCCAATATTGGTAGTTTTCTTTGATTAGAGAGTTTTAAATTATTGATTTTTTTTAAAATTTCATAATTGTCTAGACTGTGGACTATGTTACCTCAAAAATGAGTTATGCTCATCAAGACAGCAAAATTTGATTCAAATTTTAAGGAACTGAAAAAATATTGTAGCACTCTCTTTTGTTGGCCTTCCCTTCCAAAAATATTTAATTTATATCATATAATTACCATTCACAAAATGGCCTTGGTTTTTTTACTAATGAGTTATGATATGGTAATTTATTATTTTTCATGTCATTTGAATCCTCAGGATTTGAATTACCATACACGTGATTTGGAATTTACTGATGTTGTTTTTTATTACAAAACATGGAGGAATAATCTATAGGGATTAAATTATTAAATATATACATATCAAAAAATTATAAAGAACATATTCAATTAATATTAATTGAATATGATACATATAAGATTTATAAAAGTAATCAATGATTATGATTACATGATTCATTATCATCCAATATGTTGTGTAAGGATGAGATTCCATTGTTTTTTATGTGTTAGAGCAATGAATATTTTTTGAATATATTATGATGGCTCATAAGGTGGATCAAAATTCTCAATTTAAGAAGAATATGTCAAGTGTTGTACGTTTCTGTATATTAATTTTGATGATGAATGTGTATTAAATTTTATAAAATGATTATGTACCTTGTGAATCATTGATTAGGAATGATTTTTTAACTAAAGATCATAGTTCATTATTTTCATTTCATTCGGGAAGTACTAAGATGTATAAAAAATGTTGATATTATTACAGGTGGGATGGAATGAGAAGATATATTGCTAAATTTATAGTGATGTGTTTGAATTGTCAAAAGGGTAAAAAAGAGTGAATTTTAAAAAAGGGAACTATAGAACCATTGTTAGTTCTATAATGAAAATTGGAAGAAATTTATCAATGGATTTCATTGTAGTATTTAAATAGACTTTTCATGCTAATATTATGATTTTGGTTATTTATGATTACTTATATAAATCATAAAATTTTAATCCAAATCTGGAAACAATTTCTTTAGATCATATTTTTAGACTATGTCTAAAAGAGATAATTAGGATACAAGGAGTTTCTCACATTATTTTATTAGACTGTGATCCTAGGTTAGCACAATGTTTTTAGAATAATTTTCCAAATTCATTGTGTAATTAATTATATGTCAACAAATATTTTTATCCTCAATCTTAGAGAATGTTTGAGAAGGCGATTCAGACATTAGAAAAAATAATTCATTCTTACGAGTGGATTACAAGGGAAGTTGGTATTGAAATATTTCTTTGGTTTTGTTTTCATATAATTGATGTTTCTATTCTACTATACAGATGGAACAATTTGATGCATTATATAGATATTAGTGTCAGACCTATAATTTTTTCGATGATAGTGGAGAAATTATATTGATGGTACTTGATTTTTTGGAGGAAACAATTGATATTGTTCACTTGATGTTTTGAAACAAGATGATAGCTCAAATATAGAAAAAATATTTATTCAGGTAACTAGATACAATAACATTCTTTTTAGGAAGGTGGTCATATATTTTTAATATTATATACACATAAAATTGTGATGTGATTTTGAAAAAAGGTGATGTGAAGTTCTTGTTTCATTAGACCATATGAAATCAAAGAGAAATTCGGATTAGTTTCATATCGAGTGGATTTATCTCCAATCTTATCCAAATTACACAATTTTTTTCATGATTCAATGCTAATGAAGTATATATAATATTATTCTTGTATTTGGAAACATAATATATTTCAGCAAGGAGATAATATTTCTTATGAGGAACAACCAGTTTTAGCTATTGACCATAGAGAAAAAGTTTTTCATAGTAAGGAGATTCATCATTTAAAGAATTTATGAAAAACCCCATATGGTTTAGGGGGAAGCATGGGAATCTGAAAATTCAATGTGGAAAAAATAACCCCCCTTATTTGATTTGTGAATAAAATTATGGGGACACAATTTCCAAAAATAGTGGTATGATGTAACATCAAAGATAATTATAGAATAATTAGTTTCTACATTTATTAATATTTATGAATTTTATATAATTCCTCTTTTAAAGGGACACCATGTATGAAAGCATACTTTAAATACAACAATAAGTTTATTTTCAATCATACATAGAATAACTCTATTATATTTAAAAATTATTATTATGTGTCTATACATTCATACAATAAATTTTATAGGTTTAACATAAGAATAAATCCAAATTTATGCTTTAAAACTTCTATATTTTTAAAATTTTGTTTTATAGCCTTTAATATAGATATAATTTTAAATATATTTTTTAAAATTTTTATAATTTTTATACCAAAAATATATAAAAAATAAATAGAAAATTCAAAAGATTATTTGTGTAAATTTTTATATATTTATAGAAGATTTATATTATGGTGAATAGTGAATGATACTAAATTTTAATTCAAAAGTTTTTTTTGTCCAATTTATTTTTAAAGTTAAAATAAGTTTTAAATAGGTTTTAAATTTCTATTAAATTAAATTTATAAAATTTAAACTAATTTTTTATTCAATTTCTCAATGAATTTAGATAAAAAAACATATAAAAATTTATAATATTTTTAGTTTAGGATCTTGATTTTTAATCCCATCTACAGGATAAAATTTTAATTAATTTCTCCCACATATGTTATTTTAATTTGGATAAATGAATTCCGTCATTGGAATAATCATAATTTATAATTTTCCATAATTTCATCTTTTTTACCAGGATTATTAGTTAATGTAATTATAATTATTTAAAACGATTGATAGGAAAAGTTGCTTAATATGGCATAAAACTTTAAATTGAGGAAACAAAATTTAAACTAAACTTGTCCAAAATCCATTGGATGTTCATATTTACACTATATCATCGATTTTTTATAATTTTTATTATTATTGGCATCACATTACATGAGAATAATGTGTTTGGAATTCACTTTTCAAAAATTTACTAAATGCCACTCCTCCACTATAAAAAGAAACTCACCCTTCCAATTTCATTCCATCTCTCAATCCCAATTATCAGGTCCAAAACCAGCCCAATTATTCTCCCATGAAACCACCCCTTACAATATAGGAATCACATTAGGCATTATAGAAAACAATTTGTCTTTTAGGAAAAAAATGAGTTAACTAAAGAGGAAGTAACTTTTATCAACATGTATTTTTTATATTGATTCCTTCTCCACTCAATTATTTTCATGTTATTCTATTTTTCTATAATTAAATATGTAAACTAAATATTATAATATTTTTTAATATATGTTTTATAAATAAACATACAGACACATCCATCAAATGGGTAATGAAATTACAATTCAAATACAACGAACTACTGCCTCGATTAATGATGTCATTCATTTTAGATTTTCCCCCTTCATGGTTTGGAATTATGTTGACAAAATTATTTTTTCTAATATATATATATATGAAAATTTTGTTTTATTAAATCTTATGAAACATTTTTATACACATGCATTCATAAAATAATTTTTTTTGTAAATATGATTACATCATTTTTGGGCGTGTGGAATACTCCCTCCTCAAAGCAATATCATAAGTTCACACATTATGTGTAATGTATTACAGATGAGTTTAATTAAAAATATATTACATACATGATATATATATTATATTAATTTAAAAATATCCTTTTTATAAACCTAATACATCATTTTCATTATTTCTTATTCACTTGCTGAAAAAGTGATATCGTTGTTCTTGGATGGGTGGACTATCGCTTCCTTGACATAATGTGATTCCTTTTACATATCTCGAATTATATATATATTTATATATTTTAATAAAATATTATAACTATAAAATCATTGTTATTTTCAAAATATTAATGTTTCCTCAATTCATTCCATAATTATCATTTAAAAATGGAAAAGTTTCTCAAGCGTACATATGGCCTACAATCTATAGGAATGTAATGTTGTTACATTTTTCATAACAGTTTTTCATGATTAGTTTTAAAATAATAATTTATGTATAATTATTATTATTATATAAAGATTATCATTCTATAAATTTTTAATTAATAACCCCTTTGACCATAGTGGACCCACAAAAGTCGTTTTGGACACATCTGTCAAATATAGTCCAAACACTTGAAATAATATAATTGAATATGCATTTTTTAAAATATTGAACAAAGTGAATAGAAAAGTGATTATAATATCGAAAAGGATACGAATCAATTAAATAATTAATATTTGTTTCTAATTCAGGATTTTAAAGGCTAATAGGAAAAGTCGAACAAATTTTAATGGATTTCATCTTTGTCTCCTTTTATTGAGGAGTTTCTTGATTATATGATTCTTTATTTTTTATATGTTGTATATAAATCTAAATTTAAATACTATAACCATATTATATCATTTATTACTATTTTATTTCATTTCATTGAAATATTTATATTTCATATGTCTTCTTATTTAAATGTTCAATGTGTTATGTGACACTTTTAATGTATAATGATTTAATTTTCTGATCATTTCTCAATGATAATATGGATAATGTTATTTTATATAATTATTTATAAAAAAGGGTCATAAAATACATTTTATGAATATTTTAATAATAATTATAAATTTTTCATAATGAAATCCTATTATGTGTTTTCTTTAGAACATTTTTACAAATGAAAAAATGAATGTTTTTTTCTTAACATACACGGCAACAATGACTTTTTCACTGCAATAACCATAATTTTACTTGGATTATGTGTATGAATTTATTCTTTATTGAATGAAAACCCTTATTTATTTTTCTTGGTATTTTGGTATAATAAATGGGTTCTCAAAAGAAATATGTCTTTTATTTATGATTGCATTTCTAAAATAAAATGGTATATTAATGTCTGAATGTGTTACTCATGCAAGTATAAATTATTTTTTCAAATGACAATGGTTTTTTACATGTTGTGGATCATTTACATTATAAATTATGGGAACACCTAGATAGCACCTAGGGAGTCCATTATATCATAAACGATGGGTTCGCCTAAATAGTTCTCCAATGATTCAGCTACTGTCAATATTTTCCAAAAAACAATTATTGGATGTTATATGTGTGTTTCTTCCAAACAAAAAGGGTTCGATACGAGTTCAATGTGATGATGTCCCAAGTTACCTACATAAATGTTGTATGTTTTATAATAAATATTTAAGGAAAATATTTTTTTTTTCAAAGGGTAAAAAAATTATATTTATTAAATAATTATGTATTCCTTTTGTGTAGAAAATTCATCTTTAATCTATTATTTTTCATGAGTATTAATGTTTATCAATGGAAAACAATTTCTTTATTTTTAAATCTCTTATCGAAATTTTTATTCCCATGAGGTGTTTTTTAATGTTTATAAAATGATTCAATGATAAGTATGGTATTTTACGGGGTTAAAATGAATTTAATGAATTTTTTTTAAATTATTTATTGATTTATTTTTAAATATATTACATGGTGAAAAAATATTACTGATCAAATGTTCTCACTTTGTATTTTACGGTTTTTTAATGTTTTCATTATGGACTAATTCTCGAAAACTCTATACCTGAAAAGATCATTGATGTGAAAGAATGGCATTTTGTTGACTGAAACTCAATATTTTGTATTTGCAGTAGATGAAATATATACTAATTTATATGATTCATTTAATTTCATTTCTTCAATACCCCATGAAAATTGATATAATGTCCAGACATACATAAGTCATGCCTCTCCATGAATTGTGTATTTTATTTCATATTATTATGTTTTATTGATTATTAGAAATAAAAATTATACTTAATATATGTGTTATTTATATCATTCCTAAAATTATGGAATTTTCTAAATCATGAGTACAGTAGTGGTTAAATTATAACATGTCAAAATATATACAAAAAATAACGTAGTTATTACCAACAAAAACACATTAACAAGAAATTATTAATAAATGTGTAATATAAAGTCATAATAAAATAATATATTCCATTATATATAAGAATATGGGTATTATATATATATATATATTTATAATATTCATATATATATTACATTGGAGGTTTTAATATTTCCATTGAAAATATAGGTATTAATATAAGGGTTTTCTAATATAACATTAGTTTTCCATAAGACACAAGCTATGTCCACCTCCTATTTATTATATTTTTGTGTTTATACTACCCATGGATCAATTTTATCTTTCCAAAATATAATATTATTTTTATTTACAAACCCATTTGAATGTTTTTTATGGGGTTATGGTTCAAAATTTTCCAAATCTATTATGTAAATTTTTCCCAATTTCCCTTCTTTGAGACACATATTATGTTATGAAACTATATTCTCTTATAAAGTGTATATACATATCATTAATAGTTTTATCCTAAAAATAAATATTTTAATTATATATTAATCTTCTTGTAATTTTAATTTCCCATTTTTTGATTAAAATTTACTAAAGTGGTAACACTTCATTGCTACAATATCATCATTAATCCTGATTTTATATGATTATTCTTATATTAATGAAATATTTTGATTCATCCCTCAAGATATATCATGAAATATTTTATAATCTGGTTATTCAGGATATCTTTCAAGGAAAGTGATTTTAAAAAATATTTAATCTATAAAATGTAATTTAAATGTAATTTTAAATATTCATTTATAAGTATTCAACATTAGTTTGAAAGGAAATGGTTTCCAAATTGTTTTTTATTTTGAAAAGTGATTTTTTGAAGAAAAATTGTATTTCATATTCTCTTTAAATATCCATATTCATATAAGATGATTTCCATTGATAAAGATTATTCTTTAATAGGGATGTGATGCATGAATACCATTTATATTATTTCCCTGAATGAAAATATTTTTATGCAATGATTTTTATAGAACCTATTTCTTTTCAATGTCGTAATAAAATGTCAAATAGGCTCACATAAAACCAGTTTATTTTCCTTAGGATAATAATTTTGTGAAAGAATAATTGTATTTATGAATTTTATAGCGTTAATATGGCTCTCTGTACATTATTTATGTAATTTGTTCATGGAAATACCTTATATGATTGGGTGGCCCAGATAGCACTACGTGATCCCATTTTAATTTATACGATTTAGAGTCCTAGATAACACTAGGTAATACAATTACATATTATAAAATGGGATTTCCCTAATAAAAATTTGAAATCATATTATAGATTATATGATAGGGTAGACCAAATAATATAGGGTAAGCCTATTGAATCCTATGTGATGGGGTGTCCCAGATAGTTTATGGTAAGCCCGTCAGAAATTATATTATGGGGTGACAAATATAGAACTGGGTGAGCTCATTATAGATATCAAATAAATTGGGTAATGGTATATATCTCATTATATATGTATGGGTAAATGTCTATGGGATTGATCCATTATTGGAAAAGGGTATATCTGATCCACTATAATGAAATGGATGCGACTAGGGGTAGTGGTGTGTCCCGCCCATTAGGGGTATCCACTGTAATGTTCCCTAATATTTTTTGGGAATGAGTGTCGACTTATATCTAATGATTTTATATTCTTATTTGGATGCTATAATTTCATGTTTTATTCCTAGGTTACAATTTAATTGATTTTTCTCTTGATTATCTTAAGATTGATGTGTTACTAAATTATAATATTTATTACATGGTTCATGTTTATGAACACTAATATGATGTATATGATGTTACATTGAAACAATAATATTATCATACCCTTATTCCCATCTTATGAGTACATATCTCCCATGTTTTCCCTTATTGAGAATCAGAGATCACCGGTTTCATATGTTTCCTCTCACCGTATTAGGAAGATATGGTTTATGTAGGTCTTCTAAATGGAGAAATAATTATGGGAGAGGTTTAATATCTTTCTAAATGATTGATGAAATTTTTTACAAGTTCCCAATGACACAAAACTATTATGTTCCATGGGCATGCATTTTTGAAATGTGATGAATATTTATATAAGATGTTATAATATACATGATTTTTATTCCTAGGGTGTTATACCTGCTTTATCATCTCAATGAATTGATATGACTATTCAGAAAGATAGGTTTGGATATTGGCTGGTGTCCTATGTAATTATATATGGTGTGTTGGAAGAAGCCTTAATGGTATAATAATGTCCAAAATTATGAATTCCATCACACTGAGATAATTTATTGATATTCCATTTGATTATTTGATTATTAGAATATTTATAGTTATGTTACATTTTCATGTGAATATTCATATGGACTTATTTTATCACTAATTATATCCATATTATGGTCAATATTATTTTTAAATTTATCTTTTTTCAGTTATTCACCTTGCATTAATTTATATTCATATAAATTCATTATAGTTTCAATTGTATGATTTCCCCTACTAAGAATGAGTGATGACCCGATTATTATTCTTTATTTTTCCCATGATTACAAGATTTATATTATGCATCTAGTTTTCCAAAATAACTAAACATTTTATTCCATGTGGATGTGATTCACTATCAAGTATGAATTTGTAATAATGTAACCAACAACTATGGCATATAAGGGTCGTTTTCTTCACAATTGGTATCAAATTAAGATTATTAGTATCCCTACGAACTCTATTTATGAAAAAAATAATTACTTAATGAAACCTAGTGATATAATTTTGAAATATAAACAAATAAACAATTCTAATGATTTATATATTAGTTATAATTTAATTATCGGTTTTTATGTGATTCACCAAATTTGAGATTATACATTATGTATCATGATTTTATAATATTATATAGTGCATTTCATTTTTAAAATGGATCATTTTAAAAGGAATGTAAACTGTATCAATGCACATAATACATGCAGGTATTGCCCTCATATGAATGATGACGATGTTCGAACAAGAAATAAAACCGGAAATAAATAATTTATAAATATATTTGGATAATTGAGAAATGCTATGAGATATAACCATATCCATATAGAGTTTAACACCCAATAATCCCTGGTACATTTCTCTTTGAATAATACAATAACATGCGATGTACGCAACATTGAGTTCAAGTGCACCGCAACCCATCGAACTAGCCGTTTTAAAAGGAGTTATGAATAGTTATACCCACTTATTTAAATTTTATAAATTTTATTTTTCAAATTGGGAATTATTTTTTGAATTTTAATATCCAAATTTTATTAGGGTGAGTTTTTGGTACCATTTGGATATCTTTCATATATCTCTGAATATTGAAAAATATTAAATTTTAATTCAAAATAAATTTTTTAATCGAAATAATTTAGAGTGTTAAGTTTATGATTTTCGTGGTTATAAAGTATTATAAAATTATATTTTATAATTCAATATAATATAGGTTATTGGATGTAATTTTATATTTAAATTTTACATAAACAAATGTCGATCTTATGATTGTTTTTACATTTAAAAAGCCAGTTATTGGATTTGACAACGGGAATAAAATTTAAATTAATATCAGCTACATCTCTGATTTCAATTTGGAAAGAAGGATTCTATATCTAGAATTAGGAAGTCCAAATTGTTTAAATATGTAATATTTTGTTTTACATATTATGAATAGTTACTTCCGTAAATATTTTATTTACCATGGTTAATGGGTATATCCGGTAAATTAGATTAAAAATAATATTATAATAATATTAAATTACCATAACACATGTCCTTTTTCAATTGGATAATTGTGTATAGAATAAAATGACCCATAGTAATAAAATATGATCCTTTTGGTCTACATGGATTTGATTAGGACATTTATTATTATTTTATTTAAATAAGAGTAAAAAGTGATAAATTCAAAGCATTATAACTAAAACATTTTGAATATAGGGTTATAAATAAGTTAAATTGGACTATAAATATTAATTAGATGGATATGAACCATTTCTTAAATAATAGTTTTTTATTTAAAATTTTAATACATTAAATAATTAAATTTATTTTAGACACAATAATGATGCAGTAAATACCTTATTAATGAATGAATAAAATAATTGATATTATAATTATCCAAATAAATGTAAATAGAGATTTATGATGAATTAAACTAATTTTATTGGTTAATATTACATGTTAGGGTTTATTAAAAAATTTTTTTTCAAAGTGATAAATTTTTTACGACTTTAACAAACAAAAATACCAAATAGTGTCAAAATTGACATAAATGAGTTTTTAAAACAATAACTATATTATTAATTAATATAATATTCCTAAAAATCTATGAATCAGCCAAAGGACTTTTATAATGATATATATATTAATAATAAACCACTTGGGGTTATTTTGGATTTTTATAGTATATTCATTATCAATTGATTATAATAATACATGAATACATGGTAAAAGTTAAACTATTTAACTATGAGTTATATCTATATGATATGGTTTGTATGGTAACATAAAGATATCTAAAATCCATTAATTGAGAGGTTATAAACCCATACACAACTTATCTTCTAAATAAACCCCTTTGGTGCCATTTTATACCAAATATGATTGTATAAAAAAATAATAATTCACACATTTATTAAAGTGACCCTAACCTCTCCTATAAAAGGGTACTTATCATTTTCTCAAAATCACTAATACAATGCCATTGGGATAAAAAAAACTAGATATAATATCCACCCAACTACCCTAACTTCATCCTATAGGACATACATTGTTCATAATCCAAACTAAGGGGGTGTTTTGATCAAAATAAAAATGAACCACCCGAAAAAGAGGTAATAATTTGATCAACTCTTTCAATGATCTTTTCTTCTTCCACTACGTCTTTATTTGTTTTTTCCATAAAAAATAATTAATCCAGTACCATCAACATACTTTGATTATATAAATATGTTACAACCATATTCATTTTTATATCAATCCTATGAATGACGAAGTCACCATACGTTTGTACATACGACTTTCCATCTCCATATCGTGGTGTAGTTTGTTATTCAAACATCATTATTTGGATGGATATAACAATGAGTATAATTGATACAAATAAGAAATATAATTATTTTATTTATCATTTCCATATTATTTTGAGGATTATGTCTAAAAGGCTTTTTTTTAGTCTTACACATTTCCGTAAATGTTTATGCTAATTTATGATAGTTTACAGTATATTGTTATACTTACTGAGCATCTAAGTTCACCCCATTCTTATGTTTTATTTCTCCCAGGATACAAAGAATTATATTATGACTGACCTGCAATGATATTATAATATAGATGAAATTGTTTAAAGGAGACATAAGTTTTTTATTATTTCATAATATAATGTAAAACTTAGGTTTGTATCTAGTACATACAAGGATACTAAACTAATCATCCTTTAAGGACCTGATCTCTTGTGATCATGCCAATGTTATGTAATAATGTATTGAATCAGGGAAACTAGGTTCGGGTAATTATAGTTGGTATCAGAGGATGTTTATAATAAACATTAGAAGCTAGATTTAGAAAAAATCTATTAGAGAACATTACCAAATGATATACTTTGACATAGTATATACGAACGTTCTAGAATTTGGGAAATTTGGAGATTTTGTGAATTATCAATGAAATACATCCATTTATGGATAATAGCTGGTAGAGATAACTCTGTCACAGATGTACCTATTAGTGAGAACTCTGACAAGGAGTTCCAGGATTGACTTTCGGTATCCGTGTACACAGCAATAGGCCATGCTGCACTCTTGATCACGACACTCCCGGGGAATATGCTTAGGATAATTCACATTTTCATTAAAAAACATTATAAGTAATTTAGGAGTAAATACTTCTTAAAAAAATTTCTATGATTATAAATTATATTCATAACATTTTCAATTAATGTTAGGTATTTTACTAGTTTGGAATTATGTATTTTAATTCATACACTAATCTAGTGTATGTCATTATTTAGAAATGGAACATAGTGGAAGGAATTGAAAGCATATCATCGTACATAATCCATGTAGGGATTTTCCTCCTACTCAAGATAATCATTATGGAGATGGTGATGTAACCAGTGATGAGCAATATATAATCATACTTTAACAAATCTCTCAGGTTACGAATAATAACCTATCTCGTATGGAGCTCCCTGATCAAAAACGTTGAGGGTCAATGGTAGACTTCATAATTAGGAAACAACCTCCAAAAGTCAATGGGACTAAAAATCCATTTGTATCTAAGAAATGGATATGTTTCTTAAAGAAATTATTTCATTCTTTGGGGAGTAGCGAAATGGAAAAAGTGGTCATGCTAGTTTATCATCTCATTTGAGATACAGATTAATGATGGTCATTAATTCAAAAATCAAAGGAGGTAGAAGAAGTATCATATTTGGAATAGAGGGACTTTAAGGAGATTTTAGTAGAAAAATAATTTCATCATGACCATCGAGCGGATATAGAATGACAATTTTTGAGTTTCATGTAAAAGGGGGATGATAATGTCGCAATTTATGATACTAACTTTACAAGGATAGTAAGGCATGCACCACATTATATACATAACCAAAGGATTATGATTGATCAATTATTTGATGAGTTAAAACCATTTCTCAATCTAGCATTAGTCTGACAATCCTTCTTAGAGTAGGACAAAATTTTCTCTTGTTCTATCAAGATGGAAATTTAATTATTTGTGTTTTACGAAATTAAAGAAAAACTAGAAAATAATAGAGCTACTAAAGACTCTTGAAATAAAAATAAGCGGAAGAAGGGAAAACTTTAATTTCCATCATGTATTAAATGTGGTGAGAAACACCTCAGTACTTGCCAGAAGGGAATGACTGTCTTTAACATGTGTGGTGAACATGACAACCAAGCTTATGATTACAAGGGAATGAAAGAGGCAGTCAATGTTGAATGCTGCAATTTTAGAGAAATGGGGAAATATAAAAATTAATGTCTCAAGAGCCAAGAAACCGTACCTCAGAAAAGGTCATGGGAGCAAGGAAAAACATATATGATCACCACTGCTGAGGTTGAGGCTTTGAATGATGTGGTGGCAGGTAATTTAATAGTTTCCTCAAATTTATCTAATGCTTTATTTGATTCTGTATCATCACATTGTTTCACATCATCCCAGTTTGGTATGAAAATTAGATATTTCAAATTTGATTTAAATAGGGTTTTGATAGTAAAAACTCCCAAGGGGAAGTATCATTACAACAATGTTTTGTGAATCAGTTCCCATTAGGGCATAGAAATGTAATTTATCTGCTGATCTCATCATCAAAACAACGATTGAATTTATCTGCTGATCTCACCATCAGATTCTCATCAAGATCCACCCCTTTAAGATCTTATAAATTCAATTATTAGGGAGGAAGAGAATTAAATAATTATGGTTGCAGAAAGGAATGTTGAAATAGAGGATGTACTTATTATGAAAGAATATGTTGTTGTGTTACCATAGTATTTACATGAACATAAAACAGATGGATAAATTAACTTTTCCATTGATTTAATTCTTTGTTCATGGCCCATATCTAACACCCCTTATAGAATGGACAATGTGGAAATAGTGGAACTAGAGAAACAACTTGTGGAATTGAGTAATATAGGATTTATTCTCCCTAGAGTTGTTTTAAGGGGAGCCCTGGTTCTATTTGTTAAAAAAGATGGATCTATGAGGTTGTGCATTGACAATAGTGAGATCAATGCTATTACAATAAAAAAAACTAGTATCCCCTACCTCACATTGATGATTTATATGATAAAATTCATGGAGATCAATGTTTTTTAAAATATTTTACTTCAATCTGGATATAATTAATTTTTTTGAAGAAGGAAGACATTTCGAAGGCAGTATTTAGTACAATATATGGGCATTATGAATTTATAGAAATTCCTTTTCGATAGACTAATGCACCCTCTCTCTTCAAGGATCTAATGAATATGGTTTTCAAGGAATTTATGGATGAATTTGTAGTGGTATTTATTATTGATATCTTGGTATACTCCAAGAGGTACAAATATCTTCAAAAATCACATGCGCACTATTCAAAAGACTCTTAGAAAATGAATTATATGGAAATTTTTGCAAGTGTGAATTCTAGATTTTAGAGATTTCTATTATTTTCTATATTCTCTCTAAGGATGGAATCACTATCGATCCCAATATGACCAAGGAAATCCATAAATGGCCAGAACTGATGAGTATAACTGAGGTATGCATCTTTTTTTGTTTATCAGGTTGTTATCGGTGTTTTTCCCATAATTTTTCCGGATTGGATAACCTATTAACCAAGATCATGCGGAAATGTGATAAATTTTTTTGGACAAAATTTTGTAAATATTTTTTTAATGATCAAAAGAGATGTTCAGCCAATACTTTTATCTAGACTCTACTATTAGGGAATGATGGGTTTGATATTTTTATTGACTCCTTAATGAAAGGGCTTGGTTGTGTCCTTATGTAGAATGATAGTGTTATTTCATATGAATCAAGACAGATAAAAATTCATTAACAAAATTATCCAACTCATGATCTTGAGTTAGTAGTTGTAATATTTGCTTTGAATATATGGAGACATTATATCTATAGTAAACAATTTGATATATATACTGCTCAAAAGAGTTTGAATTTTATTTTATCACAGAAAAAACTCAACATGAGGTAAAGGAAATGGCATGAACTACTCAATGATTTTGATTTCACTATACACTACAACCTGAGGAAGGAAAATAATGTGGTATAAGCTTTGAGTCTAAAGGATCATGGATTTTTGAACAAGTTGAGAGTTAAAAGGGATCTTATGTTCATGGATATAGAAAATATGGATATGAGAATTATCATGGAAGGTGAAAAGTCAATACTTTTTCAAATGGTTTCCAAACCATAATTACTAAAAAGATTAAAATGTACTCAGACTGATGATGATGACTATCAAAAGAAGATTAAAGCTGTGAATGAATAGCGATTGATCGACATAGTATCTGAAGATGGTATTTTGAAATTTTCGAAGAGGCTTGGTGTTTCTAAAATTCCTTATTTAAAAAGGAAATTTTAGGATGTTGGTCATAGCTCAAATTTCTATATAAACTCTGATAGCACTATGATGGATAGAGATTTGAAGGAATTGTTTGGTGGGATAACATCAAGAGGTATATTGTTGATTATGTGTCAAGATGTATAGGTTTTCAATAGGGGAAGGTAGGAAGACAACATCATAGAGTGGTCATGCATCCTCCTCCCATACCTGAGTAGAAAAGGGATGATATTAAGATGGACTTTGTCTTGGAGATACCCACGACTCCTAGAATAAATGATGTAATACGGGACATTACTAATCGTCTTACAAAGTCATAACATTTTCATGTTGAATGAGAAGATTTACTACTTGATTGTTATGGAAGACTATATATTAATGAAGTTATAATACTTCATCGTGTACCCCTATTGATTGTTTCAGATTCTGATCCACAATTTACATCATGATTCTGGAAAGGTCTTCTGAAATCCGTAGATACTGAACTTGATTTAAGAACTGCCTACCACCCTCAAACTGATGTATAATAATAACGGACTATTCAAACCAAAGATGACAGGTTGAGATCTTTCTCACATGACATTAATGTTATGTAAGATAAATATTTACCTTGTGGATAATATTATAATAACAATATCTTTAATTCAAGTATTCAGATGGAACCATATGAAGCGTTTTATGGAAAGAGATGTCGCATACCAACCTGTAGGGAAGATGTTTGTGAATAAAAACTCACTGGACCATAATTTGTTGAGGAAACAATTGAAATGTTGATGATTATCCAAACCCACATCAAAGATGCTCAAATTAAGAAATAGAAATATGGTAATAACTAAAGTAATGATTTTGAAGTTCATGTAAGAGATCATGTATTCATGATGATATCTCCTTGGAAGCATGTTATTAGATTCGTTATAAATGTTAAATTATGTCACATGTACATAGTACCTTTCTAAATTCTATAATAAATGGGAGTTGTATGTTACCATTAGGCAATGCCTCCAAGTCTCTCCAATGTTCACGATGTGTTCCACATATCACTGCTGAGAAAAAATATATGTCTGACCTAATGCGTGTAGTCAGCTATGATGAAATAGAAATGGAACTCGATATATCTTATTGTGAAGAAATTTTCATGATTCTTGATACTATCAAACAAGTGATGAGAAATCGGACGACTTGTCTGGTAAAAGTTCTATAGAGAAACCATATTATGGAAGAGTCAACGTGGGATCCTGAGTAACATATGATGAAAAACCAGCTGAATCTTTTTATGTAGTAGTATTCTAGAAATTTATATAATGAAATTATTGAAAATATGGAATAATGTAACACCCCATGATTACACGATACATTTCTCTTTGGATAATATAATAGTGTGTGATCTATGCAACATCGAGTTCAAGTGCACCGTAACCTATCAAACAAGCTATTTTAAAAGTAATTATGAATAAAAATACAAACATTTTTAAATTTTATAAATTTTATTTTTCAAATTAGAATTCGTTTTTGGAATGTTAATATAAAAATTATTTTACGGTGAATTTTTGGTACTTCTCTGATAACATTCATATTTTAATGAATAGTGAAATATACAAAATTTTAATTAAAAACATACTATTTAATTAAAATAATATATTGTGTTAAATTATAAATTTGTGTGCTTTTAAATTATAATTACATAATATTTTTACAATTTCATATAATTTTTCTCATGGGATGTAATTTCAAATTTAAATTGTACATAAACATATGTCAATATTTTGATAGTGTTTACTATTTAAAAACTTTTTTATTTGATATGACAACATGATTTAATTTTAAATAAATTTTTAAAACATTCTTATTTTGAATTTAGAAAAATTGATTCCATATTTGTAATTAGTAGGTCCAAAATGTGTAATTAGGTATTTTTTAGTTTTAGATATTATGAATAGTTACATTAGGGAATATTTTA
This sequence comes from Viscum album, assembly GCA_963277665.1. Classification (NCBI taxonomy): domain Eukaryota; kingdom Viridiplantae; phylum Streptophyta; class Magnoliopsida; order Santalales; family Viscaceae; genus Viscum; species Viscum album. The sequence goes on from OY728143.1 coordinate 39,601,051, forward strand.
TTTACCATGGTTAAAGGATAAATCCCGTAAATAAGAGTAAAAATAATAATGTTATAATAAAATTAAATTACCCAAAACCAATTCCAAATTCTATTGCATAAGTTTATTTTTTCCTTAGAAAACCTTATGAATAAAATATCATCCTTTTCTCCCACTTCTGTTAGATTAGAATATTTATTATTATTTTCTAGAGAATAGATAAAAGTGTTATATTTGGAGTTTTATGACTAAAAAATTTTTAATACAGGATTATACATATGATAAATTCAACAATAAATATTCATTATAAATTTATAAATATTTCCTAAATAATGGAATTTTATTTATAATTTTTAGAAAAAAATAACTAAATTTATTTAGGACTTAATGATGATGTAGTAATTACCTTATTAATGAATGATTAAATTAAATGATATTATAACTATCCAAATAAATGTAAATTTAGCCTTACAAATAATTAAACTAATTTTATATTTTAATATGTAATTTTAGGGTTGATTAAATTCTTTTTCTACGTAATAATTTTTTTATGACTTTCACAAAAACAAAATATCAAATAGTGTAAAAATTGACATAAATGTGTTTTAAAAACAAATACTATATTATTTATTGATATAAAATTCTTAAAAATCTAATGTTCGGACAGTTGAATTAGATAAGGATATATATATCAACAATTAACCACATGGATTTCTCTTGACTTTTAATAATAATTTTATTAACCATTTATTACAATAATACTATAATACCTGGTAAAAGTTATACTATTTAACTAAGAGATAAATTTAAAAGATAAGGCCAACATAATAACCTAAACCTATATAAAACATATTTTTTGAGTGTTTTTATACCTATACCCACATTATAATCTTAATAAATCATTTTTGAGCCATTATAATCCAAATATAAATGTTTACTAAAATAATATTTCAACTTTTCTAAAAGTGACCCACACCTCTCTTATAAAAAAGTACTTCACCTTCTCACAAAATCACACCTCTAAAGCCATTTGGATCTAAACACCTCTTCTCAAATATCATCACAACTACCCTCACTTCAATCTAGAGGCCTTATATTGATCATAAGCTATCCTAATAATCCATTTATAACAATTGAAAAGGAATAAACCGAAAAAGGGGTAATAATTTCATCACCGCTTTCAATGTTGTTTTCTTCATCCACAACCTATTTATTTGTTGTTTCCTTAACAAAATAATAACTCCATTACCTTTTACATAATGTAATGTTATTATAAATATGTTACACCTATATTCATTATTCAACCCAGCCTATGAACGAAAATGTCACCATAATTGTTGGGTACAACTTATTGTCTCCACATCGTGGTGTAGTTTTTTATTCAACACATCATTATTTGGATGGGAATAATAATTATTATATTTGAGGTAAATAATAAATAAAACATGTTAATTAAATTGTATTTATGATATAACATCCAATTAAAAAAAAATTCACTATAAATATATTGATATTGTTGCTCGTGTGTATGTACGGGTTACCGTGTCCACGAACACTATGAGATTAATTTCCCATCCTAACCATTCAAGAATAATTTTCATTTTATTATTAAAAATATTGTATAATAACATAATTACATGGTGTTTATGTATCAAATACATCCTATTTAAAATAATAATTCTTTACATAACAAAAAATATAACGGAAAATGAATTAGTAAACACCCAAAATATTGATACTACTAAAATCTTATTAACAGAAGAATATTTGAAAATCATATATGATATCATATTTATGTATGGGGTTAATTTATAATTTAATTATCAATGATTTAATAGTTATAAAAAAGGTTAAATCACCCTCGACCAAGGAATCTTACAATGTAATGGTTAATTTTAGAATCATTTTATTATTTGATGATGTGTATAAGTGAGTGTCTACTCGTAATTCTTTATCATCCACCTATGTGATTCATAAAAATGTATTTCAAAAAAATTTATATTTCATATATTATGGGATAATTTCATTTAAAACCATTTTTAATTTTTATTAAAAAAAATCAATGGAATCATTCTGTCACATTACAAACAATGTACATTATGATCATTTTGAAAAATTGAGGTTAATTGTTTTTATAACATATATGGAAGGTGATGCCATTTTCATCCATTATAACATCGTCGAATAATCCCTTTAAATATTATAAGAGTATTTTCAAAATAAATTTTTTCATTTATAATTATGTGACATTTAAATGATTTCAAATTAAAAAGAGATATTTCTCCAAAATAGTTTTGTTTTCATCCATGTCGACATCCTTTTATAGATTTTACAATTGTTTGAAATTGATTTATTATGATACAATCTTTCATATGGTATTAAATGTTTCATGATATGTTTGAATGTGGATATGTTATTTTTTTAAAATTCATGGTTTATGGTTAAAGTATTAACATTTAGTATAATAGTTTTAATATGAATGTTTATGTTATGTTTCATTTTTTTCATATGAGAAATGAATTAGACATTGTAAGTGATGGGTGGATCCCGCTATAGCTCCTCGAGGCATCATTTGGTCTAATGAGAAAAACTAGTGTCTTTGAACAATGCCTTGAAAAAATATTATTTTTATTCCTATATTGAGGCATTGACTATGTGGTTATGTTATCCAACATTATGCATACCATCATTATGAAATTGGATATTGATATCACATGTGATTATTCTTCTGGTAGAATATCCATGTCAAAAAGTAAATTGAATAATTTGATTTATCTTTTCCAAATTATGATGATGATTATGTTTAAAATTCGTTTTTTTAGTCAAAAAAATATCCTTAAATGTTTATGCTTATTTATGATAGTTACCGCTATATTGTTATCCATACTGAGAAACTGAACTCACCCCTTTCTGATGTTTTATTTTCCCCAGGATGTGAAGAAGTATACAATGACTGACCAACAATGATAGTCTAAGTGAGAAGAATGTGTTAAAAGGAGAAATAATTCTTTTTTTTCATTTAATAATGTAATGTAAAACATATGTTTTTATCTAATACATATATGGATACTAACCTGATCGGTCCTTCAGGATTTGACCCCTTGTGATCATGCCAATATTTTGTAATAATTCACCATCTCTATGTAACCAGAGTCGGGGGTTACACAAAGTATCCTAATCCAAAATGTAGGTAAAAAATGTTAAAATTTTTCCTAAAACAAGAGCCTCTATCAATAAATGTCACTAAAAATCCATTTATATGTGAGAAATGGATAATTTATTTAGAGAATATATTTATTACATTTAGAAATAATAAATGGACTAATTTCTTATCGGAATTATACCTTTTCTAAGGGGAAACAGATCAATTAAGGCCATTGATTCAACACACTAATGATGTAAAAGAAATAAGAAACATGGAATGGCTGGATTTTATTGTAATTTTCATGGATACAAATTTCCCTCATTACCATTCAGTGAATATGTAGATAAAATTATTTTGTATATGAAAATTTTAATAGAAATATATTTTTATGTGTGTATATTACTTTACTTGGTTATTTCTGCATGTTTCGTACAACATATATAATCCAAAAACTAATATTGAAATTTTATTAATGGTATTAATCTAATTCTGTGAATGGAACTAGTATCCCAACCATTTTCCTCATAGGAGGATATAAAATCATTTTCTATAAATATGGAAAAATATTTCTTAATTTACATTGATCTTGAAGAAAAATAAGATAAGGGTATTGTGGAATATAAATAATGGATAAGTGGAATAAATAAAGTAGTAATTTTCCTCTTGTGATAAATATGGAATTAAACACCCTATCACTTTCTTCAAGGAAATGATATATTTCTATAAATGTTCATATAAATTCTACCAGTGACATGATTTCAAGATAATCAAATAATATTCCAATTTACACTACTTACACTATATGTAAATGTATTTTATGAAAAGTAAATCCAAATAGACAAGGAAATACAGACTAAAAGAATAAAAGTGATCAAGGTCAAGCATGTGATGTTACTAAATTCAATGTAGAATTATTAATGTGTTTTTTTATTTTATTCATGAAATATGTTGTAAAATTATCTTATCATAGATATTATGTTAATAATGATCATGAGTTATATATATATTATACAACTATACATTATAGTTATTTATTTCATACCATATATTGATTAGTACTGATGGATATGAATAGTGATTTAGTTTCTAGTTCATCTTTGATAAAACTTATGATTGATGGAAGATAAGCCTTAATATATTCATTATATTATGTTAATAAAGAAAAATAAATGTTAATGGGAAAATATTAGTGAATATAATTATGGTTAGTGACATTACATTATGTTTTCCTTGTTGGGATTATGACATGTAATGATTTATAAAATATACATGACATTTTATTATTTGAAGAAAGTATGTATTAATTATGGTTTAATGGTGATAAATGTATTTAGGTATTTTTATATGAAAAAGTATCTATATTATAGTTTTTGGGGAAGTAATCATGGTATAATGATTTTTGAATTTTATAAAATAAAATTTGGACTATGAATTTGGACAGATGTATTTTGTAGGAGTCTTATGGTTGAATGGAATTAATTTGAACATTCGATATTTTTTTTTTGTGTTTAATGTTTGATTTATATGGTAACATGTCATGAAAATTTTGGTTTTAGTATAAATTTAGAAGACTGATGAATAAATTGTGGAAATTTTAATTAATTGATTTTATTTAGTCATAAATATATTCTCCTTGAATATTCATTTCCTAGAATTGGAGATTATGTGAAACCAAATCAAATCACAACCAAAGGATGAGATAATTCTTATGAAATGGAAATTATTCACCTAAGATTATTATTTGATGTGACTATCTGAATAGATAAATATTCCATCAGCTTTAGGAAAAATATTGTTTGAAAATAAATGTTATACATTTACTTTTCTTACTAAGAAATAAATATTCTATTAACCCCTTCAAAATTTTTGGTTTTGGTACAATTCACATTCTAATAAACATATTATTTATCAATCTCCATCAGAATTTAATATTTATAATACACTTTTATATCCACGTCTTTAGTTTCAATTAATTTTATCGTATTTATATGCCTAATATTTTGGTAATCCTTTCATTCCCCTTTCCCTCTTTTTATGATGATATTTTATTAACCCTATTTATAATGTGGGTTCCCCAAAAAATAATTTTCAATTATCTAACACTAATTTTTGAAGTAAAACTAAAAAATATTAGGATAAATGTATTTCAAAGAAAGAAGAATTTAAACCCAAGTATTTTATCTTATGTATTTATAATAGTTTTATCTCTTAGATAGATTACATTTCATACAACACAGAGCATAAACAAACAATGTAATATAAACATGTGATCATTCTAAGATAGACATTAGATTCCTATAATTTAAAACTAATAAAATGTATTTTATATTTATACATTATATATAAAATCAATTTTTTTACATTCCATCAATATATTTGATTGGAATAATATAATATTAAATATAATATTACGCAAAAAAAGTTAAATTTTTTAAAAGGTTGTTTTTATAATTATAATGTGACACTAGATTAAGAACTAAATTTTGGAACTTTAATTAATTATATATGACAAAATTTACATTATTTATTAATTATTAATATGATAAATTAATTTGGATGAATTTTTTATATTTTTTGGATAAATTTCATTTTAGTTGAATAGTGAAAAAGAATGAATAATAATTGAAATGTGAGTTTTCATCTAAATAATTTATAATGTGAAATTTTAATTTACACTGGGTTTGAAGTGAAATAAGATCAATTATAAATCTATTAATGCAATGTTTTTCAATATAATAATTTTTTTTTTGAATTTTGAAATATAGAATTTGCAAACTTTTGAATTTATTCACTGTTGAAACTCGTTATCTCACAACATCTATGGAATTAATTTTATATTAATTTTGTCTATTTATGTGTATTAAATTTTAAAAAATGGATTTCATATTTTTAATCTGTAGAGACGTGAAGCTTGACGTACATAGATATTACATTACTTTTTCTGAATACATAATACATAACAAGAACAGACAAACAAGGACCGTAATAGTTTAGTGTCTTTGGAAACATGGAACGTAATCTTCTAGTCGTGTTGAAAGATCTTCAAAATCTCCCATAAAGATCTTCCACGTTTTGTTTCCTCACCTAAAACCATTCTTTTAATCCTGGGGGAAAATAAAACATAAAAAGGGTGAGATCGAATGCTCAGTAAGGGTAAGCATGGATTAAATAAAGCATACCATATACATTTGAACTTAAAAACAAGAACATAATGTTTAAACATCAAAATATTGAGCAACGACTTAAAACATGAAATTACATAAGGCATAGATCATAATGGAACATAAATCATTATAACATAGCATGGGAATAAAACATGTAAATGTGGAATCCATTAAGCACATGTAGTGATTTCCATAGTAGCCAAGGCATGGCTGCCAAGACCATCTTAGTGGACAAAGTCCCTTTTTGAATCGAGTTCACTCCTCGTTCCAGTCTTGTAATACTGAACCGGATTAATTAACAGTTCCAGCCATGTCTATCTCATGAGATATAAATCTTTACCCAATGCATTGTAGGGATATATAGGTCCCACCCATCTCATAATGAAATCTTTCTTACTTGTGTCACTAAATAAACATACATCATTCATAATAACTCAACAAATAAAATGGGTTATATAAACATCATCCCATCATCACATAATCCATATAAAAGAAATGTATATTTCATAATAAGAAAAGGGAAACCATGTAAATCCTAGAGACATTATACTTGAATCATACACATATGAAATAATTTCATCTTAGATGTAAAATGATTTTGATAAAACACGTGAAATGAATTCTTGAGGAAAATATCCTTTCTTTTTCAAAATCAATTTCTTTTCAAAAAATTTCATGAAAATTTACAAGAAAAAGATTTTGTGTAAAATAGTAAATAAATATTTTGGAAGAATCATCATGAAAATATTTCTTCATAATACCATAAAAATCCGTTCATTCCATATACGTTAAAAAAACATTCTTCTCGTACATTTGCCGGAAAAGTCAAAAAGTACCTCATAACATAAAAAAAAGATTCCTTACATACCATGTAGTAAAAGTCAAAAAATGTGTAAAAAGGACATTAAACACACATGAAATCATTTTTATAGAACATGGGCTTTGATGATAAAGATAAACCCAGTAAATACTTACGAATAAACAATCTCGGATAACAATGAGATTGATAAATAATCCCTTACCTTAGGTCCGATATGCTTCTTATGGATCCGAACCTCTTTTATAATGATATAAATAATATCATTGACTTATTAGATAATCATATTCATTTTTTATGATATCATATATGTTTCACTTATGACTTCATATTACCCGTTCTTTCGTAAATTCCATGTAAAAGTAGCTTTTTGGGTAATTTCATTTCATTTGTCATTCGTGTTTTGACTTGTAATTATTAATATGATAAATTATATCATGATTAATTAATTACAGAATATAAAACATGATTTATATATAATATATATTCATAATATATATATATATATAATAGATAGATAAATTGAAAGAAATACACCATTCATGGGGACGGTAGGCCATACGTACGCATGAACGCTGTTTTTGTTTCCTTATTGAGTTGAATGGAATTAAGTAGATGAAATACATATATATATATACATAAATACAGTAGCTTTATAATGTCATATATTTCATTATTATAGCTTATATATACTTTATAATCATTCTTAAATGGTTAACATGGTGAATAAATCTCATCGCGTTGTGGAGACGGTAGTCCATCCGTACGCACGAGCGATGATATCGTTCCCATAATTATTGAATTGAATTGGAGAGGATGATACAATATATAATAATCATTATGATGTTATGATAACTATTTATAGTCATTATTTACACCATTATACCCATCCAAGTAAGGTGGTGTTGGAAAAACAGATTACACCACGGCGTGGACACGATATTCTGTACGTACGCATGCGCGGTGATTTCATTTTCCGTAGGATGGAGAGATGGTGAAATAGGGTTGTTTCATACATATAATAACATATAATTATATGAGTGATACTGTTGTTATTACTTCATAATGAAACAATAAAGAAGAAGAAGAAGTAGAAGAAGAAATAAAGTTGAAAGAATTGGTAGCGGACATTACATCTTCTTTGAAATGCCTCTTTGAGACCTCCTCTAAGTGAACTAAAATTGGTCTTCGAAGAAGAACAGGACCTCTAGGATGTTTCTATGGAAGTTGAGAATAGAATTTGGCATGGGTTGGCCGAGATTGAATGCTCAATGTGGTGTGAGGAAGAGAGGGAGGATGTGCCCTTCAAAAAGGGAGGAGAGGGGCACCTTTGGAGTCCTCAAAAATATTAGTTTAATATACAGTCAACACCCACATAAAAACATCAAAAAATGACTAAATTCAATTATTAGATGATACATGGTTGTAATATCATCAACCAATATAATTTAGTCATGTTAGGAAATTATTTCAAACATTATAAACATGATTTATCCTTACTTAATCAATTTAATTTTATTTGTGGTAATAACATTCTAAATTTTAAATTATAACAAACAATTACTTATTTGTTGTGAATTGTAAATAATTGGAGAATTTATGACATGTAAGACCATATATATTTACATTTATAATTTATATATATTTTTGTGATTTTTAAACCATTTTATAATATATTATTTTTATAAAATAAAAATAGTGTCAATTTTGACACTATTCATTTATATGAATTTAAATAAAATATATATAGAAGATATGTTCGAAATAAAATCTATAATAGATTCATAAAAGGTAATATGTATCTATAAAATTAGTGGAGAATATTAAATAGTTCATATAATATTTATTTTATTATTTTTAATACCATTTATTTGTTTTATCTCTTAATAAAATAATTACTACAACATTTTTGTATAATTATTTAATATACTAATTTGTTGCATAAAAATTAAAAATAAAATCATATTATGAAGATAAATCTATTACCTTTCACAATAATACTTTTAATCGAATTTATCATCTTAAAATCACAATATTTAAATTGTTATATTTATTAAATTATGAATGTGACAACTTTGGCATCATTTAAAATAATATAATATATGTGTCATAATAACTTTTATAACACTCCAAATGGTTATAAATTAGTTAATTGGATTATTATGGTATATATACACACTACCAATAAGTTTTGGTCTGGTTTTTGGGCTTTTTAATGGGTATTAGTATTTCAATAAAACTATATTACTGATTTTTCAATTAAAAAATAATTTCTGCATCATTAATGTATCACCATTAATGACAGTTATTTAATCCCTAAATATTCTAAATAAACTATCATGATGTATATAATTTTATTATCTTTATGTATACTATACATGTTTGATGTTTTTTTATGTTTATCACTAAATTAAAATTATTATATTTATAATTTTAAGAGAGTGACATGTTGTCACTTTCTTTGTTTTTAATTATAAATAATTATTTTCATGGTCAAAAGTCCATAAAATGAATCTAATCCGACACATAGTTTATATGGGTCTACTGTTAGCCATCAAATTAAATTTCTCCATGTGTTAGGGTAATTTTATAATATTATATTTACCCTTAATTACTCGATTTACCTTTAACTATGGTAAATAAAATTTACCGTAGTTACTATTCATAATTCTCAAAAATAAAAAGTATCTTATTAACATAATTTGGACCCACTGATTCCAAATATGGAATCCATTTTTCCAAATTCAATACACAAAATTTGCATAAATTAAATTAAAATTAATCCCGTTGTTGAAAGAAAACGGGATTTTCTTTAAAACATTGCAAAAGATTGAATTGATTTAACATAAGATTTCAAAGAAAAATCAATCCTAATGACATAAATTATATTAAATAGTAAAAATATATTCTATTTATACTTTAAAACAATTCAATATTATAATTTATCCACATATGTTATTACGATGAAAAAAGATGTTTTTAATTAAAATATAGTGTGTTTTTACTATTCATTAAAATATGAAAGTTATCAGAATAATTTGAAAATTTTATCCAAGGTAAAATTTAGTATCCTAATTCCAAAGAATAATTTTATTTTGTAAAATTGAACTTATAAAAATGTCAAAAACTAGATTTAAAGTGGGTGTGCCATCAAAATGCGGCAAAACTGCATTTTTTGAAATATACTTTTTTTACCCGAAGAAATAATTTTTTTCTTATACCATGTTATAGAAAATGTGTAAGATGAATAATAATGTTATGAAATTAAAAATATAGTTAATAATATTTATAATGTCTAGTTCATTATAATAATATAATAACATATCTTTGTTTAGTAAAACCCAGTATTGCGTACAACACACGTTATCGAAGAATGTCATGATAGCGTGTAATTCAAGCCAAGCCAGGGTTGCATATAGTAAACAAATCTTTTTTTTTCTTTATAACATTATCCAACCATTTTTTAATTTATACATTGAATATATATATATATATATATATATATACTCAACGTTACGTATAATGACTATTATCAAATGAACTTGAAATTTTGTGTAACACAATCTAAGAATAGTGTTGCGTATACTACAAGCTAATACGGTATTGCGTATAGAGCAAAATAATCTTGGTGTAGCATAAAACAGAAGAGTTGAAAGAAATTAAAACGAATATATCTTATAAAATCTCAGTTTATTACATTCTACCCCCCTTAAAATGAATTTCTCCCTCAAAATTTGTCGGGCATATAAATGGTTTTCTACTTGAAAGTTTCTTTAATTGAAACCCACATCGTTAAAAGGAATACCAAAACGTAACTTTAAAAACTAAAGTATGAAACGCAAGGGTTACCCAAATTAACCCATCAATGGGTTTCCACGTAGGAGAACATAGGTGAAAATATAGATATGGAAGAGAAATCTAACCATCATGTTCTGATGGAGAGTGGTAGAGAACATGGCTATGAAAACACCAATAATAACAAAGCCATAAATTTGTGATGATATAAGGTAGCATCTGATTCATCAGATATAAGGACAGTATGACAACATTTTTGGTTTTCTAGATCATTTCTCTAAAGTTGATGAATTTTAATTACATTAAATACTTGCTTTATTTCAATATAATCTCACTGTTTTTCATGCCATGAACAATTTCTACTTCATCTCTCAAAGAAATGATGTTTAATTTTTCATTCGTGAAGTGTTACCAGATCATTTGATAGAATGATGGGTCATTCCATCTCTCTTAATCAGAAGGATAGAAATAGTTATATAAATAAGTCCATCTATTTTATATTGTTCAAAAAAATGGACTTATACTTCATCTATGATACCACTTAATAAAATAAAACTAGTTTATACTAACCAGGGACTTCCTGTAGGCTAGTGGTAGGCGCTAATGGCTAGTAGCACTTCGGATGTGGGTTTGATTCCCACAACCTTGTCTGACTCGATGGGTTGTCGCCCGTCCTGCAGGTTTTCCTTTTTCTATTACTATATTATCCCATCAATAATATTGAAAAAAGTTCTATCCTTAAACATTACTAACTTCTGTCCAACATAATACCTTCCCATATTTAGGCTTATCTAAAATACTTCTTTCTAAACTCATAGTATAAAGAGAACGATTACTAAAAAGGCCATATAACAAGCATGTGAATACTATCATTTATCACTCATATATCTTTTTGGTCACATTCCAGTCATGTGAATACATTAATCATGTATTCTCTTGAAAAAAATGAATACCCATTGAACCTTATTTAAAACATGAATGCTGTTAAAAGATAACACTTTCCACATACCAAAATACTCAAAATTTTATATACACAAACCGTGATATCACTTAGTCCTTATATCAATCATGAGATCATGAATACATTAAAACATCTCATTGTCTTCTTATCCCTTCATTATGCGCATATCATCTGCTTTCCAAAATATTTTAATCACTTTTCATGGTTACCGGTACCATAAAATTATTGAAAACCACAATAGACTAATATAAAAATATTATAATACACCATAAAAGTACATAAACAACATTATTCTTGAATACCAATACATAAAAACTTCAATACATCCTCTTCAAAGATTGCCCTGGAATAAGTCCATCCTTGATTTAGAAGTAACTTTTTAGGTCAAGGCATTGCGTTGGGTAATGCCCATGTTCTCCACAAATAAGACATTGAACTCCATAACAGTCTGTCACTATGTGACCCTTTTCTCCACACAGATAACATTGGTCCCTCCATTTGAGGTATTCCTCAAGGTTATTCTTCCCTTCTTTATAAATCTCAATCTTCATTTCTTTATGCTCCTCAACATGCGAACATGCATAAAAGTCTATCTTCCTCTTATTTGATAAATTTTGCATACCACTAAATTTCTCCATGTTAATCCTGTATCGCGATGACTGATTCAGTATAATCACAATATCGTTCTCTCTAGGCATTACACAATTTTGATTCTCATAGTCACCAATTTGTTCATTGGATTCAATGTTAACCGAATTTTTTCTGGTTCCCTCCATTGACTAAAACACAAAAAGAATTATGTGAGAGGAAAAAATCATGCTAGGGAAAACATCATAGTAAAGGGGGAGTACCCTCAATATCTAACATATTAGGTTAAATTCTAAGATCGTTACCTTAGTTCTAGGACTATATCCTATATGTATACTTATCCTTAGGAACATCCCTAGACATACCTTAGAAATATATCTAGGGATCTCACTAATATTTTTGCATCCTAGTTTCCAAATGTTGACTAAACCGTTACTCTGATACCAACTTTATAGACCCTAAGCTGGACGTACATAGATATTACATTACTTTTGTGAAATAAATAATAAATAAAAAAAACAGACACACAAGGACTGTAATAGTTTAGTGTCTTTGGAAACTTGGAACGTAATATTATAATCGTGGTGAACAATCTTCAACATCTCCCATAAAGATCTTCCACATTTTGTTTCCTTACCTAAAACCTTCCTTTTTATCCTGGGGGAAAATAAAACATAAACAGGGTGAGATAAAATTCTCATTAAGGGTAAGCATGGATAAAATAAAACAAACCATATAAATTTGAACTTAAAAACATTAACATAATGTTTAAACATCAAAATATTGAGCAAAGACTTAAAACATGGAAGCACATAAGGCATATATCATAATGGAATATAAATCATGAAAACATAGCATGGGAATAAAACATGTAATAATGGCATCCATTAAGCACATGTAATGATTTTAATAGTAGCCAAGACATTGATGCCAAGACCATCATAGTGGACGAAGTCCCTTTCTAAATCGAGTTCACTCCTCCTTCCAGTCCTGTAATACTGAACCAGATTAACATACCATTCCAGCCATGTCTATCTCATGAGATATAAGTCATTACCCAATGCATTCGAGGTAGATATAGGTCCCACCAATATCATTATGAAATCATTCTTACTTGTGCCACAAAATAAATGTACATCATTCATAATAACTCAAAAAATAAAAAGGGTTACATAAACATCATCCCATCATCACATAATCCATATAAAAGAAATGTATATTTCATCATTAGAAAAGTGAAACCATGTAAATAATAGAGACATTATACTTGAAACATACACATATGAAATAATGTTATCATAGATGTAAAATGATTTCGATAAAACACTTGAAATGAATTTTTGAGGAAAATATCCCTTCTTTTTCAAAATGAATTTCTTTTCACAAAACTTCATGAAATTTTAAAATAAATAGATTTTGTTTAAAATATTCATGAAATATTTTATAATAAGCTTCATGAAAATATGGATTTATAAAACCATAAAAGTCCTTTCATGTCGTATACGTTAAAAAAACATTATTCTCGTACTTTTGCCGGAAAAGTCAAAAAGTACCTCGTAACATAAAAAAAAAAGAAATATTCTGTACATACCATGTAGTAAAATTCAAAAATGGGTAAAAAGGAAATTAAACATACCTGAAACCATTTTTATAAGACATGGGATTGGATGATAAAGATAACCCCAGCATATAATTACGAATAAACAATCTCGGAAAAAAATGAGATTGATAAATTATCCCTTACCTTAGGTCCGATATGCTTCGTATGGATCCAAACCTCCTGTAAAATGATTTAAATAAAGTAATTGACTTATTACATAATCATATTAATTTGTTATTATATCATATATGTTTACTTATGACTTTATATTACCCATTATTTTGTAAATTCCATGTTAAAGTAGCGTTTTGGGTAAAATCATTTCATTTGTCGTTCATGTTTTGAATTGTAATTATTCATATGATTATTTAGATCATGATTAATCAATTATAGAATATAAAACATGATTTATTATAATATATATTTAGAATATACATATATAATAGATAGATAAATGGAAAGAAAAACACTGTTCAGGGAGACGGTAGGCCGTACATACGCATGAACGCTGTTTTCGTTTCTTTATTGAGTTGAATGGAATTAAGTAGATGAAATATATATATATATATATATATACAGTAGCTTTATAATGTCATATATTTCATTATTATTGCTTATATATACTTTATAATCATTATTAAAGGGTTAACATGGAGAATGAATCTCATCGCGTCGTGGAGACGGTAGTCTGTACGTATGCACGAGCGATGATATCGTTCCCATAATTATTGAATTGAATTGGAGAAGATGATACAATATATCATAATCATTATGATGTTATAATAACTATGTATATTTATTCTTTAAACCATTATACCCATCCCAGTAAGGTTTTGTTGGAAAAACAAATTACACCACGGCGTGGAGAGGTTATTTTGTACGTATGCACACACGTTGATTACGTTTTCCGTAGGATGGATAGATGGTGAAATAGGGTTGTGTCATACTTATAATAAAATATATGTATATTAATGATACTGGTGTTATGACTTCATAATGAAACAACTAAATAAGAAGAAGTAGAAGAAGAAATAAAGTTGAAAGAATCGGTAACGGACATTACCTCTTCTTTGAAGTGCCTCATTGAGACCTCCTCTTAGGGCACTAAAACAAGTCTTTGAAGAAGAAAAAGACCTCTAGGATGTTTCTAGGGATGTTTAGAAGAGAATTTGGTAGGGTTTGGACGATCTTGAATGCTCAAAGTGGTGTGAGGAAGAGAGGGAGGAGGTGACCTTTTATAAGGGATGAGAGGGGCACCTTTGGAATCCTCAAAAATATTAGTTTAATATAAATTCAAACCCCAAATAAAAACCTTGAAAAATTAATATATTCGAATAATAGATGATATAGGGTTGTGTTATCATCAGCCAATAAAATTTAGACATGTTAGGAAATTATTTTAAACATTATCAAATTGATTTATCCTTACTTAATCAATTTAATTTTATTTGTGGTAATAAAATTCTAAATTTTAAATTATAACAAAAAATTACTTATTTGTTGTGAATTTTTGATAATTGGATAATTTATAACATTTAAGACAATATAAATTTAAATTTATAATTTGTCTATATTTTTGTGATTTTTAAACAATTTAATAATATATTATTGTTATAAAATAACAATATTGTCAATTTTGAAACTATTCATTTATATGAATTTAAATATAATATATACAGAAGATATGTTCGAACTAAAAGATTTAGTAGATTCATAAAAGGTCATATGTATCTTGAAAATTATTGGAGAATATTAAATAGTTCATATAAAATTTATTTTATTATTTTCAATACCATTTATTTGGTTTATCTCTTAATAAAATAATTACTACATCATTTTTGTATAATTATTTAATATACATATTTTTGGCATTAAAATTACAAATAAAATCCTATGATTAAGATAAATATAATACCTTTAACAATAATACTTTTACTCGAATTTATCATCTTAAAATCACAATATTTAAATTGTTATATTTATTAAATTATGATGGTGACAACTTTGGAATCATTTAAAATAAAATAATATAAGTGTCATAATCACTTTTATAAAACTCCAAATGGTTATATATCAGGTCATTGGATTATTATTGTATATATATACACTACCAATAAGTTTTGGTCAGGATTGTGGGCCTTTTAATGGGTATTATTATTTCAATAAAACTATATTACTGATTTTTCAATTAATAAATAATTTCTTCATCAATAATGTATCACCATTAATGACAGTTATTTAATCCCTAAAAATTCTAAATAAATTATCATGATGTAGATATATTATTTAGATTTTGGGAGACTATTCATTTTCGATGTTTTATGATATTTATCACTAATTTAAAATTATTATACTTATAATATTTAAGAGAGTGACATGTTGTCACTTTCTTTGATTTTAATAATAATTAAATTATTTTCATGGTAAAAAGTACATAAAATAAATATAATCCGTCCCTTAGGTGATATGGGTCTACTTTTAGCCATACAATAAAATTTTGGCATGTTTTAGGGTAATTTTATAATATTATATTTACCCTTAATTACCTGATTTACCTTTACTTATGGTAAATAAAATTTACCGCACGAACTTTTCATAATTCCCAAAAATAAAAAGTAGCTTATTAACATAATTTGAACCCACTGATTCTAAATATGGAACCCATTTTTCCAAATTCAATACACAAAGGTTTCAGAATTTAAATTAAAATTAATCATGTTGTCGAAAGAAAACGGGTTTTTCTTTAAAACATTGCAAAAGATTGAATTGATTTAACCTACGAATTCAAGGTAAAATCAATGATAATGAAATAAATTATATTAAATGGTAAAAATATATTATATTTATACTTTAAAACCATTCAATATTATAATTTAACCAAATAATTTATTACGATGAAAAAAGTTGTTTTTAATTAAAATAAAGCGTGTTTTTACTATTTATTAAAATGTGAAAATTATCAGAATAATATGAAAAATTTATCCAAGGTAAAATTTTATATCCTGATTACAAAGAATAATTTTATTTTGTAAAATTGAACTTATAAACATGTCAAAAAAAGATTTAAAGGTGGTGCGTCATCAAAAGGAGGCAAAACTGCATTTATTTAAAAATACTTATTTTACCCGAAAAATTTATTTTGTTCTTATAACTTGTTCTACAAAATGAGTAAGATGAATAATAATGTTATAAAATTCAAAATATAGTTAATAATATTCATAACGGCTTGTTCATAATAATATTATAAAAACATATCATTTTTTAGTAAAACCTGGTGTTGCGTACAACACACACTATCGAAGAAGGTCGTGATTGCGTGTAATGCAAGGCAAGTCAGGGTTGCTTATAGTGCAAGACTCCTTTGTTGTTTCGTTATAACAGAATCCAACAATTTTTTCATTTATACATTGAATATATATATATATACTCAATGTTGCATAGAATGACTATTATCAAACGAACTTGAAATTGTTTGTAACCCAATCTAAGATTAGCGTTGCGTATACTGTAAGCTAATACGGTGTTGCGTATACAAAATATAATCTTGGTGTAGCATACAACAGAAGATATGAAAGAAATTAAAACGAATATATCTTATAAAATCTCGGGTTATTACATAATCATAAGGCAATTTTTTTATAAATATTCCGCTTTTATAATTGGATATTATTAATAGTAAACATATTAAATTTAATTCTCATGGTAAAGGAAACATTGGGAAACTAAGGGTAAATATAATATAATAAATATTAAAAAACTATCCTAAAAATTATAAAAAAATATGAGTGTATTTAGAAAAATGTAATACATTCAATGATTTTATGTCCACTTGGAGACTGATTGACTACTTTAATCCCTCTATATGATTTTATTTTATTAAAAGTAAAATATATCACTCTAATTTTTAGATATGTGTTAAATTTTTTATATATGTTTATTTAGAAGAAAAGTTAAACTATGTATAGTAATTTGTGGATATATTTTTTATCTTCATCATGATAATATATTTTTAGTATTTATCTTATAAAAAATTACCTTAATCTGTAGCCCAATAATGATGTAATAACTATTTAATTAATGTAAATATCATATAAATAATAATTAGAAAATTATAATAAATGAAATTTTAGGAAAAAACTATCATAAAATAATATTATAGATAAATTTTAAATGTTATCTATTTTTATATGAGTATGTTCTAAATGAACATTTTTATTGATTTTATTAAATTACAATGTATTGGATAATGTCTAAATTGAAATTAATGTTATATAAAAATAATTTATATTTTTTAAAATAATAATAAATTTATTAAAAAACATAAATTCATCCAATTTTCTGATATAATGTTTAAAATTGAAAACAAGGATAATTTATTATTCTTTTTAAAATTTATAGAATCAATATTTACCTTATGTGAGTAAAAACCCATGCCTTCACAGTAATAGTTATAAAAATTTAATATGTTTAAAACTAAAAGATAAGCATACATATTTGACCAAATAATATATTTTTTTTTAAATAATATTTACATCCATAATAATCATATACTATATATAAATTTTTTAATATTATTTATTGATAAAAAATTTATATTAATTTAATATTTTGAGAGTTTTTTAAAGTACCCCAAACCTAAATTATAAAAGGTCCCCTCATCCCACACTTCATCGAACCACATTGAGACCTATAGATTGAAAAAACCCAGACCATATATCTTCCTTAAACTATTATAAATTCTATGGTGGTCCTAATATTTAAAAATACCAACTCTGGATCCCTTGAGATGACATTTAAAAGAATTCCACCAAAAGAGGTAATCATTTTTATCATGTTATTTAAGCTCATTTCTTCTTCTACATAAAATTCATGATTTTTTCTGAAAATAAATAAAATTGATAGTTAAATATATATCATTTGATCTAATTGTGATTATTTAAAAACCTTATTCTATGTTTTATCCATCATACGAAAAACAAAATCACCACAACTGTACGTATGACTTACTATCTTTACATCATTGTGCTAATGATTAATCACAACATTACTTGGATGGTTATAATATGTTAAATAATTGATATATATGAAATTTTTTAAATTATAGTGACTTTTTAAAATTAATATTCCATCCACTTCATTACTTTATCAACCATTTAGAAATAATATAATCTCTTGGGAATATATATGACTTTCCATATCCATTTGGAAATGTAATTAAATCTATATGTCATGAAGTAAAGAATAGAGACAAAATTATATTTAATTATTTAATATTATATATATGAATGTAATATCATTATGGATCAATTGAATATATATATATATACTAAGTAAGAAATTGTGACTTTTATGACAAAAAGAGCTTGATAAAACATGTAAATTAACACCCCAAACAATGAAATGCATAAAATAAAATTAATAAACATGTGGTAAAATGTTATAAAAAGATCATATATTCTATCATAAATAATAATATATTTCTATTATATTTTTTAATATTTTTAAACCATTATATAATTTTTAATCCATATACAGAGGAAGTTAGAGAAATGGTATGAATTTTTATCAAAGTGTTAGTTCTGAGGGATTCATGCCTTATTCACCACTTATTTATTTTTTTGTAATATTTACTAACCCTTTAATATAATATAATGAATATACATATCTTCATAGAATTTAATACTTCTTTTGAAGCTAGGGGAATAATATTCAACTGATTACAATGTGTATGGTTTTATTTAACATTCTCATTTTTATTCGGGGTTGTTTTTGTTGATGTCCCCACTAGGGAATATATATCCACTCTGTCCATGTTTTTAAAATTATAATCATTTTTTTCATATTATCAAATTACTTTTTGGTATCATTTTAATCAATTTTTTACTTTTAAAAAATTTCTTTAAAATATATATTTTGAATTCTTTTAAACAATGTTTATTCTGACTTTCTTGAAAAAATACCTGAGGAATGTTTTCTTAATATATATGGAAGGAGTGGATTTCCCCACCATAATTTCACACTAAATCATTAAAAATTAATTTAAAATTTTATTAGTTATTTTCATTGAAAAGCTCCACATTTATAATTGCACAGTGTTTAAAAAATAATTATTTTTCTAGTGAAATTGGTATTTTCTTCAATTAATATTCAGTAAATTATTTTGTTTATTTTTATTTATGCTAAAAACATTGATTGAATCTTATTACTACATTATGATGATCTTTTATTATTTCATTAACCATATTTTATTGAATTTTTTTTGATTAATTTAACTATGGATGTGTAATTTTGATAAAATTCATAGTTTATGGTTAAAGTATTAACATTTTATAAGCTAGATATAATACTATTGTAAATTTGATTTATGATTCAGCCCATTCATATAAGGAATTAATTATACATAGTATGTTATAAACGAGGCCCACGATAGCCCCTCGATGCATCGGTAGGTCTCATGAGACAAAATAATTTGGGTATTTCCCTATATCTTTCCATTTTGTGTATGGTTTCATGATTGTAGCATTGGGATTGTGTTTATGATGTTTAAAATTTTGCATTACCTCAATATGTGATCAGTTATTGATATTTCATGTAAATATATGATTATTTGAATATTTATTTTGATGTTTCATTCGCATTTTATTATTTATATGGCATTATTTTAATATAATTTTTTTCTTCCATATTATTGTTAAGATTATATTTTAATAGATTGTGTTTTATTTATTCAACATGCATTAATGTTTATGTTTATTTATCCAGGATATATTCAATTGTACTCTTACCATTACTAAATGTTTTTGACCACCCCTTTCCAATGTTTTATTTTTCTAAGGAAACCAACATGTATATTATGATTTAAATGTAGGGATCTTCTAAGAGAACTATGGTTTTCTAAAATTAATCTTTATATTGTATTTTATAATTTCTGTATTAATTTATTTTTCATATATTTATCTAGTTTTCCAAACATATAAAATTGTTTAGTCCATTAGGATGTGATTCTATACGTACTATAACAATGTAATAAAGTCACCATCGACACATGGCTACTAAGGGTCTAGGTTGATTAACAGAACAATGGGAAGAATCATCTAAGGAATGTAGATAATGAATACAATCGGAATAAAAGAATAAATATTTTCTAGTGCTTCATTTATAAATAAAATAGGAATGATTTCCACAAATGGCCCAAGGGTAAATGGTTTCCCCTATATAATATTCTAAGGAGACACTGTCATGATTACTCAATCACTATTACTGAGATGGATGTACCAAATGAAGCAGTGGATGGTAATTTAATCCAATATTATAATTTAGATAATTGTTTATTTCACTCTAGATCCATTAGCTATCTTATATCTACCCAATTTTCGATGAAATTTATACCCTTCCCTTTTAATTTAATTAAGATGCTTAGAGTCAAAAATACTAGGATATATCTCACTAAAGTGTGTATATTTTATGAATTCCCCATTAAGACCCATATATGTTATTTATTTACTAACCTTTTTATATTAAGTATGGTTAAAAACAATAAAATACTTGGTATAAATTGTAATTCAAAAGCTAATGAAAAAATATATTACTATAAGAATGAAATTAATAACTATGAAGAAGATGTACTGTTTATTTTTCTAGACCAGGGACTTCATAAACTAATTTATATCTTGATCCACCCTTAATAGATTTTGTTCATGAGACTGTTGGTTTATAAGAGAAAATATATAGGGATAGATAAGGTAGTATCCAAATTGATTATGTACTTATCATATATTAATAAATCGATTTGTATCCTGATGAACTATATGGACATACCACATCCTATGAGGTTGTGTTCCCTATCTTTTTATTCATTGATGAAGGAACCATATAGAAGACTCCAAATATATTAGACAATGATTAATTGGTATAGTTGAAATATATCTTGAGGAGTTGTGTGATATGTTATTTAGTATCCATTGTGATTTACCACGATCATCATATTACCTATTCATTAATAAGAGAGATAGATCCATCATGTTATAAACTCATTATAGGGAAATGAATGTTATTTTTAAAAATAAAAAGTATCATTGGATCACATTGTTGACTTACTCGTTCAATATCACATAGCCAAATATTTAACAATTATATACTGTTATTTCGAAAATAAAAAGTTTTGAGTACATAAAGAATACATTAAATAATAATAACTTTCAAAAATATAATATACCTTATGAGTTTACCATAATTACATTTTTATTGAGTTATTTACCCTATGTTTTTTTAAATACAATCAACAAAGTATTAAACAAAATTCTTAATTATTTTTTTCGTGGTATTAATTGATGATATGTTGGTTACTTCTAATTATGAATATGACTATAAGGAAAACTTTCTGCTCGTTAATGATAATTTTAAAATGAAAGAGTTGTATTTTAAAATTATTATGTGTCATTTATAGCATAAATAAGTTTCATTCATTCTGCATATTATCTGCATGGATTGTTTCTCTTTTAATACTATGATGATGAAGGTATTAATAGAATGGACTACACTAATAAATAGAATTGATGAATATAGTTTCAGTGGCTGTGTGGGTTACTATCATAGATTCATACTATCTTGTGACCGAATGGCTAACCCATTAACAAATATTAAAAGAAAAGGGGTTTGGGTATTTTGGGAAAAGATATTTGATGAATGTTTTGATTAAATATATAAGATATTGATCAATGTGAACTTTTACTCTCTAATCTATAAATGATTGGATTTTTATAAATAGTGAAGCAATAATGAAAGGAATTTTATGACTCCAAATGTGAATTGATAATGTTATTATATATTCATTAAGTAAATTGGAGAAAAATGAATATAAATATCCCGCAAGAACCTGGAGTAGGATGCTATACTAATTTCACTAATGATTTTGAGACAGTACACCAATGGTGAAATATGTGATATATATAATGAGAATATAATACTAAATTAAAAAATATCATAGAATGAAATCAACATGATGAAAATGATACATCTCGATCTATTCATGTAGTATGATTCCACAAAAAACTAACTTCATGGGAAACAAAATATGGTTTAATATGATTTGAGTAGTAAAGATCATAGAGTTCAATCCCAACTGGGGTGTGAGAGAGATCATATGTTCATGGTTATATTGAATAAGGATATGTGAATTATTTAGGTATGAGATACATAAATCATTTTTATATTATTTCAAAACTATAATTATTTTTGATATTATGATTTTCTCAATATTATGATTAGAAATTTTAAAAATAAATTAATGGTGTGAATGGTGTGAAATTAAGAGACCTATTTTTTGATGGTATTGATAAATTTGTATAGAGATTATGTGTTCCATATAAAATTATGTTAAAAAGGGAATTATTATATTATTATCATACATAAAATTTATCTATAAACATTGGTAGCTCAATGATGTATAAGGATTTGGAAAATCAATTTTTGGGATAAAAATAAGATGCTTGTTTCTGATTAGGCGTCCAAATGATTGGTTTTTTAATATGTGAATGCTGTGAGAAAAAAATATTATTATGGGGTTGTGGAATAAATTCTAATTCCCATGTGGATTTTGTATGACATTAATATTTAATTTATCACTATAATACTACATGATCATACAATTAATGAAGAAATATGGTTTATTATTGATATCATAACCAAATAATCCCATTTCATTGCTATAAAATAATATTTACCCCTTGAGATCATCACAAGGATCTATATTAATGATGTTGTCAAACTTCATAGAGAATAACTATTAATTGTGTCTTCTCATGATACACATTTTGAAATCAAAATTCTTGATGTGAATTAATAATTCTATTGATAAGAAGAATCAATAGAGAACTTCCTACCATCCTCAAATTGAAGGATAATATAAAAGGACTAATAAAATAACTGAATAATCATTGACCTCATTGTTAGTTGAATTTCAATGTATGTATCATAATTATATTTTTATGGTATAGAATTACTATAATAATTTTTCCATTAAAGTAATACAATTAAACTGTATGAATAATTATATATAAGAGACATCGTAATCTAACATTTTTCAATGAACATGGTGAAAGGAAACATGTTGATCCAAACATGTTGAAGAGACAATAATAAATGAACAGTCTATTTTGGTCCACATTAAAGAAGATAAAATTAGAAAACTTGTTATGATGATAATATAAAGAGGGATTTTTAATTCCATGTGGAAGATCATGTTTTTATTAATGAATCTATATTTAAGGGTGTTATAAAGTTCGGTAAAGAAGGGAAACTGAGGCACTGATAAATCAGAATCATTGAATTCTGTGTTTGAATTGAAGTTGTTTCCTACAATTTAGAAATTACAAAATGTCCCTAAAAATTACTTTATGTGTTACATATATAATTTTTAAATAAAAACATGATAGACCCGGTGTATTTTATCACCTATAATGAAGTAAAGTTGGATCCTGATATACCTTACATGAAGAACCAATCAAAATTATTGATAATATATAGAAAGTAATTAGGAATCTGAAAAAATTTATTATAATGTTAATTTGAAGAAATCATAAAATGTTGGATGGAATTTACTATCAATTAGATATTATAAATAATAACTAACCCAGTCCATTTAGAATGTAATATCCACAAAATATTTAGAATCAAGTTTTTGAATTTGGTAAGAATGTTAACCACAAAAAATAATAATATATCCCTTTTAGAATAAATTTAATTTCTTTTATGTCATTTGATTAATGAAAAAATAGTTTATAATATAATATATTGTTATTAATAAATATATTATGAAAAGTATGGTTATATATTGATTATAAATAAAATACGAATCATTTAAAATTAAATAAATATTTTATGTAGAACTGTATTTTCTTAAAATGTTGGTAAAGTCTTTCATTGCACACATTATCTGTTATATATATTTGAAATGTTTATAAAATTAATATCATATTTTTATAATCATATTTGGAATTATTATATCAAAATTATCTTAGGGTTAATTTTTGTGATTTTTCTTAATTGATTTATTTTTTAATGAATTTTCAGGAAAACTAAATTTTAAATTAAAACTATGTTATTTTTAATTATTTATAATTTTGAAGATTACATTACTACGGTTATAAAGTAAATTTGTTTTAGTTATATATAAATTAATCAAATTTATATCATGGGAATCATTTTCATATATAATTTTTATGTAAAAACATTAATTTTTGTACATTTTCACGATAAAAACCTACTTTCTCTTATCATCTACATGAATAATATTTAATTCAGTTTTCCCACTACAAGAATTGAAATTTTCAAAAATGGATTAAATATATCTAATAAACAAAATATATTTTATCTTGTATTGTAAAAACATTTTTTATTTAATTGAATCATGAAAATAATAATATATAATTATTATGATTAATGTTTAAATGGGATTACTTGGGGGGTTAAACTAAGATGATAATGGTTTAAAATTAAAAAACATTTCAAAATAAAATTTTATAGACATGGATCCAACTTATACTTACAAATTTTAACTATACGATCATTTGGATGCTATTATACTGTGAATGAATTTACCATTTTGGATTCATTTATATTATTGTGATTTAATATTAAAAGAAGTATCATTTCCCTATTTGTAATGTAGAACTCACTCCCATCACTTCATTCCGCATCCTAATCGATTTGGATTAAAAATACCTGAAAAATTATATACCCAGAAACATTAAGAACATTCCTGATCTTCTGGTCCCTCAAAAAGACTCCCTATGGTGCTTAAGTGGATATCTAAAAGTGGGGTCCCTTAGATACGTTAATTATCATAACAAATCAATTTCATTTACTTTATTATTCTTCCAAATTATATTTTTTCTAATACATAAAACATAATGACACTGTTATATCATATATAATAATAATCTATTATATTGTTGGCTTAATATTTACCATATCCTCTTCCATAAAATGGGAAACTAAATGACTAATCGTGTGTACGGAGGACTACTCCCTCATTAATATATTAAGTTATTTTTCGAACAACCCCATTTAAGACATGATATAATAATTCATATAAAACTTATATATGATATTAGTGATCTCATTATGCTTCTTTATTTTTAATATCGCATATTCCTTTTACATTTCATTTCTTTTAAAAAAACAAATGTGTCGCTCATGTGTATGATAGACAACTGCCTCATGAAGTGATGTTCTTGGGTTTTGAATTATGATTTAAAAGGATTATAATAATGATTAAATTAATGATTTTATTTTATAATTATTATATTTTTATTACTAATAAAATATAATATATCCCGATCATCTATATACCCTTTCACTCATTAATGGAATAACATCGACACTCATAGGTACATAAGGCCAACCTTATCCAAGTAGAGATGTCACACATTTTCATGAAATATTTTTGTGGGTGAATATAATAATTTATATATGTAGAAATTCTGATGTATATTTTATTATTTTTATTCTTTATGTGATATAATTATATCCTATGTAAAATAATGGAAAAATTCATTACAAAACACGTATGAGAAAACATGAAGAATAACACCCTAACCAAAGAAAATAATGCAATATTATAAACAGAAATGTGTTAATATGTTTTAATATAATGATATATGATACTTTAATTATTTATATGGTTATTTTATTAATTAATAACATTTCTAAAACAACTATTCCATATGTTAAACCATGTTTATCTAATATAATGTGTGAGGTGAAGGGATTTGATTAAATTTTTATTCATTGATTCACATTGCAATGTTTTTCACCTAATAACATTTATGTGGAATATATAATGACCTTTTCACAAGTTATATATAGATTACATAATTATTTAGTTATTTTCTGTTTTAATTGGAATCATGTCATTTAAGTATATTAGTCTTGAACATTACTGAACGGTAAAAGATAATGTACAATATAATATTATGTAGTTGTTGTAAACTATATATTGAAACAATCACATTATTACGATCATTTATAACAAAAAATTAAATTTATAATATGTATTCATATTATTTTTTGACGGATATGAATATTTCATAAATTTTATACAAGTTAAACGAATTGCTGTTTACATTGAATTATATTTTATTAATTACAGAAATCTATATATATATATGTGTGTGTGTGTGTGTGTGTGTGTGGTTCCTTTATAGAATTTGTATATTTATTGATATGTATATTTTTATTCATGTATTAAATCAATATTTTTTTATGTGAGTACTGCTTTTACCCTATTGTTTTGGGTGGGTTTAGGTATTTCATAACACCATGATGCATCTATAGGTATCATGAGACAAATCTGTTGGCCAAATTAAAAGGGTTTATACATGTAGTTTTAAACAGTTTTGTGAAAGGTATTGATGGTAGATGTATAATGTGAATGTGTTATTTTTCCAATGATAAATCATTTGATTCATTAATTAATTAGTTATTTTTATCCATGATATTTAAAAAATTATTCTATCTCTGGATGAATTCCATTCTAAATATATTGATTAAATGTGTTATATTTTCCTTTAATTACCATGCCATTTGGATTACGCCTAATATTATAATGAAATTAAAGTTATTTAAATAGAATTTAATCTCATTTATATACCATTATATGTTGGTTAATCATATTGATTCATTATAGGTTCCATTAAACTTAACATTTACTATGAATTTGATCTCACCCAAATTGTTTTCCAGTACTCAGGACATGGTGATGCAATATTTGAATTATTTTGTAATGGATTCAACTCATTTACCATGGTTATATATTATTCATTATTTTATATTATCAATAAAAATGGGTATCGTATATTTATTTGGTTCTCCAAAATATCTAATATAATTGGTACATTAGGATTAGAACCATTGTATCGATTTCAACGTAACATAGAACATCACCAGCTCCAGGATACTAGATTTTGGGTCGTTATTTTTTTTCTTAGACATCATTTAGAATAAACATTTAGAAATGTATTTTGGAAAACAATTATTAGGGAATATGATCAAATGTTAGACTTTGAGGATGTGTTTAGAATAAAATAATAATATTTTGGTAAATTATTTTTTATTCCATTTTTCATATCAATACATCACTATCTAGATACTGCAATTCGAAATAGTTACAAAATAGAGGTACCTAAGGGTATTAACCACAAATTTTGTTCATTTCACATGACTTTATCGGCACTTGGTGCCTGATAATAGGCCACACTGCACACATTTTTTTTCAATCCTAGGCCATTTACTTAGGATAATTCACATTTTCATTATAATAAAATATGAAGGATTTAAAAATTATGATATCAGAGAAGAAACCAAATTTATGATTGTAAGAATAGCTAAGAATAAAATTTTATTTATTCAAAATTATACACTATATTGGAATTATAAATTGTGATTTAAATTTATTAATTTTATTATATTATCCGATATATTTCATTGTTAAGAAATAGATCATAAAAAGATTTAGTGTATCAATAATCATTGAAATATATAGTTATTTCCATGGAGAACAATATATTACAACTAGTTATGAAAATAAGAAAATTATGAGTTTATTAAGGAAACATAATCAGGTCTTGAAAAATATCCTTCTCCATATAGATCAACCTATTAATCAATAATATTATCCTATTATATATTTATTTATTAAATATAGTCTCTATTAATATGGTCGAGATACTAATCCAATTGTACATGGGAAATGGATTAAATCTATTTAGATATATTAATGGACTTGTGAAGCATAACAAAGGAAAAGGATACACATTTATTTTATTGTCTCCAATGTGATTATTATCAATGTGGGTCATTTATATATAATATTAATGAGTAATAAGAAAAATAAAATATATAATATAATTTTTTTAATGTAATATTATCTGATAAATATTTCCCTTATGTGAAAAAAGCTAAAATGAATATTTAATTCCCCATATTATGTAATAATTAAGAAGAATGTTTTGCTGTGTTTGAGAAATTTTTTACAAGGATATCTGAGTATTCTATAGATTACATATAAAAAAATGTCATGATTTTCCATTTTGTTGATGTTATTAATCAGCATATTCAACGGGAAATGGTCACTCAAATCCTATTGGTCACATGATGAAATTGATTTATTTTCCCTCAAAATAGAGATGGATTTATCTATATGATAAATATTAAATGGAAATTAAGGAATGAATAGGTTATCAAAAAACCATGAACAAGGAAATGTGTCAAAGAAGTAGAGGAGAATGTAGTGATTTACACCTTGTGGGAAATATTGAATGAATTAACCTAGAAAATTCATTTAGGGCATGGGAATAGTGTATATGTTATAAGACAAAAGAAATAATGCTCATGAATGATAGAAGAAGAAAAAATCAACTATTTCTATTACATTGGTGCTAAATAATTAGTGAATTATTATCACCAATGAACCAAGAGTCAAGGGAATCACCCATAATCATGGAAAAGGAGAAAAATAAAAACTTATGTGATCATTATAGCTGAGGTTGAAGTACCCAATGTTTTTTGGTTGGTACATTAATCATATCATAAAATGTATATAATTATTTATATGATTATGGATCCACACACACATTAATATATACCCAATTATCAAGAAAAATTTCATATTTCTATTTTAATTTAAGGACATAGTTATCAGTAAAAATAATTATAGTGATGTCTCAATAAAACAAGGACGTGTTAGGAAGTCCCCAATATGAAATATTACCGTTATTTATTTTCTAACATTATTATCATATATATATTTGAAAATGATATAATCATTTAAATGGAATGGATTTCGAAATATTATGCAAAAAATATTGACATAATAAGGAAATTATGTTATGTGTGGAGGATGTTGAATTTAACAACACAAGAGAAAAAAAATCATTAAATGAGTCATAACTAGATCTAAACCCAATACATATAGTAAATGAAATTCTAAATTAATAAGATGATACAAAATCTAGCTATTGAGAATGTGATCATGAAATTTGGGATTTACCAATTGTACAAGAATACATTGAGTTATTTCCAATGTAATTACCTATACATCCACCAAAGTCCTTTCATATTATTTCCATTAATTTAATCCATAGTAGAATAATAATAAAAATGAATCTTCAAAGAATATCTTATATAGAATTATAATTATTTAAGAAACAACTAGAGGTGTTCTTAGGTAATGAATGTATTAACTTTAGTGTTTAACCCCAATGATCTATTGTTTTCGTTATTAAGAAGAATGGTGGATCCATGATTTTTTGAATTTGTTATAATGAAATTGATTCTATTAAGATAAATAACAAGTATCATTTTCCTTGTATGGATGGCTTGTTCAACCAAAATCATAGTGGCCAATATTTTTGAATGATTGTCCTTTGTTTTAGGAATCAAAAAAATAGTTAATAAGGAATATATTCTTAAGTAAATATTTTAAATAAGTTCGAGAGACTATAATTTTTCTATAATTCCATTTGGATTTAATAATTCACACTATTTTTTGGAATCTAATTTAAATAGTATTTATGAAATATCTTGATGATTTTTTGGAATTCATTTATAATATAATGTATATTTCTTTCGTATTCATTGATTATATTTAGGTGTATTCTAAACCTATTAAGGACCATAATAATTAATTTTGGATTATTATTTAAGAGGACGATATTTTGGTGTGTTGTTTCCCATGGGAATATTTCTTCGATGATGGAATATCAATTTATTATATTCAGACAAATGTAGTTAAATATTTCATTATAACAATTAATATAATTACGGTACATAAATTCCTTAGTTTGGATGCTTAATATTTTTGATTCATTTAGAATATTCCCTAATTTTAAAACTCCAAACCATTCATTCATTGGAAGGGGTTATGATTGTTTGGAAAATGGAATGAAATCAATTTTTAATGAACTAAAGAGAATATTGGTAAATAAGAATATTTTAATGCTTCTATTTTGAAATGCTGCATTTTAAATATATAATGATGCATAAAAAAGGTACTTGGTAGATCAATAATGAGAAATATTAAATTTATCATATATTATGTATCTAATTATATGCATAAGAAATAAAACTATCCATCCTCTATTTTGGAATGGAAAATTGTAATTTTTCCTAGAAGATATTGGTACATGACATATATGGGTAATGATTTGAGATATACAAAGACCATAAAATCCTAAAATATATTTTTTTCACAAAAATAGATCTAATTGACGAAATATACTTAACTCAATCTAATAAAAGATTATGATATCTCATTACATTATAATCTATTGAAATTAAATAAGGTTACATATTCATTGAGTATTATTGATCATGTAGTTCATACCATACTAAGGATTAGAACAGTTAATATGTTCATTGGTTTGGTAAACATTTATATTGGAATTAATAACGAAGTGGACATATCACTAATATTTCAAATTATTGTTGATAAATGGTTTTTAAATAATATATGAAGTTATTAGTTTTATAAAGAGGAATTTTAGAAAAACAATTGATGTTGTTTATGATAGGAAATTATTATACTTCATTTGTATAGATGGTATTATAAAATCTAGAAATAGATCAGGCATTAAATAAATACATGTACCAAACCTGTGTGTTTTTCAATGATTCTCATCACTCAAATTTCTTAATAAACCTTCATAGAAAAAATGTTTATAGGGACATGAGGGAACATTTTTTTTGAAAACATAAGGTTTAAAATTATTGATTATGTGGCCAGATGTTTATTTTATAAACAAGTGAATGATGTGAGACATAATCCTAGAGTATTAATTAATTCCTTTAATATTCCCATACAGAAATGTGATGTAACTATAATGGAGATCATGTCAATACTTCAAAAGGATCCATGAAATGATGATGAAATATGTGTTGTTGTGGATCACCTGACCAAATATACAGTTTTACTTAAAATAAGAGTATATTTACACATTAATCACCATTCCTGTCACTATATTAGAGATGATTTAAGATGTCATGGTAAAAATGTAAAATTTGATTCTATTTATGATTTCCATTTCATATCAAAATTCTAGAAGAGTATTCAATAATATAGTGATACTAATGTTTTTTTTGAGGATATCCATCAATCCTCAAACTTATGGGATGTATAAAAAGAGTAATAAAAAAGGAGAACATTTTTAGGTTATTATCACATAAACATAAAGATATGTGGGGTCGGTATGTTCATTTGGTAGAGTTTTCAATAAAAATCGATTTAATTTTATTATTTAAATGGTGTTGAATGAATAATTTTATTGAAATAGATGTCAAACTATAAAATTTTGAGTTGATATTGTTTAACATAATTATTTATGACCATAAATTGTTGAATATACATCGACACAGGTAAAATATATTTAATATCGCATTAAATAATTTTATATTAAAAAAAGAGTTAAGCCATCAATTAGTGGAATGATGTGGACTTCCATATGGGAGATCATATTTTATTGAAATTCTCAATATATATTGGATTTATATAGTTCGGAATGAAATAGATTATTATACCTAGGAAAATTATTCCCTTTTAAATCATTAGATGATTTGGAGTTTTTTCTTATCATTAGATAATTACACAAAGTCTCAGAAAAGTACATGATGTGTTCAATATATCATTTTTTAGAAGTACATGACTAAACCTATTCACGTTCTCACCTCTAATAAAATTGATTTGAAAATTTATTTATCTTATTATGAATACACAATACATATTATTTATACTGGCTAGAATATATTGATGAATTGGACCTGTTGTTTGCTAATGTAAATTTTTTGAAATCATAAAACAGATGAAGAAACATGGGAACTAAAGTAAAATTTGATGGAAAACCTTTCTCATCTATATAGAAGGTAATATCCATGAAATTTAGATGATTAATTTTTATTACTAGGTAATAATTTAACAACCCCATTCATTATAATATGTTCCTTTTATGATAAATTTATTTCATTGAATTCTTGTGATGCACGCAACACCGGGTTTAAATAGAAATACTCTATTAAAATATTAATTAAATACGACCATTATGACTAGATATTTTATGGAATGTATTAATAGTAAAAATATATATTATTAAAATTATGTTTATTTATATATTATAAATAAAATTATAATTATTTAAATGGAATATTCACATATTCGATAAAATTGTATCTTTTTATAAAAGACGCCTCAATAATTTTTTGAAAGTTAAAAATGAAAGCTAATTTTTACTGATTTTAAAGTATCAATTTTTTTTAAATTATACCATATTTTTAATTAAGTATAACCAAATTATTTTTGGGTGTCATTTTGGGATTTTTCTAGAATTCTTCATTTTATGATTAATAGTAAAAAACACAAAATTTTAATTGAAAATTTTAATTTCATTTAATTTATTTATAATGTCAAATTATATTTGTTTAAATCATTTCAATTTATTATCAGTTAAATTATATATCAATTAATAAATATTTTTTCACTGGAAACATATTCATATTGAATGTTTGTATAACAAATGTATATATATGAGAACATTTTATCTCTAAAAACTCAATTTCTTATATAGTATATATAATAATATTATGTTTAATTTTTTACATAGATGAATGAAATTGGAAAAAATTTATTATATATTTTGAATCATCATTATTTATTTTACCTAATAATTTAAGCTTAATTTTTTACAAATATAGATAGTGGAAACTCTAAAAATTAATTATTGTGGTTATGGTAATGATTGGATTACCTCAATGTTATAATAATAAAATATGAGTTAAAAATAACGAAAAAAATAAAATAATTATTGAATAGGCATATTTACACCATAAACTTCCCAATTTCTAATATATAGTCAAATGGATGAATTTTCTATGTGAATTACTATATCATTTTGGATTATTTTGGTAAATTTCAAAGTAATTTCCATGAAGGTACCATTTCCCAACTTATAAAAGGAAACTCCATAGCCTGAAAAATTAAAACCTCCATATCATTTCATGCTATAAAAACTCTAAAAAAATATTTCCCCTTAATCTTTATTTAAATTATAGTTCTTCTGGTCTTCCCAAAATACCAACCGTATGGTGTCTACGAGGAGACCCAAATGAGGTTTCTCTTGGAGTAGTTAATTATCATAACAATGTTTTATTATTTTCATTCATCTTTTTTCACATGAAATTATTTATTAAATAATCCAATATAATTAAAAAGTTATATAATATACACTTTTGTGTTATAATATTTAAGGAAAAATATTTGTCCATATAAATTTCCATCAAATTGGAAATAAAATTATAGATC
Organism: Viscum album; assembly: GCA_963277665.1. Taxonomy (NCBI): domain Eukaryota; kingdom Viridiplantae; phylum Streptophyta; class Magnoliopsida; order Santalales; family Viscaceae; genus Viscum; species Viscum album. Next base: position 39,635,447 of record OY728143.1, read on the forward strand.
GTGTGTACAATAGACTACCGCCTTGTAAATCGATGTAAATCATTTTCAATCACCAATATTGAATAATGGAAAATTATAGATATTAAATATATAAAATATTTATATAATTTTATTATATAAATATAATTTTAATATCACATATTCCTTTTAAGGTTCCATTCAGTCTAAAATAAGATAAATTAAACAGGTGGTGGGGGACTACAGCCCCCCGAAGCAATGTGATATGTTTTTCCCTTATTATTTATGTTAAATGTACATAAAATAAGATTAGTTAATATATATTATATATCTGAGATTAAAATAATTTTTTTAAATTAATATTTCTGCAACATCATTACCAATTTAATCATTAAAAGAATAATATCTCTACTCGTACATATGTACGCCTTACTATCTCCACAATGTGATATAACTCATTTTCCATTTCAATGTTTTTGGTGTGGTTCTAATAATGAATATACATACATAATATGCTATTTATACCATTACTATCATTATATTTTATTTTTAATTATATTCTATTTACAAGAATCAAAACATTAATAATGTTATTATTTTAAATAACACGGTAATTAAAACCTAGTGTAATGAAAATATTTACATATTATTAAAAAATGGTGGAAATGTAATAATAATATAATATATGATATTATAAATATGAATATGGTTCTATTATAAATCAATAACACTGTCAATACCAATATATTTAAAGTTAAATATCGCTCAACTAATGAAAATCACAAGGGTAGGGACTACGTCTAAATTTTCCTTCATTAAGGAATATTGTTATGTTATAAGCCTAATTAATATTAGCAGGTTTGTGTAATTCAACATTAAAATTAAATATAATGATTGATTAATAATTATTTTTATTTTTTGAATCAATTTTTATCATTTCATACAAGGTGATTTCAGTTTAAAATTTCCATATGGTAAATGATATTGTATAATATGACTTTATTTAGTGATTTTTAACATTATCATAAAAAATCACATTATTATGATAATTTTTTATTGGATTGAAATTTAACTTAAAAATAAATAATATTGTATTATGTATATGATATTTTATAAATTATTAATAATTTTGACGTAATTCAGTTTCATTGGATTATAGTTGATTAACAGGGGGAATATTGAAAAAATGTGTATCTATTAGTCAATATAGATATTTTATTATAAAGAATATTTATTAAGGAATTAAATTGACCATTTGAAATGTGAGTAATTATTTGGACCAATAGAGAAAGATGGGGAACAATATTATTTGATCCCTTTATTCCTTGGTGGGTCTCATGAGGAAATATTTTCAAGAAACTAAAAGTCTTTATACCTGTTGTTATAAATCATCTTCTGAATGGTCTTATTAATGTAGGTATGATGTTGATAAGTCATGTCATCTAATAATTGACAATTTCCTCTATTGAAGATTAAATTATTTATATCCATGAAATTTTCACAATGATATTATATCTTGATGAATTTCATTTTCATTATATTGATTAAATACCTTTTTCTCTTTTTGTTTTACCATTCCATATTGATCACATGTTATATAATCCGGATATTAAAGTTATTTAATTATAATTTATTTTTAATAAATTACCATTTAATTTATTTAATCATTTTTATTCATGAAATCTTCTATTATACTAATCCCTTACTGAGCATTTGATATCACACTTATTGTTTCATTCCACAAGATATGAAGAAGGAATATAAGAATGAGGTTTCACGGAAAAACATCTAATAAATCAGTTGTGTATTATGTTTTATGCTCTATTAATAATTTAAAATGGGTATCATATATGTATATAATTCACCAAAAATACTAATTAGATCAATAATTTTGTATTTTCCTTTTATATCTATGTAAATGTAATAAAGTAAAACATCAGATCCATCTTACTGAAGTCAGGGTTGTTAAAATCTATGATTGGGGTAAAAATATCCCGACGTATGGAATAAAATATTTCTATGATTTAAAAGGTATTTATAAATTGATTTAGTATAAGGTACTTATATATATCTTTTTATTTCAATGAATTTGGAATCAAGCCATATGCGGTTCTGTGGAAGGAATCCAACATTGTTCATGCTTATGCATAATGAACCATAGTTCATTATTGAAGAAAATTATAAATAAATGAACTAGATATATCTATAAAATACTTATAGGAGGATACATTTTCAAATTATTATAGAATCATGGGTAGGGAACCATTATTCTTGTATAGATCAGGATCTCATGTGACATTTCAAACCACATAAAGTAGCCTTTCTAAGTTATTTTAGGTCATCACATATTGAAAACCACTCATGTAATTTAATGACATGGTAGTACAAGGTACCCTAATATAGGTCCCATGGAAATTGGATGTCCTTTAATTTTCTTATATTTCACTATACCTGTAATGATTAGGTTTATTTTTATTATTCTCATATATAGGTACCCAATATATTTTATGTCTCTTTTTTTACCCAAACATTTTCATAAGCTATTGATGCATAGGATTATCTTGTATAAGATAAATTTTTTCTCTGTAAACCCTTTATATTTTTTCAACATTATGGGTTTTATTCCTTTTTAATTTATGAGTTATCAATGATTCCAATATTATATGAAATGCATGTCATGTGAGAAAGGATATGACTTCTAACAAGAATTTCCTTTTTGGTATTTATCTAAATTGGAAATTTTTCTCTTTCCAATTAATATTTAATGTCTCATAAGATCTAAAATATAGATGATGGTTTTGTTCAAATAGAATTGACTTTTCAGTGATAATGTTTATGTTCGTATATATTAGAATATCATTAATTATATTTTAGGGTTGTATATCATGGTCATTCTTTGGTTGTCGTGTATGGTCATGTAACAAAGACCATTATTTTGTAGTTTCATTTAATATATCTCATACATTATATTACTATAGTTTATTTTCATTCATATGTAACCTTATTTATTTTTATTTTAGGTTTGGATTGATCAAACCATCTTTTATTCTATTTTTGATTAATATTGGTCAAGCATTCTTTTATTTTAGTTTTTTTTATAGCAGCAAAGATATTTTTTTGAATAAACCATCATGTTCATAAATTTCATATTCATGAATTTGGTGAATCATTCCATAAGGATCACGAATCTGGTACAGTGAAGGATTAAACTTCCTGAAGGTATTGGACAGGTTATGTCATTTCTATGATTATGAATAGTTAATATTCATGAAGGGTTATGACAATTTTCATCTTTACTAAATGATATGAAGGATCAATGTTCAAGAAGGGTTTAGAAAGCCTATATTCTCTACATGAATTGTGAAAGATGTTTATAAACTAAGGGTTATGAAAACCTACATCAATGTTGAGGTTTGGAGGGATTAATATTAATGGGGTATCTTGAAATATTAATCATGTTAATGTTATGAAGGATGTATGTTAATGTGGATTTATGATACCTACATCCATATCGAGATTATAAAGTTTGAATTTTCATGAAGGGATCGAACCACCTACATACTTGTTATTGAATGCATATGGTAGATACTTACACAATATCCAAGATGTAAAACCCACATAGACTATTGTAATTTGGGATATGTAAATCATAAGTCAATAAATTTTAATCCTAGTTGATTTGGTGTGGTAGAAACATCAAGGATGAACAGAATTCACCCTAATGTGTTGAGATCAATTGTGACGTTTCTAGGGCTCATAGAGATATGTGATCCTATATTATAAGTAAAATATACATTTTAGGTTGTTGAGTGATTGGTCTATATTCCTCTTACTATATGGGATTTCATGAATGGTCAATAATAGGGGTGACCAATCATTTCTAAGGTATATTTAAATTTTTTTAAGATTAAAAAACATAGAAATTTATGTAGTGTTTGGGGAGTGGACTATACAAGTATGATTATGCAATACTAGGGGATGGTTATAGACTTCCCCATAAAGGAGGAATTCAATTTTTAGTCGTGATGATTGGACCCATTTATCTTGTTGTTTATGGGAAGATGATGATGAAAACCAAAAGGATCAATATGGGGTTATGAATTTTATCGTTGTGAATGAATATAATACACTTTAAAATTATGATGATGATATCAAATCCCCTTGAATTTTTTTTTCATGGGATTTAAAAATCATAATCTAATAATATCTAAGTCAATAAAGAGATTTTAGTGGTGGGTAAATGCAAACCAACTGTAGTGGAAAAAATGTAGTGTACATAGTTAGGAAAACATCATATGAGTTTCAAGGGGAACATCCCTCTGGGAGAAAAAATTCCCCAGACTCAAGCTCAATAACATTTTATCATATAGTAGTGAATCCCAATGGGATTCCTTCATATCAATCTGTCAGTTTCACTAATATTCTATATTTAATATATGAGATAAATTAATAAAGGATAAGGAACTCCAAGATATGTATATCAACTCAATGAATCATGGGTCTATCAAGAAAGGTTGTCAGGACAAAAAGATGGATTATGGAATATGTACATTTAATGAATCATTTTACCAAAATAAAATTATTATCACCACATATTAAACATGATTTTATGGATAATGTATGTGAGAAGTCATTTAACTAACATTTTATATGATTGGAAGCGTATAGTGAGAACAAATCAACTTTTATTTTGGTATCAATATATTCACTACAAAACTTATTGATTATATTATTTATGATATAACTTGTGCCTAAAATCAGTATATGATGATATTAATAATTACACAAAATTATTTTTCATAGACGACCCTTTGTCGGATTTCATCCTGACATGTTTTATATCTCTTTTGATAATATATTAGGGTCCCTTAATATGGGTAGTTAAAATAAATATTTTAAGGTCCAATAACATTGTGAAATGATTATATAGTTGAAGGACATGGTATATAAACTTGTTATCAAGGGAGATTTATTGAATGGATTAATTAATATTCCCATTATTTTAACTTGTTGTCCATTGGTATGAAGTGATGAATAAATATATTCTATCTAGTTTAATATCATTTGTGGAATGAAATGATCAGGTATTTTAACATTAGGATACCATGATATAATTGTTTTTTAGTTTAAAAATATGTGACCATAGTGTGTTTTTTTGTATATTTACATCATAATGAATGGATTTTTACCCTAAATGAAATTATAAAATGTGTCCTTATATTCTCCATGTTTTTAGGGGAATTTAAATGTATGGGGGTTTTCATCCATAGATAATATTGTAGGTTAATACTCATATGTTCCTACCCCTTTTTTCATAGATATTACTATTTTTAGAAAAATATATACATCCAAATACCACATATATATGAAAAATTAGTTTATATAACATGTCCATTCCAAGCAAATTTATGGTCCTATAAAACTACTACATAATGGTCCTTTAACATCACTAATAAAATGTATTTATTGGTGATATTGAAGCACTGATAATGTAAGTTTTGTTAAAGGGATATTTTTATATTCCATGAAAATTTGTTGATAAGGCCCCCTTTAACAGATCTAATCAAAGACAATTATAAATGGAACCTTTATTACTGCTTTTTTAGCACATATAAATTGGGCCTTCATTTGAATTGTGGAAGTGTTGTTAAAGACCCATTTAATAGTGCTAAAAAAATTAATAATGGGTAAAACAATCCACACCCCACACCCCCTTTTATCATAACATACCACCCCCTTTATATGCACTCTCCCTCCCCTTTATGTCAACATAATATAATCCCACCCCCAGAGCATGTCCCTGCCTCAGGCGAGTATCAAGCCTGAGACCTCTATCTTATACACCGACACATTTTCTACTCCCCTATACATTTTTAAAAAATATTATAATATATCTATATATCTACATATATATATATAATTATATCTCTTATATATATGTGTGTGTTTACATATACGTTTTGATATATATTTATATATATAATTTTATATATGTGTCTGTTTATTTTTAAATACATATTTATATTTTTTTAGATGGATATTAGTTTCTATTAAGAAAAGGATTATATATAGAGAAAGATATTTTTTATATAAATAAATTTAGTTATTTATTCATAAAATTACATTTTATTTGTGATTATATATATATTAGAGGAATATATTGTTATATATTAAATTATAAATAACAGTGAATTGTAAAAATTATAAAACCTCAAAATAATAATATCCATATGACTATACTACATAGTTATAAATATTGTATCCACTAGAAAAGGGCCAAAAGACCCCCTTAATGAGGATTAAAATCCATTAAATGTTGAATAATTAGGATATAAAGGCTAAAAAACAATATTTGAGGATGTTTGGGCATTTATAGCCTCACAATTGGATACAAGGGTATCTGATGGGTCATCGAGCCCCTGATATCATCGAAACCATTGATTTGATTTCTAGTATAGCCCAAATAAACACCCAAAGAAGAAGTTATGGAAGTTTTAATGGCCAATGAATGTGAAAAAATTGACGTATGGTAACTATAAACTCAGTTTTCTCCTCATTAAATGAGATTAATAGGTTTTGTGGGTTACTATGGAAAATATATCATCACAATATTCAATTTAATAAGTCATAATGATAAATGGACACTTAGATGAGAAGCTATAGCTGCTTGAATTTTGGAAATTGTGGTACCATGACTCTAAATAGTTTTTTGGAGGACTTTTTTGCCTTTTCAAACAGTTTATAGACCTTAGTATTACTACCTATGTGACAAACATCACATGTCATGATTCTATTTGATATGTGGTGGATCGCAATGATACCCCAGATCTAATTCTATGGCCATATGATGTTCTAATTAAATTTTTAACTCATTTGACACTGTAATATTTTTTATTCCATTGATTATCACATGATTTAACTCTTATGTGATTTTTTCTCATTTCACATGATATGATTTTATGTGTTTTAGTTATGAAACATACATCATAGTAAAAAAATTTGGCCATTTTAGTATTTTAGGTTTTATTAATGTATTTATTTTTTTAATGGATTCTATAGTTATAATTAGTTTTTCATGAAATATACACTTAATCAACACTTTTTTTAAGGGTTGAAAAATTTACACTTTACAAGTGTTTTATTCTAGTGTTGATAAAGGTGGCCATTATTAGTACTTTTTTACAATTTATTATAAAGGTCCCTCTTTAGCAACACTTTTTTAGCACTCTTAATGACCCCTGTATAATTGTAATTTTTCTAGTGATGAGAAAGGTGGGTTTTAACAGTGATTTTAGCTAGCAGTCTAAAACCCATAGTTCAAGATAAACCTTAATTATATGAGTTTATATTATTTTCAAATGGGTGATTATGCAGATTCTTTCCAAGTGCATCCCCTTGGTAATGTGGGGGAATGAATAATATCATATATTTCACTTTTAATGACATCCTTTATAATAAATATTTATTTTAAATGAAATGGAGGAGAAAATTTTCTATCAATTTATTAGTTGGTCTCAAGATATAAGGATTTTAAAATCACAATGTATCATGTTTTTATTGAACCAATCTCCTCATTGATTTCATATGTATCAAAAAATAGTTATAACACATGTTTGGGGATGTGAAATTGTTTCTAGTTCCTAAAAATTGTATTTGATGATTCATATGCATGGATATAACTCACCTCATGAGGATAATTATTACCTCAATTTGATAAAATATAATAGTGTAGTTATTTTTCACTAAAAAGTTCCGAAACAAATCTGGAAGATGGAATTATTTTGAAAATTATGGCGGTGATCGGTGATGTATGTTCTGATTATCACAACATATTCTCTATGGATGGGAATAAAACCATGGCTAGTTATAGAAATGAAATATCATATGTAGAGATATAATTCATGCAATGTGGAGGTAAAATAGGTTCGACATTGGTACATCGTGATTTAAGGAAGCCATGGGGGATAATACACCATTGTGAATGGAGAATCAGAATGATTTATTCTTGTAATGATGACATCTGGGACTACAATTCATGCTCTCATAGATGTATCTGTGGAATGGAAAGGGGGTATTATCCTTCATAAGAATAATAGTAGGAACAATGATTATGGGAGCTAGATGATTATGTGTATCGTGTACTAATAGAAATCATGCAGCATATAGTTCCTATAATGAATGGACCCCGACAGTTATCTTGCTCATTCATTGTGAAAAGGTTAATTATTGGTTTAAATATTACACTTGGGCCCAAATTCAAGGATCTGGGGGTCCCTAAATATATTTAGTAGACAATAATCATGAAATACACAATTAATTATCAAACTAACCCAAAAAAACATGGCTCTTATTCAATGTAATAGGCAATTTATTTGGTTATGGAATTGGTGATGTGCCAACAATAAGGGGTTCTGGGAGTCACTATTTATTCTATGATATTAAGAATGAAGTCACATGTTAGTTTTCATAGAGACTCATTTCATTTATTTATCCCATATGTGGGGGTATTTAATTTCATGTCTTGGTCAGCTTTGATATCATAGTCCCCAACAGGGAATAATTTGTAGATCAATCTCATACATATGGAATATGATTTTCCATATCCTATCCTGGTATGGGTATTAAAAATTCCGACCTATAACAAAAATTATATATATTGGTAAACATGTCATTAAATGGAAAAATTACTCTGGTAGGAGGTGGGTCTCATAGGATGACACTCTAAATGTAGTTTTAGGTCACGAAGGATGAACCAAATGGGATTATCTAAGAGGAATGAATAAATTAGTGGACTTGGATCATTAAAGGAGATGCATTCCCTAAAATGATGGGGGAAAATAATATATATTTATAAAATTCTTTTGAAAATTAGTATTGTACATAGATATGAAACATCTTTGATATAATTTATTCTTTAATATTTGGGATATTTGAATTTTAAATCATATCCTACAAATATCTAACTCAATGTGAGGTGGATATCAATTGGTACAAGATGACCATTAATAATATCTTATTCTCATATACCACATTGTCTAGATAATAAAACGTGTAATTTAGAGGAACCTTTCCACAAGAAATATATAATACCATATATAAGTATCCTTAGGAAATATTTTTTTCAATGTTGAATCATAGAGGGTTCTCTTTATAGACTCTATTTGTAAAAGCCCAAGGGTTTTTGAAATATTTTTCATCAAACTAATTTAATAATATTATATTTTTCATTTCATACAACGATGAATTTTTTATATATAATCGCTAATTAAATCATTCCTCCAACACATAAATGACGTAGATTTTACTACACACAACACTGACTAGTGGTACATTCCACAAAACACTATGTTTCTACAAGGCATCATTTTATTGTTATAATTATTTAAATGAGATAATTGTAACCTTACTATTAAACATAGTATTATAACTAGTAATAAATAAATTTAAAAAGATTTATAAAATGTTTTTATTGAAATAAAACTTATTTATAATGAAATATATATCTTTTAGAAAATACCATATATGTTTAAAAATATTATTTTATCAAATGAACAACTTTTAAAGTTTTTTTATGAAAAATAATAAAATTAAATTTATACATATTAATAAATATAATTTGAAAATATAAATATAAATTTTTTAAATTATAATTAATAAATTATGTTAGGGTAAATGTTTGATATTTTACAGAGACAATTCATTTATTATGAATAGTGAAAAATATCGAATTTTAATTGATAAATTCCTTTTAATATTATTTATTTATAAGGGTAAATTATAGTTTTATATTTTAAACATTTAATTAGATCATGTTTTTATAAATTAATACAATTTAGGTCATTGTAATCAATGTCACTTCTAATTTTTTAATAAAAACATACCAATCCTTTTGATGTTATTATATTTAAAGCCCGCAGTATTGTCCCATCTCCGGGAATACATTTAAATTAATTTAACCCAATTATGTGATTAGAAATTTGGAAAATGGAATAAAAAATTATAATCAATATAATTTATAATTTAAAATAATCTAAACATAATTTGTGAGAAAAAATATTTTTTAATGTGACTAAAATTAATTACAATGATTAAGAAAAAAATTGGTTTATTAAATTACTAACCCATAAATTTAAATGCCAAAATGACATAGAAAATTATAAAACCCAATTTTTTTAATTTATTTTTCCATTACAATTATATTATTGGGATTTTATTGTTTTTATGTATTTTTGTATGTCAATATTTCTTTCATCTAACAAGTTTTCAAAAATGCCCAGTATGTTATCTTCATTCCCTATAAAAGTCCACCAACTCTCTATCAAATCCACACATCTCAAACAAATTATTTTTAACCATTATCTAGCGATTAAACATAAAATCATTACTCCCTTTATCCTCTAAAACATTCTTTGGGTATAATTGAATCCAAGGATGCCTTTTGGTAAAAAAGAAAGGACTTACCTGATTAAGAGGTAGCCCCTTCCCTCAAGAATCTTTTTTTATTTTCATTATCCAGCCCTTGGACTATATTTGTTACAGAATTTCATAAAAAAAATATACTAAATATACTACTATGTTTATATTTTATGGAATTTAATTACACTTACACACACCTCTATATAATGCGTAGCAGACATACGGTTTACATGTACAATGAACTACAACCCCACAAAATGATGATTGTTCATTTTTCCTTTACCACATATAATGGGGGAAACTATATCATGGAATATATTTATATACATAATATAATATATTTTTTATTTCATTAAGATTATTTAAATTATTTTACAACTAATATATTAATACATTCCACTTGTTGTAAATATAATGATTTCTTTTGAGGATGTGCGGACTACCACCCCGTCAAAGCGATGTTATTCATTCACACGCTACCTTGAATGTATTAAGAATGCATTTAGTGATATTATAAGATATATGTGAAGTAAAAATGATACTAAAATTATAATATATATATATATATCTTTTTATTTCATTCATTAAATACTATAACAAAAACAGCAAAATAATTCAGTCGTACATACGACTTACCGTATCCACGAAAGGTGTATTCCATTTCTTACTTCAATATTTTATAGACTATTATAATACCAATATAATTACTATAAAACATATTTATATAATTTTTTATATTTTTTAAACCAATATATATGTATTTGAACTAAATATATACCAAATCATGGCAAACATGAAGAACAAAACATATATTACCTGAAGTGAGTCATTAATATATAACTATAAGCATATGGGTAATATAAAGTCATAATAAAACCATATATGATATTAGATATAATAATATGGTTATTTTATAGATATATAATAAAATAATATTTATTACACATGATGTTTTTATGAGTATAATTAGCCTCAATACATAATGTAATGGAATTTCATCTCACATTTTATTTCTAAGAGACACATGCGTTATTCCCCATTCATTCCTTTTGTCTGGTCCATATACATCTAAAGGATGAATTATTAGACTATTTTAATTAAATAAATGGTTATTTATATATCAATTATATGATTATTATTTAATGGGGTTTATTTCTCAAACATTACCACATTTGTAAAATAGTTTTGTCTCAATTTTCCTTCTTGGATACTCATGTGTTGTTATGCACCGAAATTATTTTTCAAGTTGTATAACATTACATTTAACAAGTTATATAATGAATATAAATAATTTTATTGTATATTCTACTTCATGTAATTTATTTTTCTTAAAAGGATATTATGATCTTATGTTTACAAGTGATAAAATTGTTTCAAAACAATCTCACCTATTTTAATGATTGTTAGTGATTATGATTAATTTTTATTATATATTGTGATATATCTCTCAAGAAAACTCATGAATTACCTCTTCCTCTTCTTATTCCTAGTATCCCCATTTTTCGGAACAAATTTTATACTCATTTCTACTCCTGTTAATTATAATTTTTTTTCAAAAATAATAGGACTGTATTTGTCTCTTCTATCAGAAATCTATTTTCTTTGAAATAAATTTTTTTAAAAAATGTATCCAAATAATACTTGGAGATAATTTTCCTGGAATAAAATATTTTATTTTGTTTATTTTTTTTCAAAAATTTATTTATAGGCTATAAATGGTATTTTCAAATAAAATGGTTTTCGATATTTTTTAATTTTTTTTAAAAAAATTCAATGTTCAATGGATATTTCCATCAAGAAATTATTTTAAAAGATCTCTAAATATTATTTCTCATACAAGATAACATCCATTCATATTATTCCTATCATTTTGCAGAAATTATTCAATGTTTCCTTTCATATTCATTCACTGAATGGATTATGTTTTAGAAGAATGGTGTTTATGAAACCAATTTCTATTTGAGAGGTTATATTATTTTGAAACCTAACTTTTTCATGGATTATGTTTATGATGAAATAATTATAAAACATCCCTTTTTTCAAAATTTATGATATAATTACATATTTATAATACCGATTTTATTTCATGGTTTATGCCATGATAATTTATTATCTTGTCAAACATGTTTGTATGATTTCATTATTTGATTGTTGGGATCATTATGTCCCTCTAGTTCATTGGATAATGATTTATATCTCATGATATATACATGGATAGAATAAAAAATTAACATAGTGCATTATTATAGGGTTGGAATGTGAAATTAATTTTGGTCAATATTAAAGGGATGGAAAGAGGAGTGAACTCATATCAGTAATACATGGCTGAAATGAGAAATCAACTCTGTTTAGTATTAAAGGGATGAGATGAGAAATTAACATGGTTCAGTATTACAGGACTACAATATGGGGTGAACATGGTTCAGTAATATATGTCTAGAATGGGGTGTGAACCCAATTGAGTAAAGTTAGTTTTCCAATAATATGGTCTCGACAAAATTGTATTGAATATTATGAAAATATTTTTCTATTCTTATGTGTCTACCATAATTCTATGATTTATTCCAATGTTATAATTTTAAAGACTATGTTTTCTATTTACTTTTGATTTATGTATTATGAGCTTCCATTTTTTACTGTATGATCCATTTTAATTATCTCAGATACATTGTGTATGGTCATATAATGATTTAATTATGTTATCATACCCATATGCCCATGTTTAGGCTCACATGTATCCCTTGTTTATCATTACAAAGAATCGTATCTCACCCATTTTTGTATATCCTTACCAAAGTTATAAATAAATTTATCACTTATTATGTGACGAATAAGGGTTACAATAATGGTGAACCTATTAATTGAAGATGTAGCCCTCTTATGTACCCGATTTTTTTTTCCATGTTCTTAATGGAATTTAACTAATACGATATTTGGGTGTTTATTTCTGTAATGTTTTAAGTATTCCATAAATATTATGTAATTTGAATGTATAAAAAATGAGGGTTTATATAGTTGATATTAGAGATAAGGTTTAATTATCCTTTGAAAACTAGTATGATAAATATTTAGTGAGATCCCTAGGTATATTTCTAAGGATATTTCTAGTGATATCTCAAAGGATATATATTAGGATTGGTTGATGTATTGGAAAATGGCATGAAATTTTTAAAGTTATAGAGTAATTAGTTTTTCATAAATACATCTTTTTCTAGATTCTACAAATAAATTTGTCTCTAGAAATAATATACCTATGGGTAACAAATCCGGAAATATATTCTAGGCCTAATGTGGGGTAATCTGGTACACAACAACAAGTCTTGCTTCACACCTGGTTTTACACTCCCTTGGAATATTTTTTGAAAATTCACAAAAATATTAAAATCCTCATGATTTATTTAAATATAAGTACTCTAAAAATAACCTAACATTATCTTAGGGTTTCAAAGATAATCTAAGGCTTCATGATTTAGAAATATTATAATTAATTATTTTCTTGAGTATACGGTTTTAAACTATGGTATTTAATGATCACACTAGACTTTTGGTTGTATTAACTGTAGAGAACTATAAGGTACTATATTAACATTAAATGTGATTGATGATTTTCTAATTAGAATCCTTGTGGGATGATCACTAAAGTGAAATTTGTTGTGATGATAGAAAATAAGATTCCATACAATATAATTAACAAAATATATCTTAAAAATCTATTGGACTCACCAAGAAATAGAAAAAGGAGTTCACTGAGAGTTTTGTTAATAGAGACCATGGAGGGGAAAGTATTTTGTTTCCTTTGTGTTATTAATGTGGAAAATATCACATAAGTGAATGTATTATATGAACAAGAAGATGTTTTGACCGGACATAAAGAAAGCAACTACAAGGAAAAAATGATGTGCTGATTTAAATATTTTGATTGGAATATTAGAATCCCTAATAAATCATTAAAGGTTGTGTCTTTTAATTGTTGAATAAATGATCAGTATTGAACTAAATTTTCCAATAATAAATATCATATAGTGAATTATCATGGTGCTTCAAGTAATGGTTAAATTTTCAATGATAAAGAGACTACATATTAAATGATAGAGGAATGAGGTATTATGTAATAGTATTATGTATCTTTGTTAAAAAATTAAGGATAAGGTAATAATTTTTTTTATTTAGATTAAATAATTATGAAATCTAAAATATATAATAAATGATCAGTTTATGTTTTTCACTAATAATGTACATGAATACATTGACAGGACCAGATAGAATAGAAAACTGATTTAATGGAATGGAGATTTAAATATAAAACACATGATTAAGTGATACATAACTCTTGTTATGTTCCTTATGTTAGGATATTTTTTTTGTATAATTATATATGGAATCAAGATAAGAAAATTAGAAGGAACGAATAACCTTGGAATTAATTATGGACTTGTTGACAAGTAGTCTGTGCTATCATGGATGAAGATTAGAACATATTCTATTTATTTAATATATCTATTAATACATGGAATAATAAATAATTCATGTTTTTATAAATGATTTGTTGAAATTATGGTTGTTAACATGTTCTAAGAGAATTTACCATGAGGGTATTCACATGTCTGTAATGTGACAACCAAGAGCTAATTTATTCTATACGGGCAATAAATGTTAATCTAATTTAATGAATTTCTTTATATCGTTTTTTATTTTCATATTTCATAAGGGTTGTAAGGTTAACCATTAATGTATTTTTTTAAACATCCTGGAAAGTATTAATTTTTTTCTATTGAATTGATACATATGGTTAAAAATATATTTAGTGATTAACCTTATTTCAAGGATATCCATAATATTTGGGAAATTATATCATTGTGTTTTTTAGAAAACAACATCATGTATTTTGGGTGACAACCAATCATGTATGGAAATTCTCTTGGTCTCGAACCCATGACCAAACAAACTATAAGTGTTTCATTCCTAGCACTGGCATGTGTAATGTCCTTGTTAATGAATAATTATTTTTTATGAATAATTATTTATGATGAAATAGTAGTGTTAAATTTTATGTTTATAGGTTATTATATTGACCATAATTATTTTAATGAATAGTTATCAATAAATAGTTATATATTTCATTTGATTATGAGCCCCAATATCTGCTAAAAGTTTATTTTAGTGCATCTGTAATTAATGATAATTTCTATACATCCATTTCGTGAGTAATGGATGAATTAGAAATAGTTAAAATCAAAACCAAAGATATAATTTCTTTTATTGAAATATATCAAGTAAGTATATTTCCTTATATTCATGGTCAATACAATAATTACATAGTAATAGGAAAATGGACAAATAATTGTTGTCCTATTACCTTAATTTTTTGAACTGATGTCCTTATGAATCCTAATAGATGTATAAATTTGGGGACCAAAACATTTATGTGATCATTCACTTGATATTTACTGATGACCTCAATCATTTCCTATAAATATTTATGGTTTTATTCCATGTCCAATATTCACAGCAAAAATATGTTCTCCTATGTGGAAACATAGTAATATGTTACTTTGGATAACTATTATGGTTCAAACTATCCATTATTAAATAAATTTTTAGTATTAATTTGTATTTTGGGTGTTTATATGAAATTATCTTTCATGTACTAAACCTATGATAACTTGTATTAATTTCTAAAAAAAATTAATTTTATGGGGGGTAGAATTTTCTACCAATAAGTTTTATAAATAAATTTGAATTAATTTATTCATCTGATATTTGACATTTCAAACATTCCTTTCACAAAAAACATGACTTTTCTTGTTCTACAAGCAACACTAACATTGCATACGTTACCTATAACCAAGAGTTTTTATGAAGAAATATGTTCTTGTTACATTTATTTGAATGATATAATTATATCTTAGATGATAAAAATAGTAATATTAATAGCAATAAATAATTTTCATAAAGAAAATATAATTTTTATTGAAATAAAACATATTGATAATGAAATATAAATTATTTTCTAAATTCCTTATATATATTAAAATCCTATTTTTTTCAAATGAACTGCTTTGAATATCCGTCAGTGAAAAATAATAAAAATAATAAACACATATAAATTTTAAATTTTAAAATGTTATCTTTATTTTTTAATTTATATTTAAAAAATTAGCGTAGGGTTTATTTGGTATTTTTCTATGAAATTATAGAGTTTGATGAATAGTAATGAATAACGAATTTAAAAAAAATCATTTGGTCAATATATTTTTAAGGATACATTATATTTAAATTTGTTTTATATGTATAATTATATAATATTTTTATGAATTAATCAAAATTCTTCCATTTGATTAATTTTCTCTTTGAAATTGGGGGTAAAAACATAGTAAACATTTGTTCATTTTTAAATTAAACCTCTATAGTGACGTCCCATCATTGACAATAATTTTAAATTAACTTATACCACTTATATGATTATAATTTTGGAGAATTCAGTAAATGTTTTTAATATTAATTAATTATAATTTTTATAATGTTCAAAATATTTGTTGACCCAAACAATTAGAGAAATTTATCAAAATTAATTACAGCAGTTAAGAGAAAAATCGGTTCAAAAGTAGTAAACAATAAATATATGACCAAAAAGGAAATAGAAACATATAAAAAACTAATATTATGGACATTAATCATCCATTATGCTTTAATTATCTAATTATTATGAGTTTTCATGATTTTTGGGTAGAACTAAATTGTTTTCAAAAATGTTGTGTTTGTCCTTTCTCTTCCATATAAAAGGCCACCACTTACCCCTCTACATAAAACCGCTAAAACCACATTGTATAAGACAATATAATCTTTATAAACTTACCAAAATCCCTTATTTTATCCTTAAAACATCTGTTTCATAAAAAAATCAATGTAATCCTTTTGGCATAAAAAGTGTTACCCAATTAAGAGGTAATCCCTTCTCTCAAGATCCTTTCTTTATTTTTCTTTCTCTACCCCCTACACTATCATTATTCCTTGATCTTATAACAACACCTATTTAAAATATATACTAGTATATTTATATTATATGGTTTCTACCAACACCTACAAATACCTCCACCAAATGGGTATTAAATATAATATTTACTTATACGAGTAACTATTGACTCATGAAAAGAAGATTGTTAATTTTTCCATTACCCCAACTAATGGAAGAAATTATGATGAAAAATATATTTATATATGTTATATATTATATTTATTATGTATTTGATCTTCTTTATACCTTTTGAAAAAATATATTTATACTTTCCACATGATCTGAATACGATTATTTCATTTCAGGAAGTGTGGACTACCACCCAATCAATGTAATTTTATTCAGTTACCCACTAAATGAATGTTATTAAAGATTCATTTACTAAAAACATATGATATATATTAAATAATAGTTATAATGGAACTAATATATATACATATTTTTCATTTTCTATCATTCTTTTAATATGTTAATATAAACGGAAACAAGGTTCATGTGTGTGTACCTCTTACCATCTCAATGAACGGTGATTTCAAATTAATAATTATAAGTTATGTAGATAATTATAATAATAATACAATGAATATAAATTATATTTATATAATTTTTTACATTCTATAAATCATGATATATGTACAAGGACCATTTATATAATAAATCAAGACACATGCGATGAATAAAATAGATATTACCCAAAGTAAAGCCTTAACAGAGAATTATTAATAAAAGGGTAATATATTGTATGAATAAATCCATATATGATATTATATATTATAACATGGTATAATGATATATTTATAAATAACATATTTTTATAATACATAATTATTGAATGAGTATGATGAGAGTCATGACACAAGGTAAGAGAATTTCATCTTACTTTTAATTTCTACGAGATATATGATTTATCCACAACAGATTCATTTTTTTGTTGTGTATAATGACCATGTATGAATTATAGGATTAATATAATTAAATTTATGTGTATTTACAAATACATTTTATTGCATTTCATTAATTGGGTTTATGATTCAAAAGTTTTTATATCGATAAAAGAGTTTTGGCTCTTAAATATTTTTGAGGTGTATATTTATCTATTTTTTATTTTATGTGATGATTATGCTTCTTTATAACATATATTAAACTTAATTTGAATTACTTCTCTAAAATTAAGTGTATGATCTGATGTGAACAATTGGTAATAGTTTGTTGAAACAATCTCATCGCTTTTCGAGATTGTTAATTATTGTGCTTATATTGATGAAAACATATCATCCATATCTCAAGAACACTAATGATTTACCTTATACAATTTTCATTCAATTAATATCCATGTATTGGTACAATTTTCAATCTCATAAGTAATATTGATAATTAATAATAAATATTATTACAATTCTTACTGTAATTCACTCTTCTTCTAGAAATATATTCTATTCATCAAATTGTTTTTAAATGATCCATGTAGATAATTTTCAAGGAATAAATTATTTTAAATTATTTTAATATTTTAAAATATTTCCTTATTTGTTTTGAAATATATTTTCAGTGAAAAATGTTTTATAAAATGTTTTTTTAAAGTATTCTCAATATAGAAATAATATATTCCTCTTGATTTTTTAAAAAGATCAATAACTATTTTCCATCCAATATAAAATCAATTGGTGTTAATACTGAATTTTTGGTCAAAGTATTCAACATTTTCATTCATATTATTTCAATGGATGGATTATGTTTTATTGAATGGTTTTTATGAAACCTGTTTCACTTCTATGGGTTATATTATTTTGAAATCCACTATTTCAAATTAATATTTTTAAGATGAAATGATGATTAATACTTTATTTTTCCATAGGTTATGATGCGATTATATGTTTATAATATCCATTTCATTCCATGGGTTATGATATAATTATTTATGATCATGTGGAAAAAGTAATTATTATCTCATATTGACATGGGTGGGACGTTTGTGTCCCTCCAATGCATTGGGTAAAGATTCATATCACATGAGATTAAAATGGATAGAATGAGAAATGATCGTAGTTCAATAAAATAAGGTTAGAACAATAAATTAATGTTGCTCAGTATTTAAGGGATTTAATGTGGAGTGAACTCGGTTCAGTAATACATTGATGGAATGAAAAATGAACTTGGTTAAATATTACAAGTCTAGATATTGAAATGAAATCATATTAATATTATATGGATATTAAATGAGTTATATCAGTTCAGTAAAAATAAACGAGAATGGGGTGTGAACCTAGTTTATTTAATGACTTATTTCAATAATTTGGCCTCGACAACAATGTCTTGTGTGTTATGGAAATAATTTTATATTCATATGCATGATCCATAATCCAATGTTTTTTTCCAATATAATTATTTCATGGAATACATTATATATTTTCTTATGATGTTATAATATTTTTATCTTCTTCTAATACCCAGGTTCTCATATTTATGCCTACATATCTCCCTTGTATACCCTTATTGAGCATCTCAGCTCATCCATTTTTATGTTTCCTTTCACAGTTTATGAGGATATTCATTATGTATGAGGTGTCTAAGATGGGTGATAGTCATGAAGAACCTAGTTGGAGATAATGTATCTTACTTATAACCCATTTTGTATTCCAATTTTTTAAAGGAACTAAGATAATATAGTCTTTTGGACATCTAGTTGTATAATTTCTTTTTTATTTTGATAAATGTTATGTAATTTCTATGTATAATGAGTTAGGGTCTATATACCAGTCCTTGTTACCAATATGCTATAGGGGTTAATAAATAGTATGTGGTCTTATTGTCAATAAAAATATAAACTAATATGCACTCTTAGAATCAGTTTGTATTAAATTGGATTTATTATGTATCTTGTTGGTTGAAGCGGAATTTAATATTCAATGAAGCTTAAAAAACTCAAAATGATACACCATATAGTTTTGAAAACATTTTCTGCTTGAAGGGATAAACATGTTACTATTCATATGAAAATAATTAGAGGGGTAGATTTTTTATCTATGAAGACCCTATGTTATTCATTTTAATGTTATGAAACATATATTTGATTCCCATACATTGAAACAAAACACATCTCAATCATGTTTGATAAATTAGTATTCTAAGTTCTATATGGTTATATGATTCATACTTGATGTGGGAACGAAGATATAACCTGGAATATGATTAAACAACATAAGAGTTGATGTTAGGAAACATGTGGATGAATTCACATTTTTATGCGATTATGAATCCCAAAAAATATTTATTTCATATTGAGAAACACGGTCAAAAGTGTCGAATATCCATGTTTGAGCCAAAATAGATGATCTAGACATCACTATGTATCCCATAAGGATGGGAATCTGGCCACATGATGTTCATATAGGTGGACCCTATGTACATTTTAATATTTTATAAGGATAGGGGAATTTATTATTTATAAATATATATTTAATCAACTAGAGAAAATTTCTATTTTTTTTGTTTTCATGGGGTTAGAAAGATAGAATACAGACAAGAACAAGGTCTTGGTTTCGGGATGAGTTGAGCCATATGTTTTTTGATATATGCTTGATAAGGAGACATCATCCTGATCTTGTAAACTCATGAACCATAACTTAATACTTATATAAATATAATATATATATAAAGGGTAGATAGGTCACAATAGTATACCTCAAGTCATGTTGATTAATACAATGTGAATAGGATGGGTATGTGTAGTTTATCATCCAACAACAATGATAATTTCATGCAGTTCATCAACACGAAACTAGAAAATGTGTTTCCATTAGTTTAAGGTCAAAGGATGATGTCTCGGTATATTTGGTGGTTTATTGTATTATTTTCATGAATTGGTTATGAATTAATATATAACACAATTTCATTCTTCATCCCACTTGGCCATCAGAAAACATGTGAAATAAATCATATCCATAAATACATCTATCCTGGATGAATATTTGATGATTGGTGGGATCATGTCATATGATTAGAGATATATCTCCAAGAGATATGGAGAAAAATTCCTCTAGGATAAAAACATGCCCTAGAGACATTTTTTATTGTTTTTATTCATTCAATATATAATACAATTTAGGACCCTTCAAGATCCACAAAATCCCAATGGAACAATCTCTTAGGCATTGTTCTATTCAATAATGAATTGTAGTGATGTTCATTCAGAAGTCTTAACTGCAATTAAAAATATTACATGAAGATGAACCACGAGAGAGTGGGCTCATGGTCCATAAATTTACAATATAATATGTACTCAATAAATTGAGTTATTCAAAAGAGAAAATGGGCCCTGTAGTTTGGATGGTGAAAAGGACATTCCAAAAGATTTAGAATAGTTCATGGATATGATACTTATGTTATAGAAATATGACATAAACCAATTTCTCAGTACATTTAATATTTTTAACTATGTCCATTTGGTTTTATAAATATGGATTACCAAGTCAAGGTAATTGTATATTCATAATAAAAACACATCCTATAATTAAAGAGTATATGGACATACTATTATAATCATGCTTTGAAAATGAGTATGTTGAACATATCTATAACATCCATGGTAATTGAATCCACCTAAGAATTTTTGTAATTGGAATTTTATATCATAAACCCAGGATATCTATGTCAATACTAGGTGATGACCTGTGGGAACATGCCAACAAAAAATAACCGTATAATCATGTGAAATAACAAGATCGTAAAAGTTCACTAGGGTTGTGGGGGGACCATACCACTATGATAATGACATCTTCTAGTCAGAGGATATATTGAATTATGAAATTCACTAGTGAGTCCAATTATGATCCCTTTAGATCATCCATTCCATGTTACAAATATGCTACATGGGAGAAAAAAGAGTTTGTGTTCCAAGGATGATGGAATTCGATAACTATATGCACTCAAGGAAACTATTGGTATTAACGTGGATATGGAATTTATGCAATTGGATAATGGAGAATCATATTCTCATATAGGTTTTGAGAACCTAAAATACTATAAATATATTCACTAAATACATTTTAGTGTAAATGGAAAAACTATATTACATTTTAGTACAAAATTATCCAAAGAGATGTTTTGTTCATAATGATATCATCATGTCATGTAGTTAATGTTATGTTACATGGTGTGTAGTTCCCAATTTCTAAATAAAATGAATCTCTACAAATCTAGTTAGGGAAGCATTCATTGATCTTTAACCTTACAAGAGTCGTGTTAAACATGGGAAACAGGACTTGATGGGGACGCCTATTACACTATATAAGAGTGTGTAACAAGGAACTTGGGGTGTTGTAATCATTATAATGTGGTTTGGAATATCTATAAGGATTGGTTTCTCATAAAAACACATATATGAATGTGTCAAAAATTAGTGTTCTCTCCTGGAATAGATAACCAAGGAATCACTATATATCCCATAATGTTGGGTATCAAGAGATACATAGTTATTATATAGGGTACGTTGTGATGATTTTTCTCTCACAAATGGGTGGGAGCATTTTATTTTTTACACATATCTCTCACGCATAGTGAATTATTGAAAAAGTTGTATCCTATATTATGTTTGAAGAAAACATAAAACAGATGATGTTTTAGTTCTAGGACAATGTTGGGAATACAATTCCTAGTTAAGGTGTTATTGGAGTAGGTTCATGGATGAGTTCGTAAGGGGTGTTGCGACTATAGTTATACCCCCTGAGCCCCCTTCCTCTCCATCACAGTGGATTGGCTGCAGATCTCTCATTTGTGCTTCTATTCGGCACGTTCGTGTTGTGAATCACACACTAGTGCTGGCATCGTGTAGGCTTCTCACTCTTTGAATACCCCACAATTTATTTCCATTTTCCTTCCTTACCTCTAAATTGGATAGGGTTTCATGGCGGTGTAGTGTTGGTTCGGAGATCAAGCTCCAAATTCCACGACATGACATTTTCATTGTGTTTCGTGTAAGATAAGGGTGTGTTAGGACGATTTTCGCTCCATGAGTATGTTTGAAGGTGGTGACGGGATCTGCGGATCTGTATTTTATCACGTTCTTCATTCGGCGAGACTTAGGAGGTCCTCATTTCCGTGGTGGTTCATTTTTCTAACCCATCATCAACAATTTCTTTGGGATGGCTAGTGTGATGGGTTGATGTCGCTGGTAATTCTTACTCCAATACTGGTTGTTCTGGTTGATGGTGATGGTTGCGTTTTTCAGTTGCTGAAGTCGCATGAGCATAACAAACTGGTTTGGTAAAACAGATCTCTACTTGTGATGTTGGTTGTGGAATCTGCTAATGTGTAGATCTTTGGGTGGTGGCCACTTTTTTGCTGGTTTATTATTATGAGCCTAATCTAATAAAGGAAGTGGAGTTGAATGAACAGTTATATGAAGGATCCAATGTAGGTTCTATGAATAAACATCGTGGGTATGTCAATTGACTTCTCATAGGTATGATTTTGTGTTTTTAAAAATTGTGTTGAATGATATGAAATGGTGGAGTTTTTAGATGAATGAATTGAGTTTGTGGAATGTTCTTTATGGATATCCGGTTCGAGGTTTATGTATCGTTGCATCTTTCTTGCTTGGATTTTCTCCATATGTGGTTTAAAGTAGTTCGTTTTTTTCAGTTCTACGCTTCGAAATTGGATGTTTGTGTGGGGTTTGCTTTCCCATCAGTTCTTGGCCTGTGCACACATTCACAAGATTGTTATTTGATATCAAGGAGCAGAAGGAGGTTGATCATATTATTTACTATGCTTGGTAGGGCCTCTTCTATGTTGTCTTGGTGTTGTTTTCCCTTCAACATTTGTAGCAGGGTGTTTTGATTGACTTAAGTCATGATGTCCTGTATCGTTTTACACTTTTTTAAGATAGGAAATAATAAAAATTTAATTTTCAGTATCATTTTGAATGGAGTAAACATAGTATAAGTTGGTAAGACCAAAATAAGAAGACCGAGTGAATTGATCTGTATAATATGTAATTTGAGAGTTAGTCCCCACAAGTTAACAACATGTTGTATAGTTTAATTCCACAAAATCAGGACCACTTAATTGCTCAATGTCATACTGTTAGGAATTAATATATTTAATATTTTAATGCCATGTAACCCTGAAATTTTATTGGCAGTTTAATTCAATTTTATTATAACATTATTGTTCATTTTAACTACATGATACTAGGAAATTATAATGTAGTCTTACAATGTGTAACTAATAATTTTCCCATAAAAGTTTTCCTTATTCGATAAATACGTAGGGGGTAGTGCTAAACATGGTTGGTCCATGGTGGATGTTAATGGAGGTGTCCTCATAATTCATCTCTATGTATTTATGGGTTGGACATTGATGGTATTTACCAACTTCTACAACTGATAAAACATCTTATAACCCTTTATGTGCTATTGATATGTGTTTTATAGCCCCATGGACACAATAATTGGGCAACATTAGATTATGAGATTCATTATATGACCTGAATGGAATATGATGACATGAATTTGGGGGTCAAACAATAATATGTGCATATTTCTTGGTGGTCATAATAATTTTTTAAAGAACAAAAACATCTCTTGAAATATGATCAAAATATTGAGAATCTGTTTGAGTGAGAAGAGAGATTTTGTCTTTTTGGAAGGGATTTGAGAATAACTGTTGGTGTTTTTAGATTATGTTGTCCAATTATGCTTTTTGATGAATTATGATAATGGTTCAAATATTTATTACACATTAGAATATTCTTTTTAAACTCTTTATCGGAAGAAGTAACATTGAAATTATCGTATTGTTCCTCAGAATTAGTCCGGTATATACTTTCATCAGTGTGAGTATGAATATGTGTTGATGTCTTATATGCTGCTAGAATATACTATGTTGCCTTTTTGTATCAATGAGATCATGCCCAAAGGTGATTTTCAAATTGGGCTGAGAAACCTATATTAATGAAGGGATATATTACTAATAATAGATGACCTTTATATTTTAAAGATGGACTTGTATGAGAGGATTATGCACCCTTCTAAAGGTGAATGAAAAAATATGTTGACCAACCATAGTGAGGTCAATTTTATGTTAAGTGTCATGTTGAATTGGAGTGTGCTAATGGATTTCCAAAATATAAATATGTACATGTTCTATGGTAATGTTTGGACTAGGAAGATAAACCCAAGTCAGATCAAGAATTTGAACCAATTCATGTGCCCCTATATTTTTTGGAATATATTAGTAATCCTCCAGGATGGGAGAAAGAATAATTATTTAAATCAAAGATGTCATCCACTAATATTGGACATACTAATATGCTAATATATCTTATGGTATATGAATATATTATAGTCCATATATCATATACAATATATATTTTAAAATATCCTATGAAGCTGCCAAAATTTATTTGTACTTCATAATGTTATGCTTAGGTATATATAACATCACATTCTCAATTTCTAGGATATACTAGAATAAATATTAAAATGTAAAAAAGTTTATATATCCCCTCTTTTCATCCTCATACATTTAAATACGGTGATGGTAATTATGAAATGCAATACTGATATGTTCTTAACCAATCCATACTAACATTACATGCTACCATATTTCATTTGAGTGAGAAGGGATATGAACTTGCACACTGGTTGCAATTTAACATCTATATTGACATTTTCAGGATGTTTAAAAATATTTGAATATAATTTCGTTGTGTAGTTTAATACCATTCCACTATGAAGTTATTATGTAGTTATACTTTGTGAACCAAGGACTTGTACTTTGTAGTTTACCATCATGTTGAATGTGATTTTTTAATCTTCCTAGCATCATTTGATTTGGAAATTTTCCAAAATTTATGCATTGTGATAAAGAAGAATTTCTACACTACATAATATCATGTGACTAGGAT
Source organism: Viscum album (assembly GCA_963277665.1). NCBI lineage: Eukaryota > Viridiplantae > Streptophyta > Magnoliopsida > Santalales > Viscaceae > Viscum > Viscum album. The sequence goes on from OY728143.1 coordinate 39,661,744, forward strand.
GTTATCCATGTTGTTTTTCACCATTTTGTGTGGTCATTATCTTATTGTATAACACCATTCAGTAGTACATTGTCAGTCATATTTTGATTATGGTGAAAGAAAGTTTTTGTTAATTTTATCATTATGCGACTAGGATGTTGTCTGAATATTAATGTCATATAACATGGATTTTTCATTTTTTTAATATCATGTGATAAAGAAATTTCCATGATGATTAAGTTCATGAAGCTAGGATATTTTCAGGAAGTATAATGTAATGAAACATGGAAATTATCATACATTTTAACATAGTTTGTCTATGATATATGGGATGACATGTCCTTTTGGAGGGATTCATTTCTGATTGAGCCAGAATTACTCTTATTCATGTTACATGAGTATCATGATTATGTCTATCAATCTAGGAAAAATCTAGTTTCTTCATGAAATAATACTTAATGAAAACAAATCTATCAATCCCAATCCCTATTTTCTAATTTTAAGAACAATAGTTAAGGTCATAATTAATCATTTAATACCACGGTCTCTTGGTCATTAGGAGCCTATGACACAATTACTCAACTAAACATGCAATTTATGTAGTGTTATTCTTAGTAATAATTTAACATATCCGATTTTTTATATTACATAGAAGTTTTTTCCTTTCACTCTAGGTGACAAGAGGGACATATTCTTCTCTATAACATGTTTGTTCAATTCCGAGTTACCACAATTCTAGTGTAAGGATTCTAGTTTTAGTGGTTTCCATTTTAATATATATATTTAATCTTCTAAATCTAATTTGTAACGATATTAAATCTCTCTATTTTTTCCCAATACATCAATGAAACATGAAATAAATGTATTGGACCCATAACTCCACCTCTTGTGGCATACCCTTTGTTACGAGTTTGATCAAATAATTCTCTATGGAATATAAAAATTACCTTCTCACATGTTCCATCATGAAGGAAAATAAATTTTCTTTTATGACTACAAGAGATAGATGACCATGCTACATTCCTAGTGTGGCTCATATTATACTATAAATCTTGTAACAGGGCTATATTAGGATCTTGGGATTAGATGCCTCTATCAATTTCAATTTGGTTGTCACTTATGGAGTATTAGGGGAATTATATTTTAATGTAATAACCTATGACCCAATAATGATTCCTCAAGTAGAATGATGACATGGCCTCAAGCATTCCTCCACAAACGCTAGAGGATTTAGACATGTAGTAAGGGTCTAATAATATTATTGTTGGGATACTATAAAATCATGACAAGTGTAACCTATTGGTATAATAATAAATAATTTGATCAATATATGAAGAAATATGAAATAATGGAAGATATTATTATGAATATTAACAACAGAAAAAATAGAAAATTCAAAATATATATAATCATGCATACATGTCTAGATGATTATAGAAAGTACAACAAAGGAAAGTAAAACTTGTATAAAAATATTATACCTAAATAAAGAAAATTAATGACAATCACAAAGGGATAACTCCATCCACAACTTGAGATCCATTCCAGTCTTTTTCACATAACACTCAGGTATTAGCATTCCAGAACAAACATAATTCAAATGACCTGAACATGAATCCATTAGCTCTGTTCGCATACCACGATGTAGTGGAAACCTGATCATGGTGTAGCATATACTTTATATGAAACTATAAATTTGGTATAAAACTATAAACACAATGAATATAAAATACAGTAGTGTGGATATATGATAGGTGAAGTAGTAAATAAATTAAAGTAAACTAATTTGTTTAAGTACCATGTGACACCATACCGACCAACCAGATTCCTTCTAAGCTAGGATTAATTTTAATATATATATAAATATATATAATATATATAGTAATATGAAAAATAATCATATGTAATTTTATATCGATATATGTATATATATAAACATAGTCTCAGCCAAGAAAAAGGTGTAACGATCACATCCTTGTGTAATACTACTCTTAATAATAATACGTTGTCATATTAATAAATTAGGGACATCATGTCTTAGAATCATAATAAATATAGGATTACATTCAGAGTATCATGAATAATATCATGTGGGGTCTAATCTGACCTCTAAATTTAGGGGTTGTGAAACACATTCCCAACAGACCATGTTATGTGGATTCCATGCCAACAACCTATAACCTGAAGGTATGAAACATCGTAACCAAAAACCACTCACAATGACCATTAAGATATTATTTAGAATAATTTAATACAGTATTCCCTATGACCACTTAACCCTACATTTCGTAAAATGTAAATCGACATCACTCAAGGTATAATGAATCCTTTTTACAATATTCATTTAATAATTACTAGCCGGACATGTGTTTATCCCAGACATTAATTAAATTCAATTATAAATAATAATGAATTCCATGACCACAAGGATTCCACTAATCCTTATAATTATTTATTAAATAAGGCAATGCATGGAACCATTCCATTCATCAAAATTTGATTAATAATAAATAATAAGGGTAAATCCCCAATAATCACATTTACTATTTAATTATAAACAATGTATAGTCTATGTCATTCCCAAATAAAGATTATATAACTATTCCATTTAATATATAAATAATTTTAATGTTATGGAAGGAACATATACCATTAGAAAAAACCGAATTCACATTATCAATCAATTCACAATTTTAGTATAATACGTCATTCATCAAATTGTGGCTTTATTAGAAAAAATGAAATCTAAATTTATAAGATCATTCAATTCTAATCATGTATATCATTTAACTATGGTGGATTAAAAACCTCTAATGTTATTTTAATAATATTTAGACTAACATATTCCAAGTGTAATAACCCGAGTTTTTAGATTGGGTCAAATCCTGACACTGCTTGAAATTTTTGACCTATTTCTAGGAAAAAACATTTAAAAGATGGGGAGGTAATGCAGGTGCGCATGGTTGGGGAATGGTCTGAAAAAAACATGTGGAAAATTCATACGTAGTCTCTAGATGATACAGTGGGCTCTGCATGGGCGGTGAAAATTTTTGAAAACCATTTGGGGTAACCATGAAGCAACAAAATGGTATGGTTTTTATGTCCAGGGCCTCATGTGATTTCTCATTCTTTCCACTTTTCTTCCTCCCATTAGTGTCTCACACGAAGAGTATAGCATCCCGGACTTTTATAACATTACTATTACATCTTTTCAAAGATAAAAAACATAATAGTATTACACATGGATGATCCAGAGGTTTAGTGTCTTGGGAAAACTAGGACCATACATAACAAATACAACATCAACCATAAACATTTATTTAATTTCTTCTTCACTAGCTTCTTAGTGGAACTTGTCCTCTCCTTAGTACATGTATGAACCTGTGGATATACATCAAAAGGGGCGAGCTAGAAGCCCAGTAAGAGGATATATATGAACAATATATCATGGGGTGAGCATAATCATGACGTAGGCAAAAGATCATGAACATGATAGGAGCATAAATAAAAGACTTCAAATGTGGCAATGCATAAAAAATGAAACATCATGTTTCAGTGGTTAACTACCACACATACTTTTGAAAAAAGCTAGAATCATGTTCACACATCATTTCACATTTACTCATGAGATTCATCACTTTACCCAATGCATTGGAGCGCTATATAATTCCGGGCGCACCCGTGACATTTAAACATTCATATTGCGCTATATAATTCCGGGCGCACCCGTCACATCATAACATTATCATTATCATGATTTCCACATAGAACACATATAAAACATGTACACAAATAACCCACAGAAATTAATGGGTTTCATCTCATAATAACACATTCATAAGATTTGGGTTCCCAAAAGAAAGAGGGAACAATATACTTGATACAAGAACCATCAACCTTGAATGAGAGGTAAAAGGTGAGATCTTGAAAGAAGAATTCATTTGGAAATTATTTTGATGGACATAAAAACCAGTGACAAACATGTATATCCCAGAAAAGTAATGTAAATAATGAACAAAAGATATTTGAGGAGTAACCATATCAAAAATGGAGTGAAAGATGGATAACCCGAAGGAAGAAAATTGGGTTCGAGATTTCCCCTTACCTTGTACTCGAATGCCTCCTTCTCTTTAATGTCCTGTATAATGACATTATATTCATTAATTAGAAATTCCAGAACCTTTTATACATTAATCAGGTTCATTCCGATCTCATTATTTCATATTATGTTCCTTTGGATGACTTAGAGAGTTTAAAAACATTGTTCGGGGATGTTCATTTTTATGGTTTTCTTGAACGGTCTACTTGTATTCTTAAATTGTTGTTTGGGTAGATCATGGGTAAACATCAAGAACTGATATTACATGTAATTTATGATATTACAGAATCTTGAATAATTTTATATTAAGTTATATTAGATCCATGTGGACGAATCGTTAGATAATAATTAAATGAAGATTATTTGGGTTAATTTGAGCGGTTTTTGGATCACAACGAACTCATTTTAACTTTTCACTTAGTAATATGGACATAGGTTATTTCCAGAACATAAAATAGAACATAATACATAGAAAATATTCTGGTTCAACTATAGAAATTGTTTCATTACCAGATTGAAGGTATAAATGGAAGAAGAGAACATGTCGTTTTTTGAAGGTGATAAATTATCACCTCATGAACAACGTTCTCTTTAATAATATAAAAGGAAGAGGGAAAGGGTGTGGGTGATATAATATACCATTAGAATCATAATATTACAGTATGATTATAATACTGGAGTTACAAAACAATTTGGATGAAGATAGGTTGGGAGATATCAAGAAAGGAACTTGAACTTGAAAGGAAATTTAAGGAGAAGAGGGAGGGAAATTACCTCTTGAATCATTCACTTGAGAACCTTCTTAAAGGCCTAAGCTTGGTCTTTTGATGAGACCAGAAGCTCTTGGACATGGGTAAGGGGCTAGGGAAGATGATTGGGTAGAGCCTATACAATACTTAAAGCTTAATAGGTGTGGTTTGGCAAGAGGAGGGGGAGGGCTTATTAATACATGAGGAGAGAGGTGTTTTTGGTATAAAATATTGAATAAAATAATATATCATAAGATACACTTGTAATAGTAGTTTTTTGACATCCTAAATCATATATTAATATAATAAAAAAAATTAGGCTTTAACACTTTTTTATAAGTCGAATTCATTAATTTATTAAAAGGAAAGTGAAAGAAAGAGAAAAAGACACTTTAAGAAATCACCTTTTGACTATAGGCTTTGGAAAGTTCTTTTTAGGATTGAGAATTGTATTTATTGTATTTCGAGGAAAAATTTATGAAATTTAATATGTTTCGGCCGAAACTATGGTTCTAGAATGTTTATGTCATTATTACATCATTAATGATGCAATTTAGTGTGCACCGATTATGCGAAAAACTGTAGTTTTTACTATTCACCCGAAATTTTAAGTATTTCAGAATAAACTAAAAAATTTACCCCTACAATTTTTCGACATGTAGAATCCAAAAATTATGTCCATTTTTCAAAAATAATTTTCTAAATATTATTAATTTAAAAATCATATTTTACTTTAAAAAACAGTTTTTAAGATTAAAACTGAATTTATAGTTCTTTCATAAATTACGTAGGGTTTTATAAAATTATCTAAAAACTATTAGAAATTGATTCAATAATTTATGAATAAATTACAAGAAAATAAATATTCTTTTAAATTAATTAATTAATTATAATTACTTATTTATGACTTATAAAATACCAAAAATGTTTAATGAGGTCAAATTGTCACTTTCTAAGACGTCTAAATTTTATTTTATTATTCATAGGTAATGTTACTCTTATTTACTATTCATAAAGGTCATATTACTATTCATAAGTGGAGGTTACTATTCATAAGGGTAGGTAACTATTCACCAAAAATTATTTTTCTTTCATTAGACTCCAAAAACTGTCTTGAACACAACGGTGTATGTTGGATTTTTAAAATTCCAAACATAGGGGTGAAAAAATTATGTTTAAAGGTCACTTATCACTCAATAGTTCATTATTTTGTGTTTTTATGACATATATATAAGAAGGGAATTTTCCATTGAAAAACTTTGGGTTGTTACATTCTTCCCCCCTTAAGAAATTTCTCCCCTGAAATTTCACTTTACACAAACAGGTGAGGGTACTTTTCTTTCATTGCCTCTTCTGGTTCCCAAGTTGCTTCCTCAATCTTATGGTTCATCCACAACACTTTGACAAGGAGGGTTGTCTTGTTGCGTAGAACCTTATCACTTTGGTCCATAATTTTTACCTGATGCTTCTCATAGGATAGATCATCTTCAAGCTGTACCACCTCTGAGTTTAGTACATGTGAGGGGTCATGTATGTACATCCTCAGTAGTGATACATGAAACACATCATGAACTTGAGCCATATTTGGTGGAAGTTCCAGACGATAGGCCAAGGCTCTTATACGGTCAAGGATCTCAAATGGGCCAATACACCTTGGTCTTAACTTCCCTTTCATCCCAATTCTCAGGACTCTCTTCCATGGAGATATTTGAAGGAAGACTTTATCTACAACGTCGAACTCCAAGTCCCTTCGACAGTTGTCAGCATAGCTCTTTTTCCGACTTTGAGTAGCTTTGATGTGTTTCTGGATGACTTGAACCTTCTCAGTCATCTCCTACACAAGATCGGGTCCATGTAGCTTTCTTTCTCTAACTTCATCCCAACAGGTTGGAGTTCTACACTGCTTCCCATAAAGAGCTTCATACAGAGCCATCTGAATACTTGAGTGGAATCTATTGTTGTATGAGAACTCAACCAATGGAAGGTGCTGATCCCATCCACCTTTGAATTCTAGAGAGCATGCTCTTAGCATATCTTTGAGTGTCTGAATAGTCTTTTCAGACTGGCCATCGGTTTGGGGGTGATAGGTCGTGCTAAAATTTAATTCAGTACTCAAAGCATGTTGAAGGCTCCTCCGGAATTTAGATGTGAACCTTGGATCACAGTCAGAGAAAATCGAGAGTGGAACACCGTGCAATCTCACTACTTCCTCCACATATATCCTTGCAAGCTGTTCAAGTGAGAGGTCTTCCTGAATAGCAATAAAATGGGCAGTCTTGGTGAGTCGATCAACCACAACCCATATCGCATTATTTCCTCTTGACGTCTTCGGGTGACCCGTGACAAAGTCCATAATAATGTTTTCCCGTTTCCACATGGGTATAGGCAATGGCTGCATCATACCTTTGGACTTTTGTCACTCAGCTTTAACTTGCTGACATACCAAGCACCTTGATATATATTCTGCAATCTTCTTCATCATGTTATACCACCAGAAGTGTCCTCGGAAATCACGATACATCTTGGTACTTCCAGGATGGATAGAGAAAGTTGATCTATGTGCATTATCCAATAGATCTTTCTTTATCCCGGGTGATGAAGGCACACAATGTAACGTTCCAAACCGAATCACACCATCATCGTCGATATGGAACTCTTGCAGCTTCCCTTCCTTTACTGCATTCACCCTCTTTTGTATCTACACATCATCCCTTTTTGCTTCCTTAATCTTCTCTTGGTTAGATGGATGTGCAATAATTTGGGAAAGGTAGGATGTATCCCATGCCCTTACGATTCCCAAATCCATCCTTTGCATATCCAAGATGATAGGGTCGTTCTCAATCCTCAACATGGATAGAGTAGCAGGTTCTTTCCTGCTTAGAGCATCAGCTACCTTGTTCTCCTTTCCAGGATGATAGTGAATAGAGAAATCGTAATCCATGATTAGCTCTAACCATCTCCTTTGACGCATGTTGAGCTCCTTTTTTGTGAATATATACTTTAGGCTCTTGTGGTCGGTGTATATGTCACACTTCTCACTATATAGGTAGTTCTGCCAGATTTTCAAGGCAAAAATCATGACTGCCAGCTCTAGATCATGCGTCGGGTAGTTCTGCTAATGGATCTTCAACTGTTGTGAGGCGTAGGCTATAACATTATCATTTTGCATGAGTACACAACCCAATCCTTTCTTTGAAGCATGGTTGTATATCACAAAACATTCTCCACTATTCGGTAGTGTGAGTACAGGTGCAGTGATCACCCTTATATTTAGCTCCTTGAAGCTTCCCTCACATTCTTCCATCGATAAATACTTTACCCCTTTCCTTGTTGACATAGTTAGTGGGCTTGACAATCGTGAGAAGTTTCTCCCAAAAGGTCGATAGTATCCAGCCAATCCATGAAAACTATGGATTTCTATGACACTAGAGGGCATGAGCCATTCCTCAATCACCTTTGTCTTTGAAGGGTCCAAAAAAATTACCTCGCTTGTGATCACATGTCCCAAGAACGTGACTTGATTCATCCAAAAGTCACACTTTCTGAACATGATGTACAACTTCTCCATTCTCAATATCTCCAACACAAGTCTTAGATGTTCTTCATGTTCCTCCTTGCTCTTTGATTAGATGATAATATCATTAATAAAAACTACCACAAATTTGTCGAGGTAATGTCTAAAGACTCTATTCATCAAATCCATGAAGATTTCAGGGGCATTAGTAAGTCTGAAGGGCATCACCAAAAACTCATAGTGCCCATACCTTGTACGGAAGGCAGTCTTCTGAATATTTTCCTTCTTCACCTTTACTTGATGATATCCAGAACGAAGATCCACCTTTGAGAAGTATTGAGCTCCTCTTAACTGATCGAACAAGTCATCAATCCTTGGGAGAGGATACTTGTTCTTTATGGTGATCTTGTTGAGTTCCCGATAATCGATACACAACCGCATGGTACCCTCCTTCTTCTTTACAAAGAGAACTGGAACACCCCAAGGTGATGCACTAGGGCATATGAACCCTTTGTCCAGATGCTCTTGTAGCTGCTTCTTTAACTCCTCCAGTTTGATAGGAGCCATCCTATAGGGGAACATCGAGATAGGAGTAGCTCCGAGTATGAGTTCAATTGAGAACTCTACCTCACGATCCGGGGGAATTCCGGGTAACTCTTTGGGAAATACATCGACGTATTCCCTTATGATGGGAATTTCCTCAAGGTTGGCACTTTCCTTCGACTCAACCATTTGAGTGAGGTATGCTTCTTCATAGGGAATTATCACCCACAACATTGAAGGATTTTTCAAAGGATATTCATGATCTTCCTTGAATTTGTAGAGGAGCATGGGATGGTTCGGAATATGAAAATATATTTCCTTTTCTCGGCAGTTGATATGGGCTCTATATAACGAGAGCCAATCCATTCCCATTATAGCGTCGAATTCCACCAAGGGAAGTATTACGAGATTTTCTGGAAGAATCTTCCCACATACGTCAACAGGAGAAGAGTCAAACACTTGGGTTGCATTGATTTCAACACTTGGTGCTATTACAGATATCTCTACATCAATGTTTTGGGGCTTCGATTCTATAGTTCTAGCAAACTTGCAAGATATAAATGAATGTGTAGAACCAGAATCAAATAAGACTTTTTCCATTCTTGAGTCAATAGTAAGTGTACCTTGTACGACTTCATTATGATGTTCCACCTCCGTAGTAGTGATGGCATAATCCTTCCCTTGTTCCATTGGCTTTGGTGGTTGTTGGCACTGGTTACCCTCAAGAGCTCGAGGTTTAGTGTACTAGTTTGAATAGTGCCCTAGCTCCTTATAGTTGTAGCATTGAACCACGAGTGGTTCTCTCCTTTCATCGGGTATATTATCCTTCCTTTTCATGTCTTTTCGACACTCGTGAGCTTGGTGTCCTTCCTTCCCACACTTAAATAATTTCGTCGTACCTTTGAGGCAGTTCCCATGGTGCAACTTCCCATGTTTGTGGAATGTGGGTCGTTGTGTTTTCTTCCCATCTTTATCACTAGATCCACCATCTTGAAACTCCATCATTTTTTTCTTATCACCATATCCATGGGACTATTCTCCAAACTACATATCCACTTTTAGGGCACACCGAACAACTTCTTCATAACTCCCAAAGTCTCAAATTACAAGAGCCTTTCGAAGATGTGGTTTTAATCCACTAAAGAATCTATCAATTTTGCTATCATTGTTGATAAAAAACTCGAAGCATACCTTGCGAGCCTTGTGAAATTTTCTTCATAGGTTGTGACAGATTCTCCTTCAATTTTCATGAGCTCTATGAATTATCTCTCCATCTTCGTGAGAATAGTTCTTGGGAAGTACTTATTAAGAAACATTCTCTTAAAGACTTCCCATTCCATCTCTTGAATTTCCTCCCTTGGCTTGGTGTTCTTAATCAAAGCCCTCCATTTATCAGCTTCTCCATCTAGATGATAAACGGCTAGAGTCACCTTCTCTGTCTTGGAACAGTGAAGAATATAAAAGATCTTCTCCCTGGAGTTGACCCTCTGTTCAACAACTAGTGGATTGGGAGATCCACAAAACGTCGGTGGTCGTTGCCGCATAAAACATTTGATAGCTAGTTGCTCCCTCTATGGTGAAGGAGGATGTTCCCCATTATTATGTTCATTATTCATAACCCGATATATTTGGGTAAGCATCGCCATGAAGTTTTGAACTCCACCTCCAAAATCATTTGGGATGTCGTTCGGGCAACCGTTGCATTGGCCCTCGTAAGAATTGTTGGCCTGATTTCTCCTGGTTCCCACCATTTTCTAAAATAGAAGAGGTTAGAACAAAACATAAGTAAAAAACTCAAGAATAACTTATTCATTTAAACAATTATACCAAAAACATAACATATGGGATCCCTAGGTAAATATCCTTTTGTAAATATTTGTACTTAGTCTCATGCTAGAGGTTTTCTTTAGGGTTCACTAATCCTAATTCCCAAATTAACTAAAAATTTCCTCTAATACCAACTATAGCATCCCGGACTTTTCTTACATTACTATTACATCTTTTCAAATATAAAAAACATAATAGTATTACACATGGAGGATCCATAGGTTTAGTGTCTTGGGCAGACTAGGACCATACATAACAAATACAACATCAACCATTAACATTTATTTAATTTCTTCTTCACTAGCTTCTTAGTGGAACTTGTCCTCTCCATAGTACATGTATCCACCTGAGGATATACATAAAAAGGGGTGAGCTAGAATCCTAGTAAGAGGATATATACGAACAATATAGCATGGGGTGAGCATAATCACGACGTAGGCAAAAGATCATGAACATGAGAGGAGCATAAATAAAAGACTTCAAATGTGGTAATGCATAAAAAATGAAACATCATGTCTTAGTGGATAACTACCACACATACTTGTGAAAAAAGATAGAATCATGTTCACACATAATTTCACATTTACTCATGTGATTCATCACTTTACCCAATGCATTGGAGCGCTATATAATTCTGGGCACACCCGTCACATTTAAACATTCATATTGCGCTATATAATTCCGGGCGCACCTGTCACATCTTAATATTATCATTATCATGATTTCCACATAGAACACATATAAAACATGTACATAAATAAACCATGGAATGTAATGGGTTTGATCTCATAATAACACATTCATAAGCTTTAGGTTCCCAAAAGAAAGAGGGAACAACATACTTGATACAAGAACCATCACATTGAATGAGAGGTAAAAGGTGAGATCTTGGAAGAATAATTCTTTTTGAAATCATTTTGATGGACATAAAAACCAGTGACAAACATGTATATCCCAGAAAAGTAATGTAAATGATGAACAAAAGATCTTTGACGAGTAACCATATCAAAAATGGAGTGAAAGAGGGAGAACCCGAAGGAAGAAAATTGGGTTCGAGATTTACCCTTACCTTGTACTTGAATGCCTCCTTCTCTTTAATGTACTATATAATGACATTATATTCATTAATTAGAAATTCCAGAACCTTTTATACATTAATTGGGTTCCTTCTAGTTTCATTATTTCATATTATGTTCCTTTGGATGACTTAGAGAGTTTAAAAACATTGTTCGGGGATGGTCGTTTTTATGGTTTTCTTGAACGGTCCACTTGTATTCTTAAATTGATGTTTTGGTAGATCATGGGTAAACATACAGAACTGATATTACATGTAATTAAAGATATTAAAGAATCTTGAATGATTTTATAATGAGTTATATTAGATCCATGTGGACGAATCGTTAGATAAAAATTAAATGAAGATTATTTGGGTTAATTTGAGCGATTTTTGGATCACAACGAACTCATTTTGACTTTTCACTTAGTAATATGGACAGTGGTTATTTCCAGAACTTAAAATAGAACATAATACATATAAAAAATTTTTGTTCAGCCATAAAAATGATTTCATGACCAGATTGAAGGTATAAATGGAAGAATAGAACATGTCGTTTTTGAAGGTGATAAATTATCACCTCATGAACAATGCTCTCTTTAATAATATAAAAGGAAGAGGGAAATGGAGTGGGGTGATATAATATACCATTAGAATCATAATATTACAGTATGTGTATAATACTGGAGTTACAAAACAATTTGGATGACGATAGGTGGGGAGAGATCAAGAAAGGAACTTGAACTTGAAAGGAAATTTAAGGAGAAGAGGGAGGGAAATTACCTCTTGAATCATTCACTTGAGAACCCCCTTAAGGGCCTAAGCTTGGTCGTTTGATGAGACCAGATGCTCATGGACGTGGGGAAGGGGCTATGGAAGATGAATGGGCAGAGCATAGACAATTCTTGAAGCTTAATAGGTGTGGTTTGGCAAGAGGAGGGGGAGGGCTTATTTAAATATGAGGAGGGAGGTGTTTTTAGTATAAAATATTGAATAAAATAATATATCGTAAGTTAGACTTGTAATAGTAGTTTTTTGACATCCTAAATCATATATTAATATAATAAAATTCTGTTTAGGCTTTAACTCTTATTTATAAGCCGAATTCATTAATTTATTAAAAGGAAAGTGAAAGAAAGAGAAAAAGACACTTTAAGAAATCACCTTTTGACTTTAGGCTTTGGAAAGTTCTTTTTAGGTTTCGAATTGGATTTATTGTATTTGAAGTAAACATTTATGAAATGTAATATGTTTTGGCCGAAACTAATGTTCTAGAATGTTTATGTCATCATTACATCATTATTGATGCAATTTAGTGTACATCGATTATGCGAAAAACTGTATTTTTTACTATTCACCCGAAAATTGAAGTCTTTCAGAATAAACCCAAAAATTTACCCCTACCATTTTTCGACGTGTAGAATCCAAAAATTATGTCCATTTTTTTAAAAAAAATCTAAATATTATTAATTTAAAAATCATATTTTACTTTAAAAAACTGTTTTTAAGATTAAAACTGAATTTATAGTTCTTTCAAAAATTACGTAGGGTCTTATAAAATTATCTAAAAACTATTAGAAATTGATTCAATAATTTATGAATACATTACAGGAAAATAAATATTCTTTTAAATTAATTAATTAATTATAATTACTTATTTATGACTTATAAAATACCAAAAACGTTTACTGAGATCAAATTTTCACTTTCTAAGATGTCTAAATTTTATTTTATTATTCATAGGTAATGTTACTCTTATTTACTATTCATAAGGGTCATATTACTATTCATAAGGGTAGGTTACTATTCATAAGGGTAGGTTACTATTCACCAAAAATTATTTTTGTTTCATTAGACTCCAAAAACTGTCTTGAACACAACCGTGTATGTCGGATTTCTAAAATTCCAAACATAGGGGTGACAAATTAATGATTAAAGGTTACTTATCACTTAGTAGTTCATTATTTTGTGTTTTTATGACATAGATATAAGAAGGGAATTTTCCATTGAAAAACATTGGGTCGTTACAAGGAGAGCTGACTGAAACATCAAATCCTTCCATGACCTTCATCTGAATTCCATTTTGAACATTTTTTGATCTGTTGGAACCCCCTTTGTATGGTAATAATTCCACTTCAGTGGGATTTTCTTGATTTTAGTCTAAGATCGATTTATTAGGGTTTGATCGGTTTTGTTTCCTTTGTAGATATACCATGTTTTAGACCTAATTAGAGTCTGTTATCGGAGGATTTTCATCGTACGAGTCATTGGTTGGTGGTGAATTCATTCATTCGTGTTATTGTGTACATTTGGGTGGCGCAACCTATGGCGCGTTTTCAGGTATTTTGAGAGAGACCCTAATTTATCATTTCTTTCATGTTAAGTTGATTATTAGATCAATGGGGTACCTATGGGTATTCCATTTTTCATGTTTTTATTGAGTAGGTCCTGGTAAGTGGTTGTTACTCATATGGGGTGTTTTGGTCGGGGTGCCAAAATGGTTTTAATTGAACTGTATTATTTTAAACTATTGATTTTAGTTGATTAATCCTTGATATGAATTTTTAGAGGTTGCTAAGACCTAAATGATATTATGGGACTATTTATTGGTTAGGGAATTCAACTGGTTAGTTTTTTTCCTATTTTAACTGTTTGTCCCATCATTGTATAAGTGTTGTGTAATATTTCATATAACAGAACCTTTGAGTTGTTCTTGGTACTGTTGAGTGATGCTAATCATAGGTTCATCTTGGCCCCTTTTAAATTGGGTGGTTTTGAACATGGGATTGGGCATCAGGGACGTTGGCTTGAGGCAGTACAACATTCAGGATGGGCATGGCCTAGGTTACTGGGATGGAGAGTCAATCAGACTTGATCAGCATGGTTTCTAGGAAATGAGGTGTCATATGTGTAGTGGATAAGGTTCTATTTTGGTGATTATCGCTCACCAGGAACTTTGAGTATTGTACACACATAGTTACTCTGTGATAAAGTGATTTTGACCACTCATGTGGGTAGAGGCCCCTGTAGATGCAGTTTAGGTATTTTGGTTGGTGTTGATTTCCATAAGAAGCCATGTGGGAGGTGAGGATTCTTCAGAGGATAGCATTGAGTATATCAGGTTGGGGGCTGAGGCTCTATGTGATTTGAGGGTAGGTATTGATGTCCATCGTGTTACTTATTTGAAGGTGGATATCATCATCCCTCTGGTTACATGATTTTTTGGGATGGTATCATTGTCCCTCTGGTTATTTATCTGAGGGAATACAGTGTTGTCCCACCTATTATTTATTTGAGAAAAAGCATTGGTGTTCCACTAGGATACTTCTTGGACGTTCATTCAGAATGTCGGTACATGAGGCTTGGGGTGTCAGGAGGTAGTTGGTGTCGAACTACTATTCTTGGGTTGACTTTAGGATGTATGAACATGTGACACGCGGTGTCAGGGGGAACCAGGTGCTGTGTTACATGACCAAGATTCTGGTGATGGATGAAATAGGTGACACTCCATGGTGGCTACTCAGCACCAGTGGAGTTTGTTTATATTTTAGAATTGTTATGTTTACTAATTACCTTATAAATTCATGCCTGGTTAAACACTTATTTTGCGTACATACCTTTGGGTGGTATCCTACTGAAATTTGTCTCATACCCAGCACGTGCCCTTCTAGACTCATGAAGACTTTATGAATTTACGTACAGAAAAGATGTCCGCTTCAGGATATGGGCTGCGTTTGTTGTTGCATGGAGATGGTATGGACCATGAGGTCTTACCTAGATAGAGTTACTCTATTTTCATTTCTTTTCATCGATCATCATGCTTTCCTGTTATAGATATAGTTGGTTATCCAGTGGCTCCTTTTTATATTCAGATATGTTTGACCTACTTTGGATACATGTTTTGTTGCTCAATACTAGTTACATGTGATTAACATGTTGTTGTGTTTACTTCTGTTGTGGTTGTTTACATTTATTTCTTCTTCTGTTTATTGTTATTCAATGTGCATTCACTCTGCGGGTCTTGTTCTAGTATACTATGTCATTTATTTCACTGGATCTTTACTATTATACTCGGACTAGTACCATTATTATACTCTGAGATGGTATATCATCCCCACTATACCTACGAGACCCTCTCTTCTAGTCGGTAGCCTTTGGAATTCTGGGAGGTGTGCCTAAGGTAGTTACACCCGACACGTTTAACACTATTATGGTGTCTGTTCGGGTTCGGGTCATTAAAAATTTATATAAGAGGAGTTCATGAAATGGATTTAGTAGCATCGTTTTACTAGATACTAATGATATTGAGAGTTCTATTTAATTTTGGTTGGTTTTACTATTTTGTAAATGGTAGACTGGTGATAGGTTGTTACTGGAACTGGGTTTCTAGCTTGTGCCTGAGTTCTTGCAGACCCAGGTATGAGGAATAGACCATGTTTCCATCGGTGGAAATTATTATTTTTTCTTTTTTCTCAGATTACAGTTTATATTATTTCTATCTCGGTGGCTCCATTGGTGTGTAATGTTTTATATTTTGATGTTTAAACCTTGACCTAGTGCGGTAATGGAGAATTGGACTTTGACCGATATGGAGAGGTGTGATTTTTTGGCTCTTGATAGGCACATTTAGGTTATTTCAATTTCATAACTGCACGTATGCTTTGTGATGTGATAATACCATTTGAAGAAAATGTCAATTTTCATGCTTTGTATTCATGAAATGTGAAATGGTGAAATTCCAGATAGAATTTCTTGCTTGTTGAAATGTGTGTGAGATGCTGTATATATTGTACAATTTCATGTGAAAAGGTATTTGTGTTTTTCTCTGGTATGAGAAAGCAGGTACTACCAGTTGAGGTGATTTTGATCATCAGGATTGGGTGACTCGGTCATTGGTTTGAGGAAATATTGGTTATCTGGACAGGCTTATCCCGAAGTACTTTTGATACATGGATCTGTTAGGGGCAGTTAAGGAGGCCCTGAGGCCAAGATGTCATGGGCCATGGTTGAAGTGTGGGAGATTAAGGGTGGTAGTTGTGTGTTTCCTTTTACTAATTACTTATATTTGTTGATAATATATTGTTATATATATGGGATTTCTAACCATTTGTAGTATTTAGTAGTTTCCTTTTTGGGCGACTAAGATGGAGGGTTAGAAGGGAGATTGTACAGTGATGCAGGTGGAGGATCAGGTTCAGGATTCAGTGCAGGCAGAACAGCAGCCAAGTTTGCAGCATTTCGACCATTGCTCGACGAGCAGCTCTATGCTAGCCTAGTACGTGTCTTGTTGGGGATCCATAGAGGTGCGCAGGGAACAGATCAATCTAAGGAATATCAGATTTGGGAGTTCCAATCGCAGCACCCAATTCTTTTTTTGGGTGAGGGTGGTCCACTGGAAGTTGAGAACTGGATAGAGAGCATGATGATGATCTACAAGTAGCTCATGATGCATCTAACGTATAGGGTCAAGCTAGAGACATACATTTTGAGAGGATGGGTAAAGTGTTGCTGGGTTGTGCATGTTTAGGCTCGCATGTATGAGATACTAGCAATGAATGACTTTGAGAATAGGTTCTTTGGTCACTTTTAACTGGAGATGCTGAGGGAGGAGAGAGCTTAGGAGTTCTTGATTCTTTAGCATGGAGACATGTCTGGCATGGACTATGCAGCTACATTCTCTTAGTTTTCTTGATTTTCACCTGGTATGGTATTCAGTGATGTGGAAAGGGTGAGGCGCTTCAAGGACATCTTCTGACACGTCATTCAGATCTTGGTGAATATCTTCAGGCTAGTTTCTTTATCATAGGTGGTGAATCAGGAACTCATAGTAGAGGGAAACTAAGGGGATATGCCCTAGGTTGGCCGGGGAACAGTTTCAGGTGATGGTTCAGACAAAAGGAAGCGAGGAAGAGAAGACTTCCAGCAGGGTAGTCAGACCAAGTACTCAGCTATACCTCCTCATAGCAGTTCAACAATGGTTTTAAATTGGTGTGGACATCCAGTAGATGTTCAGACTCATTGTTATAGGCCTCCAATGGTGTGTCGGGCTTGTGGATAGGCTGATCATATAGAGAGGTTCTGCAGGCAGGATTCTCAGATAGCCGTCAGGTTGGGACCAGGAAAAACTGTAGCATTTGGATTTGGATCAGGTTCGGTACCATGAGAGGGTAGTTGAGTTTCAGCTACATATGGAGGATGCGACAGATATAGTGGGATCTAGATATGGGGTCTGAGGCGGGTGATTTGAGTAGCTCCATAGGGAGGTCAGGCATCAAGAAGTCATACATCAGGCAAGGTGCATGCTGTGGAGCTGCCAGAGGCTTAGCTGGCTGTTGAGCCGATGATGGTTAGAGTTACACCACGGTTGTGGCCATTATTTCCTTGTTCTCTTCTATAAAAACATGTAGATGCATGTCTTTATTGAGTGAACATTATGCTCATGATCTATGTGGACTAAATATATGCTAGTCAATGGGATTGGTACCATATCAGGTGCGTGATATATTTATATATATATATATGTATGTATGTATGAGATGAGAAGCATCTGGGGATCGGGGATTCAGGTTACTGGAGGTGCCTTGGGCATTGAGGAATCGAGGATGCTATTTACATGAGGTTCTATGGGCATCGGGGAATCAAGGATGTGGGTTACTTGAGGTGCCTTGGGAATCGGGGATTCGAGGATGTGGGTTACATGAGTTTTTGGCTGCAGGTTTGTTATGAGAATCCATGGGACGCATCACCTCATGTTGGCAGACACCAATGCGATACGGGATGCATTTGGGTGTCGGGATTGAAACGGGGGTGCCAATGAGGCACAGGGGTGACGATGCATCATGAGAGGACTGTGAGTCAAAAAAAAAGTAAACATTTACATGTTATGAATTTTGTCTGGTTGAGACTGAGTTAGGCAATTCCTATGGTGAGGAGCACCTTGAGAAATTTAGCCAGAACCATCAGACTAGGGAAGTCTGAGGTACTTTGATCAGGGAGGCATGTTCGGTGCCATCTTCATGTTTCGTTTGATAGCTTGGGTACAATATATTTTAAGGTGGGGAGTTTGTAAGAACTCAGGTTTTTAGAACATGTCAACTCCTGACCCTGTTTCAAATTTTTCACTTGATTCGGTGGAAAAAAAATTTAAAAGATGGGGACGTAATGTAGGTGCGCACGATTGGTGCACAGTCTGAACAAACCATGCGGAAAATTCATGTGAAGTCTCTAGGTGAGACAATGGGCTCTGCACGGGTGTCGTACGGTTTTTCAAACTGTGCAGGATTTCCATGCAATGTTTCTGGGTGAGGCAGTGGCAACCGCACTGTCGCCGCATGATTTTCCAAAATGTACGGGGTAACTGGGAAGCCACTTAATGTTAGGGTTTTTATGTCTTGAGTCACTTGGGATTTCTCATTTTTTTCAACTTATCTTCCTCCAATTCATGGCTCATGTGGGGAGAGGCGACTAGACCTTCAAATCCTTCCCGGATCTTCATCCAAACTCCATTTAAAACATCATTTGATCTGTTAGAACACCCTCGACAAGGCCTTCATTCCTCTTGATCCGTTTTTCATGATTTTTTTTCCTAGATCGAGTTATTGGGGTTTGAGAAGTTTTTATTCATTTTTAGATCTACTGTGTTATACAGCTAATAATATGATTTTATCGAAGGAGTTTCATTATATGAGTTTCAGGTAGGTGGTGCATACCTTCTTTCATGTTTCCATGTATATTTGGGAGGCGTGGCCTATGGTGCGTTTTTGGGTATTTTGAGAGAGACCCTAATTTATCTGTTGGTGCATATTAAGTTTCATATTAGACTTATGGGTTACCTTTGGGTATGGTCTTTTTCATGTTTTAATTGAGCAGGGCTGGGTGAGTGGTCGTTGCTCATATAGGGCATTTTGGTCGGGGTGCCAAAATGGTTTTAATTGAACTGTCTTAATTTAAACTTTTGTGTTTAGTTGATTGAACCTTGATATGAATTTTTAGAGGTTCCCAAGACATAATTTCATGTATGGGACTATCTTTGGTTAGGGAATTCAACTGGTTATTTTTTTTTCCTATTTTAAGTATTTTTCCCATGATGGTATATGGTATGTGTAATATTGAATATACTGGAACCTTCAGGATGTTCTGGGTACTATTGAGTGATGTTGATCATAGGTTGGGCATGGCCTGAGTTCTTTTGGGTGGGTTTGACAATGTGATTGGGCATCCTGGATGTTAGATAGAAGCAGTGCGACTATCAGGATTGGCATGGTCTAGGTTACTAGGATGGTGAGGCCATCAGTCTTGAGCGGCATGGCTGCAGGGACACGAGGTGTCAGATGTGTGGCGGATTAGGTTCTATTTTTGTATTACTGCTCACACGGAACTTTGAGTAGTCTGCACAGATAGATACTCTGTGATGAGGTGGTTTTTACCACTAGTGAGGGTAGATGAAACCATATATGTGGTTTAGGTACTTTGGTTGTGGGTGATTGTCGTAAGAAGCCATGTGGGAGGTGGGGAGCCTCCAGGGGATAGCTTTGAGACTATCTGGTTGGGGGCTAAGGCTCGTTGTGATTTGAGGACACGTATCGCTATCCCTATGGTTAATTATTTGAGGGAACATATCGCTGTCCCTCCAGATACATGATTTGAGGGCATGTATTGCTATTCCTCCAGCTATTTATTTGAGGGCAGACATCATTGTCCCTCTGTTTATTTATTTGAGAACATGCATAACTGTTCCTCCGGGTTACCTCTTGGGCATGCCATTTGGATGTCAGTACATGAGGCACGAGGTGTCAGGAGGCACAAGATGTCAGGTTACTATTATTGGGCATGACTTCAGAATGTCGGTACTTCAGACACACGGTGTCAGGGGCATATGATGTCGGGTTACATGATAGAGAATTCTGCTATGGCCGAAACAGGTTACACTCTATGTTTGCTGCTGAGCACCAATGGAGTTTGTGTTTATTTTTTCATTGTTCTGTTTACCACTTCCCATATAAATGCATACCTACTTAAACACTTATATTATGTATGAACCGTTGTGTGGTAACCTACAGAGATTTTTCTAACATAATGCATGGGGCCTTCGGGACGCGTGCGGATATTATGGATTAACATGCAGGATAAAGTCCATCTTTGAGAGCTAGGCTGCGTTAGTTTTTGCATGGAGATGGTATGGAACATGAGGTCTTACTAAGCTAGAGTTACTCTGTTTTGTTTTCTTTTCTTGTATATGTATGCTTACTTGTGGTAGCTTCAGTTTGTTAGCAAATAGCGCCTTTTTATATTATGATTTGTAAGACCGACATTGGATGCATGTTTTAAAGCTCAGTAGTAGTTACATGTTATCATCATGTTTTTGTGTTTATTTTTTTTCTACTGTTTTTAACATTTATTTCTTCCATTGTTTATTGTTATTAAATGTGCTTCCACTCTGCGGGTTTGGTTTGAGTCTGCTGAGTCATTTATTCTGCTACATCTTTATTATTATACTCGGACTAGTACCATTATTATCCTCCGAGAGGGTATAGCCTCGCCACTATACCTATGATACCCTCGCTGCTTGTCGGCAGCCTTTGGCATTCGGGGAGTGGCACCTAAGGTAGTAACACCCGACCTGTTTAGCACTATTCGAGTGGTTGTTCAGGTCCAGGTCATTACACCACGGGTTGTCGAGTCATAAGGTAGATAAAAATAATTATGTGATATTCAGATCCAACCCTAAATGCGTTATTTTGGTTGAGTTCCAAACATCATACCATGTATGCAGGGGTTCTAAAACACATCACAAGGTGGTATATGAATTTTATTAATGGAATGTCATATTTTAGGAGTAAAATCTTGAAACTATGGTGTATGAAACAACGATTATTAGATATAAACAAGCCAACATTGAGTAAAAAGTTCAATTCAAACTTAATTATAAAAGTTATAGTCTACTAATCAAATATCAACACTATAATGTATCTACTTTCTTAGAAATAGAAGAAACATAAAAAATTCTAAATTATGGTTGATTATCCCTCACCAGAATAACTACATCAACATAACATTAAGTGATTAAATTATCATGACTATTCAATATATTACCAATGGTTATCCAAAAATATAGATTGTGATCTGATATAACACATAATGTAAGCGATCTCTCCATTCCTGTAAGGGGAGGATGAAGATATCCATGGGAGGGGAAGAAGTGATGTGCATATGGGATTGTATAAGAGGAAAATGTATGAAAATTATAGAGGGAAAATGGGTATATTATTCCTTTTTATGAGGCATAGAGTTTTTTCATATGGTTAACCAACGAATTTTCTAATTGTACCTCTAAATGGGGCCTATAAGGTTTATGTTCTTGTTTTGAGGAACAATGTTGAAACCTTGACATACACCTATGTAAATGATTAAAAATTAGCCACATGGAAATGAGTCTTGGTTTTACTAATTATAAAAAATAATTTAGAACCCATAACACAATTATATGAGCTATGGAGTTTCTTCTATAGGATCACAGAGATTAATAAAAAATTTGGTGCCCTACTTTTTTATCCTGAACATGATGTTTTAGATATCAAAATTCATGACACTCAATGGAACTCTATTGACATATCATGAGTCTGTAAATATGAATAATAAGAACTTATTTTTGAGTTCAAAATCATGAAAATACATTCAAATACATGAAATAATGTTCATTTGTCAACATTTCTAAAAAAAATCAAATAACCTTGTAACGTCATTACTATTTGAAAACATAGTTCATTTCTCCCTTCCGACAAGAGAACACCTCATCCCAAAAATGACTTTTGGTTACAAAAAAATCATTAAACCACTTATTTGTGTTATTAGGTTCTGTAAAATTGGACAATTTTCATTTCCAAATGCCAAAAAAATCTATAGACATCAGTTTAACAATGTGGTAATTGGCCATAAAAACTCATGAAAATGATCATATCCAAAAAATGATGTACTGAGATGGTTCTTATATGATCCAATATAACAATATAAATGATCTTATTGTCACCTCATTCAATGACCAGCCTATGGATATTCCTACCATAGGTTCTACCATATAATATCCAACTCTAATCCGTGGTACACTAACCATAGTAATTTCATATTCATGTAATACCAAAGTTCTTTAATTAATATTTAGCAATTTTTTATCAATTTGGAATCCCAATTACATATCAGGACACATCACACCCCTCGGTAGATTGAAATTATATAATTAAAATAGACTATATTTTTCATGGTCATGATATTTTTTCACGAAAATCCTTGGTTGACATGTATTTTACTCATATCAATTTCATTATCAAAGTGGTTCCCCAAAAACTATAGTGTACAAAATTATAATAAAACAAATCGATCAAGGACTAAATGATTATCCCAAAAAACACGTCATATGAGGCCAGTGTATTTCAAAAATAGATCCTGAAACCATTAATCATTGGTAGAACAATATATTCATTTATTAGTATCCGCGTACACCATAGATATTTCTAGTTAATTATCTAGCAATAAATCTATTGGTTTTGTCATGTTAATGCACGTACATAGGTGTTTGACCAGTTTAGCACATTGCATATCACTACCCTTTTAAACATACCATTTTAGCCTGAATGAATTCTGTGGTGACCATGAGATGATCGAATGGTTTCCAAGGAACCCATCAAACATAGTCCCTACCGAGTGTATACTAGTGACACTTCGATGGATAATCAAATATTCAACATATCATGAACTTTGACATAGTTGAAAATAGTATCCACCATTTGGTAAACTAAAAGGAAAAACAATTATGGTCCATGAACCTAACCATGATTTTCCTACTTGGTATCCCGTGTATAAATCATCACTACAAATTCATCTATGAAGAACCACTCTATCAAATGTTATCTCCCACAAGGTCTACATATCGAGCGCATTGGCATTTTTATTTTCATTAGTGTATAAATAACTATCACTCAGTCTACTAATATGATATCAAGATGGGGGATATGGTCATCAAAAATAATATATTACACCAGTAGGATACCCAGAATACTAGAGCCTCTCCCTTCAATGAAGCACTCAGTATGGATTCGAACTGACCATATCCAATTACACAATGGAAACAACCAAAGCACTACTAGACAATTTCCATTAAGTGATCTTGGATAATTTTGTTAATGTGTCATTATTATCCAGTAAAAATGTCATTATAACATTTATAATCACATTATTGTTCAAGAATAATCTCTAAATTATATCCCTAAAAATTACTTTTTTTAAAGGTTGTGTACATTGCTAACTATTTCATCATCATGTGACCTTACATGCACCAAAACTGTTCTAGATTATTATCCAATGGGAATTCAAAAGATATGATGACCACCTATAATTGTTAATTTCATATATTCCTTATCTATAATTTTAGGGAATTCTATAAGTATTTTTGATAGGATGATACCATCCTTTAAAGTGTCTTAGTCCTCATTTACTAAGAATGTAACTCTTCCAGGGCACATGTTCCCCTGTAACATTTGACTGAGGTTATTATACATGACCAATGAACTGTTACCAACCATAAAACTAAAATGAGATAGACTATAAACATGTATAAAATCTCTCATCCATATTAAATTATACATATTTGTGACAATACTTCTGATTTTCATACACATTTTCCATTCATTCATTCCTAAAGGCCATTACCAACTGACTATCAAAATAAAACACCTAATCCTTTTTTGAATACATCCTGAGAATTATGATGGGTTTAATTTAAAATAACTCCATTGTCACCATTATCAAGAAAAGAACAATCAATGTATTGTAACATCTCAACAATTTATCATTTTCATTGATCCTCTATGGCCTGAGGTATAATTTATTAACTCTGAAGGTACTATTTGTATCGAACCATACAACCATAAAATTCATATTCAAAACAGCACACAATATAACACAATCAATATTATTAAACAATCTTTGAATCTACTAGATAATGGTTTATAAAAACAATAATCCTAGGGTCATATTATCCCATATGACTGTTAGCCTAGATGAAAACATACCAAGACTTCCATGACAAAAAATATAAGAAGGTTCGCGTGACTTTCTACGTGGATAAATGTGCTCTAAACATATATAACCAGCAAAAACCAAGAATTTTATGATAATAAATCTATTTAAAATGATATTCTAATAAAATTAACAACCATCAAGAAAGGGTTTTTTTTATAAACTGTTTGTCATACTCAGAAAAAATGGCACACGAATGACACCTCATGTCTGGAACAACTAACATGATTTTATCCAGTTATTAAGGTTCTGAGGGGACTAACTATAGTAGCTATAATGTGTTTACCCTAAAAGGCGATAACACAAAAAAATTAACATGTCATAGTGTCCTGTAATTTAAGTTAAATGAAACCTATGAAATTCATCTAGATCATATATAAAACAACCATATTCCAGTCTAACTATTTTTCTATGGAAAGAGTCAGGCTAACATTTACATGTATTTTCAATCTCTAAACACTTATACCAGTTCTATTTTATACCATTTTTTTATTTTCATTTTATATCTCTAAATATATCATGTCATAGATTAAAACAATATCATGTGAGAATCATAAATAAAAAGTGGTTTCAAATTTTTTTTTCAATGTCACAAGCATTATAGGAATGTTATATAAAACATCCCTGTAAGAATTATTTATTTGACTAACATCCTATTATATTTTGATAATGTATCTTATAATATTAATTTATGAAAATTAGTTATCCATAATGTTATCATAATTTTTCATAGATAAAAAATTTTCACTTCAAATCTACAATGTAAATAATTTTATAGGCTGTAATTGGAATTTCAATTAAAAAACTCCTAATATGTGTATAACTCAAAAGTATTTAAAATTCCATTTATTAATGAATAGGGTGAAAGGTAATGTAATATTCCACTATATGTTTATACATGAACCCATATAGGATGTGTTGGAATATTTAAATAACCATTTCTATATTAATTAAACATAACTGTTTGGGGTTATTTATTTTGCCTTAAAGATAATTTATTGGAAAAATATGAGGGACCCATAAATTTTACCAATATTAAATTATGCCCTCATTGGATACTTTTGACAAGAATTTTTCACCATGACTATCGAACTCGTGAATATTAAATTCACTCCCACAAGAAATATTCCCCATCGATTCGGCATGGGTCTAGTTGTGCATTTATGAATTTACCCATACAGGTCATCATTCATAAGTGATAGAGTTACAGGCCTTTATAAATGAAACTATTTCATGTAAAATCAGTCTTTTAACAGAATTTATATTCATACATTGGAATCTATTAATAACTATCCCAAATACAATTGATCAAGTTTATAGGTTATTATTTTCAATTTATATTGTTCGCATATACTTTATAGATTGAAAATTGGATCCCATTTAGTCATAACAAGTATTTATTAGTCCACATAATCATTGGACCATGGATAAAAAATGTCATTAGTTGTAAGTTAAGGTTCCACCATTATACTATATATGAAAAAAAATTACATTGTTCATAACACATTAATAAAAAATCATATACCACAATTGCATCAATATATGATATCAAAAGGAGTAAATAAAATTTTATAAATAGAATACCAAATAAGTTTGGAATATAAATGAAAATTACACTAATTAATCATCTAATCATATTAAATAGTTATGTCTGATAAATAAATAAAACTTAATGATATAAAGACATAAATATATGTAATCATTAATACATGGTGACAAAAATAAACATTCTTTTGAAACAATCATGTCACATCCACCATGTTATGAGGTAGTAAAATAATTACAATTAAAATTCATGGTGTATGTATTGGATGTGAATAATTATGTTCCGATAATGATTCATGTGATTCTATATCAATTAAAATCTATGTAATGTCTCAAATTTTTTCATGTTTTATTTTAATATTATGTGGGAATTATTTCGAGACCAGTCTTCAATATGGTGGGCAGTTCCAAGGCCCGTTGATCCCAAAAAAAAGTTTTATTTAAATAAAATAATTTAATTTCTACGCACGTGGTGTTATCCATAAAAATCTGAATAACTCTTGATCGGGTGCTCGGATCAAAAATCTGAGGGCACTGTTGCATCTGTAGTAGCGGGTTTACCCTAGAAGAGACCTAACATCGGACAGCACAGCCCGATGGTGAAATCAGGTTTTTGGACATAACTGTAATAAAATATTTATTATGTTTTTTTATTAAAAATCATTGATACATTTAAATATTTATATTTTGTCCTTTCAAATAAAGGTTTTCGCAGGGTTCCAGGGTTACAATCCTCATAACACTGAAACCCTTGGAGGCTCTAGAGGCTCTAGAGAAAACCTCCTGATGTAGCGACGATGACGCTACGAACAGATCTTCGCCAATGAATACCGTGGATCCAGGTAGGCCATTTGATCTCTTTGTGATTCCTTTTCCCCGTTCCTGATTCCTACGATGAACACAGACTAATCCACGAACAGATTAGCCCACAGATCTATCGTAATTGTGGGATGGGCTTTTGGGGGGATTTTGAAAAATTTACCCATGTTTATTTTTATTGTTGATTTTGGCTCCTTTTAAGCCTATTAACTGGAGAATTACTATGCCGTGACGAATGACAGTGGAGGTTTGTTCATAAAATTTGTTTCAATTGGATTTTCTTCCCTTTTCCTTTCACGCGTTCTTCGCTTTCATCATGGGGAAATGAACAATGGATCATTGTGCATTAATTCTGCGATGCAATGATACCAAATTATTGAATCGACACCGCTGTGATCTTGTGGAGGTGCAACGACGGTTTCGATGGATGGATAGGAGCGGATCAGAAGATATCATTCTTCGAACAATTTCTACATGGGTGGCCAGAATCGAATTTCAAAGCTGATCGAATGCCTGAAACCCACGTATTCAGAACCACGATTATGAGGTGGCCTAGCATCTTGAGTTTCGCGGAAAACAGACAGCAGAATTAGAAACTGAAAGATGGGTCAAGGCGCAAAGGAAGAAAACGACATTCTGGAAATTTCCCGAATACACGACATGTAGTATGGGCTACACGACATGTGTTCATCGGTGGACCACCTGGTGTGTACTCTGAGAGTACACGAACATGAGTTGGGTACATGGCCAAGGACACGACGTGTATACCATTCCCCAGACCGACCCAGCCAGATATATGGGATACCCCGTGTCCTGGTACATGGGCAGGCGACACGGATGGACATCGTGTACGGGCATATGGCCATGGTACACAGGTGTTTCCCAGTTGAGAGTACATGGTGTGTGCTTTTAATTACACACCGTGTATAAGTTTTCATATATGACATTGATTTTAGACACATGCCGTTTACACAGGCAGTACCCAAAGTTAGTGAAAATTGTGTGTTATCCTTCTAAAAGATGTGTCGTTGTGTTTTAAACAACTTGGAAGGATGACACAAGCCATTACATGGGCAGTACCCACGGTCATGGAACACAGCGTGTAACCATACTACATGACGTGTAACCTGTTTTACATGGCTTGATCCAATTTCCTTCTATGACTTGGACTAGTTTCCTTAGGGTTCGTCCCCTTGGTCCTTCTCGTGAAGGTTTACGGTATCATTTCAAACATACATGACTATGATCCCTTCATCAGGAATTCTTGAATAGAAATGTTGGAATCCCCTCTGTGAGACATGGCTCCAGATCCTGTATTCATTCCGGGTACTATAGGTAGAGTTATTCGTATCGACGTGACCAAATTTACCAGGGCATTGATCCTATGTTTAGTGGATTAGTTCGGATTGTGTTGCTGGACTCACCCCATATATATTGGTTGTGATCCTCATCTGAGAATCATGTTCTCATGTACTTGTGGATTGTGTTCTCTTGGAGCGAGCACTTCATGTCTCTCTCTTCAGACCTAGGAGTGTGTTCTCCTTGTAACTTGATTAGTGGAATCTTCGAGCTGGATCTTCCTGGTGGTTTCACGATAGTCGATTGGGTATGAGTATATCTGTATATTCTTATTATATTTTCTATAGACATATACTGTGTTGAGATGCTATATCATGATTTTGTGGTATTTCCTTATTGTATTTCCTTCTTGGTTTTGGGGTGTCCTACTGGGTATTGTTATACACACCCATTCATGGGCTTTGGCTGCACATGTTGTGTCTTATGCAGACGAGCAAGCCTTTGACATAATTCAAGGTGGACCAGGACCGGACGGTACTCAGTGAGATCAAGTGGGTCGATGTGTGTTCCTACAGATACAGATTTCATTCCATGTACCTTTCTTTAAATGTTGTACTTTGTTACATACTTCATATTGGTGGGATTGTAATTTTGGCCTTGGGTATTACACTTAAATTAATTTACTTTCTAGTCGTACTCTGTTGGTTTGGATTTTAGTTTATACATGCATTCAACCATTTTAGTAGATTTTACTTTTCATCTTTGTGTGACTGGAGAAGTGTGTTCATGTGTACAGGTTTATAGGAAATGTCTCCCATGTTAGTGATATGCCAACTTGGTGCTAGTCACCAGCCCCTGACCTATTAGAGGTGGGCTTGGGGAGTTGCGGCTCAGTCCCCACTGGGATGGGTCGTGATATAGTGGTATCATAGGTGGTCTGTTCTACCATAGGATTGAGAGTCTGTGAGTTGGTTTTGGGGTAAAATGTTAAGTGTTTTGAGTTTGGCTTTCAGGCCAGGAACCCTAGTGTTGGTGTGGGCGGCCAATGTATCCATACACCAGGACTCTGATAACTTGCTTTTCAACTCGGATAATGAGAACAACAGTTGCAGGGAAAAATAATGGTACATGCATCTTATTGGAAAGATTTGTGGATTCAATGTCCTTATTGAGTTATCTCTCCAGATATAGTCACCGACTGAGATACATCTTGTTTCATTATAGGATGCCTTTGTGATGCACACCTGCTAGGATCCAGCAGCTTGATCATGTGGATGATCCCCTCAGCGATAAATCTTCGATTCAGGGACCATATCCCCCAACTTTACATTCGGGTGGTGTGACAGTTCTTCCACCACATGTGTAGTAGTTTTTAGAGCATGTTGTACCAGTGGAGGAGGAGAGCAGGCTGAGAACCCTCCATGAGTTTCAGAGATAGATAACCCATAGGTTTCGAGGTGAGCCTGACCCTCAGGCAGTAGAGGATTGGGTTGAGGCAGTGACCAGAGTCTTTCATTTGGTCAGGACAATAGCAGACCAGATGGTGATCCTGGAAGCAAGCCTTCTGCCTGGATCACTAGGGCGATGGTGTAGTTTGGTTATCAATACCCAAGACGAGGCGCCTCTTGCATGGTCAGGGTTTGAGCATCTCTCCATGGAGGAGTTTTCACCAGTTACACTGAGTGCAGTACATTTACATGAGCTTCTTCACCGCCAGCAGGGAACCATGATTGTGGCTGACTATTCATAGAGGCTTACCGACCTCTCACTGTACTCGATGGATATGGTCAGGGATCAGTACTTCAGAGCTTAGACTTTTGATAGGGGATTGTGTGGAGAAATCTGATCTTGCATCATCCCTATGAGAATTCATACTTACGCTAGGGTGCTCAAGTGGGCATTGGTGGTCGACAGCTTCTTGGTAGAGCAATGTCAGCCGACAGTTGTAAGCAGTGAGTAAGTTGGAGAGGAGACCTAGGCAGTAGGGAGCCGACGTCAGGGACCCATGCATGGGAGATGTTTTCAGATTAGGTCCCAGGATAGGGGATCTTCCGTGAAGGGTTCACAGGGAACATCCATCCAGCCTCAGGAGAGGTGATTCTACTCATGTGATGACAGGGGATATCTCTTTCGAGATTGTCCAAAACATCGTACTACTAACATGGGTGTAGTGGATGGACCACCGAGGTAGAGGCAATGTGTGGAGAAGACAGATCCGCAGGGCTACAGACGTGGTAGAAGAGCTGGGAGAGTAGCTGGAGGTGGTCGGTGTTTGGTCCTTTTACCACCACCACCCCTAAGAGGTCCACCCCAGTCTTAGGGAGTTGGTGGATAGAGGCAGCGACAACGGCATGCAACAGAGGCTTATGACTTAGGTACTCCCGTGATGATTAGAGGTACAATCTGTGTCTTTTTGTCTTTGGATTTCATTATGATAGACAAAGGTTCTAGTCATTCTTTTCTGGCTTCTTATCTTGTTCGAGACCTTTATATTCATGTTGAGTCATTGACTTGACCGTTATGCATAGAAACACCGACTGGAGAAGATTTATAGATCACACACCTTTGCAGACAGTGTGACCTGACCCTTGGAGGTGAGAGTTTCAGTTGGAAACTCTTGGTGGTAGCATCTAGGCCTTATTATGTCATTCTTGGTATGGATTGGCTATCCAAAGTTCATTCCGAGATTGATTGATTTAGGTGAAGGGTGTGGTGTGTCCGCAGTGATTGAAAGAGGTTCTCCTTCGTTAGTTAAAATAAGACCCAGGCGGCGCAGGTTAGACTCTTCTGTATGAGGGTACAACCAATTTCATACAAGTTAGCTACCCTGTCCCTTGGCGCAGCCGATGTTACGAGTTTCTAGTTTCCAACAGTGTGGAAGAGTACGAGGACATCTTTATGGATGATTTCACCGGACTACCTCATCACCGGGATATAGATTTCTGCATTGAGATACAACCCAGTATGACACTGATATCATCATAAGCATATCTGATGGCTCCTACAGAGCTTCGTGAGCTGAGGGTGTAGTAGGAAGACTTGTAGAGGATGGGCTTTGTGATACCCATTGTTTCACCCTGGTCGACCCTAGTGTTGTTTTCCAAATAGGCAGACGATAGCTTGAGGCTGTGTGTGGGTTACCGGCACTTGAATCAGGTGACCGCGAAGAACCGGTATCCACTACCGAGAATCGATGACCTCTTTGACCAGTTAGGATGGGCACGTTGGTTATTCAAGGTTGATCTACGATCAGGCTATCACCAGTTGTGAGTATGGGATGAGGATATACCAAAGACGACTTTCAGATGTCGCTACGGTCACTATGAGTACATGGTGATTCCCTTCGTCATGACGAATGCCCCAGTAGTGTTTATGGGACTCATGAACCAGATCTTTCAGCCCTATCTAGATCGGTGTGTGGTGGTCTTCATTGATGATATCCTTGTGTAATCTGCGTCCGAGGAGGAGCACGTGAGGAACCTAATGATGGTTATGGACACACTCTAAAAGAACCAGTTGTACGGGAAACTCTCGATGTGTCTGTTCGTGATATAGGAGGTCCACTTTCTGGGACACGTTATCTCAGCAGATGGTGTAGTAGGGAACCTAGCCAACGTAGAGGACGTGTTAGCAAGAGAGCCAACCTAGAGCATGACAGAGGTGCAGAGTTTCCTTGGGTTGGAAGGCTACTATAGGAGATTCATTCATGATTTCTATAGGATTTCAACACCCAAGATATCCTTGACCTGAAAGGGGCAGCCTTTCGTGTGGACGGAGAGATTCTAGCAGGCTTTTCAGCAGTTGAGACGGAGTTTTAAGAGCGCCCCGATCTTGAGATTACCCGAGGAGGGTGTCGTGTAATGCCCCGAACCTAGTTATCCAGAGTCGGTGCATTATTTTAATACATTAGCATGATTACAATGAATCAAGTCCCGAAGGACCGATCATTTTAGCAGTCTTCGAAAAATAGATCACATACAGAAATGTTACATTTGCACTTTAAGATGTACGAAACAACACTAATAATCTTTATGAATGCCATTATTCCCTTGGATTAACCCTGCATATCAATCACATTACACTTATTGGAAACTTGGGAAAAATAAAACATAGAAAGGGGTGAGCTCAAATGCTCAGTAAGGGTAAGCGATACAGTGGAAACTTTCAAAAATAAGAATAAAAATTTAAGGCAATGTATAAAACTTAAACAAAAGCCTTTTAAACTTGAACTTCAGCATAATATGGTAGAAATAAAATGAAATAATTCCATTTACATATTCACATAGATATTCTACTAATCTAATAATCACATGCAATACCACTAACAACTTTCATAATGATGGAATGCATAATGCCAGACAATCATAACCACATACCCAAGGCCTCTTGCAAAGACTATATATAAGATTTTGTCAAGGCCTTATGCCAAGACACCAGTTTGTCTCATGAGACCGACCGATGCATCGAGGAGCTATAGCGGGCTCCACCCGTCACTTACTACGTCCAATGCATTCCAGTATGAAAAGATTTAAACATAACATAAACATTCGTATTAAAAATAGCATACAAAATGTCAATACTTTTCCATAAACAATGAATGGTATAAAAATAACACATCCATAGTAAAACATATCACAAAACCTTCAATACAATAAAAAAGTTTTCTATCATAATAAATCAACTTCAAATAATCTTAAAATCCATCAAAGTATGTTGACATAGATGAAATCAAAACTATTTGAGAAAAATATCTCTTTTCTCGAAAGAATTGAAAAGTCAAACACTTATAAAGGAAGTAATTTAAAAGACATCTTTGTATCAAAGTGTCACATACCACTTTGAAACTTCTTAAAAGAAATATCATTTCAAAACATTCATGTCCATATAAATAAATCCTTAAAATCATTTTGCAAACATGGACATTAATTGAAAATATTTAGAAAGATAAATCATTAGAACATTTGAAATTTTGATCTTGATAAAGAGTAACTTTAAAAATCATTAAAATATTCATTTTGAAATCATTTTTATGAAAAATGGACATGGATGATAAAAATTTCCCAGTAAATACTTACACATAAACAATATCATATAATGATGAGATTGAGGAATTAACCCTTACAAATTTGGTAACTTACGAAACATACAACCCATGAAAGAGGTATCATAAAATGAATATGTAAATACACATAAATTAAAGTGTATTACAGAAAGAATACAATTATGGGCGGTACATACACCACACAATAGTTAATAGTGGTAATATTACATGAATCTCACGGGAATAAGGAGTGAGATGAAAACCCCTTACCTTGCACATTCCATTAGTCGTAGGTACGTTTAACCTCTTGTACGAAGATCATAGTATGTTATTAAATTATACCTGAACCATATTAATATTTATTGTATCGTACATGATTCATTTAATACTTTATATTACCCATTTAATAATAATTTCCATGTTAAGTTAACATTTCGGGTAATAATCACTTTCTTTATCGTACGTGTTTTAACTTGTCACTCTTGGTTGTATCACATAGATCATGATTTAAATACATCTAGAATATAAAACCTGATAAATATATCATATATATTTAGAATATAAATATGTATAATATACATATATATGAAATGGAAAACACCGATTATGGAGAAGGTCGTCCGTATGTACGCATAAACGCTGTTTCTGTTTTCACATAGTATTGAACGGAAGTAAGTGAATATGTTATATGTAAGAACATAAATCCTTATATATATATTTATATATATCTACCATAGAATTATTATGTCATATATTACATACTTATTATTTATATATATTTTTATATTCGTCGATTAATGGTGAACTTGGAAATGAATCTCATCACGTTCTGGAGATAGTAATCCGTACGTACGCACGAGTGAAAATATCATTCTTTTGATATCAATATAACATATAATTGGATGGTTAATCATATATACAGAATAATTATCATGTTATATTTATTACTTACATGAATTACAAATCATTATTATGCCCATCCAAATAATAATATATTGAATAACAATTACACCACGACGTGGAGACGGTAAGTTGTACCTACGCACGTATGGAGACATGTCATTCAAATGATGGATAGAATACTGAATATGGTTGTACCATATTTATAATAATATTACAGTATATAGGAGATACTGGATTAATTATTTTAGAATGGAAATAACAATGAAAGAAGAAGTGGAAGAAGAAAGAAACTTGAAAAAGGGTGGTGAAATCATTACCTCTTCTTCAGGTTCTTCCTTTTGATTTGATCAAAATGGCTCTTTAGGATGGCTTTCTGACTAAAGTAAGGACTCTAGGATGAAGTGAGGGAAATTTATAGAGTATTTGGTCATGTTTTTGTCGAACCAAAAGGCTTTGATGGTGTTAATTAATGAGAAGGGGGGAGTGTCCTTTTATAAGAGGAGTGAGGGGCACCTTTGCAAAAGCTAGAAATACTATTTTATAATAAATTCATATTCGGTTTCTAATCGCTCCAAAGTGGAATATTTAAAGGTTAAGATGGGTATGGGTCGAAAAACATTCATCAAATATAATTTAGACAGTTTTGGGTCATTATATTAACCGTTATCTTTTAGTTTTAACTCTTAGATAATTAGTTTGACACATACCATGTCACTTTGTATTTTTATATATTATAGTTAATAAACATACTATATAAATCCAAGTGACCCCCAAGTGATCCATTAATGATACAAATATCAAAACATAAGTCTCTTTTCCAAACCTTAGATTTTTAGTAAATTAATATCAATTAATAATATAATATTTTTTTAAAAAAACTCTCATACGTCAATTTTGACACTATTCAATAATTGACTTTTTTAAAAATAAAAACAGAATGATTACTTCAAGAAAAGTTAATTAAATAAATAATAATAT
The DNA here is from genome assembly GCA_963277665.1 of Viscum album. NCBI lineage: Eukaryota > Viridiplantae > Streptophyta > Magnoliopsida > Santalales > Viscaceae > Viscum > Viscum album. Next base: position 39,697,165 of record OY728143.1, read on the forward strand.
GTCATAGTATCCTATAAAAGTAGTTTAATTCATTAAAAGTCTTAAATTATATTTATTTGGGTATTTATAATATCAATTATTTTAATCTTTCACTATTTTGGTAATTGCTGCATCATCATTGTGTCATAAATAAATTAAATTATATAATGTCTAAAAATTATAAATAAAATATAATTATGTAGGAAATTGTTTTATAGTTCTAATTAATATTTATTGTAGAAAATCCAAAATATATAACCCGAAGTAAAAATTGTTTTTCAAAAGATGTATGCTTATGTCATTTTTGTATTTATTTTAACTTAATTAAAATAAAGTGTTCCTATAACATACAAGTGGCTCAATGGGGTCCCCAAATTGACCCAATGATTCCCATTGTCATACATGTATCCACAAATAAGGTTATGACACGTTTCAAGGTAATTTAGTATTATTATAATCTTATTTTTTAACCTTTATTTACCAGATTTACCCTTTAACCATGGAAAATAAAATATTTACCGAAGTAATTATTCAAAGTGCCTAAAATTAAAATTTACCTATTTAAACAATTTGGATATCCTGATTCCAAATATGGTATCCATTTTTAGAAATTCAAAACATATAATTGGGAGAAATTAATATAAAATTAATTCCTGTTGTCAAAACAAAAAGCGTCTTTTTAATGTATAATAACTATCAAAATATTGATACTTGTTTATGTCTGGTTTAATTGTGAAATTATGTCCAATGACCAAAATTGTATTGAATGGTGAAAATATATTATAAATATACTTTAAAACCACTCAAATTCATAATTTATCACTATTAATTATTTTGATTTAAAAAGATTCTTTTAATTAAAATTTAGTAATTTTCACAATTCATCAAAATATTAAAGTTATCCGAAAAGTACCAAATTTTCACGTTAGGAAACATTCGATACTCTGAATCCAAAAATGAAGTCCATTGAGAGATTAAATTTCTAAAATTTTAAAATGTAGGTATTACTATTCATAATGGCTACATTCCATACTGTCGTTTAGTAAATGCTTCGTATAAAAAGTATTCCTTTTGAATAAATGTAAAAGTCAAAGGGGTTTATACACCGTATAAAAGAAGGTTGTGTATAAAACAAAATATGCCTCAATGAAAGAAGATCGAGACGAAGTCCCATACCTCAGGTCTGACTTGACTCGATCATTCTATAATGTCCTGAATAATAAACGTGGGTTAATTTCTACTTGTTTAAGAACCTTTTTCATGTTCATTATTCCTTTTATATCACTTATTGCCATTTCATTAACACTATGTAATTATTTAAGTTAATAACGGTCGTTTTAATGATCATTGGTACTTGAGTCAAAAATAAACCCTTTATAATTACAATTTGTTCATTATCCATTATATCTAGAATGATAATCATGATGTATATATGATATATATCATATATATCCAGTATATACATTAATTTATAATATAACATAATCATTTAGAGGTATGAAATTAAATGCACCGTTCATGGATACGGTAAGCCGTACGTATGCATGAACACTACTTTCATTTCTATTTCGTATTTTATAGAATAGAATCATAATGATATAAAGGTATATTATAATTCAAGTGTAATATCATAATAAATATCATAACTCCATCCTTTATACGTCCCACATATGGTATTTAACGAATCAAATCACTTTGAGGGGGCGGTAGGGCGGTAGTCCGCACTTCCTTAAATGAAGATATTGCATTTACCCATGATGGAAACCATAAATGTATGCCCAAAATGAAAAATACAGAATCTTAAGGAAAACATAATAATATTATATATCATATATAAATATAGTGTCTTCTTAATGTCCACCTTTGTAGGAGTTAAAGGAATGTTGAACAATCATCGTTCCGGGAGGCCGAAATTCGCCATCCACAGAAAAAGTATGTTCTTTAACAATTAGATGTAGGTGTGTGCAAGTGTATCTCTAATAATTCATATAAAAACATTATAGTATATTTAATATACTATAGTTTCTACAAAATAAATGAATAAAAAGAGTTTATGTGGATGGAGAAGTAAAATAAAACAAAAGGACTCCAGTGAAGACATTACCTTAAAATCGGGTAACTCCCTTTGGTTGGAGCTCAAAGTCTTCCTAGGGAAGACTTAAGAACAATGTGAGGCTTCAAGGAGTAATAGATGGATGTGGAGAAAAAAATGGGCAGGGTTTGTCCGAGACAAAGGCTTTGGAAGTGTGGGTAAAGAGGTAGAGGTGGGGGCCTTTTATAAGAGGAGAGGATGGGCACTCTTGGAATGTAAAGAAATGTTACTTTATTTTAAAATGAGTTTCGGATTAAAAAGGTCCCACATTGATATAATTCGAGGGTAAGGTGATAAGGGTTCGAAATACACCTATCCAATAGGTTTTTGACATGTGTAGGTCATAGATTTTAAATTATCTTTTCATTTTATTTAAATCCGTTATTAATGAGTTAATCGCTGCATCATCATGATGTCATAAATAATTTAATTTATTTAAAGTCTAAAAATTATAAAAAAAGCTACTATGATGTATCAAATCTTTTTAGATTTATAATTAATATTTATAGTCAAAAATATGACTTGTATAACCCCATGTAAAAATGGTTTTAGTAAAACATTTCATGTTTGTGTCATTTTTACTTTTACATTAAATAAAACGATATTAATGTCATTTTCCTACCAAAGTTGCTCCATGGGGTCCCCATGTTGACCCATTCATTTTCTTGGTCGGCCATGACACATCCAACATGGGTATTGCATGTGTCAAGCTCATCTCATATTATTAAAACATTATTTTCAACTTAAACTACACTAATTACCTCTAATCGCGATTAAAAACATAAAAGTTACTATTAACCAAAAAATTATTTTAATCTCATTGAACCACATTTTACTTCTTAAAGACAACCATTTATGTCGGATTTTTGAAATTTAAAATATAGAGGTGGTAAAATTTCATTTAAACAAAAAATCAGTTTTTATAAGTACCACTTAGTGGTTTCACTATTCATAAAAAATTGATGTTTTTCAGAAATATACCAAAACATCACCCTATGATATATTTGATATTCGGAATTCAATAATGATTTCTATTTTAAAAAATTCAATACATATTAGTTTCATTAATTAATTTAATAATTAATTCCCATCGTCAGAGCAAATAGTGTGTTTTTATGAACCAATAAGTATCAAAAGATTGACACTAGTTTAAGTCCAATTTCAATGTGAAATTAATTCCAATGACCACTATTGGATTAAATGGTAAAAATATATTCTAATTTCACATTAAAACCAATTCAAAATATAATCTAATTATATAAATAAATTATATTAAAAATCAGTTTTGATGTAAAATGTAGTATTTTTCACTATACATTAAAAAAATGAACATTGTCAGAAAAATACCAAAAATTCACACAAAGTAAATTTTGATGTCCCAATCATAAAGAATATGTTTATTTTGACAAAAATAGCTTATAAAATTGTCAAAAGATTGATTTAAAAATGGGTTTCCATCAAAAGGCAGTAAAACAATCTTTTAAAAATTTTAGTGTATTCTATGTTTAAGATTGGATTTATTTTCATTTTAATCCTCTAAAACACTATCTAATTCATTAATAGAAAAAGATAAAAATATCTATTATTCATTACTTACTTGGGATGTTACATCCTTCCCCCCTTTAGAAAATTTTGTCCCCGCAATTTATTTACTTTTCGAATAAATGGGGGTACTTATCCCTCGTTGCATTTTCAGATTCCCATGTTGCCTCTTCCATCATGCGGTTTTTCCACAAAACCTTTACCTGATTAATCACCTTATTCTGTAACACTTGCTCCCTTTGGTCAAGAATCTGGACCGGTTGTTCCTCATAAGATAGGTTCTCTTCGAGCTGAACTACCTCTGGACTCAAAACATGAGCTGGATCTGGCATGTACTTTCTCAGCATCGAAACATGAAAAACATTGTGTACCTGAGATAAACTCAGAGGTAAAGCCACTCGGTAAGCAATTGGTCCAACTCTCTCCAGAATTTCATATGGTCCAAGGAACCTTGGACTCAGCTTTCCTTTCTTTCCAAATCGCATCACACTTTTCCTTGGTGATACTTTGAGAAAAACATGATCACCTACCTCAAAAGGGAGATCCTTCCTCCTATTGTCCGCATAACTCTTCTGCCTGCTCTGAGCTGTTCTCATGTGTTTATGTATCAGCTGAACTTTTTCTTCAATCTCTTCTACCAATTCCGGTCCCATCTGCTTCCATTCACCCACTTCATCCCAGAAAGATGGAGTTCGACACCACTTCCCATATAACACCTCAAATGGTTCCATCTGTATACTGGAATGAAAACTGTTATTATATGAAATTTCAACCAATGAAAGATGTTGGTCCCAACTTCCCTGATAATCCATCGAACAGGCTCGTAGAATATCCTCCAAAGTCTGAATTGTTCGTTCTGACTGCCCATCTGATTGAGGATGAAAAGCTGTACTAAAATATAATTCAGTACCCATTGACTTCTGAAGGCCTTTCCAAAAGTTAGAAATGAACCTGGGATCACGGTTAGATACAATGGAGAGAGGAACTCCTTGTAACCTGACTATCTCTTTAAGATACAAACGGGAAAGTTGATCTAGGGAAAAGTATCTCTAATAGGAACGAAATGAGCAGATTTTGTCAACCAATCAACAATAACCCAGATTGCATTATTACCTCGAGATGTCTTCGGTAATCCCACAACAAAGTCCATGGATGTCACGACCCGCCCTCGGTGTCCGTGCTGTGACTACCCCAAGCCCGCCTTCCATAGGCCAGGCGCTGGCGACTAGCACCAAGGCGTAAATCCCAGTAAAAAGGGAAGGCATTGCCTTTGTAAAGTAAACAAACACCACAGAGTAAGCAAACGGAAAGTAAACACTAAGAAAAAGCCGAGTACAACTGAAAGTACGGAAAAGTAAATGGGCTAGTATACAAACCCAAACAGAAAGTAAAGTACAACTCGAAAGGGAAAAACATCAACTGTAAGTAAAAGCCGCTACACCGTGATGTCCACTAGAGATCCCACCTGAAGGGTGGGTACAGATTGCTCCACTGCTCCTCGGGCCCCCGTCGTCCACTCTGAACACGTCCCGCCTAGTGGTCCACCTCCAGGTACCGTCCTTCTCTGCAAGCCTCATCCAAGATCAACGCTGTCCGTCGTCTGTAACCAGCACAACGTAGTGCGGGAAAAGCCCGTGCAGGGGTGAGTATAAGCTACTCAGTAGGGACCTCGAGACCCCTGAAGGTCTCTCAAAATCCACAAAGGATAAACCACAAAGAAAGGTACAATCACAAAGTAACAACCGACACTGCTTAGGTATATTCCCATACATATACCTAAGTCATCAATTTCAAATACGCTCCAACCTCCGAGCTCATGTACAACTCAGTCCACACAAGAAAGTAAACGTATTCCACACAGGAAAGTAAAACGTATTCCACACAGGATAGCACAACACCATCCACACAGGAAAGCAATAGGATTCAGCTCACACAGGTATACTTCTTCGAAAGACGATAAAGATGATCTCTGATCCATCTAAGTCGTCGGACCCACGAAGGATCGATAGGTAACTAACCCCCACAAAAGACCCACACATGATCGGGCCCACATAGGACCTGTAGGCGCTGGTTCACACAGGACCGCTGAGCGCAAGGACCCACACAGAATCGGACCCACACAGGATCGGGCCCACACAGGACCTATAGCACTGATCCACGTAGGATCGCTGAGTGATGTTGTCGTCGTCGAATCCACACAAGATTGGGCCCACACAGGACCTGTAGCACTAATCCACGTAGGATCGCTGAGTGTTGTAGTCTTCGTCGTCGAATCCACACAGGATCTCTGTAATGTCGTCATCGCAATCACAGTAGCAGTAGCAGTAGCAGTAGTAGTCACAGTAGCAGTCGCAGCCAGCACTAGGGTTCCCGCACACTGCAAGCTCGTTCGGAGGGTCCGCTCCACGAGCCAAGAGGCTGATACATCAACTGTCACAAAGTCCAGAGTTTATGTATCCAAAAGTTCCGTATCGTCAACAGGAACTCAACGCAATAGACGGCGCGTCGATCGGACGCCCGGTCTGAGAGTTATTGGCATTTTCGTCCCCGGGGCCCTGTTGGTTTTTAAGGCAAAACCAACCGACCGTACTCCAACTGCATCCAAACCTCGGGCAGAGTATGCCAAAATATCAGTCTCACTAAGAGGAACTCAACAAAGCTAACGGTACGTCAAACGGACGTCCGTAGCTCAAGATATGAGCGTTTCCGCTCCGAAGGCCTGGTTGGTTTCGTGTACGAACCAACCCGGCCGAACTCAAAGAATTCCGAAACCCTAAGTGTAATATAACGAAACGACCATCTCGATCCAAGGATCGCGTTTCCGCAGACAGTTTGTCATTCGGAAGTCCATGACTCAAGTTATGTCCAAAAGACCGAAAGCGTCTCGAAAACGGGGGGTCCGGGTCCTGGCCGACCCGGCCCGACCCCCCCTGGCCCGAACCGAACCGGGTAGACCCGACCCGGTCCGCTGGACCCAGCCCAGCTGGCAGCTCGGCCCAGCCGCTCAGCTCGGCCGGTTGGCCGAGCGCAGGTCGAAGAAAACGGGGGGGCGCAGCCCCCCATGCTTTGCAAATCAACGCCCCCCCCCACGTGGGGGGCCCGCTCTGCCAACATCCGGGGATTTAATTCCCCGGAATTTCCGGAAACGGCCGGCCGTTTGGCCGGCCTAAAAAAAAGAAACGCGGGACCCTAAGGGTCCCGCTCTTGGACCGTCGCGGCCGGCTTTGCCGGCCGCCTGCTGACCACCGCGGCTTAGCCGCGGTGGGTTACTCCGGCGGCGCGCCTCCGCCGCGAGTTGCCGGCGCCGCCGCGCCGGAGCGGCGCGCGGCCGCCGTCTTCCGCGGACCACCGGACGCACTCCGGTGGTCCGTTCCTCTTGCGGTCTTCACTGGCGATTTTCTCGGATCGAGATCTTCGGAACATATACCTCATTTTCCCATTTCAGATTTGATTCCTCATCACTGTCAAATCCATGTACCAAAAACAAAATTACGGAGGGTTGTCGTGCCGTGTTCGTTCGGACTGCGCCCTCCGCATTAGATGCTAACAATCAGGAATAACCAACACCCAAATGGCACAATTTTAATTAATTAGAATTGAACCTTGTTTCAAACAATTCTCACGTAAATTAAATTAAATTCCCTACAATCCTCATCAAACACTTTTCCCAATCCCACAATAGATTTAGAAGGGAAAAACATGGAAAGTGATAATCAAATTGTAGTAAACCCCTACCTCTATAGTCGCACGTTGACGTACTTGTGGGAAGCGGTCGTCGTTTCATTAACGTCGGGTAGAAGACGAAGAAGTCGAGGAGGAAGCAATCAGAGAAGACAAGTCAAGATGTCTTCATCGGTGTTCTTCGTGGGCGGCGGACGTTCTTCGCATTCTTCCACGAAGGAGATGAAGATGGTGGAGGATTTATTCAGCTTCTCTCCAAAGCTCTTCCACACCTCACCAAACAATCGAAATAAAATAAGGTCCCTCCTTATTTTATTTACTAAGCCAAGCTTTTCAAAAACTTAAATTTCAAAAACAAAACACTTAATTAACTATACATGAGTTGTGTAATTAATTAAGTGTTAAGTTATCAAGATTTAAAGAGGGAGAGAGGGGAGTTAGGGAAATTGAAAAGGTGGGGCTCGGGTGGGCCCCTCCTCACCTTAATCCTCTCTTAGGTGGTTAAACCACCCAACTTCCAACAAAAGATTTTAACCACTTAAAAGATATAAAATAAATATTGTATCACAATTTTATTTTCCTCTTCATTTCTTCCAGAAAAATTAAACAACTCCTCCTAGGCAAACGCAACTTCGGAAAAGGTCTTCTTAAGCGAATATCGGCGCTGCGAGTTCATCGGTGTCCTTGGATTTCAATTCCGAGCACCGGATCAAAAGTTAGGAATTCCCGCTCGTTCGTTCACTGAACGTACCCGAGCCGAACATTGGAAATTAATTCCGGGCACTCCGGGCCTCGGAATCAGGTGCCGTCAGAAACCGCTCTCTCGTAAAATTCCAAAGAAAATTAAGAATAAATTTCCCTTGAATTTTACGGGTCTTTACATTACTCCCACCTCAGGGCTTTACGTCCCCGTAAAGATACATCAAAAACTAGGGAAACAAATAGGGTACTGAGCACGCATCTGAGCCACCCGCTCCCATGTGCTCTCCTGGAGATTCCCATGCTGCCATCTGATGTGCACAAGAGGAATCGATCACCCACGTAGGACCCGCTCCTGTCGATCCTCTATCTCTACCGAGAGCTCTGTAAAAGTCTCCCCATCGTCAACGTCAAGCTCCCCGTGGTCAATGATGTGCGTCGGGTCGTGCACGTATCTCCTCAGCTGAGATACGTGGAAGATGTCGTGCACCCGGTGCAACTGAGGTGGCAGAGCCAGGCGATAAGCCTCCTCGACAACCCTGCTGAGGACCTGGAAGGGTCCGATGAAGCGCGTAGATAACTTGCTGCCTCGGCCAAATCTACGAATACCACATCGAGGTGAGACCCGCAAGAAGAATTGGTCGCCATCCTCGAACTCTAGTGGCCTCCACCTCCTGTCAGCATATGACTTCTGCCAGCTCTGTGTTGTCCTCATCCGCTCCTAGATGAACTGGACCTTCTCTGTCGTGGCCTGGACCATCTCCGGTCCCACCAGTGCTGACTCCCCAGGGTCTGTCTAGCACAAAGGAGATCTACAAGGTCGGCCGTACAATGCCTCGTACGGTGTCATCCCGATGGTGGAGTGGTAGTTGTTGTTGTACGCAAACTCCACCATGGGTAGGTGGTCCTCCCAGCTATGACCAAAGTCGAGGACACATGCGCGGAGCATGTCCTCGAGAGTCTGAATGGTCCTCTCCGTCTGACCATCCGTCTGAGGGTGAAAGGCTGTGCTCAGACGTAGCTGCGTCCCGAACGCCTCCTGTAACCCCTTCCAAAGCCGGGAACTAAAGGGAACATCTCGATCGGAGACGATAGATGATGGCACACCGTGGAGCCGCACAATCTCCTAAACGTAGAGACGTCCCAAGCTCTCCACTGAGCCCTGCTCTCTGATGGGTATGAAGTGTGCCGACTTGGTGAGTCGGTCAACAATCACCCAGATGGAGTCGTGACCTCTGGAAGTACGTAGAAGTCCAGTCACGAAGTCCATAGATATGCCGTCCCACTTCCACTCCGGAACCTCCAAGGGCTGTACCAAGCCTACTGGTACCTGATGCTCTTATTTCACCTGCTGACAGGTGAGGCATCGAGAAACGAACTCTGCTACTGCCTTCTTCATGCCTGGCCACCAGTGCTGTCGTCTGAGGTCCTGGTACATCTTCGCCACTCCAGGATGTACCGCCAAAGGAGAAGTGTGAAACTCTCTCAGCACTTCCTCTCGCAAAGCGACTGGTACCATGGTACATCCTCTGAAAAGGACATCGTGCTCTGCTCCAAGGGAGAAACCATCAGGTGTCTATCCCGAGGATATTTGTGCACGTCGTGTCTCATAGTCAGCGTCCTCACGCTGTGCCTCTCTGACCTGCTGTAGTAGAGGAGGGGTGACTGTGAGAGACTGGAGAAAGGCTGCTCCATCTCTATCCACAAAGGATATCTGCAAAGGGACTAGCTGCAAAGATTTCTCCTTTGCCGAAAAGTGAAATCTGGTCTCATCCCCTGGATGAACCACGTTCCTTGCCTAATATAGTCAATCCTGTCATGATTCATTAATTCATGGCATGGATGAGGTCGTAAGGCCTCGACGCTGCTACCAAGAGATCCAACCGTTACTCTCGCCTCCAAGGGTTGAGTCACACTGTCCGCATCTGTGTGTGGTCACTGGGTTTCCTCCAGTAAGAATATCGCAAGTGAGGGTCAAGTCAACAGTTTTTTTTAACTGGCACCTCTTAGTAAAAACAAACAAAAGAAAAGAAAACTAAAGTAACCAAGGAAAGTAACTTTTATTACTTCAACTTAAAGTACAAGGACACAAAGCAACACAAACTACAAAGATAGTGGCATTATGGGCAAAGGCCTCTATGCCTGGAGCTAGTCCCGCACTAGTTCACCCGCTTCCGGAGCTCCATGATCGTATGTTTCAGCTGCCTGAAGCTGTGCTCTCCCCTGAGGTCGGGGTGGACCTCTTGGTGGTGGTGGTGGTAGAGCCTCAAAGCGTCGCCCACCACCTGCTGCTCGGCCAGCTCCTCTGCCTCGTCCTCCTGCTCCCCGCAGACCGCCACGGTCGAACCTCTGCCTCTGCCTAGGTGGTTCATCAACCGTCTGCTGCTCCTCTGCATGGCGAGTCAGGCAGTCACGAGCCATGTGGCTTTGCCCGCCGCATGCATAGCACAGTCTTCCAGTCGAAAGACTGGCTCCGCGCTGTGTGCCCCGTACTGCTGAGCCAGTGTCCTGAGGTCGTCTGCCTGAATGTCTGGTCTGCCTGGACCCCTGAGTCATCCGTCGACTGCCTGCTGCAGATGACTCTGCCACGTGCCGCCCTGCGGTGGGTCTCGGTGCTGGTGTAGACTCAGTAAAGAAGCTCTCGATCAGAAGGGCCCGCTCCAGTACTCCTGTCTGTGTCAGTATGCTGAGGGAGATCAGCGATTCCCTGATATCGTGTCTCAAACCCTTCTTGAAGGTCCGGGCCCGGAAGAATGGGTCCCGTACCATGTCGGTCGAGTAGCGCGAGAGATCAGTAAATCTCGCCGAGTACTGAGCGACCGTCATGCTGCCCTGCCGCAGCTGAAGATGCTCCTGGATACGCACCGCACGAAGGGTGGCTGGGACGAACTCTGAGCGGAAGAGGCTCTCAAAGTCCGTCCAAAGAAGAGATGCCTCATCGTGCACCTGGAGCATCAAGCTCCACCATCGTCCTGCTGCTGCGTGTAGTAGGCTCGCAGCGAGGATCACCATGAGGTCTGCTGGTGTCCTCACTAGCCTAAACACACGTACTACTGCCTCCAGCCAGTCCTCGGCTGCCTGGGGATCCGTCTCCCCGCAAAACCCGGGTGGTCGCTGGCGCTGAAACTCATGCAGTGCGCTGAGGCGACGTGCATCATCAGCAGCTGGCGCTGGAAGCATCGGGGGCTCGGCGGGTAGTGCTACCGCCGGTGCCACTGCTGACAAAGGGCCCTGCACCGAGGCCTCGTCGCTCGGTGGGCTGTCATCACACTCGACTCTCGGAACCCTAGCTGGCTGCCATCATGGGGCCATCCTGAATAGGAAACAGGTGCGCCACGGTCAAACAGTATACCTGGTGAGCTGATATATTATGTAATCACAAAGAAAACTTTGAAACACACACGCAATCAATGTTTTCGTGCATTAAGTCGGAAATCAGAAGTCAGAGTCCTGGTGTACGGATACGTCGACCGCCGCACCAACACTGGACTCCTTGGACTGAGAACCACACTCAATACGCTAAACATTATTGCTTCACATAGAAAAGATCAGAGTTCGCGGTAGAACCGAACTCCTCTGATACCAATTTGTCACGACCCACCCTCGGTGTCCGTGTCGTGACTACCCCAAGCCCGCCTTCCATAGGCCAGGGGCTGGCGACTAGCACCAAGGCGTAAATCTCAGTAAAAATAGAAGGCATTGCCTTTGTAAAGTAAACAAACACCACAGAGTAAGCAAGCGGAAAGTAAACACTAAGCAAAATCATAGTACAATTGAAAGTACGGAAATGTAAATGGGCCAGTATACAAACCCAAACAGAAAGTAAAGTACAACTCGAAAGGGAAAAACATCATCTGTAAGTAAAAGCCGCTACACCGAGCTGTCCACTGGAGATCCCACCTGAAGGGTGGGTACAGATAGCTCCACTGCTCCTCAGGCCCTCGTCGTCCACTCTGAACACGTCCCGCCTAGTGGTCCACCTCCAGGTACTGTCCTGCTCTGCAAGCCTCAGCCAAGATCAACGTTGTCCGTCGTCTGCAACCAACACAACGTAGTGCGGGCAAAGCCCGTGCAGGGGTGAGTATAAGCTACTCAGTAGCGACCCCGAGACCCCTGAAGGTCTCTCAAAATCCACAAAGGATAAACCACAATGAAAGGTACAATCACGAAGTAACAACCGACACTGCTTAGGTATATTCTCACACATATACCTAAGTCATCAATTTCAAATACGCTCCATCCTCCGAGCTCATGTACAACTCAGTCCACACAGGAAAGTAAACGTATTCCACACAGGAAAGCAAAACGTATTCCACACAGGATATCACAACACAATCCACACAGGAAAGCAACAGGATTCAGCTCACACAGGTATACTTTTTCGAAAGACGATAAAGTTGATCTCTGATCCATCTAAGTCTTCGGACCCACGAAGGATCGATAGGTAGCTAACCCCCACAAAAGACCCACACAGGATCGGGCCCACATAGGACCTGTAGGCGCTGGTTCACACAGGACCGCTGAGCGCAAGGACCCACACAGAATCGGACCCACACAGGATCGGGCCCACACAGGACCTGTAGCAGTGATCCACGTAGGATCGCTGAGTGCTGTAGTCGTCGTCGAATCCACACAGGATCGGGCCCACACAGGACCTGTAGCACTGATCCACGTAGGATCGCTGAGTGCTGTAGTCGTTGTCGTCGAATCCACACAGGATCTCTGTACTGTCGTCGTCGCAGTCACAGTAGCAGTAGCAGTAGCAGTAATAGTCACAGTAGCAGTCGCAGCCAGCACTAGGGTTCCCGCACACAGCAAGCTCGTTCGGAGGGTCCGCTCCACGAGCCGAGAGGCTGATACATCAACTGTCACAAAGTCCAGAGTTGATGTATCCAAAAGTTCCATATTGTCAACAGGAACTCAACGCAACAGACGGCGCGTCGATCGGACGCCCGGTCTGAGAGTTATTGGCATTTTCGTCCCCGGGGCCCGGTTGGTTTTTAAGGCAAAAGCAACCCGACCGTACTCCACCTGCATCCAAACCTCGGGCGGAGTATGCCAAAATATCAGTATCACTAAGAGGAACTCAACAAAGCTGACGGTACGTCAAACGGACGTCTGTAGCTCAAGATATGAGTGTTTCCGCTCCGAAGGCCCGGTTGGTTTCGTGTACGAACCAACCCGGCCGAACTGAAAGAATTCCGAAACCCTGAGCGTAATATACCGAAACGACCGTCTCGATCCAAGGATCGCGTTGCCGTAGACGGTTCGTCATTCGGAGGTCCGTGGCTCAAGTTATGGCCAAAATACCGAAAGCGTCTCGAAAACGGGGGGTCCGGGTCCGGGCCGACCCGGCCCGACCCCCCTGGTCCGAACCGAACCGGGTCGTCCCGAACCGGGTAGACCCAACCCGGATCCGACCCGAACTGGGTTGGCTCGGACCGGTCCGCTGGACCCCGCCCGGCCGGCAGCGCGGCCCGGCCGCTCAGCTCGGCCGGTTGGCCGAGCGCAGGTCGAAGAAAACGGGGGGGCGCAGCCCCCCATGCTTTGCAAATCAACGCCCCCCCCACGTGGGGGGCCCGCTCTGCCAACATCCGGGGATTTAATTCCCCGGAATTTCCAGAAAAGGCCGGCCGTTTGGCCGGCCGAAAAAAAAGAAACGCGGGACCCTAAGGTCCCGCTCTTGGACCGTCGCGGCCGGCGTTGCCGGCCGCCTGCTGACCACCGTGGATTAGCCACGGTGGGTTACTCCGGCGGTGCGCCTCCGCCGCGAGTCGCCGGCGACGCCGCGCCTGAGCGGTGCGCGGCCGCCGTCTTCCGCGGACCACCGGACGCACTCTGGTGGTCTGTTCCTCTTGCGGTCTTCGCCGGCGATTTTCTCGGATCGAGATCTTCGGAACATATACCTCATTTTCCCATTTCGGATTCGATTCCTCATCATTGTCAAATCCATGTACCAAAAACAAAATTACGTAGGGTTGTCAGGCCCTGTTCGTTCGGACCGCACCCTCCGCATTAGATGCTAACAATCGGGAATAACCAACACCCAAATGGCACAATTTTAATTAATTAAAATTGAACCTTGTTTCAATCTATTCTCACGTAAATTAAATTGAATTCCCTACAATCCTCATCAAACACTTTTCCCAATCCCACAATAGATTTAGAAGGGAAAAACACGGAAAGTGATAATCAACTTGTAGTAAAACCCTACCTCGATAGTCGCACGTGGATGTAGTCGTGGGAAGCGGTCGTCGTTTCGTTGACGTCGGGTAGAAGATGAAGAAGTCGAGGAGGAAGCAATCGGCGAAGACAAGTCAAGATGTCTTCGTCGGTGTTTTTCGTGGGTGGCAGACGTTCTTCGCATTCTTCCACGAAGGAGATGAAGATGGTGGAGGATTTCTTCAGCTTCTCTCCAAAGCTCTTCCACACCTCACCAATCAATCCAAATAAAATAAGGTCCCTCCTTATTTTATTTACTAAGCCAAGCTTTTCAAAAACTTAAATTTCAAAAACAAAACACTTAATTAACTATACATGAGTTTTGTAATTAATTAAGTGTTAAGTTATCAAGCTTTAAAGAGGGAGAGAGGGGAGTTAGAGAAATTGAAAAGGTGGGGCTCGGGTGGGCCCCTCCTCACCTTAATGCTCTCTTAGGTGGTTAAACCACCCAACTTCCAACAAATGATTTTAACCACTTAAATGATATAAAATAAATATTGTATCAAAATTTTATTTTACTCTTCATTTCTTCCAGAAAAATTAAACAACTCCTCCTAGGCAAACGCAAGTTCGGAAAAGGTCTTCTTAAGAAAATATCGGCGCTGCGAGTTCATCAGTGTCCTCAGATTTCAATTCCGAGCACCGGATAAAAAGTTAGGAATTCCCGCTCGTTCGTTCACTGAACGTATCCGAGCCGAACTTTGGAAATTAATTCCGGGCACTCCGGGCCTCAGAATCAGGTGCCATCAGAAACCGCGCTCTCGTAAAATTCCCAAGAAAATTAAGAATAAATTTCCCTTGAATTTTACGGGTCTTTACAATGGATATATTCTCTCATTTCCACTCTGGCACTGATAGAGGATGAAGCATCTTTTTCGGAAACTGCTGCTCTGCTTTAACCTGTTGACAAGTCAAACAGTTCACAATAAAATCAGCAACATCCCTTTTCATTCCATCCCACCAGTAATACTCCTGGAGATCTCTATACATCTTAGTACTTCCAGGATGAACTGAAAACGGAGAACTATGAGCTTCACATAACAACTCTCTCTTCAAATGTGAATCACAGGGCACACACAATCTTTTCCCAACTCTCAAAACACAATCATTATCAATGTTGAATTCTGGCAACTTACCCTTCTGAACCAGCTCTACCTTTTTCTGCAACTCACTATCTTGCTTCTGTTCTTTCATGATTCTATCTGATAGAGATGATCTCACTGATACCTGAAACAAAATATAAGAACTTCTTGCACCAAAAACTTCTATGCCAAAGTACATCAAATCCTTAACCAAAAGAACATGTTCCAAACACAACATTGTTAATGAAGCATTACATTCTCGACTCAAAGCATCAGCCATTTTATTTGCTTTTCCCGGATGGTAATGAATTGTACAATAATAATCCTTGATTAATTCCAACCATCTCCTCTGTCTCATGTTTAACTCTTTCTGAGTGAATATATACTTTAAACTTTTGTGATCAATATATATTTCACACTTTACTCCATACAAATGATGCCACCAAATTTATAAAGATAAAACAATAGCAGCTAATTCCAAATCATGTGTTGGGTAATTTACCTCATGAGTTTTCAACTTTCATTAAAACATAAGCAATTACCTGATCATTCTGCATTAGGACACAACCAAGTCCATTCAATGAAGCATCACTGTATATAACAAACTCACCATTCCTGGAAGGTAGTGCCAAAACTGGAGCATTCACCAATCATCTTTTCAACTCCTGATAACAATCATCACATTCATTTGTCCAGATAAACTTAAAACCCTTCCGAGTTAGCTTAGTCATTGGAATAGATAACCGTGAAAAATTTCTAACAAATCTTCGGTAATAGCCTGCCAAACCAAGGAAACTACGAATCTCTGTTACATTTTTGGGTTTTGTCCATTCTTCAAAAACCGTTGTTTTTGCAGGATCACCGGTTATCCCATCTTTAGAAACAATGTGACCAAGGAAAGAAATTTGTTGCAACCAAAACTCACATTTGCTGAATTTCCCATACAATTTCTTTTCTTTTAAGGTTTGCAAAATAACCCTTAAATCTCTTTCATTCTCCTCTTTACTTTTAGAAAACACCAAAATAATATCAATGAAAACTACCACAAAATTATCCAAGAACTCATTGAAAATTCTATTCATTAAGTCCATGCATATAACAGGTTCATTGGTTAGCCCAAAAGGCATTACTAAAAATTCATAATGGCCATATCTTGTACGAAACACAGTCTTCGGAACATCTTCTTCTTTTACCTTTAGCTGATTGTACCCCGATCTCAGGTCAATCTTTGAAAAATACTGAGCTCCCTGGAGCTGATCAATCAAATCATCGATATAAGGCAAATGATATTTTTTCTTAATAGTGATGTTATTCAAGGCTCTATAATCAATGAAAAGTCTTATAGAACCATATTTCTTTTTAACAAATAAAACAGGAGCGCCCCATGGTGACATGCTAGATCGAATGAAACCTTTCTCTAATAAATCTTTTAATTGCTCCTTCAACTCTAAAATTTAAATTTGAGCCATTCGATAAGGGGGTTACGAAATTGGATTAGCATCAGGAACTAAGTCAACAGTAAATTCAACTTCCCGATCTGGTAATATTCCAGGAAACTCCTCAGAAAAAACATCAGGATACTCATTTACCACTTGCACATCATTAATCTGAATAGTTCCCTTGTTTTCAACAATATGTGCAAGGTAACATTCATTTCCATATTTTACATGTTTCTCGGCCTCTTGATATGTTATCAACAGTTATAGTTCATTCTTGTACACAAACTGAAAGTCTTTCTGAAAAGAAACTTCATTAGCTCTACAGTCAATCTTATCATGGTAAATAGAGAGCCAATCCATACCCAAGATAACATCAAACTCTACTAGAGGTAAAACAATAAGGTTCTAAAGTAGGTTCTTTCCACGGATAAGGATGGGAAGATTCTTATAAATTCTTTTTACCAAAACATATCCCCCAGGTGTTTTTACCAAAAGTTATGGAGTCATTTCTTGAGATGGTATTCCCATTTTACTAGAAATGTTTTCATAGATGAAAGAATGTGTAGACCCCGAATCAAACAACACACTAAAATAATATGAATAAACAAACAATGTACCTTATACAACTTCATTTGATGGCCCGACATCTATTGAAGTAGTTGCAAAGGATTTCACCACCCCTTTCTGCTTGTAGTCTAACTGCTTCCCATCACTCGAGCTCTTTTTCGGACACTCATTTGCATAGTGACCCATCTCATTGCACTTAAAACATTTCACTAACTGTAAATCAAATTTGAACGTACCATCACCTTGATCTTTTTTAGTGTAATCACGATCCTTATGTCCCATCTTACCACATCAGTAGCACTTTCCAAAATTCAGAAGACATTCCAAAGCATGCCTTTTTCCACATTTATCACAAACTGGAAACATATATTTCTTACCATTAGAATCTTTTGAAGAATTCTTCCCTTTCTCTTGCCACCTCGGTCTCTTATTCTGTTGGTTGTTATAAAACACTTGATCATCGACAAACTCCATTTCCACCTTCTCATCACATCGAACAAGCTTTTCATAACTTTTAAACTCACGAGAAGCTGATGCCCTTCGATATTTTGGCTTTAATCCTGAGTAAAAATGATTGATTTTACTATCAAGGTCTCGGATAAAATTTGGAGCATACCTTGCCAATCGAGTGAACCTTTCGTCATAGGTATCCACTGAGTCTTCCTCTTCCCTCAATTCCAATAATTGTTTTTCCATCAAAAGTCGAACATCATTAGGAAAATACTTATCAAGAAACATACCTTTTAATTCATCCCAGTCGAGAGCATCAATCTCATCAGTGTCTCTGATATTTTTAACCATCGACCACCACTGGTCTGTTTCACCCTCCAAATGGTAAATAGCAAGACTAACCTTTTGATTGTCCGAACACCCCATGACATCGAAAATCTTCTCCAGTGCTTTAATCCACCCTTCAGCTAGCACAAGGTCAGAAGATCCTCTAAATGATGGGGGATGTTCCCTCATTAAATGTTCCACCACTGACATGTTCCTCTGCGGTTGATCTGGCTGATCTCGTGCATGGATACCGCCACTATTTATCGCATGAGTCAACTGCGCCATTACTGCAACAAACTGTTCAGTTCCAATTCCGACCATCTCAGGATGCTGATTCGGACGGTTATTTCCTTCTTCATGCCTTCCTAGCACTGCTTCCCTGTTTCCTCTGTGGAAAACCATTCTGAGCAAACATGTCTTAGATGAAGCCTCATGGTAATCTTCAAATGCTACTTCACGTCAATTTGACTATAAAAAAATATTTTCCGATAATCATTTAATAGAATTCTAACTCCTAAAGTTATCTAAACCAACCTCTGAAACCAACTATAAGGCCCCAGCCCTAAACCTTACTTAATCACGAGTTATTATAAGATTACACATTGAGGATCTTTTCAGGTTTAGAGTTTTAGAGAATTAGATCATAAAACATGCATTACATTCCACATTTAAACAAATTGTTTACATAAAAGATAGTATTCATTTTTCCCATCAATGGAAATATATTTAAAATAAAACATGGATTCTTTCTTGACACTCCCTTGACACTATCATCATATCATGTACCTTTCCCTTGACCTATGAAAAACATTTCAAAAACATTGGATGCGCATAAAAAGCTCAGAAAGTGATATAAAAATATGGAAAGGAAACATGGGTACATATATACATAAGAATGAAATCATACTTTACCCATAAAACATAAGCACTTCAACATACCTCATCAAATCATGAATAAAACATATAAATCATAATACATAAAGGTATGTTGTGTCATTCATAACATTCTTACGAAGGGAGTAACCCTCTTGGTTACATTTGGAATACAGATCACAGTATATTCCCTAAATCACTTCGGAGAAACTTTAACGTTTCACTCCTTCGCGTTACCCAATGCATTGGAGATCTATATCAGGCTTACCCACCCTTAGTTTATCACGGAACCACCCGTCTTCATAATAATTCCTAAGAACCATAACATAATCATTTCACATAAAACATTCATAAAGGAAACATAACATTTCCACATTTCAATAACAAGATATCAATATAACACATTGATATAATAAAAACATTATGAAAACCATTTTCAATACCAAAATAAAATAAAATTAAAACATGGTATTTATTTTTCTTTTAAAAAAAGGTATGGCTTGTAGAGGAAGCCGAAACTCAAGTAATGGTCATGGCGGCGGAGAAGTCATTGTCGCCGCATACGTAACATTCCCTTTTGTCGTTTAGTAAAAGCTTCATATAAAAAATATTCCTTTTGAATAAACATAAAAGTAAAAGGGTTTTATACACCGTATAAAATATGGTTGTGTATAAAACAAAATATGTGTCAATGAAAGGAGATCGAGATGAAGTCCCATACCTCGGGTCCGACTTGACTCGATCTTTATTTAATGTCATGAATAATAAACTTGAGTTAATTTCTACATGTTTAATAACCTTTTTCAAGTTCATTATTCATTTTATATCACTTATTGCCATGTCATGAACACATTGTAATTATTTAAGTTAATAATGGTCGTTTTAACGATCATTGGTACTTGAGTAAAAAATAACCCCTTTATAATTACAAGTTGTTCATGTATCCATTATATCCAGAATTATAATCATGATGTATGTATCATATATATCATATATATACAGTATATACATGCATTTATAATATACAATAATCATTTAGAGGTAATAAATGAAGTGCACCGTTCATGGAGACGGTAAGCCGTACGTACGCATGAACGCTACTTTCATTTCTATTTCGTATTTTATAGAATTGAATCAAAATGATATACAGGTATATTATAATTCCTGTGTAATATCATATATAATATCATAACTCCATCCTTTATACGTCCCACTTATGGTATTTAACAAATCAGATCACTTTGAGGGGGTGGTAGTCCGCACTTCCTTAAATAAAGATATCGCGTTTACCCATAATGGAAACCATAAAGGTATGTCCAAGATGAAAAATACAGAAGCTTAAGGAAAACATAACCATATTATATATCATATATTAATATAGTGTCATCTTAATGGCCTCCATTGAAGGTGTAAAGGAATGTCGAACAATGATCGTTTCGAGAGGCCGAAATTCGCCATCCACGGAAACAATATGGTCTTTAACCGTTAGATGTAGGTGTGTGCAAGTTTAGCACGAATAATTCTTATAAAAACATCCTAGTATATTGAAGATTCTGGAGTTGTTACAAAAGAAATGAATAAAAATATTTTAGGGGGTTGGAGAAGTAAAATAAAACAAAAGGACTCGAGTGAAGACATTACATTAAAATCGGGTAACTCCCTTTAGTTTGAGCTCAAAGGCTTCCTTCGGAAGACTTATACCAAAAGTGAGGCTTCAAGGAGTAAGAGAGGGATGTGGAGTGACAAAATGGGTTGGGTTTGGCTGATCCACCAGCTTTGGAAGTGTGGGTAAGGAGGTATAGGTGGGGGCCTTTTATAAGAGGAGAGGAGGGGCACTGTTGGAAAGTAAAGAAATGTTACTTTATTTTAAAAAGAGTTTCGGATTAAAAAGGTATCACATTGATATAATTCCAGGGTAAGGTGATAAGGGTTCTAAATCCACCCATCCAATAGGTTTTGGACTTGTGTAGGTCATAGATTTTAAATTATCTTTTCATTTTATTTAAATCCTTTATTAATGAGGTAATCGCTGCATCATGACGATTTCATAAATAATTTAATTTATTTAAAGTCTAAAAATTATAAAACAAAAATAATATGATGTAGGAAATCTTTTTATATTTCTAATTAATATTTATAGTAAAAAATATGACTTGTATAACCCCATGTAAATTTTTTTTAGTAAAACATCTCATTTTGGGTCATTTTTACTTTTACATTAAATAAAAAGATATTAATGTCATTTTCCTACCAAAGTGGCTCCATGGGGTCCCCATGTTTACCCATGTATTTTCATGTTCGTCCATGACCTATCCAATAAGGTTATGACATGTTTCAAGCTCATCTCATATTATTAAAACATTATTTTTACCTTAAACTACACTAATTACCTCTAATCGTGATTAAAAACATAAAAGTTACTATTCACCAAAAAATTATTTTAATCCCATTGAACCAAATTTTACTTCTTAATGACAACCATGTATGTCAGATTTTTTAAATTCAAGACACATAGGTGGTAAAATTTCATTTAAATGAAAAACCAGTTTTTATAAGTACCATTTAGTGGTTTCACTATTCATCAAAAATTGAAGTTTTTCAGAAATATACCAAAACATAACCCTAAGATATATTTGATATTCCAAATTCAAAAATAATTTCTATTTTACAAAATTCAAAACATATTAGTTCCATTAATTAATTTAATAATTAATTCCTGCCATCAGAGCAAATAGGGTGTTTTTATGAAACAATAAGTATCAAAAGATTGACATTAGTTTAAGTCCAATTTTGAAGTGAAATTAATTTCAATGACCACTATTGGATTAAATGGTAAAAATATATTCTAATTTGACTTTAAAACCAATTCAAAAGATAATATAATCATATAAATAAATTAGATTAAAAAGCAGTTTTGATGTAAAATGCAGTATTTTTCACTATTCATTAAAAAATGAACATTGTCAGAAAAATACCAAAAATTCACATAAAGTAAATTTTTATGACCCAATCATAAAGAATAAGATTATTTTGTCAAACATAGATTATAAAATTGTCAAAAGATAGATTTAAAAAGGGTTTCCCATCAAACGACAGTAAAATAATCTTTTAAGAATATTAGTGTATTCCATGCTTAAGATTGGATTTCTTTTCATTTTAAGCCTCTAAAACACTATCTAATTCATTAATAGACATAGATAAAATATCTATTATTAATTAATTACTTGGTATGTCACACTATGTCTTCCATGCCTTGTAATAACTTCAAAACTCGTGGAGCAGGACATTACGATAAATGGGGTGCATGGTTTATCCTAAATGTGTTTCAATGGCTTCACGATAGTGAAAAAACTAAAAACATTTTGTAGTAGTGTATTTCATTATTGGAACATGGTTTTCATGACCATGTTTCAAAATCATGTGAAATTCACCTTCCATCACCAAATAGAGCATGATTGGCACACGATTTGTCCAATTGTGTGGTCAAACTGTGTGATGCTTATATTTGGGTGGTTTTGGTGTTTTTCACTTAAAATTATATTAAACCTAAAACATTATTCCTATTTAATTTCTATTGGAAAACACAGGGCCAACTCTCCCTTTTTGAGACCTCTTGAATACTATGTTATTATTATATCTCATTTATCCATCTATAGTCAAATAAAGAAAATGTTCATCTTTTAGGATCGTCCTCAATATGATCTATATTCCATTTTAGTCATTCTTCATTTTGCTTTATGACAATAATTAAATTGAGGTCCATGACCATATGTATTATTTTCAGGATGTTGGTCAATTTTTAAGATCAATTCTAATCCAGTCCAAAAAAAGATGATACCAGTGAGGAGAGTCGTAAGAGTACAAGGTATGTGGTATATGAATTATCCACCAAGTCTTTATGTTTTACAAAATGCTTTATTGTTCCAAGCATAGGTTATACTGAGCATTTCTATTCAATCTAATCTACCTAAAATTGGAATCCGTTCATGGAAATGGATGTCTAGTTAGACCTCCTTTTTATACTAATAACTATGAAACTATTTTTGATCCATCCAATTTTATAGAGATCCATGATTAATGTACATGTATTTTAAATCAAAATTTATTAATATTTAGCCTATTATGAATGTACATTCCTCTAGACCATAATATATTAGAGTCATGGGAAACATGGAACAAAATACATAAGAAATGGGTGATCCTGGTTTCTTATTAAGGGTAAATATGGGAAATCTGTTACCATATCAAGAATCCAAGGGTATGATTATTTTATGACGACATTTGAATATCATACACTACATTTAAATGATCATAATAATAATTCTTGATGTAAATATTTGCAGTTTATAACAAATGAATCATATAGAAATCAAGAGAATAAGCCATGTAAGTGTAACATATAAATACCATGTGGAATTTTCGATCAATATATAACATTGTGACCATATATAAGTAAAACATCTTTCACACATTATTTAATTGACCTGAAATCATTACCGATAATAGCTAAATGGGCATGAAAGCAAGTCTATAAATAATGTTGTGAACATGCTATCAGGTTCACAAAAAACATTGTGAACATGTAATCTAGTCCAAGCATAAACATATGGACATAAAATCAGGTGAATCCATAATATTGTGAACATGTAATTAGGTTCACAAATTACAATTTTAACACATAATAACATTAAGTCAGAACACTATGAATATATAATCATGTTCATGTGTAACGTTTATACTAAAGATTCATCCATCATTACCCAATTCATTGGAGGGAGATATATATCCCACCCATCTCAGGATAACATAAATTATTCATATGCCATAGAATAAAACATTCATTCTATCATGACCCATAATAAGAGATTGATTTTATAATAATCTATTCAAAACCCTTGAAATGAAAACGGTATCCTTAATATTTAATCACATCACAACATATGAAAAGGGAAATGTTTCAAAATCACTTAAGGAATGTATAACCCATGAAAAGAGTAATGTTTCAAAATAATATAAATCGTGGTGGTGAAATGGGATTCATAAACATAGTGATATTGAATAATAAATCATTCAAATAAATAATATGAATGAAACCATTACATAATTTTTATAAAGGTATGATTGAAATCAACTTATTTCATCTTAGATGGAAAATAAATTTATAATATCTTTTGAAAACAATTCATCAGTAAAATAACCATTCCTTCTTGGAAATGTTTTTTAAAACATAAAACCATTAGGATAAAAATTCCTGATAAATTATTAATGATTATTTAAAAACATATTGAAATTCATTTAATTTGACATATTCATCAAAATAATTAATGAAATCATTAAAATAGTTTTGAAACAAATTTAATTTAAAACGTTATAAAATAACATTGATAACATTTTGAAAAAATATATCTTTAAAATCATACAAATGAATTTCAAAAACAATTTTAAATCATTTTTATAAATGAATTTTTAAAAAAAAAATTGTAAAATTTACCATTTAAACAAGAAAATGATTCATTACATAAGTGATGGTGGTTAAATCCCTACATTTTGTACGAGGTAAAGAGAACATTCATTTTTCATGGGAAAAAAGATTGAAAAAATTGGATTGTTTAGAAAGTGACAAGAATTTTCCATATAAAAAATTATTAAATGAAAAAATGGGTAAAACATTACTTTAAAATATTATAGTATAGTATTATAATATTTTTGGAAATCATTTAGAAAATATTGTTTAGAAGTAACATAGTTTTCTGACTGAAGAGAAAGATAAAGTCGTACATTTGTAAGAACACTTTCATGATCATATAATGTACCAAAGATTGGAACAATGCCACAATTACGTTGATATAACATGAATAGACAATGTTTAATAAAAATCATGAGACTTCTTGATAGATGGATCATCATATTTCATTAATGGGATCATAATCATAAGCAATATAAATAAATGGTGAGATTGTAGTTATAAACCATTACCAATTTCACTTCATTGAATCATAATAAAATGTAAATAATAACATTACCAGAATAATAACATATTATTTAAATTTAATGATTCATGATATTAAATTTAAAAGGTAGTATATACATTTCATTGAAAAATATAGGTTCATGAAAACGCATGTGTCTAAAAGAAGGAAAATTGAGTCAAAATACAATTACCAATTCTGTAAATTTTGAAGCATAAAACCTATCAATTAATGATATTAAAATATATATGAAAATACAAATAATTTAAATTATACTAATAATATAATTACTCTATTGGATTTATATGAACCACTTAAACAAACTGGGTGATTATTAAGGAATATATCTCAGGAAAATAAAAAAATGAAATCTTCATACCATGTGTCATGGAGATCATTGTACTAATTAAGAACAACTATAAAATAAATATAAAATTATTAAACATATTTTAAAGAACCATATTATTATATTTAAACAATATATTTATTTATTTTGTCCTTATATTACCATCTTGTTGACAATATTATGTTATGTTTTCACTTCTTGTAATGTACTATTTCATCTTCGTATGTGTCTTAATTTGTTAAATATTTAGTCTTTATAATTATATCATGATTTGAAGAATGTAAATAATGATATAAATATCATGAATATTAATTATATGTGTGTTATAATAATAAAATTATTATATATTTATGAAATGGAATACACTGTTTATGGGGAATGTAAGTCGTACGTACACATGAATGTTGTTTCCATTTTTATTATCATATTGAAAGAAAGAAGGTAAATTAAATATATTTATATATATTATTATATATAAATAATTATTCTAGTAGTATTATTATATCATATATATCATATAATTTCACAATACCTATACTATATACATTCCATGTAGTGTATGAATGAATCAAATCTCATTGAGGGTGTGGTAGTCCATACATCCTCAAACGAAATGATCATATTAACACAAAATGGATAGTACAAATATTTTTGTTTTAAAGGATAAAATAAACATCAATAGATAATATATAAAACATATAACATATATAAATATATCATCCATCATAATTTACACCATGAGATGTGATAAAGAAACATATACAATCTTTAATTTTTGATGTGGTAGTTCACTGTACACATAAACATTATGATTGTTTCCCATTATATTTATGTGTGTGTTAGAGATGGTAAAACACCCACTCAAAAGAAAATAAGTTTATATTTAAGATCATTTTTTTAAAAAATCATGGAATAAATAGATTAAAGGTGGTGTAAAATGAAAAGAAATGAAAGGTTCTTGAGAGAAGTCGTTTCCTCTTACTTGGGTAACTCCTTTTGGATTGTGTAAAATGGATCCCTTGAATTGATTTTACCAATGGGTAAGGTTATAGGAGGAATATATGGATATTGGGAAGTTTATTGAGTATATATTTTCAAAATAAATTTGGATAGAGAGGTTTGAATAAGTGGAAGAGTTGATTGCCTTTTATAGAGAAGCGAAATGAAACACATGTCATTTTTTTAAAAAAGTTAGATGTACACTCGTTTTTACCTATCAATGTTATACAAGGAAGAAAATAAATAATTTCAGGTCATTAGTGGAATCATGTCCATATAATTGATTTTGGACATGTTTCTAGGTCATTTTTCATTTTGAATTTAAGTATTGCTACTTTATTAACCAAATCCTTCTCTTAATCATTATAATCCCTTTTAATCACATTCAATAATATTTTTCAAAAAAACAAATATTAAATTATTATACATTATAAATTTTAATTGTTCCAAATATTGAATCTATTTTTCCAAATTATAATCATATACGTCATAGAAATTAATATAATAATAATCTTGTTGATGGGACAACATTACATGTTTTAACATAAATCAGTCAAAGGTTTGATAAGTTTTTATACACAATATCATAGAGAAGTTTATTCAAATGAATTGAATTTGATTAATTTATAAAATTATTATTTACGTATACTTTTAAAGAAATTAAAACTTAACATAAAATTATAAATGAATTAGATTAAAAATTATTTATGAATTAATTTAATGTATTTTAAACTATTTAATAAAAAATGAAACCTTACAGAAAAATACAGAAAAAGTATACTAAACTAGTATTTATGTTTTATTTTCAAATTTTATTTTTATTTTCACATATTAAATATATAAAAGTTATAATAATTGGATTTAAAATGGGTTCTCAATTAAAAGGTGGTAAAACTACATTTATAAAAATATATGTTTTTAAATATATATTTGGGTTTGTTCTTCTCTTATATTTGTAAAATCTAGTGCCTAAATATTTTTTTTCAATATATGAAATATAAATTAATTTATTATCATTATCTATTAGTAATTAACTTAACATATTAATTTAAATCACCTTCTTCACAAAAAAGTATTCTTTGATTAAATAAATCCCTTTATATTCATTCGGTTTCTAAAATATTTTATAATTAATAGGTAACCAATGATTTAAAAAACATATATTATATATATAGTTTATCCTATAATCATTAACATAGTACCCTGTTATATCCTATTTAATAATAATATTTTCATAATGAATTATTTTTTGGTAACACTTGGTCTTACGTGTTATTTATGCCATCGGGGAAAGTCAGTCTTGCATGATATGTAAGCTTAACTTAGTGTTCTTTATAGATATGGGAAAAAGTTATTTTGTGTGTACTTCATGATTAAATTACTATTATATATGTTACAAGAAAAAAATAGTTATTGAGTATAAAATAAAATATTTTTACTATTGTGTGAAATGAAAAATATCAAGAAGATTAAATTTATTCGAAAAAAATAATAATTCACAATATCTTAGAGTGTTTCATTCTACCTTAGCTAAAATGAACTTCTCCCTTGAAATTCATCTTGGTTAACAGTGGTTTAATTGTTGAATGTTCCATTCATTGAAACTCACATCATGAAACTCAATAACAAATCATCACATTATAAGGTGATATTATAACTATACAGGTTTCCCAAAGTAACTCGTAATGAGACTCACACCTAAGAGAACAGAGGTGGGAGGTGAAAGCATGGACAAAGAAGAGAAATATTACCATATTGTTCTTTCGATGTGTGGTAGGGAAATGTTTTAGGAGAATGTGTAAAATCCCAATGAAACATATCTATTACTAAATAATGTACCTACTGATACATGAGAAAAAATATACACTAGGAATACATTTTTGGTTTGAAGATCCTCTTTCACAAAGGTGATGAATTTTCATGAAAAGATATAAATTCCTGATTTTAGGAATATTTCACCCTATGTTGTTCATTAATATATTTCACTACATTTTAAAAAATAATTTAATATTCTCATTCATGAAGAATTAATAGATCAGGATATCTATGATATTTCATCCCATTCATCATCAGATATCATCAACATATGGTTGTTTGAATATGAAATTCAATCTACCTAAATCCTCACTTGGAGAGATAAAACCATAATCTTACTGACATCATAAAATGTTTAAATTAAACATTCCATAAATGGTTAACCTTATAACCCTTCCGTAAAATGAAAATTCAATGCTATTTAAATAATTTCATGGAATCAGCTAAACATTAGTCCCCTAAATATCACAAAGTACCAATTGGATGTAACATTTGAAACATGTGGATATCCTCAATGTCTATTCCTTTGAAACATGGTAACAACCTTAATCTACATAATTCCTTTTATAAAACAAGCATGATTCCTTATTATAATAATTACTAGATATATTCATTAAACACAAGAAGTTGTAAACTTCATCCTTGATGAAATAGAACAATTTTCCAATAATCAGTTCAAGGGTAATATGTTCCATAAAATTTACTTATTCATATCCATTATATCATTATCCAAAAATAACTATCCCAATGTTAGGGATTAATTAAGTGTTCCCATCCTCTACTAAAAATATTTCCATTACATGAAATAAGATTTTGATGCCTTTATAACTATTCAACATGAACTTCTAAATCCTCTATAAAAAATTTTATTTAAAAAAATTATAAATTTCATTGTTCATATAACATAATAATTGAATTTCAATAAATAAATAATTCATTAATCCATATTTATTCCAAAACAATTACTCAGGCATCATCAACATAGTTCTTAATACATATTTCTGATAATACAAAATATCATTCATTATTATGATTCCATAACCTCAATTTAATAAATTTTTATGCCTACTGTAAACAATAATAGATGAAAATATAATTACTTTAACATGTAATTTGTGGTCTTAATATCTTCATAAGTATAAAAAATACTAGTACAACCATCGTTATTTCTGTTATGAGATTTTCAAATCGGAAATAGATTAGCCTAATTCCCATATATTCAATATCCTAAACAATAAATTGTAACCAAGTTCTTTCTAGTTCTACTAACTAATTAAAACTAGAAAGAATAGTCTGAGAAACATTAATCATGTTGGGGTACCATATAATAATGAGAAATTACATATACGGTGCCTAAATAATGTAGCATACTTCATTAATAAAATAAATATTAGGTTTCTCCTATGTTATTTATATCCATTATATATTTAAATCATTCATTTTTTTTATGAGTTTGTGAACTCCCAATGCATATCCCCCAAGAGTGTCAATCTAGGTGTGCATCAAAGCTCGTTATTGTGTATAAGATTTCCCTAAGTCATGCCCGAGACATCTGATAATAGTAGTTACCACTAGGAAAAACTATTACGTAGCCACATCAATATGTAGTGTCCAGATAGGGATGGATTTGAAGGAAACTATTCAATCTATCATTTTCCAAAATTCCATGATATTTTCATAAACATTGACACATCCATATACTTTCGCATAGAGAAATCACAAGACATATAATTAGAAATATTCCTAGGGTTCTAACTAATGTTTTCCTATCCATGTTTTTAAAGGATGACTAAACTCAGCCTTCAATACCAATTATTGTTCCCAAAGCATAACATACATGGATATTACATCATTGTTTATTAATATTCAATATATTACAAGAGTAACTCCCTGAGGACCATAATAGTTTAGTGTCTTTGAAAACATGGGGGATAAAATTATATCGAGGTGAAATATCTTCATTGTATCTAGAAAATATATTTCCCTATACTAATTATAAATAAACATTTCCTTCATAATAGGGGAAAATGAATCATAATAAAGGGAAATCATTCATGTTCTGAAGGGTAAATTGGGGAAAACAATAAGGATAACATGATCATAATTGTATGAGATTTTGATCATAACATTTGAAGATCATTCTATTCATATCTATAATCATAATCAAGAGGCGTGGAATAAATATTTTCCGTTTATATGACATGAATAATAATGAAATCAAAAGCATAATCCATCCATGTTTAATATATTAATAATACATGAAATTGTGGTATACACATTAATTTATATCATAGTGAACATATATACATAGAAACATCTCCACAAATTAATTTTAGGACATGAAATCAGTCCCTCTCATTGAAAAATTGACATGCAAGAAGGCCCATTCACAATATTGTGAACATTCTATCAAGTTCACACATAACATTTTTAACATGTAATCAATTTCACACATAAAATTATGTACATGAAGTTAGGTACAATAATAACATTACTATCATGTAATCAGGTTCATGCATAAAATTATAAACACGTAATAAGGATCACTTATGACATTCTTAGCATATAATCAGGCTAACACATAACATTTCTAATCATTAGTCATCCATTATTACCCAATGAATTGTAGGGAGATATAAGTCACACTCATCTCATTATAACATCATTCAATCATTTTTGAGAAAATAAAATATTCATCATATCATGATGAAAAAAATAGATAGTTTTTTAAACATAAAATAAAAATCCATGAAATGAAATGGGTTTCATTAATATTTCATCACATAATAACATATAAAAATTTATAGGTTTTGTAATAACATTAATAAATCATAACACATGAAAAGAAGAGGGTTTCATAAGAATATAACTCATTGGATAGAAAATTTTTTCCTAAAAAAATTGACACCAAAGAATAAAACATAGAGAGATAGATCATAAATGGAACCTTTATATCATTTCCAAGAAAATAATTAGTTACATCAACTGATGTCATCATAGATTGAAAATAATTTTGAAATATCTTTTGAAAAAATTTCTTATGGAAAATATGATTTCTTTTTTGGATTATTTTTTAATACATAATACATATTGAAAACCAATTTGAACAATTTTTTTAATATAATATATTAAAACACATTGAAAAAAATTTATTTTGAAAGGTTGCTGAAATCTTCTAATTAAATCTTTTAATCGTTTTGAAAACAATATTCCTAGAAATCATTATAAATAATTATGGATAAAATTTTGTTACAAGTTTCAATAAAAACATATAATAGTTTATTGAAAACATTTTTAAATCCATTTCATTGAAAATTAATTTAAAAAAAAATATCTCAAAAATAATCATTTTAAAAATTAAATGGTATATTCATATAAATAACAGAGGGTAAATATGTACATCACATACGAGGAAAAAAGAACATTCTATTTTTTGTTAAATATGTTTAAAAATAATTCCTTACTCGAAAAGTGACAACAATATTCCATTGAAAACATTTTTCAAAGAAAAAATTTTAAAAATTAATTTTAAAAAATATAGGATAAAAGTACAATATTAATAGAAACTTTTTAAAATATATGGATTGAAAGAATAAAACATTACGACTAAATAGATAGGTAGTGTAATATTTTATTAAAAACAATATTGATCATATTATGTGACAAACAGTGGAAAAATAGTACCATTATTTTTATATAGTATGAATTACTAGAGGTTATGAAAAATAAATACAGTTCTTGAGATATGGATCCTAATATTTCATCAATGGGAGCATAATCATAAAAAATATTAATAAATATTGATATTGTAGCTATAAACTATTACCAATATTATAAATTTATATCATAATAATATGGAAATAATAATGTCACATGAAGCATAAAATATCATTAAAATAAGGTGATTTATTATATAACATGTACATGTCATCATATGCACCTCATGGAATAATATAGGTGTATGACATGGAATTTGAATCAAAGAATGAAAATTGAGTCAAAATTTCTTTACATATTTGGTAAAATTTGAAACAATAACCCCAAGAAAGACATATCCTAAAATAGGTATTACAATGATCATAAATTTTAGTATACGAATAATAGAATTCATCCACATTCAATATACACACCACCCAAATGAAATGAGTAATGATTAAGGCATGTGTCTCACAAAAATAATAATGTGAGATGAAATCCCTATGACTTGTGTCTTGACTCTCATTGTACTCATTAAAAACACCTATATAATAAATATGAAAATATTTTAAATACTTTAAAGAACATTATTCTTATATATCATACCATATAATTTTTAATTTTGACGTTATATTACTTACCTGTTAATAGTCACGCGCCATGTTATCACCTCTTGTAATATTCTCTTTATTCATTGAATATATTTTAATTTTTTATATATTTTCTCCTTATACATATATCATGATTTCTGGAATTTACATCATGATATAAATATAATGTATATTCAGTATATTTTTTTTTAAATCTAATCTATATAGAGGTATGAATTGGAATACATAATTCATGGGGACATTAAGT
Organism: Viscum album; assembly: GCA_963277665.1. Taxonomy (NCBI): domain Eukaryota; kingdom Viridiplantae; phylum Streptophyta; class Magnoliopsida; order Santalales; family Viscaceae; genus Viscum; species Viscum album. Next base: position 39,729,801 of record OY728143.1, read on the forward strand.
CATATGTACACATGAATGTTGTTTATATTTTTATTATTATATTGAGTGAAGGAAGGTAAATGACATATGTGTATATAGAAACACACACACATAGACACATAATTTTTATAGTATTACTATTATATCATATATATCATATAATTTCTCTGAAAAATCCTTAATACATTCCTTGTAGTGTATGAATGAATTGCAATTCTTTAAGGGGGCGGATGTCCAGACGTCCTCAAACAAAATTATTATACTAAAAAATAAAATGTGTAAATATATGTGTTGGAAAATGATTAAAAAATATAAAATACATAATTAAGATAATATATTACCTATATAAATATAGTTTCAATCATAATGTCAATATTGGGAGGAAGTATGGAAAAATGAACAATCATCTTTCTGTGAGGCAGTAGTTCGTCATACACATAAACAATAGGTTTTTACCCATTATATGAAAGTGTGTGTATATTTAGGTATAACCATTAGAATAAAAAATACTTGTATATTGAATATATTTCGGTTTTTATACATTCATGTAATGAAGATAGTGTTGGGGTGGGGAAAAAATAAATAAAATGACCTTGAGAGAATTCATTCCCCCTAATGCAGTTAACTACGTTTTGTTTTGTGCCAAAAGGATTATTTAGAAAACATTATGCCAAAGGGGAGGACTATATGAGGAAATTAGGGATTTTTGGATGTTTTTGGGATGATATTTTCCTATCCTAATTGGTTTGATATGTGTGAATAAGAGAGAGAGGTGGTGGCCTTTTGTTGAGTCAGGAAAAGAAACAGTTTGCATTGATGAAAAGGTAGGTGTACCAATGATTTTACCTTTACAAGGTCATAAACGAATAAAAAAACTAGATAATGGACGTTTAATGGTTGATTAATGGAAATATAATGATATTTGTACATGTTTCTAGGTCTTTTTGGGTCTTATGTTTAAGGTTTTGTACATTGTTAACCTAAATTTTCTCTTATTTAATTTAATGAATTTTGATCACATTCAATATTGTATTTGGCTGAAAAACATACTAACTTATTAGAAATTATAAATTACTATTATTCATAATATTTAATCCATCTCTCCAAATTCTAATCACATGAGTGGTGGGAAATAATTAAAAAATAATTCTACTGGTGGGACAACACAATAAGTTCCTAAAGTAAAAATGTCCATACGTTTTCAATGTTTTTATAACCAATTTCAAAGAAACATTGATTCCAATGTCCTAATATGACTTATTTTATAATAATATTAACTAATTAAAAATTAAAACCAATTTAAAATATAAATTTACCCTATAAATGATATAGATTAAAATTAGTTTGTAATTATTATCGAGTATTTTAACTTTTCAATAAAACATGAAACCTTACATATAATTAACAAAAATGAATCTTGGCATAATGATTATGTTTTTTATTTAGATATGATGTATATTTGGACATATTAAATCTTTTAAAGTTACAATAATTGAATTTGAAATTGTTCCTTCAGTTAAAGCTTGTAAAACAACCTTTTTTAAAATATTGATTTTAACCCAAAATTGGGTTTCTTATTATCTTATATCAATCAAATATATTGGATTATTATTTGACATATTGAATGAATTTATAACACATAAATTTATTTAATATTTTTCATTATTGTTAATTTATTTAACATAAATATATATATCATGTTGTTCACCTTAAAATAGTATTTTTTAAAATCAGACCAATTATATTCATTTTGTTTCTATATTCTTTCCTAATTAATAGCTTACTAATTAATCCAACTATATATATTCACAATTTAGTAAATGCCAAAATATTTAATTTAATTTCCATCTTAAATCATTTTAAATAATAATAATTTTATAATTACTTATCGATTGGTAACACTCCGTCTTGCTTGTTACACAATGCATCGAGGAAAGCCAGTCTTTCATGTAACCTAAGCTACCCACGATGTTCCGTGTAGAGAAAGAAAAAAATTTATATGGTGTGTATTTCATGATTAACTTTTTTTCAGTATAACGTCTGATAAACACAATGATTAAATAGAAAATAAAATATTTTCAGTGTTTCGTGAAATAAAAAATATCAAAAATAATTAATTAATTTGACAAAAAAATCACAAAATCATGGTGTGTAACACTTATGGATTTCCCACTTATATTCCTATTTGATACATTGAGATTTTCTGAATAAAACACATAATAGGGTTTTTGTCCATAACCAAAATGATGATACCTTGTTGTATCAATTGAATGTTATGGCATGATACGACTAATGTCATTGATGAATATTAACTATAATGATATATTTAGTGGTGAGTGGTATTCCCAATTCACATAAATTAATTGTAAAATGGTCACTCTATTGTTCATAAAAACTAAATTATTTATGAAAAATTCTTTATCACATATTAAATCAATTGGATATTATTATGAATTTGTGGGTACACCGACCCTTGTGCATTTTAAAATTTTGTTCATGATGTTCGTTGATTTTTGATGTGGGAATTAAAAACATTACATATTTATTAAACTGATTGGTCATGATGACCCATATAATGTATATATATATATATCTTCATAGAGACCATTTATCTTTATAATTATAAATGGGAATGGAGACCCTAATTATATAAACAATAATGGCATCACACAGAATATCGACAAGGAATATCTTGTGATATAGGAATGGATTCCCTTTTGATATTGTTGTGCTACTTTCATGGTGGTCCGTATGATACATACTTTGAATCCCTCGTGATTCTATTGTGATACTAGGCTTGACATCCCTCATGATACTATTATTAGTCTGGTCATGGTGTCAATTGTGATATTATTTTTATAAAAGTCATAGTGTCAATTAAAAATTTGATAATTGGAATTACAGACCATGGTACATATTTTAGAGCTATTCTAGAATATGATGAACCAACCCTGATTCCTTTATGAACCAATGATGAAACATTTACGGTTATTATTATTAATTTAATCACTATACATGCACACTTCCAAATTGTATACAAGATTGGATAGATATAGACTATAGGGTGGTTACCCTCCAGGATTGTATCCCACACCATTTTTGAGAAGTTGTTGTGTAACTGAATGTACTACAAACATTAATGGGTTGATAAGATAAAGCTTCTTATTATTGATTCATGACTTCTAGAATGACATACGATGGATCTGGTACCACATTTCTGGGAAACATTCTGGGTTGTTGTATGGTCTTTTAGGATTTTTTATAGTGATTCTTTATAGTGTATGTAACCATAGTTTCCTTATTTATAGACACATGAAATACATTATCAACCATTTTAATGATCCAGTTATTAGTTGATATCAATATTTTAGTTATTTATATCTGTTTCTAATTCGTATCCATTATTATACTACATCTTATATTTATATAAAGATTCATCAACTATGAAACTCATGTAATGAGGGTATAGTCTCTAAAAGTACATACCCATGGTCCCCTATTCTATTCTAAAGCCTCTAAAATTGGGGGATATTCTCTTAAGTCCATGTGAATAACTTGTCTCGGGGTACTATCTATTTTCATTCGGGTCTAGAACTTCACATTGAGTCTCTGTTTTAGTATATTTTATCAACCAAAACCAAGTGGAGTCCCCCATAATATTAGCACATAATGTGAATTTCAGTTTAGACTCATGATTCATGAAATTTATTAAAGTAAATATATCATAATATGGTGATTAAAGGAATGATTGTAATATACACTAAATAGAATTCTCATGTGTGAAGTAATTTTTAATTTTATAATAAAGGATGAAGGATTATAGAATAATAGGATATTTTGGTCCCATGAGCTTTAAAATTATAGAATATTTGGAGGATTAAACATGTGTACAAGACCTTGTCACATATTCATTCATTAATCTCTGATGGATGAAGATAGATTGAGACCGTAAATTGTATGATGAATATGTTAAAATGGAATGAAGTCCCTTTTGGGAGAAAATAATGAATAGGGTTGTAGTAGTGCATAACCCTAGTACATTAGGGACACTCCCAATATAAATGGGGTTCTCAACCATCAGCTCATGGTTGAGTGTTCTCTTTGATTTGGGTAGATTTCCGAATATTTTTACATTACAAGGAGAACATGTATAAATATGTCTCCACAAAAATGCTGAAATTTATAATGGTGTCAATATGATATGGATAACATGTCTAAAGATGTTCCATAAAAAATGAAATGTGAATGTTTGTATTCAAGAAAAGGATGAGATATACAATGGTGTCATTATGATATGTTCTTCATTTCCAAAGGTGACTGAATAAAAAGTTTGACATGTCCAAGGGATTTCTCATAATCTTGGTCACATGTCCATATATTGATATGTTAAAACGATAAACTTTACAACAGATTTTATGGGATAAAGGACACATTTATAAATTTTTTATCATATTCAAGACCTCAGGTCCAAGTTAATTTTCTATCCAAGGGTGACATGACTGAGTATACATGGAAAGACTACATAGAAAATGTAATATATGGTAGTTAAATCAATGATTTTAATAACCATCTCAAGAGAACATGAACACGTGACCATAATAGGATAAAATTCATTCGTTAGTAAATGGATAAGGGTTTATGACTATGGTTCCTCATTGAAAAATGCTCAAAAGGCCATGGGTGCATTGTAGTTGTTTATAATAGAAACTTATCAGATGAAAGGTGAATGGGATAGTGACTAAAGATTTATTCAAATGGAAATATATTGTATAATGTATCGTTTCCATTCCATTTTAATGGATATATAATATAAAAAATTTGCATAAAAACCGAATAGGGTCACTTGATCTTGGAAAAATTCATATGGACGAATGATCAAGTGTGCATAAGGCCATCAAATTACCAAGAGGATTATGTTAATGATGCATGGAGGAATCATGTCATTGGTGAGAATCCACAAATTTTATTTGCAAGATTGAAAGTCATGATAGGTTCACCAAAATAATTAAATATTTTTAGACTAAAAAGAGAGCACATGGCCATGGGTTTCAGTTTTATTTTATAGGTTTTTTCCCATGTTTCAAGCAAGGGTTGTATAAACATCAATTCACAAGAGGGTTCTATTTAATGTTCAAGGAATCATGTGACATCATAAGGGGTTCTCATAATCATGTTATATTCTGGGTGTCACAATATGGGGTCTCATGATCGAGTTTCACTTTTACCATGTGAATTTCTCAAAATGAACTAGATCTCAAACAATATTATCTTTGTCATCTCAAACAATATCTCCCTTTCTCTAATTATCATTTGTATAAGGAATATGATTGAGTTTGTATAGTCATAAACCTATGAATCTATTGATATTATTCATTGTGAAAGTACTACATGTACTTCATGAGATAGTGAAAGGCTTTTATAAAATCAAATTTTAATATACGCATGAAAATTCAAAGGCATCAGATGATGGAATCACTTGACTATATTTTATTGGTCAATTTATGTAGATTGTTTTTCAGGATTTTAAGTGAAAATTTAGTGAATAATTTTTTCACAACCACCGATTTATACTCATGATCACTTCATGTGATCATATGATATTACAATTTTCAATCATTTAAAACCCTCTCAGGGATTTCACATGAGGAAATATATAAATGAAAGTACCCTCTTGTGATGAGAGATTTGTTATTTTTCATGTGATATCATGGTGATTTAAAAATCGATTCACATGAACATCATTCATTCGTGTGGTAGTTAATATATTGTCCCCATATGATAATCCATATTACCTCTCATGATGGATTCATGTGATTCCATGATAATTAATAAAATTTATTAATATGATGTTGTATGATATCATGATGGATTGGTGGTGGTATCCATACAATTACATAATATATTTTACATATCGTGATGGATTTTTGAAAAAATGTGAACATATGTTATAACATCTTCATGTTATGGCTTGGTTCATCAAATAATGACATGATTTCAAGATGGAGTTGCATATATGGATTTAGTATATATCATTTATGATAAGTTCCTTCATTAGTTTGATAACGAAAAATATTGAAATTTAATGATTCAGTCTAGATTAGTGTGTACCGGTTGTCTCACATGTTCATATATATCCTTCTAAAATCAAATGATGAATATGCTGATGTGAAACAATGAGATGGCTTTGATTAGTTCAATGAAATGGAATGGGTAATGTTTGAATGATCATAAACTCATTAAAAGTGTTGTCTAAGGTTTCTATTCAAAATCATATTTGTGTGTTAAATCAGTCTAGTTAATACTTTATATCATGCCCACATCCTGATCGAGCAAACAATGGGGTTCCTAGCCCATATTACTTCCACACATTCCCTCACGAGGTTCTCCAAACACATTTAGAGTCCACCAGGAACCCTTTTTAACTATTCACATTCCATGAAATAACAAAATCCAATATAATGTACCACATACAAATGGTATGCTATTTTGACATAGTACCTCCCTTTTAATGTGGTGGGGACTCCCAAATTTTCCCTAGATGATCAGGTTATCTTGCAAGCCATGGATGGGAATTTTTTAGAAGAAGTTTATTTAAAATTCCTAGAAAAAAAATCTTTGTAAAATGGGTTATAAAAAAATGTTCTCACCTAAAATGAATCTCAATCCGTAAATATCCAACATGAAACTTTTATGACCTTTATAAAATGAATATTAGTATTTTTTTAATGGGATGCATACATCTGCAACCCTTAATGAAAAAGTGAATAAAATGCATTTTTGGGTGTCAAAAAAGATGTATACCATCTTCTTGGTGCTAAAAATTACTTCATGGAAAAATATATTTTATACCTAGTGACCATGGAATCAACACCCATGAATGATTCTCATATATTACTTTATAATTTGATAGTATTATAACTCTTTAATTTTGGAATTTTATGGAATTTCAATTCAGGCAAGTGTAAATAATGATTGTTATATAAAATGTTTTCCATTATTATAACGTTTAATGGTGTAAAAATGTCTCCTATTTTTAAGGAATCATATTTAACTGGAAGTACATGGTAGAATATATAAAAATTAATATTCTAATTCTCTTATAGAAAGCCACTGTGTTACATCAGAATAGTTTACAGTCATGATTCATAGATTAATGAATCAGATGGAAATATTATTGTGAGTCTTGAATAGAAGATAAAATAATCTCTACATAATATATGTTAGTTTTATTAAACCCATTCATAGTTATTTAATAAAATATTTCATCCTTATATAATGGATAATATACAAATACCCAAAAAAATGAGGCAACGATACCTTGGGAGTGAGATCTGAATGAAAGGAATATTTTTGGTATGATTATGGACATGTAATATGAATATCACTATTTATAATATATAAATAGGGTTCATTCCACATGTAATATTAGCATAGACTCTTTATATAGTTGGTTAATATTAAGAGAGACATGGTGATGAAATATATTGGTATTCTGGTGCAATATAGGAGAAACCTAGGGTGAATAGAGTCACAACTCATGGACTATTAATATTGGTTCCATACAAATGAGTGGAAATTAGAATACCTAACATGATCGTTGAATGGTTCTGTATCCTGGGTGAGGTTTAACCTGAATATTGAATATGTTTCTATGATATGGTTAATAGATACAAAGAATCACTATCCGCGATAACCATTAGTCTCTAATGTTGGATTTTTTGTCGAATATGTATTCATTAGAAGTCAAGTGCAGGGTCTTAATATTATTAAAAATGAAAAAGTTAAAGAAGAGATTTATAATATTAAACATTGTTAAAAATGATTAATAATCCTGATACCAAAAATAATTATATATTTTAAAATTGTTTGGAATTTGTGTATGTAATAATATTTATTTTAGATCATAAGGTTATTACAATTTGTAAAAAAACTAGAAAATAGTAGGATAAATATATGATATCATTGTAACTCCTCCAGATGATGAATAATATTTATTATATGAGGAACATAAGATATTTTACATTATTATAGTGGGGTTTTCTGGATTATGTAATCCAAAAAAACCACACCTCAATTGATGACATGAGGGTTTCATCCTCACTAGAAATATGGAATTACCTATTCCTTGGAATGGTTAATTAAATAAATCAAGACTAGTCGTTAATATTATTTAGGAGATCCACACCATATTTAATAATCCACAACATGAAGAAATAATAGATAATTTCTATATTCACTTGATTTTTGAGGACCTCCAAATCAAACGATGTTTATAAAGTACAAATAGAGTAATATTAGTGAGGAGAAAATGTGGACCACGTTGTAATAATGTATAAGTAACATCAAGTATGTTTTTTTTGTGAAATAAAATATATTATTTTTATGAAGCTATATGTCACAACATCATGGAAAAAAATCGCACTATAAAATGTTACATGATTTAAAATATCTTGATGAGATTGCACCATAATTTATCAGAGAGTAAAATAGAATGTATACAATGATATTGGAATTTGATTGTTGACATGTAACATATTTTTTAAATAATTATTTCACCACAAATTGGCATTACCACACTTTAAATAATCATTTTTTTCATTTTAGAATAGTTTCTATGTAACTATATAGTTTAATTTTAATTAAAATATAGGACATGTGGCTCTGAATTTTAGTGACTGGCTTAGATTATTTAATACATAATTATCATTCTAAATTCATGGGGGTAATCCAAGATTGTAATAATCCTATTTTATAATCATGTATCAGTACATTTAAATTTTATCTACTGTGAATGGATAGAGAGTTCATAAAGGTTTCAGGGGTGTCTGGGGCTTTTTTGTAGCTCACAAAGCTGACTGGTAGAGAAAATCACAGTGTCACATTGTATGTAAGAACCATGTAACCCATACATCATGGTCTCTCATAATAATATAGGGATGGAATATGGGGATTGGTACGATGTATGTTTTTCCCTAACTATGTGCACAGGGCTATACTGCAATGAAAAATCTGCAAACATTTTTTCCAGGGATTTTTTCATGGTTGGAACATGGTATCTATATTATATTGGATTGGACACGTGATGTTCCACTCCTTATGAAATATAGTTCACATTTGAAAAATGGTTTGGCCATCCTTGTGCCCAAAACATGTGACCGTTGTTATTGGGTAAAATTTTAAAATATTCATTGCATGAAATATTTTAACACATCCTTCATTAAATTTTTTCTCCAATAGAAATCCACCTGTCCATTAATCTCTTTTTATCCCTCATAATCCATTGGATGATTTTTTATCCTATTTTTTCATCCAGATTCTGATCAATTAAAAATTCATATCATTGGATCCATGTTGTTAGGATCTTAATTCCATTTTTATGTATTTCATTATTCATAATATTGAAGATGCTATTTTGATGCAGGATCATATGTGTAGTTTTTAGGGTATTTATCAGTTCATCATATTTCTTCAAATCTAGTACAAAGTATAGACTAATACAGGATGAGGAGAGTCTTTTGAGTATGAGGCAGTTGGTATATAACTCATCCTTCATATTTTTTCATTACATAAATTGTTTTGTGTGCATTCTGATTGTATCAAGTGTAATTTATAAATTCATGTGCCTTTAATATATTCATCAGAACTGTATTATATGAATCATTTAATATTTTTTATTCATTATTGTATTTTATGACCTCAACATAGACCACGCCAATTAGAGTGTTCCCCTTAATTAAGCCTTTTGAGTTTTGTTGTAATTTTTTTTCTGATGATCAAGTGTGCTTTAGCATGAACCTAGTAATGGTAACCCAATATTTAAATAATTGATTACTAAAATGGTTTTTAAATATCCATTTATTATTCTAGTGTCACTTTTCCCTTTGGAAGGACGGTTTTAATTTAATGAATGAAACGTAAATGTAATTGGAAGGTTTACTATGTTACAATGAATGATATTGAATGGTTTTGTTTCACATACATAGAACCATGTTCCATGTTTAATGAATTGTATTGGAGTAAAAATTAAAAATATATTATGAGTTAAATGATTTGATAGATAATATCCTTCCATTTTTCCTTGCCATACAAATGACGGGAAATTTATTGAACTAATAACATATTTAGATGGAATGATTATTATATGGAACTAATTTACAAATGATATGATAATATTGTTCAAATTTAACGTGGAATTATTAAATAAAATTGGAGTGGTCATACTTGACATCCCCTTGGATTCTCGAGGGAATTACATGAGCTCTCATGGAAACCATTCCCATTCAAGGATGTAAGTTGCCTAGGGTGAGAACAACCACATCACCCAATATTTTTCTACTTGTGGATGATTGGTTTGAAAACACCAGATCACTCCATTATCATTTAGATATTTGGAATCTTTGGATACAATCCTTGGATCTAGTATTATGTCTAAAAACATGAGTTTTCACTATTTCATCAATCTGACCCTATCACCGCATACCTGTTTTACATTGGTTGAGATACTAGGACTCGTATAGAATTATTTTTGTGTAATTCCTTGTTAAATTGCCCTATTATTAAACTCATACCCATAATATAGGCTATATATTATTACTGTCTTTTGAATTACCAATGAGGTCATTTATTCCTTCGTTATTAAATTATATTCCTTTCGTTATTAAAATCATTACAAGATTCATCTTGGATCCTTAAATTATTATCATCATGATTTACTTGTATAATCATGGATCCTTTATATTTACTATTATAATGTAATTATTTTAGTGATAGTTATACCAAATGTAATCTATATATACAGTGTATCATAATTAATTAATGAATTAGTTTAATGTTGAGACACCAGGTGTGGTTGAATGACGTACATGGGTATTTACATTCCAGTGCTGAATAAGTTTTATATATATTAATTCGTACACACTTTTTCTGTTTATATTACATGGATTGGAAGTTATAGTAACCATTTATGGTGACCTACTCATATCTCTCTCATACACCATCTGGGAAACCATTGGGACACATGATGATTTTAGGTAAACATGTGTGGAAAAATGGAAGTGTCATGACTTAGATTGTTGATTTCTAGGTTCCTTTTGATGGAGTTGGTAGTAGATGACCAGATCTTGGGATGATTATATAGATTTTTTATTCCTCTTTTATTCTTTTTAATAGCATGTTATTAATACTTATTTTCATCCATGATCCCAACATTTAATATAAATGACATGTTTTATTAGCATTTATATATGATTATCAGTTTCTTCTGTTGATTATAATTCTTATATGCTTCTACTGAACATTATGTTTAATTACAGATCATATACTATTTATCTATTAAATTATTTATCTAATATACTAAACATTGTTAATAAGGGAAAAATATGTCCAGTAACACCCTAGGCCCTCAATATTTGTTGAAATCCTCTTGTGTTTGGGGAGATTCCATTGATATCGTGTGGCCAAATAGAGTCATGGAACCATGAGAGGAAATATGGTTCAGGTAGTTATATTTCTTTATTATAGGATGCTTTTCATTAATTACTATATAGAGAAAACATATAAGAGTTTAATAATGATTTGGATGTTGGTTATAAGCTATTATTGGGCATAGATAACACATGGATAGTCTAAATGCACAATTTCCTGAATTAAAATTGTTGTTATACTTTTTCCTATTAATATTGATATCATTTCATTGTTGGTTGAAACACATGTTATGTAATGGTTGTGATTATTATTCTAATTGAGTATTTCATTTCATCCTTTGTCTGATGATATGAGGGAAATGATAATTAGTTAATGTATCATAGTAGGAACATATAATTCTCACAACATGCATATTGTCTTACCATATTGGTGTATTTCATTACATAATTTTTTTGTTTTTACTATGAATGTTGAGTGATTCATTTTTATATATATACATATATTACTTATCTGATACGGTTGAGTGATTTATAGTTTCAAATCATGATGTGTATGGGCCCTCATGGGTTAGAATGGATCATTCACTAATTATATCCATTTGAATGATATTAAAAGAATGTTGATTTTAGTGATAAGGTGTGTGGAACCTGATTCACAAGGAATATGGATCCATTCTAAATGAACACATTATTACAAAAAAAAAATTAATGAAATATTTACAATTGAAATATTATTTATAATATGATGTGGTTTTTTGTAAATGAAAAGTCAAACAATTATTAACCATTCACCTACAAAAAACACATTAATTAAGCCAATAACACATATCAATACATAAAATTATATGGGGTTTTTAGGGAAAGATATCAGGTTTAGTGAACCCTTTCCTTAATTTCATATTCTGATATTGTTATCTATCTACATAATTATTTTTTTGACCCATGTTCATGGAAATTGTAGACCAATGCAGCCACACCATCCTCCTATTTTGCACCAAGAGGGTGGAAACAACCATGATCCTGATGTGGTGTCCCCTTATCTTATAGTATTACCACCATGACTACCACTATAGGATCTACTTATTATATCTCATTAAGGAACTAACACTTTTCTTCATGGTAGTTTCGTACATCTGTTGTAGTCCATGCAAGATTTACCCTAACCTACACCTTCAGTGGAAATTATGAACAATGTGGTTTATTAGTATAATCCTCCTAAATTATTGGGGGATGGAATTCCATGGGTTATAAATTTTGGCCAAATAAAATTATTTCGATCATTTAAAATTAGGTGACACCTCCAATGAAGAGGTTCAAGAATTCTTTGTACAGGCTATTTGAATCAGACCATAATTAGATGGACGTATTTTCCTATACATGTTTCCATCATGAAATTATGTAGGTTGGAATTAAGACGACATTTATGTGATCAATTTGTTTCTCAGTTGTTGATAACAAACTAAGCCAAATATTCCATTTATATTGCACATGGTTCAAGTCTAGTCATGTAGTATTAAAGGTCTTTCACTATGTTATAGTGATTTTCAACTCTTCTAGATATTAATGTGCTTAGAAGTGTGTGGCACCTCATGTATAGAATCTATTATTCCATCCATACTCATGTGAATGTATCCATCCAAAAAAATTATTTTTTCATAGTCAATAATGCTCTTGTGACTTAGCGAATCCTAATGGAATTTGAAAATACATGGCTTCTAGGATCATTCCTGGCCCAATATAATTGTTATTCAGGTTGAATGAAACATTTCCTTAAGGTTTCTCAATTAGTGTAGTGTAAGACAAAGTAACTTTAATGGTATCTCTATGGTGTTTCATATGGGTGGAATATTAGGGAATATGATTCCTTAGTGTGATAGACACCGTGTAGAGTTTTGGGCTAGCAGTTTTATGGGGATCCATTAGAGATTCTGTCAAAACATTCCAATTACTTTTGGGTGAAGAGGCTCTTCCCCATTTCCATGTTTAAGGGATTGTTATTTTATCTCGCATCGAATGGGTAGTTTCAGAAGCATGGGTAGGACTGATCAAGGAAGATTCCAAGGATATAGTTTCTAGACATTATATTATCATCATCACTAACTAAGCGGTCATCATTACGATTGTAAACATGTATCATAGGTCCATGTATCATGTCAGTTTAATGTATTATTGTGGATACTTGAGGATCAATGAGTAGAATTGTCTATAATATAATGTTCTATTCTAATAGCCTTAACTATTGTATCTTCATTATTTGATACAGGTGCTACAAAATACTTTTTCTATTTATATATCATATAATTTATGTGGTTTGAAATATAGTATTACTATGTGTAATGACTGTGGACACACCATTGGGAGTATGTTTAGTGGTCAAACAGTACTGTAGGGACAATCCCATTAATTTAGGGAGTTTCCCTTTATTTTGTTACCCGTCTATTCAATAAATTAAAGGCATCAATGTCATTCTCGAGAGGGATTGGTAGGTCGTGTATCACGGTTTTGGTACTACTATTAATGTACATTATCATTTATATCACCAATGTGAAGACTATGTTTTCCCAATGGTGTGTAGGATGTCAAGGGTGAGTGGCTATATAGAATTACTTCCCATATTTCTAATCTATTACTGGAAGATCAGGGTTTACACCAGGCTGAATTACCTTCAGTTGTATATTATTTTAGTTTATTCTTTGTTAATTATTTTTATATCTTTTCTCTAAATAGAGATTTAGATTTTACCATTGATCTTTTTAAATGAAGATATCTATTATCCATTATTCCTTACCAGATGTCACATACTCATCTCCCGAAGATGAAACAATAGTTTTAGGACATAGTGGATAATGGTTTTATACATTGTAGTAACTCCTAATAGGGATTACCAATGATATTCTCCAAGAAGGAAGATAGTAATATTTGTTTATGCAAGGATTACTGATGGTTGAACAATATTACGGTCAATAATGTGTAAAAACTTCCTCGAATAGGTGATCTCTTTGACTATATTAGAGGATCTAGGCAGTATTCTTTGATCAAACTAAGAATGGGATATCACCATGTGTGTGTTATGAAATTAGAGATACATCATACATAAATATATAGTATGTATCATTTTTACGAGGTACTTTTTATTCCATTCATTATAAGGAATGTGGATAACATTTTCGTGGAATTGATGAATAAGGACTTTCATCCCTACCTAAATCTATTTTCTATTTCTTGTTTGGAGAAATATCTGTTTATTCTCACAATTGTAGAGACCATGATATAAAACATAATATCATTCTGAGTACATTTATAGAGCATTATATTTAGGCAATTATTGTTATCTACCACTTCAGGGTCAATAATGTTCACTTCTTTAGTCATATATTTTTGGAATCATAAGGATTTATGGACCTAGATAAGGTGAGTGTTGGGGTTTATTAGTAGTGTCCCATCATCATGTTTCACATTTGGAGTTTCTTGGGGTTGGATGGATAAAAAATAAATTTTATAGAAGACATATCAAGCCTTGATGTTCCTCTTAAATGTCTTACAAATAATGTAGTTATGTTTCTCTAGTTAGATGAAAGTGAGAAAGCCTTTCAGAAGCTGAAATGGAGGCTTGTATTTATATCTATTAAGATTCATACATGTCATAGAAGATTGTATGATGTGTTATATGATGCATAATACTTCAGCCTATGATCTATCCTAATGGATGAGGATAGAGTTGTGTAAGAATCTCAGTAGTTGTTGAATAATGAGTGAAATTACCAAACACATGACCTTTTCTATGATCAGTCTTCCTTGTATTATATTTCTAGAGGCAATATCTAATGTGTGAAAAAAATTTGTTTTATACAAACCAAATTTGCCTCAAATAAAACATTACACAACATGGATGAATCTCAAGGAGTGGTTATGGGTCAAAATGATTTACTGCTCCAATTTTTAGCTTGAATATTTGCCTAGAAAATGATATACCATAGAAAATGTGCTGAGTTGGAAAACATAAAATCATCCCATATGTGAATCTAGTGTTAAATGAATATGTATGGCCCTCTTTTCTGAGATTTTTCTAGTGTATCAGGACATTCATTATTAGTCTTATCTCTCATCCATTATTGTTTATCTCTTCCTATCATGTGAAAGTAAATATAATGAAATTTTCATATCTAAATGCATTGGTTCTGCATGAGCGTATTCCATGAGACGAACCACCTCAATAATAATTCATGGAAATAGATTACATCCTATGTATACATGGATATGGCTGGGTTCTTAGAAATTTTATAGAGGAACTGATGCAAGGTTTTCATGCTTCTTAGTAGGGAGTTCATCTAGAAATCTTCAACATTGTTTTGAGATATTTGATTACAATATTTGAGGATTGGGATGAAACATCAAATAATATGCCATATCACTGTGTATTTCACCAGTAATTAGGTAAAAGAAATTAACCAATTACCTTAAGTATTGTTTTAGATGCTACAAGTTTGAGAATTATATTGAAACATTTTTCAATGATTATTATTTTCATCTTAATGAGGAATCGTCATGGTAGATAAGTGGTATTAGTTTTCATTGATTGACTGGTGAATGTAACCCAATGAATTTTTATATAGAAGATATTATCAGTTGATGAGATGGGATCATTGTCTGTCTAGATGATCATCTAACTTAATGGTGTCACTCGTAATATATTTTCAAATAGAGATTATCATTTCACGTCATGGTTCTAACTGGGGATACCTAAATCAATGGGAACACCATTGCTTCTGAGTATGTCATTTCACCCTCAAACTGATTGTCATTATGAAAAGATGAAATAAGCATTATTAGATATGTTATGTGGGTGTTTCATTGACATCATTGGTTCTTGGGACAATCATATACCTCTCAATACTTTGGACTATAATAATATATTTCATATGATGATACATATGTAATCTTTTGAGGACTTATATGGTAAGACATGTAGTTCACCCCTATACTGGTTAGATATTGGAGAGGTGGAACTATTAGTTCCTCATCTCATAGAAGAGACATCAGTGTAGGTTAAGTTGACTAGGATGTGTATGTATACTATATGGTCTGAAAAAAATGTTATGTAGATCACAATTGACGACCTCTGGTGTTCATGGACTTGGATAATGTTTTTCTATGGGTATTTAATAGTATATGTAATAGACATAAAAATTGAAAAGGAAATATTATCGAATTTTGTAGTTCTATTTGAGAACCTATAGAGGGTTGATCTAAGACCCTATCATTCATTAAATCATCAAAGGTATCATTCCATGAATGATATCATCCAGATTTCGCATCTTTAGTTTTATCTTGATGACCCATCTCATACACTTGAACCCAAGGATGGTGAATTAAATGTTGATTCTTCATTTGAAGTGTATCTTTTATACATCACTAACCAGAGAAAAAAGGATCTCAAAGTCCGATCTTTAAATTTTGTAAGGTCGTATTGGATACATTTCCATGTACATGGTGTGTCTTCAGAGAGGGAGGCTGAGATATTTTCGATGTGTCCAATTTTTTTCTCAAAGGGTGATTCACCATCGTTGGATGGTGATCTTGTGGATGTGTTTTCTTAAGGGAAGAAAACTCTAAGAATCCATATGTTTTCTCATGTGTCAATCCTATTTAATTTCTTATAATTATTTATATTAGACACAATACATATACCTAATGAGTTCATGATAGTTTATTGGTTGTTTTAGGATTTTTGAGGTCTCAAAACACTGACCGGTGGAGGAAATCTCCATGTGAGTGGTTAATAGAAAAAATGTGACTCAACCCACACAGTCTCTCATAATTGTGAAAATATGGATAGTGGGGAGATGTAATATTCATGTTTTTCAATTAAAACGGTATATGGGCCTCACATCTATTAAATAACTAATGACATTATTATATCGGTGTCTTAAAAGGATTGTTCAGGGATTCTAAAACCATCATACCAACCTATGTGAAGTGAACAACCTTATAGAATATCGTGAAATTTTGGTGAAATGTTTTGAAAAACCAACATGTCACGACCCAACCCCTGAGACCTATGCCTTGACTACCCGAATCCCACCTTCAATAAGCAAGGTGCTGGATACAAGCACAAAAGGACTAAATCCCTAAAACTTGGAAGGCGTTGATTTTGTATCCTTAAGGTTCACACAACAGAGTACAATATGGAAGCAAAAAAACACCATAAAACTATATAAAAAAGTGTACCCAAATTAAAAGGTGGTCAAAATACATGCCCAACAGTAAATTAATAAGAAACGTTAAGTAAAACTGAAGAAAAGAAAATGTGTCGTTGGGTTGTCCTCTGAGGTTCCTACATGAAGGGTAATTACAGATTGCCTCCTCGGTACTCTAGGTCCATCAGTCTCCTCTGTGTATCTTCATGTCGTATGGTCAACCATCAGGTACCGTCCAGTCCTAGTGCTCTCCACCTCAGTCAGTGTGGCCTGTCGTCTATCTCCAACACAACGAGGTGCGGGAACAACCATTCAGGTGTGAGTACAATGATACTCAGTAGGTACCCTCAGACCCTCAAGGTCTCACAAAATCTAACAAGTATAAAACATAATGTATGAAATCAATAGATAACCCCACATAGGTAAATTCCCATACATATACCAAAGTAATCATGTAATCCATCAAAATCATGAGGAAAACCCAAAAGTTACTGAATCATCTCACACAGGTATACAACATTTGTAGAGTGTTATAGATGATTAGATGTAGCCACTAAATCATCAATTCGGTCTAACCCATATAGGATCATGGTACAACAATCATAGTTGTCGAACCCACACTGCATATAGGAATAGTAGTTTGAGATATCAAACCCACACAGGATCCAGGAACAGTTATCAGAGATGTCCACCCACAATGGATCCAAGAACAGCATTTAGAGCTGTCGAACCCACACATGAACTAGGAACAGTCGATAGAGAGCAGCCAGCCACATAGTTTCCACACAAAGCACGCTTGAATCATGGAGGGTCCGTTCCTCAAGAAAAGTGTCAATACATCAACATAATCCAAGCCCCAAGATTATGTATCCAAAAGATCCATCCTTCCATTATATACCCAACGCGACAGTCGATGCGTCAATCAGACGCCCGATTTTAGAGTTATTGGAATTTCCATTCCAAGGGTTGGTTGGGTTTACATTCGATCCAACCAGGTTATACCCCAACTATATCCAAACATTGAGTGTGGTATACCAAAAGAACCGTATTCATCCAAGGATTACGTCTCTGTAGACAGTTCATCAATCAGACACATGTACCTCATGTTACGATCAAAATAGAGGAACGTGTTCAAACCAGTCCAGGTCGGGTCCTACCTAATCAAACTGACCCAGCCTGACCTGACCCATCCTAGTTCTGGAATGGGGTCCAACCCAGTCCATGGTTCCATCCCAACCTGTCCCAGGTACGGACTAGGGTCCGACCCAGTCTGTGGGTCTGATCCAACTCGTATTGGGCCCGTAGCTAGCAGCCCATTGGGGTCCGCCCTAGCGTGTCCAGGGGGAGGCCATGCCCCATAGGATCCGGAACAGATTAGCCATTGTGGAGGATTCAAAACAGGTGCCACGTGGTGCAGGTCTGTGTAATGCGGGACCCATGCGACGAGTCCTGCTCCTCCTGACTATCAAGCAGACATCCACCACCCATGCGGTGCAGTAGCGCCGTGCCTCCTCCGGCGACGGGCAGATCCAGCCACCCGTCCTCCATCATTGTGGCCCTTTGGTCCACCGGATGGTGCCCACTGCGCCGCAGCTTCCTTGGAAACCCGATGGCTCGGGATGTGGGTTCTTCTTGTAGCCGACATTGCACCGGCTACAGCCACCATCCACACGGCGACCATTGTTGGTTCTAACCGCCAACAAACATTCCATGGGTCACTAGACGAGTTCTAGTGTCCAGATTTTTATTCTAGAAGTAGCTGCTCACTCCTCGGGATGTCTCCTTAAATATGAAATCATTGTTGATGAAACTCGCAAAACTTGGACTCACGCTGCAATTAGAATAAAAATCCACTAAGTAAGGTGGAGGGGTCAGAACATGTTCATTATGCCCGAACCCTCCATGTCCGAGTGATAGCGTGTGGATTCAATCATTAATCCACTATGTAAAATGAAGAATGTGCCACAATTAACCATGCTTTAACCCCTACCTTATTGGATGTAACGATGGAGGTTGTGAGGAAGGAGAAGACGTCATAGGGGATAGTCCGACGTCAATGAGAAGGGAAGGACATTCATTGATTGAATATGTCCCACGTTAGATGCCATCACAAGGTGTTTCCAATACATATCACAATCGGGTTCCTTGTTCTTCGATCTAGGGTGGTCGTTCTTCATTGGGATGAGCATTATTCATTGAAGAGAATAAGTTTCTCCATGTTCACTTCCAACCTGTCCCCCAACAGAGGAATGGAAAATATAAATTAAATTATGTTTTATTAATTCAACTTGAATTTCTCCATTAATTCTAGAGGTGTTGGAATAATAAATTAAAATGGGAGTGGCACCATTAATGTGGGGGAGTTTAAGAGGCTCACCCACACTTAAGAGGGGAGATCAAGAGGAGTCAACCTATGGTGGTCTCCAACACAATAAACAAGATGAGGATGTTTAGACCTAGGGTGGGACCCACATCCATAACCACTCATGAGACGTTAAGGTGTGGCGGTCCCCACCTCCAACTTACAATTGGGTGGTTATAATAAAATAAAACATTCATCATTTTATTTTATTATATCCACAGAAAAAATCCAAAATCCAACTTTCACTCTCGGCCCACTGCCATCGAGGTGAAAGTCTCCTTAAGCGAATATCTGTGTTGCGAGTTCAATGGTGCCCTCAGATTTCAATTTCGAGCACTGGTTCAAAAGTGATAAAAACCTGCTCATACGTTCACTGAACGTACCCGAACTAAACGTCCAAAATTGACTTTGGGCACACTGGGCTTCAGAATCATGCTTTGTAAATTTTGGTGGACTCTTAAAAATTCCCATTTAATTAAAAAAAATTACATGGAAATTCTGGGCCTTTACATTCTCCCCACCTCACGAATCTACATCCTCGTAGGCCACAACTCACAACTAAGGGAACATGTGGGGGAACTGAGAACACATCTCATCCTCTTGCTCCGATTTTCTCTCCATGAGGTTACTGTGCTTCCAGCAAACACACACCAGAGGTATTGGAAATCCAAGGACATGATCTTTTCGAACATCAATATCCACTAGAACCTCTGTAAAAGTCACCCAACCGTCAATGTCAATCACTCTATATTATATGATGTGTGAATGGTCATGCACATATCTCCTCTGCTAGGAAACATGGTAGACGTTGTGAACATGGCATAACGGAGGTGGAAGAGCTGGGCATCATGCCACCTCTCCAACTCTACCGAGGAACTGAAATGGTCTGATGAGTCTCAGAGATAACTTTCTGCCTCGGCCAAGTCTCTATAGACCTCGTCGAGGTGAGACTCGTATAAAGACATGGTCGCTATCCTTGAACTCTAGAGGTGTTCATCTTCTATCGGCATTCAAATTCTTCCAGTTCTGTGCCATCTTCATTCGATCCTAGATGATCTACACATTCTATGTGGTAGCTCGTACCATCCGTATGATGATGGATGGTGGTCCTCAAATGAAGTTGTGTCCAGAAATCTTCCTATAACCCCTTCCATAGAAGTGATGTAATGTGTGCGTCAAAATAGGAGACAATCGTCGAAGGTACTCCATGTAGCCTCACAATCTCTTGCGCGTAGATGCATCCCTATATCTCTACGGATCTTTGTTCTCTAATCATTAGTAAGTGGGTTGACTTGGTGATTCGGTTGATGATAACCCAAATATAGTCGTGACTTCGGGATATACATGGAAGTACTGTAATGATTTCCATGGATATCCCATCCCACTTCTACTCTGGGACCTCTAAACGCTAAACCAAGCATTCTTGTACCTTGTGCTCTTCCTTCACTTTCTAACAAGTGAGGCATTGAGAGACATACTCTGCAAAATGTTTTCATTCCCGACCACCAATGTTATCGATGGAGGTCCTGGTACATCTTCATCACTCATGGTTGTACCACTAGAGGGGATGTGTGGAAATATCGAAAAACTTCCTCCTGAAGTAACACTGGTACCATGGTACATTCCCTAAAAAGGATGACATGTTCCCCAACTTCATAAAATTCATCAGGTGCCTACCCTGTGGATATCTGAGCATGTCGTGTCTTATAGTCAGCATCCCCATGCTCTGCCTCCCTGAATTTATGAAGAAGTAGGTGAGTGACTGTTTGAGACTAAAGGGAAGGTTCCCCATCACTATCCACAAAATATATCTATAAAGTGGCCTACTTCTCTATCATCCCACCAAGAAGTTATATACCAGATCTTCGGCTGAGCGCATCTGCAACAATGTTCCCCTTCTAAGTAGTATAGACTATCTCAATGTCATAGTATGAGAGGAACTTAAGCCAATGTCACTGTCTCATGTTCAGGTCCTTCTGAGAGAATATATACCTAAGACTCTTGTGATTTAGAGTACACGGAAAAACGCTCCTCCATCTGGTAATGCTTCCACATCATCAAGGTGATGACCTCTACTACTAACTCTAAGTCATGGGTAGCATATTTCTTCTCATGTTGTTTTAGCTGTTGTGAAACAAAAGTGATCACAACTCACTCCTGCATCAAGACACATCGTAGATCCATCCGTGATACATCCCAGTAGACTAGGTACCCTACGCCTTCCTATATAAGCCTCGTGACGGGGGGTGGACAAGTAATCCTATGCCTCATCTCCTAAAAGCTCTACAAGCATCTCTCCGACCACACGAAGGGTTTCCCCTTCATCGTCATGGCTGATAATGGTGCTGCAACTCTGGAGTAGTCTGGTACGAACCTCTGGTAATAACCAGCCAAACTCAGGAAACTATGTACATTCATCATACTCATGTGTGGATCCCAAATAAGTACTTCCTAAATCTTCACTGTATCTATTGCAACTCTAGCCTCTGAGATGAGATGTCCCAAAAAGTGAACCTCCCTAATCCAGAACATGCAGTTTGAGATCGTACTATAATTTTAGTGCACTCGGAGTGTGTCCAGTACTACCTTCAAATGGTAGGAATGCCACTCCTCAGTTTTCGGGTAGATCATAATTTCATCAATGAAGACTACTACAAAGAGATCGAGGTATGGCTGAAAAATCATTCTCATGAGTCCCATGAACACTGCTGGAGCATTGGTTACGCCGAATGGCATAATCAAAACTCATAGTGGCCATACTGACATCTGAAGGACATATTCTACACATCCACATATCGAAATCTAAGCTGGTGGTACCCTGATCAGAGGTATATCTTTGAGAAACACCACACTCCCTTCAGTTGATCAAAGAGATCGTCAATCTTCAAGAGTGGGTACTATTTATTCATAGTCACCTGGTTTAGTTGACTTTATTTGACACAAATCCTCAAGATCCCATCCACCTTCTTGGCGAATAGAATTGGGATTACCCAGGGAGAAACATTGGGCCGAATGAATCCCTTCCCCTACAAGTCCTCTATCTGTACCCGCAACTCGCGAAGCTCTGTGGGAGCCATCTGATACGCTGGTGTTGATATTGGTGTCGTCCATGGGTACAAGTCAATATAGAAGTCCACCTATCTGTGAGGTGGTAGACCTACAACATCATTAGGGTAAAAATCTGTGTACTAGTCCACCACTACAAGATAGCTCAGACTCTCCACATTTATTTCACTGAGGGTAATTGAGGCCAACTGATGAGTGATCGGTTTCACCCTCATTAGATTAAGTCTGTCATATGCTGCAAAGGCTCCCTTATCATCGGTGAAGGTAAACCTTGTTCAATCCATGCAGTCACACCACACTTTGCTCCTAATATAGTCTATCTGAGCATGGACTATAGATAATCAGTCAATACACAAGATAGAATCATAAGGCCTCGATGCTGCTACTAGGAGATCCCAGCCGAAGCTCTTACCACCTAGAGTAAGCTCACACTACCGAAACCAGAGTGTAATCGTCGAATCTGCCTCTGTAGGAGTCTCTAGCTGTATGGATCAAGCTAAAGGCTTGATCAGAATCTCTGACCTCTGAATGAGGGAAGTGGCAATGAAAGAGTGACTGGCACCTATGTAGATTAGAACTGCAACGAAGGTGGAGTAGACACATATCATACCTCGAATCACCTCTCGTGCACCATGATCATAATCATCAGCTGCCTAGAGTTGAGCTCTCACATTTCCACCTACTCCATGTGGTCAGGGTGGAAAACCTGGTTGTGGTGGTGGTAACCCATCATAAAGTCGTCCACTACCAGCTACATGGAAAACTCCTCTGCCATATCCTCATGCTCCCTAAGGACTGCCTCTATTGAACCTATTCCCATTCCCGGGAGGTCCCTCAAATGTCTTCTAATCATCTGAATGGCATGTCTGATAGTCATGGGCCATGTGACCATGCCCACCGTATTTGAAACAT
The DNA here is from genome assembly GCA_963277665.1 of Viscum album. Classification (NCBI taxonomy): domain Eukaryota; kingdom Viridiplantae; phylum Streptophyta; class Magnoliopsida; order Santalales; family Viscaceae; genus Viscum; species Viscum album. The sequence continues at coordinate 39,753,740 of OY728143.1, forward strand.
TGTATGTTCCTCGTATGAATGGATCTATCTCGTGTACCTTTCACAACTGAACTCGTGTCCTAAGGTCATCCACTGGATGGTCAGGTCCTCTTAGATCAATATGACATCTGTCTAATGCCAGCTGTAGAAGAATCCACTATGTGATGCCCGACAGTGGTCCTCGTTGTTGTTGACTTCATAACAACGACACTCTCCACTAATAGGGATCACTCAAACACCGCATCCAGTGTCGGTATGCTGAGGGAGTTCATCGAATCCATAATATCTTGCTTGAGCCCCTGCTCGAAGGATTGGGCCCTGAAGAATGGGTCTTGAACCATATCTTTGGAGTAGCATGAGAGGTCGGTGAACCACATTGTGTATTGTTCCACTATCATGATGCCTTGTTATAGGTGAAGTTACTCATGTATTCATACTGCACAAAGGGTAGTAGGGGAAAAATCCACCAGAAACAGGAACTCGATGTATACAAAGAGTAGTGTCACCTCGTGACGCACCGGGAGAATCAGGCTCCACCATAATCTTGCTGCTTCTTGAAGAAGAGGCGTGACCAGGATCATGATAAGGTTGGCTAGTGTCCCTACCGATCTAGAGACTCTAACTTCATCCTCCAGCCAATCCTCAACTTCATGCGGGTCCGTCTATCCATTGAACTTGGGAGGCCTCTAGCACTGGAAATCTTTGCAACATGCTCCGGTAGAGGTCATACTCTTCTGCTAGGGATGGTGGAATCAGTGGCCCAACGGGGAGTGGTACCTCTGGTACTTCTATTGGAAAATTTACATGCCCTGAGGCCTCTTCACTCGGTGGGCTATCTGTGTGTACAACTCTCGGTACCCTATCTGGCTATCTACATGGAGGCATCCTAAATAGAAATAGGTGTGTCACTGTCGATAAGTTATACCTGGTGAGATGACTGAAGATATCACAAAGAAAACTCTTGAAAACACACATGAAATCAGTGTTTTCATGCACTAAGTTGGAAATCAGAATTCAGGGTACTGGTGTACGTATACGTCTTTCGCTGCACTAACACTAGACTCCCTGAATTGAAGACCACACTTAGTACCCTTAACACTATTGATTCACTGGAAAGATCAGAGTCCTATGGTTTACGGTAGACTCGACCCCTCTATTACCAATTTGTCACAACCCATCCCCCGAGGCCCTATTCGTGACTACCCCAAGCCAGCCTTCCATAGGCCAGGGGCTGGAAACAAGCACCAAAGGCATAACTACCTAAAAATGGGAATGCATTTCTTTTATAATCTGAAAAATCACACAATAGAGTACAAGATGAAACCAAAACACTACGTAAAATTATACAACAATGTGTACTAAAAGTAAAAGGAGGTCGTAAATACAAGACCAACTATAATGTAAAAGGAAATGGAATGTACAACTATGAAAAGAAGAGTGGTTGATGGGTCTTCTTCTATGGTTCCTACCTTAAGGATAGGTATAGATCGCCTCTTCAGCACTCTTGGCTTGTCCGTCTCCTCAGTGTATAATCATGTCGTAAGGTCAATATTCGGTTACCATCCAGTCCTGATGCTCTCAACCTCAGTCAGCACTTTTCGTCATCCGCATCAAACACAATGAGGAGTGGGCATAACCCGTGTATGGGTGAGTATACCGATACATAGCAGGGACCCCGATATCCTCAAGGTCTCACAAAATCCAACAAGGATAAAACACAATGTATGAAATCAATAGATTACCCCACTTAGGTATATTCCCATAAATATACCTATGTTATCAAGTAATCCATTTCAATCATGAGAAAAAACACAAAAATTTATTGACTGAGATTACACAGTTATACAATTTTGTTTAGAGTTATAGATGATTAGATGTAGCCACTATATCATCTATTCTGTCGAACCCACGTAGGATCATGGTATAGAAATCAGAGATGTCGAACACACACAGGATCCAGGAACTGTATTCAGAGCTATTGAACCCACAAAGGATCTTGGAATAGTCATCAGAGCTATTGAACCAACACAAGATCCAGGAACAATAATCAAAACTATCGAACCCACATAGGATCCAGGAATAGTCGCTAGAGAGCATCCAACCACAGGGTTTCCATACAAAGAACGCTTCATTCCGGGAGGGTCTGCTCCTCAAACCAAGTGTCAATATATCAAAATCCATGAAGTCCAACGTTGATGTATCCAAACGATCTGTCCTGCCATAAGATACCCAATGTGATAGTCAGCGCATCGATCGAACGCCCAACTGAGAGTTATTAGCATTCTTGTTCTGAGGGCCCAGTTGGGTAAACATTCGATCCAACCCAACTGTACCCCAACTGTGTCCAAAACATGAGTGGGGTATACCAATAGAATATCCTTCTTCCAAGGTGTCCATAAACGCAGAATTTTCATCAATCAGATGGTCATAGCTCATGTTACATTCAATAGAGTAAAAATACGTCAAACGGGTCTTGGTCCGGTTCGGCCCTATCGGACCGACAAGGCCTAACCCAGCACGTCTGGGGTCCGAACTGGGGTCCAACCATGTCGGTGGGTCCGAAACCATCCACAGGTCCGACTCGGCCTGTAAGGGTGGCCCGCCCCGGGGGAGTGTCCCATCCCGTGCTCGGTCCTCCCCACACTGGGTTTGGCCCGTGCTGGGTCCGGTCTGCATTGGGCACGTGACTAGCGGCCCAGTGAGGTCCATCCTAGCTACATTTAGGAGGGAGTCCATGCCCACTGGGATCCCAAGTGGCTTAGCCATTCGGTGGGATTCAAAAATGTCACCACGTGGCACTAGTGTGTGTAACAAGGGACCCATGCGACGAGTCTCGCTCCTCCTGGCTGGATGAGCGGCCAGGCACCAGCCGCGCGAAGCGGTTGCATCGGGCCTCCTCTGGTGACCATTATAGATGTCTCCGCGTCCTCCATCATCACAACCATTGTCACGACCCCTTGGTCCGATGCGTGGTGCACGCTACACCACACCTTCCTCGGAAACACGGCGGCTTGGGACACCTATTCTTGTCGCGGCCAGCCTTACCTTGGACGCCACTACACCACCACATCCCATCGGCCCTTACCTACTCCACAAGCAGTGTGGTTGGGCTGTCGCTGTCCATGCAGTGACGTTCTTCTGTTGCAACCACCATTAAAATTTTTGCAGGTTACCGAATGAGTTCTGGTGGCCAGATTGTCATTCCGGAAGTAGCCGCACACTCATCTGGACGTCGCCTTCGATCCACAATAATTTTTGATGAAAATATATCCAACTGGACTTATGCCATGATCAGTGTAAAAATCCACAAATTAAGGTGGAGGGGTTGTGTCGTGTTCTTTCAGATCGCACACTCCGCGTTATTGTGATAACATGCCACTTCGATCCTTAATCCTTGATGTAAAATGAAGAACATGCAACAATTAGGAAAGCATGACTCCCTACAATATTAAATTTGTCGACGGAGGATGTGAGGAAGGAGATGCCGTCACTGGGAATAGACGGACATTGATTAGATGGGAAGGATGGTCGTCGATAGAAGAAGTCCCACATTTTTCGCCTCTGTAAGGTGCTGTTGATCCAACTTGGGGTCGGATACCTCATTCATTGATCTCTGATGGTAGTTCTTTTTTGGAGGATCATTCTTAATTTTAGAGAATAAGTTTCTCCAAGTACTCTTCCAACCCCTCTCCCAACAAAGGAATGACCAATATAGATTAAATTATCGTTTATTAATTTAATTTGAATTGCACCATTAATTCAATAGGTGATGGAATAAAAAATTAAAATAGTTGGTGGCACCATTAATGGGGGGGGGGGTTTAAGAGGCTCCCCCAAACTTAATATGGGAGTTCAAGAGGTTTAAACCTCAGGTGGTCACCACCACAAGAAACAGGAAGAAGAGTTTTAGACCTCAGGAAGGCCATACCAGCATAACATTTCATGGGTGGTTATGGTGTGGTGGTCCCCACCTCCAACATCAAATTGGGTGGTTATAATAAAATAAAACAAGCTTTATTTTATTTTTTATTTCCACGAAAAACCCCAAAACCATATTTCATTCTCATCCCTCTCTGGTCAAGGTGAAAGTTTCATTAAGCAAATACTGGTTCTACAAGTTCTACGGTGCCCTCATATTTCAATTCCAAGCACCGGTTCAAAAGTTATAAAATCCCGCACATATGTTCACTGAACATACCTGAACAAAACATCAGAAATTGATTTGGGGCACACCAAGCCTCGAAATCATGCACCGTGAATTTTCTCAGACTCATAAAATTCCCATTTAATTAATAAAAATTACATGGAAATTCTAGGTCTTTACACTACAACCAAACTATGCCACCCTTTTTGGGTGAAAATTATAAAAATAACCTTAAATGAATTATTTTAATTCCGCTTTATTCACATTTTATATCCATAGGATAGTCACCCTACAGCATCTTTCTTTTTTTCTACTTAAGTCCATGGATAAGTTTGGATCACATTTTTAATCTGGATTTTTATTGAAGAAGAATTTTTATTTAAAACTACATCAGTATGATCTTAATTCGTTTTCAACCATTTTTTTTCTTCTTTATATCAGATATTTCTTTTAGATATGGAATCTTAATACCTATTATCAGGGAATTTCCACATTATTCAAATATCATCCAATATATAATTGAATATAGGAGGATATATGATGAGTAGATTCATATTAGTAATATTTTGTTGGTCTATAAATCAGGCTTCATGTTTCATCATTCTTAAATTGTATTGTGTTCATGTTGATTTCATTGGGAATGATATATTAAATTTATTTGACTTTATTATAGTGGTTAAAACTTTATTCTTTGACTCCTTTCATATTTTTATTCATCATTGTCGGTTATTAAATAAACATAGACAACCTCAAGTTGGGGTTTTCCCTAAATAAAACCTTCTGAGTTTGTTGTGATTGTTTGTTCCATCATCTTAGAGTGTTTTTTCATCTCCCGAATACTGGTATGTTTATCATTTGTTAAATGACTATTTAATTTTTTTCAACTATCTGTGAATATGTTGTGTCAATTGAAATTCATTAGGTAATTTTTCATACGAATTAATGAAACATAAATTTAATATGAAAGTATACTACGTATATGACATGTACACCTTAAAATGAATTGAATGGTTTGGTTGCATTTTTTTATCACCCCTTTCCTTATTTAATGGAATGTAGTGGAGTAGACCTTATAAAGTAAAAATGACTTAATTGACGTAATATATCATTGAATTCCCTTTAACTTTTCACACTAATGAAAGAGAGGTATTCTGCAAAATAAATATTTAAATGGAATGATTATTACATAGAAAAATTAATTAATTAATTAATTAATATTGTACCTATTTCACAAGGGCATATTCATTACAATAAGAGTAGTGATAATCGATCATACCATGGATAGATGATGGAATTCCTTGAGCACTGGTGGATTCCATCATGATTCATGTATGCCAGATTCCAAGGGTGAGACCCACCATAGAACCTGATCATTATCTAACTTTTGATTCGTGGTATGACACCAAGAGATCCCTCTATTATCATTCAGTTAGTAGGATTTCGTGGATATACTCCTCAGATTCAGCATCAGTTCTATAGACATTATGCACCATGGTTACACACAACATTCATAGAATCAACTTACTCACTTTATCTTAGATGTTATTCTTTGACACATATTGAATTTTTATAGTGTAATTACTAGAGAAACTCCCCATTAGATCACACACATACCCCTTTTTCATGACTACACTTTAATACCTAATTTAACTTTACCCATGTGATCATTAATTCCTTGGTTTTTACATTGGATCCCTTTCATTTTTAATATCATTAACAGATGACTTTTTACATATTATATAATCATATTATTATCACCAAGGATTTATTTTTATATCTTTGATCAATTAACATTATTATTATCAGGTGAGAATCATTTTCCTAGTTATAAATCACATGACCTTTATTTAAAGAATAATATAATTAATTGATGATCTGGTTTCATATTCATACACTAGCTATGGATGAAGTAGGTATAGTAGTAATTACGTTACTGCATCACAATAAATTTATATATATATATACATGGATTCAAATTGGTTCAATTTATACTACACATATAGGATGTTATAGATGTTGTTCATTGTGCCCTAGTGAGATTTTTCTCACACCCTATCTAAATTGCCATTCCTACATAGGAATATAACATGTTTTATTGTTTTGATAATGGGATGAATCTTACTTAAGAAACATGATTTCTTTTTTCCTTAGGATGGAGTTGTAGTGGATAAATGAGATGGACCTTTGGATATATAGATGGATTTTTGAATAATATTTGAAAAAAAAATTATATCATGTTATGTCTGCTTTTTTGTATTCATGTTTCCATATTTGTAGATACCATATCTCTATCACCATCTTTTGTATATGATTTCCAGTCACATCTATTTTTAATTATTCAGGTCTACTTCTACCATACACTATTTTTACATATATTTTATATTATACATACCTAATAAGTTATTTTTTACACTATTACACACTATGTTAATGATGGAATAATCAATCAATTGACACACCCTAGGCCCTCACTTCTATTTGGAATCCTCTATCATTTGGGGATATATGCTATAGCCCATGTGGCCAACTGGGCTCGGGGAAACTTTCTTGGAACAAAGGTTAAAGACGTCACATGGAATTATCCTAGAGGATTGTAGGATGAATAAACATTATCCACCCTAAAATTAGAGGTTGGATGAAAAGAGGACTATAAAAAATGAATACAATATCTTGAAAGAATATAATTATTTTTAAGAATCAACTATAGAGAGGAAAGATATTTTCAAAATATAGAATCCCATAAATTAAAATATGAACTCCACAAATGGTCTAGTTTTGAAGGAAAATATATGACAAACTAGAACACCCACTAGGTAGTCATTGTTATTTTTAATTTTAGATAATCCTTAAAAATATTTTTTTACATCACTCTATTCATTTTATAAAAGTAGCAACCAAAGTTGTAAAAACATTATGTGACTCATTATTCACAGTGAAACCTTATGAAATGAATGTAACACCAACAATGATTAGTGTTCATTTATGGTAAATAAATAAACCATCCATGTAAAATTGTTTTATTATCCCTTAGTAGGATAATAATTAAATCTTAGGTGTCATTATTTTATTTTCAAAATTTGATAAATGTGTTTGTGTGGGTGAATATGGAAAAGATTTTGTTATTATCAATAATAATATAATAATACACAACATGATGGAATTAATAATTAAATACCCTAAATAAACCCCCCCCCCACACACACATATAATGTGTTGGACTTGTGGGTACTCCCTATTAAATTTGATTCATAATCTTTTTTTCATGATGAATGTTACCCTTATTATATTTCGTGCATGGAGAACATGGTCAATGGAATGGGGTTCCGTTATTCAATGTCGATATAATTAAAATATTGATGAATAACATGATATCAGACTAATTATATCATTGACATGATGTTTTCATGATTTCATTTCAGAAAATATAATTTTGTGGTAAAAATAGAATTTTTATGATAGATACCGACAGTAAAGTATTTGAGTATGATGCAAGGTTCAAAATTATATATCTGATGCCTTATAGAAAATTATATACATGAATAAAATGAATTTCACGTAATCATAATTAATATGGGACTTGTTGTAAAACATATATGAAGCATATAACAAGGTGAAGGGGACTAACTATTATGTTATACATGATATGTTGGATGATTCAACGATGATGCCAAATTAAAATATTAATTTAATATTCAATCCTATCTTTCCATTTTTAAAATTTATTCATAGATTTCATGATTAAGTGAAATATTTTTTCCCTAAACAAATTATTAGAGTATATAAACCACAATAATTTACCTAGTTTTTGGTCATTCATTATCAATACCACAATATTATGTCTCGAGATCATCTATATATATGACTGATAAATTATGGGATGCACGTAAAAATTGAAATAGAACATGTTCAAACATCAAAAACAATTTACATTCAAAACTATGTATAATATTTAGGTTCGATAAGTTAGAAGAAATGATCATGATATTATAAATGAGTTTATGTCACATTCACTATCTTATTTGAGAAATGAAAAGGTATATACAAATAAAAATTACCATTTTCCTATATTAAAATTTGAATTGTATGGTATATTTCACAAAAATGCCCAATAAGGTTGCATAATATAGCAGTGGTTATGTTGTATCATTATCATAAATAAACATTCCACCAAGATTAAATTTTAAATATATAAATTCAACTAGATAGAAGATTAAATGTGGAATAATACTTATTAATGTTACACACATATACTTCGAGAATTCTTTTTTTAAAATGAATTTAAACTTTTAGTATTTGTTATTTCAAAAAACATTATATATATCAATTTATTTATAAACAAAATAAGTTTGGAATGAATTATATCAAACTAAAATTACATATTTCACCATATAAAAACAATTATATTATCTTTCAGAAGATGAAAAACTATGTCTAGAATGTATTACACACGATATTGAGTCGCTTATATAGCTTTCATAGAAAACCAGGTCTAGCTATAACGATCTGTGATATACTATTAATATTATTAAATAATTATTATATCTACCACCTATCCATTGGAATGGAATTAAAATATAAGATTTAATAAATTTTAAAAAAATATTTATACTTGTATATAAAATTAATAATTTGGTTATAAATTTGTTGAACTGAATGAATGAAATATTTTAAAATAAATAAATTACGTATATAATAAACCTATGTTTCTTTGTGAAAAAAATATTATATCAATAAATTAAAAAAAATACAAATTTTATTAGTGTTTTCCAAAAATATCTATTTGTTATATATTCAGAATAATTTATTATATTCATCTTATACATTTGGTATGTATATGATAAGAATAAATCCAATTTTATGAATTAAAAGATGAATTTTTCTAAAAGGAAATTTTAACACCTTTTAATGAAGAACACATTTTAATTTATATTATTGAAATTAAAATAAAAATATTTTGATGAAATATACATAATTTTTGGATGTGTCATATTGCAATTTACTTTTGGTGAATTTTTTTATTTTTATGTGAGGCATAATTTTTAAGTGAATAATATAATCCAATAAATATTAATTAAAAATTCTATTTTATATAATTTATTTCAAATTTAAATAATGTTTATGATTGGTTTTAAAGTTTAATTAGACCAATTTTTCAAAAAATTAATCTGATTTATTTCATTTTAATCAACATCAAGGTGAAATATGATATAAAAACTTCTGAATTTTTAAGCATTTTTACTTTAAACCCATGTCGTGTCATCTCATTTGCGAGATTAAATTTAAATTAATATATACTAATTATTAGATTAGAAATAGAAAAAATAGATTCCATATTTGTAATCCAAATAATTAATACTATCTAACGAGGTCAAATTTGTTTTTTCTCAAAATATTAAGGAATCTAATTAATATTAGTTTCTATGATAAAGAGAAATATTTTCATAAAAATGGAATAATCATTTATATTAAGGGCTAAAATAAAATATACAGTTTTCCAAATTACATTTTAAGGCCATATTTTTAGCCTATATTAGTTTTTATCAAATTTTTTCCATTATTTGTGCTACATTACATGGAAATAACGTGGGTGGAATTCTATTTTCAAACATTTAGGGGAATGCCACTCCAGATATGCTATAAAAAGGAACTCACCCCTCTCTTTTATTCACACATATAAAGACATTTGAATCAAAAAAAATCATCTCAAATAATATACAAAATACAAACCTTCATCCTAGAGAAATAATTTTTTATCATAAATCCAACAATTTAATCCCTTGGGTTCAGACCAAAGGATTTACCCAAAGAAAATATAACATTCTTCTCTAAGATCCATTTTTTTATTTTCACTCTCTACCACCTTATCTATTTTTATATCATGATTTCAGAATAACCATAGTATCATCAATATGAATAGATGTTTTTATTATTATTTTTAGATGCATACACAATCTTCCATCAAATGTCTAACAGACTAACTGTTCTTGTGTATGGAAAACTACAACCCAATGAAATGATGTTGTTCATTTTTCCTTTACCACTTTTAATGGTATTAAAATATGATACAAACTATTTTTTTTGATATTTATGATATTTATGATTTATTTTTTAGTTTTTTATTTATAATATCATAAATAACATCATGATTTCCACATTGTGGAAGTATTTTAACTTTGTTTTTTGACTTTTGGACTACAGCCTCCTCAAATAGATGTGATTCATTCATGTTGTACATGAAATGTATTAAATATGGGGTTAGAGAAAAAATATGATATATTTTATGTAATCATTATTAATTAATTATATAATATATAAACACACATATATGTCATTACATTCATTCAATAAAAGAGATACTAAAATGGAAATAACGTTTATGTGTATGTACGACCTACTATCCCAATGAACAATGTATTCCATTTCATAGTTCAATAATTTATTTATTATTAAATATAATTAAATAATGAATATATATTATAGGTATATTATTTTATAAATTATTTAAAAAAATTAATAATTATCTACATGAGAGGATCAAGAATAATAAATATGATAATGTATGAAAAACAATGTAGACAATACCCGAGGAATAAGAGTAACATGTAAGTGTTAATAAAAAAGTAATATAATGTCATAATATAATAAATTTTGGTATTAAATATAATTTGAAGGTTTTTTATTATATTAATAATAAATGTTTATTTGTTATATAGGATGTCTATATGATTACTACGAGGGTCCTGGGGTATGGTTTGGGTTTTCTCATCTATCTTTTATTTTCTGTTAAAAAAAATACATGTTCACCTCTTATTTATTATATATATAGTTTATAATAACCATTTATTTATTATATTATTATTATAATAATATTTATGGGTATTTAAATATCATTTTTATGATATTACTTTCATGGGATTTATGGTTTCAAGAGTTATAAAATTGTTGAAGTAATATTGTCTAAATTATCATTTATTGAGTCACCAGAAATGTTATACACCTATATTTTCCATTGTGGTTTATATAATGTCCTCGAGAAGTCACATTAAGAATATAATAATTTCATCATATTTTAAGATTCATTTTATTTTATTCTTTCCATTGAATTATTATTCAGAGCTGCTAAAGTGGTAATGATTTATCACTACAATGTCATCAATTATCATGATTATTTATGACTATATTTCCATTGATGAAATTCTATGATCCATATATCAATAATTGTAATGTATTTTCCTAACCTATCATTATTATTGTTATATACACGAAATGGTACCATTTTTTTACTCATTGTTACATAATATAATCAAGGAAATGATTTTTTATAAAAATCATAATTTTTTTCTACTTTCGGTTTGAAATATGGGTTCATAGAAAATAATTTTTTTTAAATAAAATTATAAATTTTTAACTATTATACAATTATTTTTAAAAGAAATATATACTGATATATTACCTTTTAGAAAAACAATTTTTTATGCAATTTTATTTTTTTCACTGATCAAGGAGATCTTCTAAACTTTTTGGTTGAAAAATTAATGTTTGGGATGTAAAACATACCATGTGTGAGTGATATCGTTTACCTGATTCCTACACTATAGGTTTACGTGGATACTTTTTTTTAAAAAAAAAATTCCCTAATTTTAAAATAATTATAATTTTCAATATTTTTATCTACGAAACATAGTTTTTTAAAATTGTAAATTATAGAAACAATTTTTTAAATTTCATTAGAAGATACATTTATTTGTTTTCAAAATTTTGTTTTAGATGAAATGGAATTAAATTGTCTTAATGATTATTTTCTATGTTTCAAATTTTTTTCAATGAAAAAAGATTTCAAAATTTTAATGAAGCTTATATTTTATGTTTTAATGATTTTTATTTGTTTTGAAATGTCCCAATATTTTTTTCAAACAACTTTTCATAGAAAAATGATTTTAACATGTTTCCATGCATCTTTAATATGATTTAATAGATTCATAATTTTAAAATAAATTATTTTTTAAAAATAATATTCTAATAAATAAATTATATTTTTCTCAAGAAATGTTTTTAAATGGTCATTCCAAATTATTTTTCATAAAATATGACATCTATTGGAGTTAATCATTCCTTAAGAGTAATATTATCCAAAAGATAAAATCATATAATTTATATATATGGTTTATATTTTTATAGATTTATCTGCATGGAACTCATTTCTCATTAATTTTTTATATGTGTATGTTTTAATTTTCACTTTTATGGGTTCTATGCATATAAAACCCACATCCATTATTGGGTTATTATTTGGTGAAATGATTATCAATCCTAACTATTTTTCCAAAGGTAATGATATGATTATGTGTTTTTGAAACCCATTTCATTTCTTGGGTTATACTATGAATGTTTATGATCTTGTGAAACACATATTTATCATTTCAGTATGAGATTTATGGAACCTATATCTCCCTCCAATGCATAAGGTAATGATTTATATATCATTATATAGTCATTGGTGGAATGAAGGGTGAAATCAGTTTAGCGAAGCACTTTTTCTACTAAGATGGTTTTTGGAGTGAACTTGGACTTATAATACTATCATGTGAGTGAAACATGACTACGAAGATGGTACAGTGAGTTAACCCATTCTACTAAAATGGAATTGGATGTGATGCCTTGATTAATATTGAAAATGTTTTTTATACAAATGTGACTTCTGAATATTTTATATCTTCCTCATAGGTTATGATCTCATGGATTATTCCCTTTATTACCTAATGATTCATGTCTTATGAACTACCAAAATTTAATCTATGACTCATGTATGTAATCATTGATATAAATGATATAATATTTCAACATTATTTTCATGTTCTCATATCGTATTCTCAAGTTATTTATATGTATCTATAATTTTTACAATTATTGAGAATTTGAGCTCAAACATTTCTTAGGTTTCCTTTCACAAGGTTGTGAATAATGGTTTTACGTTAAATTTGTAATGAGTAATAAATTTGTGATAAACATTGGATATCATTAACCAAGTTATTAGACTATTTTCCAGGTTTCTAAAGACACTATGCAATTAATGTCCTCATACATGTATTTTAGTAATGAATATAATATTAATAGAAAATGATGTAATACACGTGTATATAATTCCCTTTTATCTATAGATATTTAATATTATAATGATTTAGAGTGCCTTGTAGATAATTATGTTGAGATTATACCATATTTGGAAGTTGTTTTGATGTAAATAGTTGACGTAAACAATAATGATGAAATAATGTAATATCACCACAAAACTGTTTCAACCTCAATGTTCATCCCAAAAAATATTAAACATCAAATAAAAGAAAATTTTAATTATTCTTTGTCTTCTAAATGGAACAAAACAATATTTTGAACAATTATAATCAAAAAATTCAAATATAGACAATATTCATGAATAACATTGGACTATGGATAATTCATTTGATGGAGTGCATAATTAAAAAAATATAAATTGAAAGGAATTTAAAAATTGTGGATGATGTAGAGACACGAAGCTTGACGTACAAAGATATTACATTACTTTTGCAGAATACATAATACATAACAAAAACAGACACACAAGAACCGTAATAGTATAGTTTCTTTGGAAACATGGAACGTAATATTTTAATCGTGGTGAAAGATCTTCAACATCTCCCATAAAGATCTTCCACTTTTTTCCTTACCTAAAACCTTTATTTTAATCCTGGGGGAAAATAAATCAAAAAAAAGGTGAGCTCAAATGATCAGTAAGGGTAAGCATGGATAAAATAAAAGAAACCATATACATTTGAACTTAAAAACATGAACATAATGTTTAAACATCAAAATCTTGAGCAACGACTTAAAACATGGAAGTACATAAGGAATAGATCATAATGGAACATAAATAATGATAAAATAGCATGGGAATAAAACATGTAATGATTTCCATAGTTTCCAAGTCATTGCTTCCAAGACCATCTTTGTGGACAAAGTCCCTTTATGAATCGAGTTCACTCCTCGTTCTAGTCCTGTAATACTGAACCGGATTTACATACTATTCTCGCCATGCCTATCTCATGAGATATAAATCTTTACCCAATGCATTGGAGAGAGATATATGTCCTACCCATCTCATAATGAAATCATTCTTTCTTTTTCCACAAAATAAACATACATCATTCATAATAACTCAACGAATAAAATGGGTTACATAAACATCATCCCATCACCAAATAATCCATATAAAATAAATGTATATTTCATCATAAGAAAATTTTAACCATGTAAATAATAGAGACATTATACTTGAAACATACACATATGAAATAATTTCATCTTAGATGTAAATGATTTTGATAAAACACTTGAAATGAATTCTTGAGGAAAATATCCATTCTTTTTCAAAATCAATTTCTTTTCACAAAACATCATGAAATTTTAAAAGAAAAACACTTTGTTTAAAATACTCATGAAATATTATAGAGGAAGATTCATGAAAATATGGCTTTATAAAACTGTAAAATTCATTTCATGCCGTATACGTTAAAAAAAAATTCTTCTCGTACTTTTGCCGGAAAAGTCAAAAAGTACCTTGTAACGTAAAAAAAGAAAGATTCCTTACATACCATGTAGTAATAGTCAAAAATGGGTAAAATTAAATTAAACATACACGAAACCATTTTTAGAAAACATGGGCTTGGATGATAAAGATAACCCCAGTAAATACTTATGAACAAACAATATCGGAAAAAAATGAGATTGATAAATTATCCCTTACCTTAGGTCCGATATGCTTCGTATGGATCTGAACCTCCTATATAATGATTTAAATAATGTCATTGACTTAATACATAATCATATGAATTTGTTATGATATCATATATATTTCACTTATGAATTTATATTACCCGTTCTTTTGTAAATTCAATGTTAAAGTAGCGTTTTGGGTAAAATCATTTCATTTGTTGTTCGTGTTTTGACTTGTAATTATTAATATGATTAATTAGATAATTATTACTTAATTACAGAATATAAAACATGATATATATATAATATATATTCAGAATATACATATGTATAATATATAGATAAATGGAAAGAAATACACTGTTCATGGAGACAGTAGTCCGTACGTACGCATGAACGCTGTTTTCGTTTCCTTATTTAGTTGAATAGAATTAAGTAGGTTGAATAGATTTATATATACATAAATCCGGTAGCATTATAATGTCATATATTTAATTATTATTGGTTATATATACTTTATAATCATTCTTAAATGGTTAACATGGAGAATGAATCTCATCGCGTTGTGGAGACGGTAGTTCGTACATACGCACGAGTGATGATATCATTCCCATAATTATTGAATTGAATTGGAGAGGATTATACAATATATAATAATTAGTATGATGTTATAATAAATATGTATAGTTATTCTTTACACCATTACACCCATCCAAGTAAGGTGGTGTTGGAAAAACAGATTACACCACAGCGTGGAGACGGTATTCCGTACGTACGCACGGACGATGATTTCATTTTTCGTAGGATGAATAGATGGTGAAATAGGGTTGTTTCATAATTATAATAAAATATCAGTATATTAGTGATACTGATGTTATTACTTCATAATGAAACAACTAAAGAAGAATAAGTAGAAGAAGAAATAATGTTGAAAGAATCGGTAACGGACATTACCACTTCTTTGATGTGCCTCTTTGAGACCTCCTCTTAGGGCACTGAAATTGGTCTTTTAAGAAAACGAGGACCTCTAGGATGTTTCTAGGGAAGTTGAGAAGAAAATTTTGCAGGGGTTGTCCGTGATTGAATGCTCAAATTGGTGTGAGGATTAGAGGGAGGAGGTTCCCTTTTATAAGGGAGGAGAGGGGCACCTTGTGAATCCTCAAAAATATTAGTTTAATATAAATTCAAACCCCACATAAAAACCTCCAAAAATAACTAAATTCAAATATTAGATGAGATAGGGTTTTAATATCATAAAACAATAAAATTTAGACATTTTAGGAAATTATTTTCAACATTATCAACTTGATTTATCCTTACTTAATCAATTTAATTTTATTTGTGGTAATAACATTCTAAAATATAAATTATAACATAAAATTAATTATTTTTTGTGAATTGTCCATAATTGGATAATTTATAACATTTAAAACCATATAAATTTAAATTTATAATTTATATATATTTTTGTGATTTTTATACAATCTTATAATATGTTATTTTTATAAAATAACAATAATGTCAATTTTGACACTATTTATTTATATGAACTTAAATAAAATATATACAGAAGATATGTTCGAACTAAAAGCTTTAATAGATTCATAAAATTTCAAATGTATCTATAAAATTAGTTTAGAATATTAAATAGTTCATATAATATTTATTTTATTATTTTTAATACCATTTATTTGGTTTATCTCTTAATAAAATAATTACTACAATATTTTTGTATAATTATTTAATATACTTATTTGTTGCATAAAAATTACAAATAAAATCCTATGATGAAGATAAATATATTAAAATTCACAATAATACTTTTAATTTAATTTTTCATCTTAAAATGACAATATTTAAATTGATATATTTATTAAATTATGAAGGTGAAAACTTTGGAATCATTTAAAATAAAATAATATAAGTGTCATAATCACTTTTATAAGACTCCAAATGGTCATATATTAGGTCATTGGATGAATATGGTATATATATACACTACCAATAAGTTTTGGTCATGTTTTTGGGCCTTTTAAGGGGTATTATAATTTCAATAAAAACTATATTACTGATTTTTCACTTAATAAATAATTTATGCATCATTAATGTATCACCATTAATGATAGTTATTTAATCCCTAAAAATTCTAAATAAATTATCATGATGTATATACATTTTTATATTTCTGTAGATTATTCATGTTCGAAGTTTAATGATTTTTATCACTAAATTAAAATTATTATACTTATAATATTTAAGAGAGTGACATGTTGTCACTTTTTTTGGTTTTAATAACAATTAAATTATTTTCATGGTCAAATGTCCATAAAATGATTCTAATCCGACCGTTATGTGATATGGGTAAACTTTTAGCCATCCAATAAATTTTTGCATGTTTTAGGATAATTTTATAATATTATATTTACACTTAATTACCTGATTTACCTTTAACTATGGTAAATAAAATTTACCGTAGTTACTATTCATAATTTCCAAAAATAAAAAGTAGATTATTAACATAATTTGGACCCAATGATTTCTAATATGGAATCCATTTTTCCAAATTCAATACACAAAAGTTAAATAAATTAAATTAATATTAATCCCATTGTCGAAAGAAAACAGGTTTTTCTTTAAAACATTGCAAAAGATTGAATTGATTTAACCTATGAATTCAAGGTAAAATCAATGATAATTACATACATTATATTAAATGGTAAAAATATATTATATTTAGACTTTAAAACCATTCAATATTATAATTTAACCAAATAAGTAATTAAGATGAAAAAAGTTGTTTGTAAATAAAATATAGCATGTTTTTACTATTCATTAAAATATGAAAGTTATCAGAATAATATGAAAAATTTATATGAGGTAAAATTTTATATCTTGATTCCAAATAATAATTTTATTTTTTAAAATTGAACTTATAAACATTTCAAAAACTAGATTTAATGTGGGAGCTCCATTAAAAGGTGGCAAAACTGCATTTTTTGAAAAATACTTATTTTACCCAAAAATTTTATTTTGTTCCTATACCATGTTCTAGAAAATGTGTAAGATGAATAATAATGTTATGAAAATAAAAATATAGTTAATACTATTCATAACGGCTAGTCCATAATAATATTATAAAAACATATCTTTGTTTAGTTAAACCCGGTATTGCGTACAACACACGCTATCGAAGAAGGTCGCGATTGTGTGTAATGCAAGCCAAGTCAGGGTTGCGTATAGTGAAAGACCTCTTTGTTGTTTCTTTATAACAGAATCCAACCTTTTTTTCATTTATACATTGAATATATATAAATATATACTCAATGTTTCTAGAATGATTATTATCAAACAAACTTGAAATTTTGTGTAACACAATCTAAGAATAGTGTTGCGTGTACTGCAAGCTAATATGGTGTTGCGTATAGCACAAGATAATCTTGGTGTAGCATAAAACAGATGATATTAATGAAATTAAAACGAATATATCTTATAAAATCTCATGTTATTACATTCTACCCCCCTTAAAATGAATTTCTCCCTCGAAATTCATTGGGGTTATAAATGGTTTTCTACTTGAAAGTTTCTTTAATTGAAACCCACATCAAAAAAAGGTATACCAAAACTTAACATTAAAAACTAAATTATGAAATGTAACAGTTACCCAAATTAACTCATCACTAGGTTTCGACGTAGGAGAACATAGGAGAAAATATGGATATGGAAGAGAAATATAACCATCATGTTCTGATGGAGAGTTGTAGAGAACATGGCTATGAAAACAGCAACGATCACAGAGCCATAAATCTGTGATGATCTAAGGTAGCATCTGATTCATCAGATATAAGGGAACTAGGAAAACAATTTTAGTTTTGTAACGCCCCGACCCTAGTTACCCAGAGTCGGTGCATTATTACATAACATTGGCATGATCACAAGAAAGATCAAATCTCGAAAGACCGATGGGTTTAGTAGCCTTGGAAACACTAGATATATTCATAAGTTTTACATTACATCATAAAATGAAAAACTACTACAACAACATATTGTCTCCACAGTCCACACTATTATCCCCTCATAATATCCCTGCAGGTCATTCATAACTTATTTCTTCTCATCCTGGGGAAAATAGAACATAGAAAAGGGGTGAGCTCAAATGCCCAGTAAGGATAACAATATAGCGGAACATTCAAAATAAGCATAAACATTTAAGGAAATGCATTACTAAAACAAAAGCCTTTTAAACTTGAACTTCAACATAGTATGGCAAAAGTAAAATAAAATAATGCCATTTACTTATTCACATGGATATTCTACTAATCGAATAATCACATGCAAAATCAATAACCACTTTCATAATGACGGAATGCATAATGCTAAACTTTAATTTCTTTTCAAGGCCTCGTCCCAAGACCTTGGGGCTAACTGTAACCGGAACCCAACCCAGAGTGCCTCTAATAACCGGACACCAACCCGGAGTGCCTCTAATAACCGGACAACAAACCGGAGTGCCTCTAATAACCAAAGACCAAACTGGAGGGCTTACTTTTACCAGTCCCTAACCTGGAGGGCTTACATTTACCAGTCCCCAACCTGGAGGGATTACGTTAACCAGTCCCCAACCTGGAACATACTTGTACAACACATTCATATGAAGTAAAGGTTGAAATATAACATAAACATTCTTATTGGAACTAGCATACGAAATGTCAATACTTTCACCATAAACTATGAATGGTATAAAAACAGCACATCCACAGTCAAACATATCACAAAACCTTCAATACAATATAGAAGTTTTGTATCATAATAAATCAACTTCAAATAATCTTAAAATCCATCAAAGGATGTTGACATAGATGAAATCAATATTTTTTTTAAAGAAATATCTCCTTTTATTTTGAAATCATTTAAGATCCATATAAAATAAAACATTTTCTTTGAAAATATTTTTATAAGCTTGTCATGGAGGCTTTGAATATTTTATAACGGCGGAAAATAGCCGCACCCGCCGTATAAGTTAAAAAAAACATTCTTACCTTAATTCTGTCAAAAAGGTTAAAAAGGACCTTGTTTTGAAAACGACGGAAAGATTCTTTTATAAACCTCTTATAAAAAAGTCAAACAAGGGTATAAATGACTTTAACCCATATTATTGTAAATAATAAATATGTTTTGAAATACATTACGAAGAAACATGGATGTGGATGATAAAGAAATCCCAGTAGATTATTACGTATAAACAACCTCGGATAATGAAGAGATTGTGAAATAACCCTTACCTTGTACTTTTCCTTCGTTGGGGTAGGTTAACCTCCTATATAATGGTGAAATAATTGTTACTAAATTATTCAAAAATCATATTCATTAATATGATTTCATATATGATCTTTTAATATCGATTTATAATAATATCTTAGTATTATCGTTGTTTCGGGTGTTAACTTACTTGTTTTCCTTTATATGTTTTGTTACGTAAGACATTTTTGTGAAGGATAGGTTGTATATTATTCATATCCATAATGATATAAAGTCATTAACATCATTTTGAAATCATCAAATGATAATTATACTTGAATGGATACGATGGAGAATGAATCTCATCGCGTTCGTGGAGACGGTAGTCCGTACGTACGCACGAGCGACAATATCATTCTTTCGATATTAAAATAATATATAAATGGTTGTTATGTCATATATACAGAATCATTATCATGTTTTATTTATTATTTACATGAGTTACATATCATTATTATACCCATCCAAATAATAATATATTGAATAACAATTACACCACGACGTGGAGACGATAAGACGTACGTACGCACGTATGGTGACATGTTATTCAAAGGGTGGATAGAATACTGAATATGGTTGTACCATATTTATAATAACATCACAGTATATATATGATACTGGAGGTATTATTTTAGAATGGTAACAACAAAGGAAGAAGAAGTGGATGAAGAAATGAACTTGGAAAAGGGTGGTGAAATCATTACCTCTTCTTCGGGTTCTTCCTTTTGATTTGATCAAACGTGCTCCTTAGGATGGATTTCTGATCAAACTAAGGCCTCTAGGTTGTAGTGAGGGATGTTGGGAGAGTATTTGGGCAGAGTTTGGCCGAACCAAAAGGCTTTGAAGGTGTGAAGAAATGATAAGGAGGAGTGCCCTTTTATAAGAGGGGTGAGGGGCACCTTTGGAAAAGCTAGAGATTTTAGTTTATAATAAATTCATAATCGGTTTCAAATGGCTCCAAAGTTCACTATTCAAAGTTTAAGGTGGTGATGGGTCAAAAACAACTCAACCAATAGAATTTAGACAGGTTTGGGTACTTATATTAACCTTATCTTTAAGTATTAACTCTAAGTTAATTGGTTTCACTTTCACAATGTCTCTTTGTATTTTTATATAATATGGTTAATAAACATACTAAATACATCCAAGAGACCCCCAAGTGGTCCATTAATGATGAACCTATCATGATATAAGTCTCTTGGCCAAACCATAGATTTTTAGGAATTTAATATCAATTAATAATATAATATATTTTTTAAGAACTCTTTTATGTCAATTTTGACACTATTCAATAGTTGATTTTTGTGAAACTCATAACAGATTGATTACATCGAACAAAGACAATTAAATAAATCCTAATATATCATATTATCCTATAAAATTAGTTTAATTCATTATAAGTTTCATATTTTATTTATTTGGGTATTTATAATATCAATTATTTTAATTTTTCACTATTATAGTAATTATTGCATCATCATTGTGTCATAAATAAAATAAATTATTTAATGTCTAAAAATTATAAATAAAATATAATTATGTAGGAAATCTTTTTATATTTCTAATTAATATTTATAATCTAAAATACAACATATATAACCCTATGTAACAATTGTTTTTCTAAAAGATATATGCTTGTGTCATTTTTGTATTCATTTTAACTTAATTAAAATAAAGTGTCATTATCACTTACAAGTGGATCCATGGGGTCCCAAAATCGACCCAAAGATTCCTATGGTCAACCATGTATCAACCAATAGGGTTAAGACACGTTTTAGGGTAATTTAGTATTATTATAATATTATTTTTTTAACCCTTATTTACCAGATTTACCCTTAACCATGGTAAATAAAATATTTACCGCAGTAATTATTCAAAATGTTTAAAAATAAAAGTTACCTATTTACACAATTTGGACATCCTGATTCCAAATATGGAATCCATTTTTCTAAATTCAAAACACAGAAGTGGCAGAAATTAATTTAAAATTAATTCCCTCTGTCAAAACAAAAAGCGTGTTTTTAAGAGATAATAACTATCAAAAGATTGACACTTGTTTATGTTCGGTTTAATTGTAAAATTATGTCCAATGACAAACATTATATTAAATGGTAAGAATATATTCTACATATACTTTAAAACCACTTAAATTCATAATTTATCACTATTAATTATTTTGATTTAAAAAGTTGTTTTTAATTAAAATTTAGTAATTTTCACTATTCATCAAAATATGAAAGTTATCCGAAATGTACCAAAATTTCACCTTAGGCTAAATTAGATATTCCGAATCCAAAAATGAAGTCCATTATAAAATATAAAATTTATATAATTTCAAAAAGTAGGTATTACTATTCATAACGGCTAGTTTGATTGGTTGTGGTGTGTTTGAACTCGAAGTTGCGTACAACACACGCTACTGTATTATTCAAAGAAAAGCGTACCGTGGAAGCTTGGGATGTTTCATTTTAAATTTTTTTGATGTCCCCATTTAGTCAAAAATTTTAAAATATTGTATTTAAAAAGGTTTCACTATTAAAAGTTGATAAAAGTGCAATACTGAAAATGAATCTGTTCTTGTATTATATCTAAGAAACTCATAATATGGATTCTAAAATTATAAGGATTATATAAAGTTTAAAATTTAGATAATACTATCCATAACCTCTTTTTAAGGGCTTTTTTTTTGTAAGTCATGGTGTGATTGAACTCGGTGTTGCGTGTAGTGCAAGTTATTGAATTATTTCAAAGAAATAACATACTATGAAATCTTGGGGTGTTACATTCTCCCCTTATTCAATAAATTGCGTCCTCGCAATTTGAAATTGTTCTTCGAAAATAAAAGGTTGAAAATAGAAAATATATTTGTGGGAAAATCCACATCAGAAATTGGGTTACTAAAATTTATTCTTAATATGAGGAAAAGAGAAATAGAAGGGTCACCACCAAATTATGACCTCGATTAGGAGAACATTGGTGGCAATTAGAGACATATAATTGGAGGAAAACGTAAATATTTATAGGTAGTGATTGAGGCCATCAATCACAAACAAGTACAAAATTGAGGTCCTTAAACTCATCAATCTATGATGATTTGAAATACCATCGGTTCAACCAAACATAGGGTATTGGGATAACACATTTTTGACATTTCAAAATATCTTAGTGGAAATCCCACTTCGAAAAATGAATTAATGAGGCCTCTATTTAAAACAAAGAGTGGAAAGTATGAAGATTACCGAATATAACACATAATAGGGTTCCATGTAGGAAAATATGGATATGGAAGAGAAATCTAACCATCAATTATCTGATGGAGAGTGGTAGAGAACATGGCTATGAAAAGGCCAAAAATCCCAAAGCAATAAATTAGTGATGATTTAAGGTACCATCTATGACAACATTTTTGTTCTAAGTTCCTTTAATTAATGTTGATGAATTTATTTATGAGATTGGATAAGATCATAAGAAGATATACTTACTTTATAATTAGAGTTTTATCCATTAATAAATTTATACCACAAACTCATCTTTCACTCTAAAAGATAATAGAATGTAATTTTTTTTTTCTATTTATACTATTCGTACAGGGTTCCAAAATAAATGAATTTATAATTCATCTACCAGATATTTAAAAAAAAACTACATTATTTAATCCAGGACATCTCGTGGGCCAGTGGTAGGTGATACACCCTTGTCGCCCTTCGGTTGCGGGTTCAAGTCTCGCAGCCTTGCCGGACGCGACGGGTTGCCGCCCGACCTCCGGGTTGTCCTTTTATGGCAATCCGAAATAATCCAAACTAGAACTATCCAAAATACTTCTATCCAAACTCACAGTCCAACATTTATAAGGAAGGTAAACATAATGTAGATCCTTTTTACCCCGTAATAGCATATGAATACCTTCATCATGTATTCTTTTAATACACTGAAACATCCTGATTTACCATAATCTTTGTTGATTACATTCATGCTCCCTTATTCCATATAGAATGCTGGATATACTTCATCAATCAAAAAATGTTTTAAACCCTAACAATGATGGAATAGACAAATCATTAATCAGCTTCAAGGTAGTCAAGAATATCCAATATAATTTATCCAAATCAATCATGTATTATTCTAAAATCACTACCTCGGTATCAGAACCATATTATGGTTTATCTTTCTCTCAACCATATATTTTCCAAAAATTTAAACTTCTATTGAGTCACTTTTCTTTGTTCCACAGAATCTCAAGTCCTCAATGAAATAGTACTGCAGTACAATCCTTATATACTCCATAATTATTATAACAAGTACATTGTTGATACAACACTCAATTGACATAATCAACATAAGAACTCTAATCATTCCTCTTCATCTGTGGTAGTATCATAACTTGATTATTATCCAATAGCATCATTTGTGGCATAGTCTGATGACTGAGACATAGGTTCGCGTAGTGTCCAAACTCCTTTCAAATGAAGCATTGTACATTTGAAACCATTTTCTTACCCTTGAAGTCACGTAATTTGTGCCCTTTTCCTCCACACTTATAACAAACTCCCATTCCTTTCAGGCAAGTTCCAGGGTGTTTCTTTCCACAGTTATCACATATGGGAAAATTCTTCTTTTCCCTCTTCCCTTTATCCATCTTTCTCTCTTCCATCCTTTTCATCTCTTGCTTCCCTTCAAAGCTATAGGACTCATTAAACTCTTTACTTATCTTATCAACACATGATATTATTTCTTCATATGATGATAATACATGGGAGACTATTTATCTTATAAATTCTAGCTTAAGACCATGAAAGATATGATCCTTCCTTCTCTTTGGATCATGTGTATTTCTGGAGTTCTCATTCCTTCTACTGGGCGCCATTTCTAAACAATGGCATACACTAGATCAAAATACATAATCCCATACTTATAAAACACTTAACATAAATTGAACTATTTATGGATATAATCTGTAATCATAAAAATGTATCCTTTGAGGATGTATATACTCATAATCCCTTCATAATGGTTTGTAAAGAAAATGAGAATTATCCTAAGCATATCCCCTGGGATTGTCGTAACCAAGAGTGCAGCAAGGCCCGTTGTCGTGCACCAGTTCCCGTTCGAGTCTAGCTCAAAGCGGTGTTTTCGGGTATTACCCCTAGGTACATCTGTGCTAGAGCCGCCTCTACCTGCTCGTATCCAGACAGGGATGTATTGCTCGGAAAACTCACAAAATCTCTACAATACCAAAATTCTAGGAAGTTCTTCTATACTAATCCTCAAAGTTTATCTTAGGTCTACGTGCTCTAATCAAAGTTTATCTAAATCTAGCTTCCAAGGTTTGTACTAAACTTCCTCTGATACCAACTGTAACGCCCCGACCCTAGTTACCCAGAGTCGGTGCATTATTACATAACATTGGCATGATCACAAGAAAGATCAAATCTCGAAATACCGATTGGTTTAGTAGCCTTGGAAACACTAGATATATTCATAAGTTTTACATTACATCATAAAATGAAAAACTACAACAACAACATATTGTCTCCACAGTCCTCACTATTTTCCCCTCATAATATCCCTGCAGGTCATTCATAACTTACTTCTTCACATCCTGGGGAAAATAAAACATAGAAAAGGGGTGAGCTCAAATGCCCAGTAAGGATAACAATATAGCGGAACATTCAAAATAAGCATAAACATTTAAGGAAATGCATTACTAAAACAAAAGCCTTTTAAACTTGAACTTCAACATATTATGACAAAAGTAAAATGAAATAATGTCATTTACTTATTCACATGGATATTCTACTAATCGAATAATCACATGTAAAATCAATAACCACTTTCATAATGATGGAATGCATAATGCTAAACTTTAATTTCTTTTCAAGGCCTCGTCCCAAGACCTTGGGGCTAACTGTAACCGGAACCCAACCCGGAGTGCCTCTAATAACCGGACACCAACCCGGAGTGCATCTAATAACCGGACACCAAACCGGAGTGCCTCTAATAACCGGAGACCAAACCAGAGGGCTTACTTTTACCAGTACCTATCCTGGAGGGCTTACTTTTACCAGTCCCCAACCTAGAGGGCTTACTTTAACCAGTCCCCAACCTGGAACATACTTGTCCAACACATTCATATGAAGTAAAGTTTGAAATATAACATAAACATTCTTATTGGAACTAGCATACGAAATGTCAATACTTTCACCATAAACTATGAATGGTATAAAAACAGCACATCCACAGTCAAACATATCACAAAACCTTCAATACAATATAGAAGTTTTGTATCATAATAAATCAACTTCAAATAATCTTAAAAGCCATCAAAGGATGTTGACATAGATGAAATCAATATTCTTTTTAAAGAAATATCTCCTTTTATTTTAAAATCATTTAAGATCCATATAAAATAAAAAAATTTCTTTGAAAATATTCTTATAAGCTTGTAAGGGAAGCTTTGAATATTTTATAACGGTGGAAAATAGCCGCACCCGCCGTATAAGTTAAAAAAACATTCTTACCTTAATTCTGTCGAAAAGGTTAAAAAGGACCTTGTTTTGAAAACGATGGAAAGATTCTTTTATAAACCTCTTATAAAAAAGTCAAACAAGGTTATAAATGACTTTAACCCATATTATTGTAAATAATAAATATGTTTTGAAATACATTTTGAAGAAACATGGATGTGGATGATAACGAAATCCCAGTAGATTATTACGTATAAACAACCTCGGATAATGAAGAGATTGTGAAATAACCGTTACCTTATACTTTTCCTTGGTTGGGGAAGGTTAATCTCCTGTATAATGGTGAAATAATTGTTAATAAATTATACAAGAATCATATACATTAATATGATATCATATATGATCTTTTAATATCGATTTATAATAATATCTTAGTATTATCGTTGTTTCGGGTGTTAACTTACTTGTTTTCCTTTATATGTTTTGTTACGTAAGACATTTTTGTAAAGGATAGGTTGTATATTATTCATATCCAGAATGATATAAAGTCCTTAATATCATTTTTAAATCATCAAATGATAATTATACTTGAATGGATATGATGGAGAATGAATCTCATCGCGTTCGTGGAGAAGGTAGTCCGTACGTACGCACGAGTGACAATATCATTATTTCGATATTAAAATAATATATAAATGGTTGTTATATCATATATATAGAATCATTATCATGTTTTATTTATTATTTACATGA
Organism: Viscum album; assembly: GCA_963277665.1. Taxonomy (NCBI): domain Eukaryota; kingdom Viridiplantae; phylum Streptophyta; class Magnoliopsida; order Santalales; family Viscaceae; genus Viscum; species Viscum album. Next base: position 39,781,124 of record OY728143.1, read on the forward strand.
GTTACATATCATTATTATACCCATCCAAATAATAATATATTGAATAACAATTACACCACGACGTGGAGACGGTAAGCCGTACGTACGCACGTATGGTGACATGTTATTCAAAGGGTGGATAGAATACTGAATATGGTTGTACCATATTTATAATAACATCACAGTATATATATGATACTGGAGTTATTATTTTAGAATGGTAACAACAAATGAAGAAGAAGTGGAAGAAGAAATGAACTTGGAAAAGGGTGGTGAAATCATTACCTCTTCTTCGGGTTCTTCCTTTTGATTAGATCAAAAGGGCTCCTTAGGTTGGCTTTCTGATCAAACTAATGCCTCTAGGTTGTATTGAGTGATGTTGGGAGAGTATTTGGGTAGAGTTTGTCCGATCCAAAAGGCTTTGAAGGTGTGAAGAAATGAGAAGGAGGAGTGCCCATTTATAAGAGGGGTGAGGGGCACCTTTGGAAAAGCTAGAGATATTAGTTTATAATAAATTCATAATCGGTTTCCAATGGCTCAAAAGTTGACTATTAAAATGTTAAGGTGGTTATGGGTCAAACAAAACTCAACCAATTGAATTTAGACAGGTTTGGGTACATATATTAACCTTATCTTTAAGTATTAACTCTAAGTTAATTGGTTTTACTTTTACAATGTCTCTTTGTATTTTTATATAATATGGTTAATAGACTTACTAAATACATCCATGCGACCCCCAAGTGGTCCATTAATGATTAACCTATAATGATATAAGTCTCTTGGCCGAACCATAGATTTTTAGGAATTTAATATCAATTAATAATATAATATTTGTTTTATGAACTCTTTTATGTCAATTTTGACACTATTCAATAGTTGATTTTTTGGGAAACTCATAACAGACTGATTACTTCTAACAAAGACAATTAAATCAATCCTAATATATCATATTATCCTAGAAAATTAGTTTAATTCATTAAAAGTTTCATATTATATTTATTTGGGTATTTATAATATCAATTATTTTAATTTTTCACTATTATAGTAATTACTGTATCATCATTTTGTCATAAATAAAATAAATTATATAATGTCTAAAAATTATAAAGAAAATATCATTATGTAGAAAATCTTTTTATATTTCTAATTAATATTTATAATCTAAAATCCAACATATATAACCCTATATAACAATTGCTTTGCTAAAAGATATATGCTTGTGTCATTTTTGTATTCATTTTAACTTTATTAAAATAAAGTGTCGTTATCACATACAAGTGGATCCATGGGGTCCCAAAATCGACCCAAAGATTACCATGGTCGACCATGTATCAACCAATAGGGTTAAGACACGTTTTAGGGTAATTTACTATTATTATAGTATTATTTTTTAACCCTTATTTACCGGATTTACCCTTAACCATGGTAAATAAAATATTTACCGCAGTATTTATTCAAAATGTCTAAAAATAAAAGTTACCTATTTACACAATTTGGACATCCTGATTCCAAATATGGAATCCATTTTTCTAAATTCAAAACACAGAAGTGGCAGAAATTAATTTAAAATTAATTCCCGATGTCAAAACAAAAATCGTGTTTTTAAGAGATAATAACTATCAAAAGATTGACACTTGTTTATGTTCGGTTTAATTGTAAAATTATGTCCAATGACCAACATTATATTAAATGGTAAAAATATATTCTAAATATACTTTAAAAACACTTAAATTCATAATTTATCACTATTAATTATTTTGATTAAAAAAGTTGTTTTTAATTAAAATTTAGTAATTTTCACTATTCATCAAAATATGAAAGTTATCTGAAATGTACCAAAATTTCACCTTAGGCTAAATTAGATATTCCGAATACAAAAATGATGTCCATTATAAAATATAAAATATATATAATTTCAAAAAGTAGGTATTACTATTCATAACAGCTAGTTTGATTGGTTGTGGTGTGTTTGAACTCGAAGTTGCGTACAACACACGCTACTGTATTATTCAAAGGAAAGTGTACCGTGGAAGCTTGGGATGTTTCATTTTAAATTTTTTTGATGTCCCCATTTAGTCAAAAAGTTTAGAATATTTTATTTAAAAAGGTTTCACTATTAATAGTTGATAAAAGTGCAATACTGAAAATGAATCTGTTCTTGTATTATATCTAAGAAACTCATAATCTGGATTCTAAAATTATAAGGATTATATAAAGTTTATAATCTAGATAATACTATTCATAACCTCTTTTGAATGGATTTTTTTTGTAAGTCATGGTGTGATTGAACTCGGTGTTGCGTGTAGTGCAAGTTATTGAATTATTTTGATGAAATAACATACAATGAAATCTTGGGGTGTTACAGGTTTTCAAGATCATTTCTCTAAAGTTGATGAATTTTAATTAGATGAAATACTTACTTTATTTCGATATAATCTCACCGTTGTTCATGCCTTGAACAATTTCCACTTCATCTCTTATAGAAATGAAGTTGAATTTTTCATTCGTGATGTGTTAACAGATCATGTGATAGAATGATGGGTCATTCCATATGTCTTAATCAAAAGGATAGCAATAGTTTTATACATAAGTCCATCTATTTTATATCGTTCCTAAAATTGACTTATACTTCATCTATGAAACCACATAAAAAAATAAAACTAGTTTATACTAACCAGGGACTTCCTGTAGGCTAGTGGTAGGCGATAAAGGCTAATCGCACTTCGATTGTGGGTTCGATTCACACATCCTTGTCCAACGCGATGGGTTGTCGCTCGTCCTGCAGGTTTTCCTTTTTCTATTACTATAACATCCAATCAATAATATCAAAAAAGGTCTATCCTTAATCAATACTAACTTCTGTTCAACATAATCCATTCCAATCTTTAGGATTATCCAAAATACTTATTTCTATACTCACAGTATAAAGAGAACAATTACAAAAAAGGTCATATAACAAGCATCCGAATACTATCATTTATCCCTAATATATCTTGTTGGTCACATTCCATTCATGTGAATACCTTAATCATGTATTCTCTTGAAAAAAAATGAATACCCATTGAACCTTATTGAAAACATGAATGCTGTTAAAAGTTAAAACGTTCCACATACCAAAATCCTCAAAATTCTATATACTCAAACCATGATATCACATAGTCCTTATATCAATCATGAGCTCATGAATACTATCAAACATCTCATTATATTCTTATCCCTTCATTATGCGCATATCATCTACTTTCCAAAATATTTTAATCACTTATAATGGATACTGGTACCATTAAATTATTGAAAACCACAATAGACTAATACAAAAATATTCTAATACACCATAAAAGTACATCAACAACATTATTCTTGAATACCAGTACATAAAAACTTCAATCCATCCTCTTTAATGATTTTCCTGGAATAAGTCCTTCCTTGATTTAGAAGTAACTTTTTAGGTTAGGGCATTGAGTTGGGTAATGCCCATGTTCTCCATAAATAATACATTGAACTCCATAATAGTTTGTCACTCTATGACCCTTTTCTCCACACAGATAACATCGGTCCCTCCATTTGAGGTATTCCTCAAGGTTCTTCTTCCCTTCTTTAGAAATATCAATCTTCCTTTATTTATGCTCCTCAACATGCGAACATGCATAAAAGTTTATCTTCCTCTTATTTTATGAATTAGGCATACCACTAAATTTCACCTTGTTAGTCACGTATCATGATGACTGATTCAGCATAATCACAATATCATTCTGTCTAGGCATTACACAATTTTGTTGCTCATAGTCAGCTAATTTGTCCATTGGATTCAATGTTAACCGAATTCCTTCAGGTTCCCTCTATTGACTAAAACACAAATAGATTTCTGGTAGAGGAAAAAATCATGCTAGAGAAAACAACATAGTAAAGGGGGAGTACCCTCAATATCTAACATCTTAGGGTGAATTATATGATCGTTACCTTAGTTCTAGGACTATATCCTATACGTATACTTATCCTTAGGGACATCCCTAGACATTCCATAGAAATATCTCTAGGGATCTCACTAATGTTTTTTCATCCTAGTTTCCAAAGGTTGACTAAACCATTCTCTAATACCAACTGTAGAAACCGGAAGCTTGACGTACATAGATATTACATTACTTTTGTGGAATACATAATACATAACAAAAACAGACACAGAAGGACCGTAATAGTTTAGTGTCTTCGGAAACATGTAACATAATCTTTTAATCGTGGAGAAAGATCTTCAACATCACCCATAAAGATCTTCCACTTTTTGTTTCCTTACCTAAAACATTTCTTTTAACCCAGGGGGAAAATAAAACAAAAAAATGGTGAGCTCAAATGCTTAGTAAGGGTATGCATGGACAAAATAAAACAAACAATATACATTTTAACATAAAAACATGAGCATAATGTTTAAACATCAAAATCTTGAGCAACAACTGAAAACATAGAAGTACATAAGGCATAGATCATAATGGAAAATAAATCATGATAAAAAAGAATGGGAATAAATCATGTAATTGTGGCATCCATTAAGCAGATGTCATGATTTCCATAGTAGCCAAGGCATTGCTCCCAAGACCATCTTAGTGGACAAAGTCCCTTTCTGAATCGAGTTCACTCCTCGTTCCAGTCCTGTAATACTGAACCGGATTAACTTACGATTCCAGCCATGGCTATCTCATGAGATATAAATCTTTACCCAATGCATTGGAGGGAGATATAGGTCCCACCCATCTCGTAATGAAATCATTCTTACTTTTTCCACAAAATAATCATACATCATTCATAATAACTCAACGAATAAAATGGGTTACATAAACATCATCCCATCATCACATAATCCATATAAAATAAATGTCTATTTTATCATAAAAAAAGTTTAAACATGTAAATAATAGATACATTGTACTTGAAACATACACATATGAAATAATTTCATCTTAGATGTAAAATGATTTTGATAAAACACTTGAAATGAATTCTTGAAGAAAATATCCTTTTTTTCAAAATCAATTTCTTCTCACAATACGTCATGAAATTATCAAAGAAAAATATTTTCTTTAAAATAGTCATGAAATCTTTTGGAGGAATATTCATGAAAATATGGCTTCATAAAACCATAAAAATCCTTTCATTCCGTATACGTTAAAAAAACATTTTTCTCGTACTTTTTCCAGAAAAGACAAAAAGTACCTCGTAACGTAAAAAACAGATTCCTTACATACCATGTAGTAAAATTAAAAAATGGGTAAAAATGACATTAAACATACATGAAACCATTTTTAGGAAACATGGTCTTGGATGATAAAGATATCCCCAGTAAATACATATGAATAAACAATCTCAGATAAAAATGAGAATGATAAATTATCCCTTACCTTAGGTCTAATATGCTTCGTATGGATCCAAACCTCCAGTATAATGATTTAATTAAAGTAATTGACTTATTACAGAATCATATTCTTTTGTTACGATATCATATATGTTTCACTTATGACTTTGTCATACCCGTTCTTTTGTAAATTTCATGTTAAAGTAGTGTTTTGGGTAAAATCATTTCATTTGTCGTTCGTGTTTTGACTTGTAATTATTCATATGACTAATTAGATCATGATTACATAAGTCCAGAATATAGAAAATGATTTATATATAACATGAATTCAGAATATACATATATATAATAGATAGATAAATGGAAAGAAATACACCGTTCATGGAGATGGTAGGTCGTACGTACGCATGAACGCTATTTTCGTTTCCTTATTAAGTTGAATGGAATTACGTAGATGACATACATACATATATATATATACATAAATCCATTAGCTTTATAATGTAACATATTTTTCAGTATTATTTCTTATATATACTTTATAATCATTCTTAAATGGTTAACATGGAGAATGAATCTTATCGCGTTGTGGAGACGGTAGTCCATACGTACGCACAAGCGATGATATTGTTCCTATAATTATTGAATTTAATTGGAGAGGATGATACTATATATAATAATAAGTATGATGTTATAATAACTATGTATATTTATTCTTTACTCCATTATACCCATCCAAGTAAGATGGTGTTGGAAAAACAAATTACACCATGACGTGGAGAGGGTATTCCGTACGTACGAACGCGCGGTGATTTCGTTTTCTGTAGGATGGATAGATGGTGAAATAGGGTTGTTTCATACATATAATAACATATCAGTATATGTGTGATACTTATTTTATTACCTCATAATGAAACAACAAATGAAGAAGAAGTAGAAGAAGAAATTAAGTTGAAAGAAACGGTAACAGACATTACCTCTTCTTTGATGTGCCTCTTTGAGACCTCCTCTTAGGGCACTGAAATTGGTCTTTGAAGAATACCAGGACCTCTACGATTCTTGTACAGAAGTTGAGAAGGGAATTTTTCAGGGTTTGGCCGAGCTTGAATGCTCAATGTGGTGTGAGGAAGAGAGGGAGGAGGTTCCCTTTTATAAGGGAGGAGAGGGGCACCTTTGGAATCCTCAAAAATATTAGTTTAATATAAATTAAAACCCCACATAAAAACTTCCGAAAATGAATAAATTCTAATATTAGATGAGATAGGGTTGTAATATCATCAACCTATAAAATTTGGACATGTTAGGAAATTATTTTATACATTATCAACTTGATTTATCCTTACTTAATCAATTTAATTTTATTTGTGGTAATAAAATTCTAAATATTAAATTATAACAAAAAATTACTTATTTGTTGTTAATTTTCCATAATTGGATAATTTATAAAATTTAAGACCATATAAATTTAATTTTATAATTCTTATATATTTTTTTTCTTTTTAAACAATTTTATAATATGTTATTTTTATAAAATAACAATAGTGTCCATTTTGACACTATTCATTGTTATGAATTTCAATAAAATATATACAGAAGATATGTTCAAAGTAAAAGCTTTAATAGATTCATAAAAGGTCATATGTATATGAAAAATTAGTGGAGAATATTAAATAGTTCATATAATATTTATTTTATTATTTTGAATACCATTTATTTGGTTTATATCTTAATAAAATAATTACTACAACATTTTTGTATAATTATTTAATATACTTATTTGTTGCATAAAAATTACAAATAAAATCATATGATGAATATAAATATATTAACTTTCACAATAATACTTTTACTCGAATTTATCATCTTAAAATAACGATATTTAAATTGATATATTTATTAAATTATGAAGGTGACAACTTTGGAATCATTTAAAATAAAACAATATAAGTGTCATAATCCCTTTCATAAGACTCCAAATGGTTATATATTAAGTAATTGGATGATTATGGTATAGATATACACTACCAATAAGTTTTTGTCAGGTTTATGGGCCTTTTAATGGTTATTAATATTTCAATAATAACTATATTACTTATTTTTCACTTAATAAATAATTTCTGCATCATTAATGTATCACCATTAATGAAAGTTATTTAATCCATAAAAATTATAAATAAATTATCATGAGGTAGATACTTTTATTATATTTATGTATAATATTCATGTTCGAAGATTTTTGATGTTTATCCCTAAATTAAAATTATTATACTTATATAATATAAGAGAGTGACATGTTGTCACTTTATTTTGTTTTAATAATAATTAAATTATTTTCATGGTCAAAAGTCCATGAAAAGAATCTAATCAGACCCTTAGGTGATATGGGTCAACTATTATCCATCCAATAGATGTTTTGCATTTGTTAGGGTAATTTTATAATATTATATTTACCCTTAATTACGCGATTTACCTTTAACTATGGTAAATAAAATTTACCGTAGTTATTATTCACAATTCCCAAAAATAAAAAGTAGCTTATTAAAATAATTTGGATCCACTGATTATAAATATGGAATCCATTTTTAAAAATTCAATACACCAAAGTTGTGGAATTTAAATTAAAATAAATCTCGTTGTCCAAAGAAAACGTGGTTTTCATTAAAACATTGCAAAAGATTGAATTGATTTAACCTACGAATTCAAGGTAAAATCAATGCTAATGACATAAATTATATTAAATGGTAAAAATATATTCTATTTATACTTTAAAACCATTCAATATTATAATTTAACCACATAAGTTATTACAATGAAAAAATTTGTTTTTAATTAAAATATAGCCTGTTTTTACTATTAATTAAAATATGAATGTTATCAGAATAATATGAAAAATTTATCCAAGTTAAAATTTTATATCCTGATTCTATAGAATAATTTTATTTTGTAAAATTTAACTTATAAACATGTCAAAAACTATATTTAATTTGGGTGCGCCGTCAAAAGGCGGCAAATTTGTATTTTTTTAAAAATACTTATTTTACCCAAAAAATTTATTTTGTTCTTATACCATGTTCTAGAAAATGTGTAAGATGAATAATAATCTTATAAAATTCAAAATATATTAATACTATTCATAACGTCTAGTTCATAATAATATTATAATAACATATCGTTGTTTAGTAAAACCCGGTATTGCGTACAACACACGCTATCGAAGAAGGTCGCAATTGCTTGTAATACAAGCCAAGTAAGGGTTGTGTATAGTCAAAGACTCCTTTTTTGTTTCGTTATAACCGAATTCAACCATTTTTTCATTTATACATTCAATATATATATATATATACTCAATGTTGCGTAGAATTACTATTATCAAATGAACTTGAAATTGTGTGTAACACAATCTAAGAATAGTGTTGTGTATACTGCAAGCTAATAAGGTGTTGCGTATAGCGCAAGATAATCTTGGTGTAGTGTAAAACAAAAGATATGAATGAAATTAAAATGAATATATCTTATAAAATCTCGGGTTATTACAGATGATCCGTATACCTTGTTTGAATAGAGAATGAAAAATATCGAATCACATAAATAAGATTTTGTGACTTTTAATGTGAAAAAAGATTTTGTACAAAATATATACAGTGAAAAAAACTAGTAATACCAAAAAATATTCCAATAATGAAATGATATAATGATTAAAATGATGAGTTAATATAGTTAAATGATATAGAAAATGTATATATTAAATGGACTATGGGTAAATTGTTTCAAGGATATTATTGTGTTGCGTATAAATATTATGTGCATTGAAATAAAAATAAAGAATTTGTAAAATAACAAAAACATTATGAAAATCAATATTACCAAGATACTATGAAAAATTCTACAAACAAATATATTGTGATTGATAGAATAATAATTTCATTAATGAAATTAAAACTCAATTTATTTCATGGATGTACGATTACTTGGTGTGAATTATTAAAAATATTTTTCAAATGATAAGCACATATGAGCTGGTAACAATGGATGAGGTCATATACAACTTCTCAAAGAGAGAATTGTTTTATGGTTATTTTTATAATTTCTAATTTTTTTAAAAGGGGATAAATTATTGGTTTATGAGCAGTAAAAATCAATTCAAATGTGCTAATAATGTTTTTTAGTTAAAATTATATGAAATTCTATTTCAAAAAAATTTATTTAGATTGTTAAAATACGATTATCGTCATCGAATTTATATTAAGGAAAATGAAGAATGATCAACTTTTCAATCAATTGAAATGTGAATCTTCTAGAGAGATAAAAATAAAATTCAAATTGATATATTGTAAAAAAAGACTCTCAAATCAACTAATTGTAGAATCACCATGATCTTTGATACTGGGTGGTTAATCCACATGATAAGATATTTAATAATTTTAACAAACATGATTACATGTTTTAATTGAATGTATATACTTATAAATGTTTTATGATTTAAAATAAATAAATAATGTACATGGGGATCATTTTAAATAAAATATAAAATAAAAATTCAAACTTTTTTCAATGGTATTTGATATAAGAATACTGGTGTCTATATGTTTTCTAACCCTTGAGTACAAGTTAAATTTCCTTGGAAGGGTAGCTCTATCAAAGGTAAAATAAGATACTCATTTCAGATAGGATAGAGAAATAATATAAATATTTACCATATTTTTTTAATGATAGCAATTTATCTTCATATAGTGGATCACGTGAATATACATTTGAATTGAATTCATTGGAGAATAAATTACTACAATAATTTTAATCATGTCTTAAAATACTTGAACTAATGTAAATTTTAGATTATTTAGACAAGTTTAATTTTGATTATATATTAAAATTTACATTCAATTAGTGGAAAATCATACTATTATTCTTTTATATGATGAATGAGTCTTATAAGATTCATCTGGTGCTTAGATGAGTTTCAATAAATTTATGTTTTCTTTTTAGTGTTTCGGAAAACACTAACTAGGGTTTATAGTTCTGATCATATGGTTTTGACAAAACTATTCTATATCACTTACACTATAGGCTTTCTAAATAAATTTATATTCATAATGATAAATTTTTAATGTTAGACAATATTTTGGTAAAAACATGAGAGATTCCATGGAAATTTAATGTCTTTTTGGAACAAGAGTATTAGTGTATAGTTTGTGCATGGTATACAACAAACAAATTGAACTTCTGTAGAGGTATTTTTCATGACCATTACAATTCTTGGTTAACAATGTTTCCTAACTGGGATTTATTTTCTTCCTCATAAATAGAATGTTTCATGGATGGAAAACATATTGTAAAATATTCCAACTATAATAAATATAGTGATAAAATATACTTTTTAATGTTTCCCACCAGGAAAATCACAAGGATAGCCCATTTTTCATTATATGCACGCATTGTCTAGACAACCCTCCTATATTCCACCAAGAATTAAACTAAAATCTATGTTCTTTTTGGTGAATTTTAATTTATATTTCATTGATTCCCCTTAACTATTTCCATTTGTTCATTTTCCCCAATATCATTTTTTAGAAAGAGTGTTATGATAGTAATGGCATTAAATAATGATTTATTCAGCCAATAATCATAGGGAATATCCACCTTCATTCATTAAGGGTATCGTGAAAATAAATATGATGATGTTTTCATGATTATTTTATAAGGTATGTCAGAATTATGATATTTTTTTATTTAAAAAAAATTAATTAAATTAATTAAGGAATAATTAGAACCTTTTAGGTATTTTTACTATAATGAGGTCGAGACAGGACATTGTTCATTAGAATGTGTATTTTATTTGTCATACGTGATAAGGCACTAGATGAGGTTTCTAGTGGTTATTCCTTTTCAGAAAAATTTTATTCATTGATTTTTAATATAACCAATTGTTCAAGGTTTCATGGCTTTAGTTAGGTGTTTTTAATGTGTTTGGGTTTAAGAAGGGATTTTATAGACCATATGAAGGCATTAGAAGATTCTTTTAACCATTGGACATATCTCGAATGATAAAAATACATGTTAGGTGATCCTTTTTATACACCCTATGGTTAATGAATTTCATTATATACATTGTAACATGGGGCATCACCAATATATGGAGTTCAAACATGGAATTAAAATAGTTATTAAATATGTAAATTGAATTCTAAAATTATTGTTAAATATATTATATTATTTAATGATTTCACATGGCCTCTATAAAAGGGAAAGGTCTATAATGGGCACTTGTGATCTAGCCAGACACATCAACTGTTAATTGTTGATGTTGTGACTTATTGTCAAGTGACCATTGACACCGCCATGTAAGTGGAAGAATCCAAACATTGAATTAAAATAAATTTGGGTTTGGTGTGTAATCCAACCATAGTAGTATCTGAGGACATCGATGGGTTTTCTTCCATCTCGTTAGTGATGAATGTGTGAGATACCCTATATAGACAACGAGGATCTACATTATTCATGTTGATGTTAGGAAACATCCTCAATAATCATGTGTCCACATGAGACGAGAAGTGATCCCAAGTAACGATATATGGGTTCCCCAAAAAAAATTTGACATTGGGTTCCATTTCAATGATCTAATTTCTTATAACCAAATGACATGGTCCATGTAGACATATTAGAGATAGTAGCACAGATCACCACAAATCCCATATCAATATCTTAATACTAATGTGGTTGTGAATATGGGAATGTGTTAGGTGTTATACTAGCCAATGAATTTTATATACGCTTAACATTTAAATTTGGATACAATGATCAAATACAATGTATACTTATAGGGACCATCCCTTTGGGCCTGATGCTCTAGGGATGGTATTATTGGGATTCCTAGTGTTTATTCCTAGGAACTATCATTGGACCACACATGGTATAATTACTAGTTGTCTTGGACTTTCCTATACCACTTTTGATTCTCAATGTCCCTCAGGATGTAGTTTATATGCCACAAAAAATCATAGTGAATTAGATTTCAAACTATTGTATACATGGGATACCCTTGAAACCATAGATCCTTAATATGAATTTATTTTATATGATCTAACCATTCATGATTCTTTAAAATAATTTCTTCTAAAATGATTTATATTTTTTGGTTTTTTATAGGATTTGACCAATCAGGCATATATATTTTACATATTACTAATTGAGATTCCTAACATTCATATAAATAGAATATTGTCATGGTGACCTAGGTGATGATTTTTTCTGTGATTTCTCAAGATTCTAAGAATAAGAATAAATAATGTATTATAAATACAGTTTGGGGTGATATTTTAGAAACCATTGATATATTTGTGCAGTCATTCATGATGAGGAGTTTTTTATTTATTCCTGATAATTTTTTATCCATATGTTACATGTAGACATGGTATTTATATTATTCGTATGGTTTTGTTTATTATAAATACACTACATATATAGCTAATGAAGGTATCCTCAATAGATTTCATGTCCCTAATGATTGAAATTGTAATGGATAGTATATGTTTTTTCGGGAACCACAAGATGTACTTAGAGAGATTCTGGAATGGTTCAAATATGGTTTTGTTGATTTAGGGTATTTATTATACAAAATTTATATATTTATATTAATAATGTCACATTAATAAATTAAAATATGTTTTTATTTTTATGGTACTATATTGTTCATTTCATACTTTATTTTAATCACACATCACATGGGTCACCACTATACATGGGTACCTGCAAAACTCTCACATAGTAATAACAAACAATGGTTCAGTGTGGGATAAGATAGTTTGTTCGAGATGATGGATCAAATGCAGTTTCACATTAGTATGAGGTGAGGACTAGAATATTTTGTTGATTAGGTTCATTTTATTTTATTTATATTGGTTCATATTATTTATTAGATCAATTGGAGGTAATATGTGTATGTGTGCAATTGATATTCATGTCGTTAATGAATTTTTTATTTTCTATATTGTTTTTCTTTCTGCTACACATTAAACATGATTATTATGATGAATGATATTTAACTATATTTTGTTCCGAAATGCACTCGGATAATGGTAGTAGAGCCTACACATGATACCCTATATACTATAGCTGCTAGTTGGCAGGATCTGTAATTTTGGGACATGTGACTAAGGACATGTTGTAGATATAATTATGGAACCATATGAGTGTTCTCCAGAACAAGTTGATACAATGGGGTGTCAAATATGTTTTCACTCATGATCATGTTTTTTGAGAAATAATAAGGTTACCTAGAAATGTGTTAGGCATTATGATGGTACCCATACTTGAATTTCATTAATACCATTTCCCATAGAATTCCAAGTTAATATAAGTATGGATTTTATCTTCTGAGCTCACACAATTATGGTAATTTTGGATTTTCAATAGTACTGACACACGTTTTTTTCATATTTCTTGATTACAGTTAATAGTAATTGGATATTTTACCATCTTCAACAAACTTATTTTGGTTTCATTCATTTACTATTAAGATAAAAAAGTAATCTCATTAATTTTTTCATACACATAGTATTCGCAGGATATATGCCTTTCAATGTGATTTTTTAAGTAATAACTGATTAATATATATTTATTGTGTCAGTAAATATGTATATAGTAATATCACAAATATGTAATTTATGTAATTATAATCATCATGATCTAATATAATTAGTATTTCCATCTTATGTATTCTCATGTAATTCTCGTTGAGAATCTCATTAACGATTTAATATTCCATGTTCATAGGAGATCCAATGACCTATGTATGCCAGAAATTTCTGTCTTCCCATATTTGGAAAACCATAGGGGTGTTATTATTTAGTATGAAAAAATTTGAGGAGTAAAAAAGTATATATATCCTTTCATATATCTTGGAATAATATTTTATATAAACACGCTACTAGTTTTGGTTTGCCTTTAATATGTATTTTTAGGAAAATGCCCTCAACTATTGCATGAGGGTAAGGTGATACATGAATATCTTGGGGAATTCACATGTGTGGATGATTTGTGATGATTTTTTCCATAATGGGTGGATAAATTGGAGTTTGGTGATGGGCTATCTTGGGAGATACCTTAGAGGTTTAACAGTTTGTCATGTGACTTTTCATGTGATGTTGAGTTGGTTGAAATGTGTATTATCACATGAGTTGTTTCCACTAATGATACCTAGTCTGGTGGGTATACAAGGGAGACCCTAGTGATACTTTATGTATGTATTAGATCTTACATTGGTTTTGACTGATATGATCAATTTATAATATTGAGATGAGTTGTCCTAGGTTTACGGGTTCCCATGAGATAATAAGAATGGGTGACTTCTTCACGATTTTCCATTAATTTATGGATGTGTAATAGAATGTTTGATATAATAATGGTGATTTCATAGATTCCCAAGATAATTAAACCTGGGATCCATTGTTTTGAATACCATTTAGAGCATGGTTGGAGTGTATATAATCACCTGAGGCCGTGGGATGGCATTGAGTGGAGGTTACACAAGTGGATGAGTTTGAGACATATCAAAACATGGAAGAACACCAATGAAGTATAGGAGATTAATGTGAAGTGTTTCATAATATGTTAGACCAAGTAATATTTAGGATCCCAATTTTTAAGAGGATTGCAAAGGTTTATCTTATTTTATATAAATTAAAATTTCATGGGTCATAGATATCTATTTTATAATTTGAGAAAAAATATAATTAGATATAATTCATCAGATTTTTAGTTCGGTGATGGATCAAGTAGTGTGAGATCATATATATGTTACATTATTACGTGATCTAGGAAATTCATGTTGGACATGTATGGAATTAGTGAATTTTGAATCAGTGTGTAACAGTATATGATCCATGTATGAGTGATATTTTGGAATATTGTCATCCTAGTATTCTGGGAGTTTTGATGAATGAACAATTTTCCCTATGTGGTAGAGATGATATCAAAATATATATATTCGGAATAGAATTATTGATCCATGTGTATATCATATTCAAGAT
Source organism: Viscum album (assembly GCA_963277665.1). Classification (NCBI taxonomy): domain Eukaryota; kingdom Viridiplantae; phylum Streptophyta; class Magnoliopsida; order Santalales; family Viscaceae; genus Viscum; species Viscum album. The sequence goes on from OY728143.1 coordinate 39,796,472, forward strand.
ATGACTAGATGAGTTTGGCATTGTATGGGAGGATGGGAATGTTGGTATTGGTGACCTAGACTTCTAAGAAAAAGTTAGTCATAGAGTCATGTAAGTGTATTTGTAGATTTGATAGTTTGTAATTGATTTTGGAAATAAAATAATAAAATTAGGGAGGCTATTGATGTTTGAGAACAGATATTGGATGATAATTTTAGTAATTTAATGATTATGAAAGAATATATCTATGGGTGTCAATATTTTATCGATGAATTCTAAGATTAAATTTTAATATATTGTTTGGTAGAGTCTGAGAATTGGTTTTCATGTTTGAATAGTCTTTAGGAGATAATATTAACATGTTTAGGTTGTTGGTGTGTTATTTCTCACTATATGAAACTTTTATTCAGAAATGGGGTTCTCTGGATCAAACATATAATGTATAAAAATGTTAGATATGGTATTTTATGAGCATGACTTGATGATATCAAGATTATTATAGAATTAAATTCATTATGATCTGGTAGTTTTTAATGAATTGGTAGTTTGATCATATACTTTGTTATAAGGGTACACCAGGGGAGGTATGCTAAGTGTTTTTATGTATGATAGAATGTCATTTTACATAGGATGTATCACGTTTGTTGATGAAAATTACATGTGTGTTTCGGTTTTTAGCGAATGATTTTCTAAAGATATAATGTTTTTTATTGTTATTAGAGGATGATTCTTATCCATTACTTTTTTATTTTCATAATTAATATAATTAATGAAATTATACTGGTAGATTCATATTTTATTATGTGTGGATTATTTTTAAAAACAACTGGTTTTTTAACAAGAATATAATTAATGAAATTATACTGGTATTTCATAGTTTCTCTATTTCCACAAGGGAAAACCATTCTGAATAGAAATATCATAAATGAAGATACATGGTGATATTAAAAATTATATATCATTTTCATTTTAATATAATTTAAAAATCATTTATTGATATTTTAATAACAATTTTCTATCCCTTAAAGTTATCTAAATCTGCCTTTGATACCAAATATAAGGCCCTAGCCTTAATCATTACATAATCACAACTTATTACAATAATTATAATTGATATTATTTTTTGGTTTATATTTTTATAGAATTAGGACACAATTTTTACATAATAACTCAAATATTAGAAGTAGACATGTATACTCACTATCCAATTTTTTCACAAAATAATTCTTTTTAAAATAAAAAATTGATTATTTTTTGTTATAAAAATATTCACGAATCCTTTTGTTCTCATACAAATCCTTATACTCTATGGTAAACATTTCCAAAAATGGGATGAGGGAAAATCTAAAAAAGGGAAATAAAATAAGGAATGAAACTATTTTTCAATGAATATTTTAAACTCATGAAAATATATTCTCAAAACTATACTTTTCACCCACAAATCATATGTTCTTAACATACATTTTGAAATCATAAGATTCTGGAAAAACATCTTAGAAATTATAATTCATAAACATAAATTGTGGAATCCATATCTTACATACATTGTCGATTTCGAATCCACATTGGGAGTAACCTTCATGTTTATGATCAGGATACCAATCAAAGTATATTAAAAAAATATTTTAGTAGAATCCTTCTAATTTAAATACATCAAATTATCTAATGAAAGAGAGAGATATCACCCGCTCACCCAACCTTATTTTATAATAGAACCACCAATATAAATAAGAAGTTCCAAATATTCACAACATAATCATAACGCATAAAACAAATATAAATGAAAATAACATTTCGACTTTACAATCAAAACATATAATTTCAAGATATTGATATAATAAGAACATTATAAGAAACAATTACTATTATATAATACATGTAAAATTTAAATTTTTTTCTTTAAAAACATTTCGGAATATTGAGGAAGTCAAATACAAAATATTTTTTAGGATAGTGGAAAAGTTGGTTTCACTATGACTTTAAAAAAATGTTTCGTTTGTCATTTAGTAAAAATATTCATATAAAAATATTATTTTTGAAAACCTCTTAATTCAATTAATTTTCAAATGGTTTTATTATACACCGTATAAAATAATGTGTTTTATAACATCAAAATATGCCTCAAGGAATAAGGATTGAGACGATGTCCCATACTATGAGTTCGACTTGTCTCACACATTATTTATCATTCGGAAGAATAAAAATAGTTTAATAAATTCTTTCATTAGAACCTTCTTCAAGTTTCTTATTCATTTTATATCACTTATTTCTATATTATAAAAATTATATAATTATTTATGTTCATATCATAGGTTTTATCGATATTCAGTTATTAAGTCAAAAATATACTTGTTGTGTTGATAATATTCCATTTGATCCTAAGTTCATCATATCCATAATAATTTTAATTAAATTATTATCATTTTTATATATCCACTTTATATTAAATTAAAACTATTAAGTATTTTTTTTAGTTACAATTTTATAATCATTGAGATGGTAGGTCGTACATACGCATGAGTAGCGTTTTTAATTTTTCAATGATACTTATTGAAAGATGATAAGTAATATTTTACCTTTATAGAATTATTATAACAATAATAATACAATATTAATAAATAAAATATAATTATATATATCATACAATTGATCTTGTAAATAAAAACGAATCACATCGCTTCATGGAGGTGATAGTTTACACGTACGCATGAAAGGTATTATCATTTTTATGTGCATGGAAAATAATAACATAATTAATATATCATTACCTTATAATGATTTATATATCCTTAAAATCATATATGAACAATAATTCTATAAATATAAATAGTCTTTATGGAAAAAACAATCAATATCAGTTCGTGAGGTGGTAGTCCACCATACAGAAGGATGAAATATGCATTTACCATTTGATGAAATTGAAGATGGATTTGGGTTATGATATTAACATAATGAAATAAAAGTACATTGAGGATACTAGAGTTTTTAATTAATAATGGATGGAGTAGATTTTGACAAACTTGGGGAAGAAATAAAATAAAAATACTTAAAAAAATGATACCACTTATTAAGATGATCACAATTGAAGAACACCATAACAACAATATGGAGGGTGTTATTCCTAAAATAAAGACACAATAGTATGGGAAGGTATTTTATGAAGGGTTTGGATATATATTGGGTGAATAAAATAGTTCTTGAAAAGTGTGTTATATATATGAGTGAGTACCTTTTATATGAGAGGGGGGTGCCCTTGGAAAATCCTAAAATATTAAATTTATATATTTTAATTTTTATATCCAAATGATTCCATCATGAGAAATGTAGAATATAATATGAGGATGGATATAAATCCTCTCTTCTAATAACACTTAGACATGTTATTATTTTATTTTAAACATTATATTATAGGTTAACCCTTAATTTATATATTCTACTATTAACTGTGGTAATAATATTTTCAATATTCAGGAGATAAAAAAAATTATATTGAAAAAATTTGAAATAATAGATAATTTATGAAATAGTAGACCATATCATAGACAATTTTTTATTTTATATGATTGTTAGGATTTTAAAATAATTTTATAAAATAATATTTTCATAAAATATTAATAGATTTAAATTTTAAAGTATTCATTTAATTTAATTTAAATAATATCAGAATAGATATATAACATCAAAAAAGAATTAAATAGGCATATAATATTTCAAAGTCAACTATAAAATTGATTTAGTAGCCTAATTAATTCTAATTATACATATTTTAATAATTTCAATATCATTTATTTGATGTTCATTTTTCTAATATATTTATTGTATCATTGTTCTATCGATATTTATGGTAATTATTTTTACCCAAAAAATTATGAATAAATTACGATGGTCTCTATAATTATAGTATTTTTCTAAAGATATTTTATTATATAAATTATATCATTTTTATCGCTATATTCAAATTATTAAAATTTTATGAATTCTTTGGGTGACTTATTGCCACTTTATTTTGTTTTAATAATATTTATTTCACTTTCTTGGATACAAGTCCATTAAATGAGTCAATTCCAATACTTTTGATAGTGTATACTTTTATTCTTCTAATTTAATTTTTTTTCCAGGTTTTTGTGTAATTTTATTATCATTATAATATTATTTATTAACAATATTTACTTGATTTTCCATTAAACATGGTAAATAAAAATTACCAAGTTACTAATCATGGAATAAAAAATTAAAATAAAAATATATACATAATTTTAACCCACTAATAAAATTATAGAATCCATTTATAAAAATTTAAATGATAGAAGCTGCAGTAATTAAATCAAAATTAATCCTCATTATCAAAGGGAAATAAATAGGTTACTATAAAAAACATCTATAAAAAGATTAATGTGCGTTTATATCAAATTTAAATCTTAAATTACTTCCAATGAACAAAAATGGATTAAATTATTTAAAAATAATAAAAATATACATTAAAACAAACAAAAATTATAATCTTACAATATAAATATATTAGATGGAAAATTAGTTTTCAATTATACTGTATTATTTTTTACTATTCATTAAAATATGAAATTTATTCAAAAATAGTAAATCATTATCCAATGTAAATTTTGATACCCCACATACAAAGAAGAATATTATTTTTTCAAATATAACAAATTAATCTATCAAAAACCAAATTTAAAAATGGATTCCCTATCAGAAGGGTATAAAAATAACATTAAAAATATTAATTCTGTTATGTCTAAAATATTATTAATTATTATTTTAAGAATATAAAATTTATTGGAATATTGGAAAAAAATTAACAAACATCTATAGACATAAAACTATTGGTTCTGAACATTCCATCTAATAAAACTGTTAGATGAAAACTACAATTTAAAATAATAATATTAATAATGTATTATTATTTTTTGGTATAACTCAGTCTTGCATGTAACTTATGATTTCAGAGAAACTCATTTTTGCATGTTTGGTACGATCTCATACATAGTATTCCCTTTAAACTAAAATTGATATTTATTTCATAAATATTAATATATATGAAAAGTATTAATCTATAATAACCTCCGAGGTTATATATATAATAATTATTATATATAATTAATGAATCAATCTATATATCCCTCAATGTGATGTGGTTGAGGAAAATCAATCATATTGTTTATTGGATGAGGTAGACCTCATCAATGAACGAGTGATATTTTCATTTCCTCTTTGATATAAATGTGGTGTAAAATTATTTTACAATCATTATAATAACATATATATAAAAATATATTAATTGATTCATAATTTAATATTCGATACAATAATTTTAGAGAAGGTGGAAGAATAATTTTAATTTAAAGAGCCCAATAAAAATTTATACAACTTCTTTGAGATACCTCTTTTGGATTAAAATTAAATTATTGAAAGATCAGCATTAGTAGAATATCATGGACTCTAGAACATAGGGATATAATCTAGGATGGTTTTTGTGATTAACTTGGCTGATATTGATGGTTAATAATATTAATTAACTGAGGATAGTAGTTTTAGTAATATAAAATAAATAGTGGAAAAAAATTACAAAATGTATTTAAATATTATAATTTTATTTTCCTATTTATGTGGAACCAAATATATTTTTATTCAATAGTAATATAATTTAATTTTTATATGTCATAAAAACAAATTAATTTTTTTAATATTCATTATAACTAAAAATGAAACTACAATCACAACCAAATTTGGACATAATAATTAATTATTGAGATTAAAAATTTTCAAATTTTATTTCCATAATGAGGAAAATTAATTAACAAATAGGTGGGAAAAACATAATGATAACAAATGTTTAGAAAAATGAATCACTATGAAAAAAATCTAAATATACATTCATATCAGGCTGAGAAACAACAATAAAATGCATGTTCAAATAATTTATTTAATATATTTTATATAAATTTCAATAAATTAAATAATAATTAATGATTTAATTATATTATTAATATATAATATCACTGAACATGAAGAAATAGCTTAGTGAAAAATAACTCTATTTAACTATAAATGTTTTTATATTCATTCCTCACCATTTAAAAACTAATTTATCAATGATAATTAATAAATTGACAATATATTTCATTATGATATATTTTTTACTTTTATTAAAACAAATCATATCAAAAATCATAACCCCTAGAAAAACCAAGTTCTTGTAAAAAAAATTCTTTTGCTTACTATAATGATTTTATAAAAAATTAATATTCTTCTTAATAATTAATCCAAAAATTAGAATTTAGGAAAACATTAATATATGTATTTAATATCATGGTTAATACTATTTATACACCAGAATCCTATACCTAGTTTATAAAGTTAATCAATATCATGAGTTTATTTAGATAAAGGGATTCTGTTAAAAGAAGGTTTCGAATAATTAATGTTAATTTTATATAGGAAATAAATATAAAATATTAGTGTGTTATAGTATATGTCATATACATCTCCATCATTAGTATTATTTCATATATGTATACCGTATACAGTGATATTCCCTCATGATCAGTCGACCCTCTGTATTTTTCACAAAAAATTTCATGGTTCACTACTATTTAGCATATAAGCTGGGGCATGAGGTGTTACATGTATCTTATTCTTCATATCTCAATAAGAATAACAATATTGACTATTTATGATGATCATATCGTTCATGGGTGTACTAAATCCCATTATAATGCATTTATAGTAGGTTTTTAGTCCCCCAAATTATTAATAGGCATATGTAGTTCACCACTCAAGGAAAATGGGTCCCATGTTCTATGATTTTGGTACATAATCTTATAAAAAGATCCATATTATTGGTTGTTTGTCTTACGATAGAGTTTGTTACTCCCCCATTAAAAAATTATCACTTAAAAATTCATTGTTCCCCTACCATAGTTGTTTAGAGGTGATGTTGGGTTCTTAAGATGGTTGATTGGGATTATTGGAATATATATTGGGATGATTCCTCAATAAATGGTGTTTGAATATTGGCGATATCTTCTAGGCCTATACGTTCTGTACATTTAATTAATATCTTGGATTAATCATTTAACTATTTCTATTTCATATTTTAGTGGTTTTTTATATTTTATTTTGGATTTTTTGTTTTTAGTGAATCATACATTGTATGCATATACAAACCAATATATGGGTATCTCTTCTATAAATTTTTAGTCTTACGAATATCAAATTCATTTTGAATGTGACAATGGATGCCACAATTTTCTTGAGAATACTAAAATATAGATTTGATAATAATGAAAAATTATTATGTTGGGAGATCTTTCATTTTTGATATCTCATCAATTTAGTTTCATTAGGTTGGATTTTTCACTTTTTGAATTAGTGTTCATGTATTATTCCAATTTACATTGTCATTTTTATAATAATTACATCACTGTGGATAGTAATATTCCACGACAATAATATATATTTCCAATTTTTTTACTAGGATAGTATGTATTATTATTTCTTATGTGGATATGAGTGATATGTATAAGTTTTATTGCATATATCCTAATATTATGTTTAATATGCTCACATGACTATATTAAGAAACCCTATACTATTTGCGGTGTTTTTTTGGCACACTCAGTATAATACTTATATATTGTGGTATCCTAATGTGTTCTTTCATGTCAAAACATGTTAATTGAAATATAATAAATCATTATAAAAAATATACTTCAAATTATAGTATTTATATTTCATTATTTTTTTAAAATATATCACAGAAATCATGGAGAAAATTATTTCTTTAAACCTTTAATATATTTTAGAAAAATATTCAATTTGGTTTTTATAAAAGATTTACATTAATATAATAATTAAAATTCATTTATTTTATAATAATTGTTCCCTTGTGATATATAAAGAAATTATATAATATACTATATTCATTAACAAAAATAAGGGGTTTGTTAAACTCATATTGACAAATTGTACAAATAATTACAATCATATCCATATAATTGGCTCATATGATGCTTTAGTGGAACAACAATATTCCCTTTTAAGAACCCTCCTCTTCTAATAATTATCATTAATTCCAATAAAAATACAAAATCGTAATATTTTATATTGGGTTTTCATGTAGTCTTCTATTTTTTATACTTGATTTGATTGATGTATGTTGGTATATTGGTTTTCAGGACATGTTTGTGTGTTGTTTCAATTTGATGAACAATAATATCATGGCCTATTTTATATTTTTTGTTTAAAAATAAACAAACCATAAAATATTCATATAAATATGATGAAAAAATATTATCAATGTTATTTAAAATGTTATTTAATTAATCTTGAATATTTTAGAATATTTAATTACAAATTATAAATCACTTTTTTACTCCTCCCATATGAAATTAATTTTTCAAATACAAAATATTTGTACAGATGTTTTGTAATTTTTTTATGATTTTTTTGAGAAATATATCATTTCATAATTATATCTATAATAAAATTTCTCATAAAATTGTACACCCTAAAAAATTAAATAAAAAATATGATAACCGTTATTACTGATTAAATATATTAAGAGAAAAAAATTATGAACGAACCTTGGTTAATAATAATAGTTACATTATAATTGTAATAAAATGTAATCATTATATTTGGATATTAGATAAAATAATAATAAAAATAGATAAATAAAATAGTAAATATAGAATATTTTTTTATATTAAAAATATATTTTATTCTTTTTTTAATATTAAACAAATTCAAGATAAACTAGGATAGATAAATTATATTTATACACAATTAATAAATCCAAAACATATACCTCTGTTAGAAATAGTAAAAAATATATACCCTCAACCAATAAAAAATACATCCTTAATAATTATTTGGATCCATGAATAAATATTAACTATTAAATATGAAATGTTCCTGTAATTATTTCATTATACTGAATAGATTATTACATTAAATTAGATAAAAATTAAGGACTAAGAAAAATTTATTTATAAAATAAGAAACATAAAAGATACACATGAAAACTATGGGTGAATTCCTCTCATAGAAAAAATATAGACTTTATAGAAATGTATTTCAAATAAAAAAATTTCATCCTCACACATCCATGGAATGTGGAACAATATTCTATTATGATAAGAGATTTTTATAGAATTTAATAGTATGTCAATGAGAATTGGAATCAATATGTTAAATTTCATCAAATAATATATGTGGTTACATAAATTTTATCGATTAAAAAATTAATTCAATAAAATGAAAACTTTCACTTCTATAGTAAAATCACATTATTTCATTCATGTTTTAGAAAACCATCGAATGAGCACAATATCATGAATAAAAGATTACATTAATACTTGTAAGGACTTCAGTCCGATAAAAAGACATGGTGTATTGTGTCAGAGTCACTATCCATTAAATTATTCAGTACTACTACATTCAATGTAACGAATGTAATTTTGATATTAATAGACACCATGATTTAACTAGTTTATTAAAGAAATATAACATTATAGCAACATTTTTTAAAATCCATAACAAACCCTGAGTATATAAAAATTACCAATAAACAATTAATGGAAATAATATCCATTTACATAAATAACTATCACACTATTAAGGTGAGTTAATCAGATAAAAAATATTACTATGTACATTAATAATAATTATATTATTAGAACATTTTAAAATAGTCCATAAAAAATAATAATGTTATTAAATGTGTTATTAATATTATTATTGAATTATCAAAAAAATTAATTTCATGAATTATTTAAAAATTATTGAATACTCAACTTATTCCCAATTCAATGGTCAAAATAAAGGAAGATCATGTAACAAAATAGGATATGTAGTTTTATTTTAAAGGTTAATATGTAATAATATGGTTTTTATAATATTCAAAATTAAATATAAATATTTCAATTATGTGTTAATTATTTTTATTAAATCTAGTAAAATTCATTAATATTTTAATATTTTGTTATTATGAACATTAAACAATCTTAGTATAATTATTTTTATTTTGAATGGTTGTTTATCTTTCCTTTTTATTCATTTTTATTCATTATTTGTTTGTTTGGATATTACCATGTATCATTACTATTTTGATCCAATTTCATATTATAATATTTAGTTGGGACATTAATCGATGAAATAATATCAATATTCAATTTATTTTATCATTTAGATGTGTTTTTTTTCTCAATTTTTATTGATTAAATTGCACTATATTTAATGTATAAAATCTTTACTTTCTAGAAAATCTAATAAAGAATAATGTTCATCCCCTTCAAAAATTAACTTTATTATTAATGATATTATGTGGGTTCATAAGATATATTACAACACATGATCAATTAAATTTCATTAATGACCCTTATAATTAGGTTCGCTTCATTTTCTCCCTCTCTTAAATATTATTAGTTTAATTATATTGTTAGGGAACTGATCGATATTATGTTGTTCTTTTGCATTTCAATATTTCACTAAGAATATCAAAATCACTATATTATCATTTAATAAATCAAGTGTAAAAATTTTAGAACATAGACTAAAATTTGGATCTAATATACATTTGATTATAAAACCATCATCTTAAATGGAAGACTGTTTTATCTTTGTTTTTATACATGAATACTATATCGTTTACATTAATATGTTGCTATATGATTTCTTTACCATTTTTATTATTTTTTTCTCTAATTTTGTAAATAAGTACATAATAAATTTATCTTAAAATTTGTTTAACTATTTTGATGAATCGTCAATTATTTTTTAAAAGAGTGAATCATGAATTCCTATTTCTCTGGAAGAACGTAATCCTAGTTTATTTATTATTTCCATCAGTGATTTAGATAATTAATATATATCTATTTTTATTTATAGTAATGAAATTGAATATTATATTCTTCTCAATAAATTAATTTCAAGTTAATTATTAAATAAATATAGTCTAATAAAAAATTATTGTGATTTTTGGTTTTATTTTCATTTGGTGTGGAATATATATTTGATATGTTATATAGTAGTCCAGATCTTTTATTAATCTATATTATTAACAATTTAATAATGATTCCATTTTTTAATGGGATCAAAAAATTATAATAATTTAATATATATTCATTATATGTTAAATTATAACTATTTTTATTTTAAATTATACTATTAATTTACTATTATATGAAACATTAATGATAATTACGGTTCTTTTATTATCTTAATACGGTTGACTATTTCTTTTATACGGATGCATAATAAGGTGAAATGTTCATTTCGAGAAAATATTAATAATAATTCATGAACACATTTTTATATTAATTCAAATCCATATGCACTAAATTATCTATTTATAGTGTTCAATGTCCCATCATAGATGTTAATATTTCAATTCCAAATATAATGATTTCAATCATACCCTATATTATATGATACGATGATGAGATTTTTATCAGGTTATTTAAAATAATAAGTATTTATTTATGTCATTTCTATTATTAATAGAATACTATTTATTGAACTCAAATAAAGAAGTGTCATTGACCCTATAAGTGTCAAATACCTATAGAGGTTGTGAACATATATTCCATTAGATGGGTAATAACCCTACATTCCATGTTATTTTCAAAACATGATCTTGTAATAGTATCCCAATGAAATATTTATCCATAGATGAATATAATTATAAGTAATAAATATTAAACCATCCTTAATATACCATTCAACATTAATGAATTTTAATATTAGATATAAATATATCAATATTAAAAGTACTATAATATCTTATCATTATAACAAACAATTATTTATTTTTAAAAAATATATATCACTACAAAATATATCTCAAATTTATATCCATAAATTTATCTCTCTATATGAAGAAAAATCTAAATTCACCCAAATGATTTATGTCAAACAACAATTATGATTTTTGATTAATTCCTTTAATAAATAATAGTTAATATATTTAAAATATATTTATTATTTTATGAATTTAGAAAATTATTTCTATAAAAAGTGGTTGTAAAAATTATGATTTCATTCTATATTTTTATATATTTATTTCAATGTGACTCGTTGATTAAATTGTTAAACATGTAATGTAATGATGTCTATGTGAGTTATAATTTTTTTCATAAATGAAAAAGGATTTAAATTGATAAATAGATCAAGTATAGGTGAAGTGTGAATTAAAATGTATAAAGTGTAATATTAATGTCTCATTATGATGGATATGTAATACATATCTTTTGAACTTCATCCATTAAATAACTTATGTTAATATTAATTGAATTATAATAATTAAATTTATAATTAAAATATTTATGAATACATTAACAATGTAATTATTTCTATTTCCATTAACAAATGAAGTGTAATAATATTTTATAAATGAGAGTGATCCTATTAATTGGATTTTTATATCCACATATGTGAACTATCTATGGAATAATGATTCCTTTAATTGTTCTATTTGGTGTTTATTTTAAAAAATACGACCATAATAATTAGTATATGGTTCACTAAAAGAGTTAGTCCTGGTTTTAATATAGTAAATTCGAAAAATATATGTTCCTATCATTTATATAATATTTTTTCCCGTTATTTTCAATATATTATATACTACCTATGAAACAAACAAAAAAATCATTTATTTTTTCTACCTGTATTCTCTACTATAGAAATAAGAATTTGGACAAATTTACTCCCATCACTACCAAAAGTAGTACAATAATGAATCTAGATACCATATTCCCAATAATTGTTTTTTTTCAATTAAAAAAATACCAAATTAAATTAATGCTTTTCCATAAATATATATTTAATAAACCAAGAAAAATTACCCCATAAAATAAGAAAAATCTCTTTTTTATGCCATCTTATTGATAAAATCAAAGTATAAATTGCTTCCTCCAAACATATTTTTCAGTATTTGTAAAAAAAATCATTCTATCGTATATTGATTTCATAAGATAATATAGATCCATGTAACACAATAATGTTATCAACTTACAGTCATAAAAATAGTGGTCAACCCCTAGAGTATTATAGAATGTATGGTTGAATAAACCAATTATTAATTAGTAAAAATCCAATTTAGTAATAAATGACACTAGGTTTGTATGGGAAATATATAATCCACAATGTAGCATCAAATTAGTATACGTAGTGAATCCAATTAATGAAACAAGATAATTAAATAAAACAAAGTATACGTAAAATATTTTTTTTAATAATGAAATATACCATCATTAGATGTCCTTACAATATAATTTATCTTATCAAAATTTTTTATGAATCATTCGTATATAAAATGTAATGAAGAATTATTGATGTGTATAATAGTCAAAACATTATTATAATTAAAAATTAGTTAATTAAATTTCAAATTTAATTCCATAAAATACTAAAATAATTTTTTTAGTTATACATTTTAGATGTGAAGGATTGTAACATTCCCCCCTATATACTTAGTTATCATTCCTAAGAGGGAATCTCCCAAACCCCAAATCTTGATCCAGATCACCAAGTGAAAAAATTGTTCTGTAGGTATAATATGGATATTAGGAGTGATTTACCCTTTATTAAAAATAAATCATTCTCATAAACCATAAAAAACAAAACATGTATAACACAATTTGTGACAGAAAATAAATAATAAATAGAACACAATTATAATGTAATGTTATTAAAAAATATTAGATATGACATATAAAAACATCTAAGAGAACCCACATATGACACATGAACTCTTCACTTTACACCATCATATTAACACTATTTCTAATCACTGTTATGTCTCTATAATAGACTTATCTATATATCCGAAAAATAAATTGAAAATATCGAATAAAAACTCCCAAGTTCATATGAAAATCATTGATGGTAAATAAAATTAATATATACATCATTTAATCTATTAACACAGTTATTGAGAATTCAATTCATGATGGAAAATTTTAGAGTTAACTAAATGATTTTCATTATTACTCCAACTGGAATTTAACTACACATAACTCACAATATCACTTACCAAATAGTGAATAGTTTTCTCACATAGTTCCCCCTAAACATGATTAAATCATGTACCCTTCATATTTTCTTATGATATTAAAATGTATACTAATTAATTCCAAAATATATATATATATAATAAAAAATTAACCAAATAGAAAATTTTTATAGTGTCATAATTATATTGACTATAACAGTTTATGCTCTAAGAAACTCTATCTTATATTTGTTATTAGAAAATAAATTTTTATTCAAAAACAACGAATATTGATTTTTAAACATCATAATTAAATAAATTACAATTTTATTCTTGGAAACGAATTCATGTTAATATTAATGTTCCACAATAATTATTGTCTTATTATAATAGGTTTCCCCATCCTTTTAAATGATCGTATTATACCTCAATCATATAAAATGGATCCATTTCATTCAACATCATGAATCACGTTCATACTCCCCTCCATAATAAATGGTCTTATAATTAACATTTCTAAATCACTGATCTATTATTTGATTAACCAATTAACTCAACAGTTACCACATTGTAAACTAATTTTTTCATTAATTCACATTTACATTAATGATAATTTAAAAATAAATGTCTATTTTAACAATAAATATATAAAAAAATGAAAAAAAATAAAAAATATATGAACATAGACACACACATATATATATTAATATCCAATATGAGTACAAAATTATTTCCATAAAACATGGAAAAAATGATACTCTAACAAAAATATGTATTTCAAAGACCTTTTAGACCTCATTTAACTAAAAAACATTATTCAACATATCCCTTCAATAATATTTGTATAAATCATCTCAAATTTTTATTTCATACCTCATAGATATCAAATAAAAACCCAAAAAAAAGTTATGGTTGTTTAATGATTTGTCTATAATTGATTATTACCAATTAACATTAGATTTATCTATGAATCATAACTATGTAATGAAGGAGTTTTTAAAGATATTTCATGATTAAAACCATTGTTTCTAGACACAATAAACATTCAATTTTTTTAAATATTATCAAATCATGAATGTTATTTTAGAGTCATTTTAGACATCTATGGTTTACATTAACATTTTTAAAAACAATTCACTAAACATGAAGGATTATTATGAAAAATTATAGAATTCATAACCAATATTTCATGTATTGGATAACTATTAACTAATATTGACTATAATTATAAATGAGATAAATTTATTTTTAAAACTATGCATAAGAGTTGTAAAATTCTCATGAAAATTGTAATATGTAAGAATAATAAGGATGAAACACATTTAATTTAATTACAAACCCATGAATCTGGAGGAAATTTTTAATAATAAAAAAACATCAATTTTTTATTTTTTTTATCTTCTTGAAATGAGTTTTATTAATCTAAACATACTCCATGATCTGTTAAAATATGGATATTTAAAATATTTTCTAACATTTAAGGACTTTTATCAAATCAACATAACATTTCCATAATCTTTATTCAAAATCAAACCAAATATTGTTATTTTTCATTAGGAATATTACATTTTGTAACAGAATTCATTTAAAATTCAAAATTGAGATGCGGTGTATTTAATAACTTATCAATCAATATTTATTAAATTAAATAAAAATATATATTTTTATTAAATTATTTACTAAACAAATTTGTCCCTAATTCATGAAGATGTGATGTTTTTTGAATTTTATTTTCAAATTTATATTTATACTCAACAAATCCAATCATGAATAAAAATTAAAAATAATAAAAATTTAAACTCTATTAAAATTATTAATATTAATATTAATAATACGCATAGATAAGTTGGTTCATGAATCATAATCAAGTTGAAAAGGCCATAACATAAGATTTTAACCATATAAAATGATTTTCAAACAAAAAATGATGAATTGATATAATATCAACATAAGAAACATGTATTCTCTTGAACCAAATAAGTCCTTATAACATTAAATCAATCTCATTTCAAGAACTTTAGAGATAACATATTTTTATTGATATCTTTTTATACATTTTGAAAGAAAAAAATGAGTACATTTTATTAATAACATCCAATTTATATAAATTTATCCTAAAATTGAACTATAGAGGAATTACCTAATAATTAACTAAAACAATAAATTCCTTTAGAAAATATTCAATGTTACATTTTAAATAACATATAATAATATTTCACATTATTATACAATTAATTTATCTTATACATTCTTAATTGGTTCAATAAATAATAAAACAAAACAAATTATTTTACCATATCAATTATTTTTTTTAAAAACCCCATTAACAAATAACTCAAAATAATTTTTTAGCTGATTAATATTTCTATTAATAAAATTTTTTAAAATAAATTAAAAAAATCCCTATTTTTTAATTTATTTAATCCAATAAAAGAATAAAATAATTTTTAATAACTATAATGCAGACATGAAATAGAAAATTATTGATTAAATACCTTATAAGTGTAAAATATAATTGATATTTATAATAATTATGTAATAATATATGTTATATTAAATTTTAATCATTAAAATTTATAGGCTCCTTATTAAATAACACTCATAGATGATGAAATTTTAAATATACCAATAAAATAAAATCAAAACCAAAAACCCGTAGAAGTTTTGAAATTTTACCTATTATAAGATAATAAATAATTTAAAAGTATTCCATATATATTTTAATCACCATAAACTGTTTGGGGAATCTAATCCATAAGAGAACATACCAAATAATTCAAGATATAAAATTTTTCGTTCATTTTGAAAAAATGTAATATTGATCATTAAATCAAATCTAAAAAACTAATGAAATCTATAAAACCCCGACAAAGAAAAATTATTTCTATTAGAAAAACATATAATATACAAACATAATCAATACGATCTATCCATATTTTAAATAATCAGAGGAAACTTTTTATAAATAATAAAACGAATTAAATAAAATGAATTTGGTTTTATTAATAATAAAACACTATAATATATAAGTCGAAATGATATCCCATTAATAATTAGATAAACATGGAAACAAGATTTTTATCAATTATTTTAAAAATCAATATTTAAATTTTAAATTAACATAATCCTAATTTATGAATAAATCATTCTAACAAATGATATTGTTAAAAATTAAGAAATCAAATTTCATGAAGAAATTATTCATAAATCAAGATTACAACATTACAACTCTTGTTAAATATTGGAATAAATGAGTGAAATAAATCATATCATGTTATGAAATATAATATTTTTTTAAATTATCAATGAGATTAAATAATATAAAAATTCTATATGTCTTATAATCATCATAATAATACAACTCAAACATCCTTAACAAAATTTCATTAGAAAATGATACAACATAACCCAATATTATTTTAAATTTAAAATATTAGAATCATAATAAAATTATTATATAGACATGGTATTCGAAATATTTATATCATTAAATTTACCTATGAACTATTTATAATAATTTTTTCAATAAATCATTATAAATTACATTTATTATCATTAAAATCTAGTTATTTAATCATTTAGAAAATATTTCTTTCAATGGATGATAAAATTCATTATTTTTACAAAAAATTTTCCTCACATTACATGTAAATTTATATATGTGATTGTTACTAAATAACTCTATTACATGAATCATATGAAACTAAACCACATAAAGATGAACCACATACTTTTCCCAACTATTTTTATCACTTGAAACAACCACTCATGAAATCATCGAAGTCTTAAAAGTAATACCCCTAATTTTTAAAAACCAACTTGCTTAAGATTATTGATAACTGAATTCCTCTTCATGGATAATTATATTCAAGAGAACTACCTTTGGGGAGATAATGAAATGAAATCCCAATGTAGGGTTGGATTACACCACTCAATCATAAATTCTACCAGGTAATGGTTCTTTCAACTATAGATGGGGCTATAAGCTTTATTCGTGGATCAATTTTCCTTATTTAACCTCCCAACCATAAGCTATAACTATCTTAACATTTGATTCATGTTTTAATTCAATTTTATTAACTTAGAAAACATTATACCAGTCCACCACATCAAAGTAAATATATAAATATTGAGAGAAGTTTACACTTTATAATATATATTATTAATGAAACTATCCTAATAACATTGAGAAATAAATATTCATAATATTATCCATGAAATTTTACAAGAAATAAATAAATCTGTTTAATAATGGAAATGAACTACACAAGATTCGACATGAAATATATAAAAATCTAGTAACTACCCCTAGTTTTCCCAAACAATTTATATGTTACTACAACCATATCATCAGATCAAATACATGATTCACTTTTAAAATTGAATAAATTTATAAGAATAAGAAATTGATTAATATCAAAATAATGCTACATGAACACCATGGTGTGTATATAAGGTTTCAGATAAAGAACAGTAAACCATACCATTTATTATATTTCATATCATTCATTGAAAAGGAAAACATCAATTTATAAATTAAAATATAAAAGTTACATTTATTTATCCCTTTGTGAAATCCTATTCATGATGATTAATTTTAAATATTCATTCAAATAGTGAAAAAATAATCACCCTGCTAAGGGAGAGAAAGTTACTAATCCTACATAGTATATAAAAAATATATTTCAAATAAATTATACTGAAAAAATAATTAAATATAATTGATAAATAGGTTATGAGACTATTTTAATGGGGCATTATATTCTTAAATTAATTAATTCTATAGCTATAAATTTATTCATCGTCTCCATAAACAATTATACCCTAAATCAAATCCATATCCATTACAATAATAATAATAAACTACACTTATGATTTTTTCTAGTGTGGAATCCTAAATATGTAGGAATTTCAAAATGAAACTTGTCAGTGTTTCTTCACAATGAATCCATTCTAGTAAGAGCTTCATAAAAAACTATATGTGGTAGACTAAGTAGAGTGAATAATCATTACCTCTTAACAATATGTCATAGATAACCCCCCAATGTCTCTAGGTTTCACCGCATTAGGTTTTCTATATACTAATGGATTTAAATAAAATCATATATGAATACCCATGAAAAATTACTATATCCATGTTAATTAGTAAACAAAATAATATTATCATTCAAAAAATATAACACATATGTGCCGAGGAAAACCATTTTATTGGTATCCCATTCAAAATTCTATATAAATCATGATCATCCATCCTATAATCAGTTAAATTATTGTATTTATATATTTGGTATAAATTTATATAAAATATCATGGATACCATTGATTTATTAATTTTATTATTATAAACCCTTATATACAATTATTAGTTAACACATCATAAAAAAATATATTAAATATTCACTGTCTAGAAGAAATATTTTAGTACAATAACACTAGTTTATTCATTAACAAAATTCTATTGTAAATTCATCATTAACATTGTGAGGATAAATATATGATATCATTATTTTAAAGTATTCCTAAAAAATAAATTTAATTAATAAAAAATTAAATATGAAACCAAAGAAAAAATTTATAAATTCACTATAAAACTACAGTAAAATAATTTTATAGATATGAAATTTATTTACACCACATAATTAATAATTATTTTACCAATGAAATGGAAATATTAGAATAATTTTCCCATAAGAAACATAACCTCAACACCATCATTCAACTATGATGGACAAGGGTTCTAAATACATTCATCACCCCATTTTCTCGGAAAGCCTGATGAAATTCAATGTTTTTCTATTCCCATATAATGTCCCACCACTTCATAATCCAATGGTCATGATACGGGATATGATGAAATATAGAATGTAATAGGGAAATGTTAAGAGGATGGATATACATGAAAATTTATAACAATTTGGCTATTTGATAATCCACTGTGGGGTGAAAAAATAAAACCATAATATCATCCCCTGTCATGAATTGGCAATGGAATCACGTAAGAGTGAAGATATACCCATTTTTCCTCATTCCTTTTTAAAAATAATAATAACATTCACAAATAATTATAAAAATTGAGAATCTTTTCCATAAAATATATCCATAAAAATAAAAAACAATATGAATATATTTCAATACCATCCAATATAAATAATCTTTAAACAAATTAATATATTTACATTTCAAATTAATTTCATAAAATGATATATAATAATAATAATAAAATATTCATCACTTTTTATAAAAATATATTTAATGACACACAAATTTAAAAATATTGGAATCACCCTCCATATTTTACCTGACTATTATATGTGTTCAAAAATAATAACATATTAATGAATGAATCAATAACCCTGGGTCAATGAAATTTAGGTCATAATGAATGGTGGTTCTTGTCAAATTGTAGGGCTTTATACTTACTTTGAATAATTTTCCAAAATGTGCTCTAATATTATACTACTCCATGTTTTATCCTTAAAACAATGCATGGTTTACACATTAGGTTTCCATGAACCATGATCCAAATGTGTATCCATATTTATTTCTCAATATTCTCAATTTATTATTTTTAACTCTAAAAATTATTATTTAAATAATCATCCTTTTAAAAAAATAGCGTGGGAAAAGGAACCAATTAAATATGAATAATGTTCAAAATCTATATTAAATATGTTAAATTTTCCCTTAAATTTTTTAAAAATAAAGTTGTTATATATTATTAAGAAACACATGGATAATATTATTATAATCCATTTCAAAATAATTCATTTTCATATTTCACTATTATCCTTCATTAAAAGAGTTTATTTTTCAAAACTGTAATGGTATAATATTATAAATTAATGAAGTTAAATAATAGTCATTATAGAATGAATCTAAGATGTTAAATAATTTAGTTTCATAAAACCTTTTTTGAAATTTTTTATGTAAATTTATTATAAAGACCTAAATATTTTAAATTGTATTTTCATGATATGGGGATAAATTGTTTTTATAAATAAATTTATAATAACAGAACATTATTTAAGGGCCAACACACATACATAAAAATCATTATACATATTAAATTTCATAGTTGGTTTAATTATTCGCTATATAACACATAAAATAATTAACCTATATAATTTCTATGTAGTTACATAGTAATTTATTGAAGAGATTATATGTTTATTTTAATAATTTTTTTAAAAATAGACATTACAAATTTTAATACAGGATCATTACTAGTATTACATGGAACATTTTTTTATCAGGTATCAATTCTTGGATAATGTTTTATAGAGGTAATATATAATTATAATTCATTGTGATTGAAAAAAAGGTTCCGTCATGAATGAAATACTTGTTACGAGAAAATATTTCTAATTTTTGTTAATAATTAGAAATCAATAAATATCATGTCCTATATATCATCCATGGGAAAAAATTAATAATTTATTTAATAAAATTAAAATAACTAATTATATATTATTTATATTATGGGATGATTGAAGAATATAGTAAAGGGTTCTATTAATTCTGTTTTACAAAATGTGAATAATAAGTAATGATGTCAAAATAAATTTAGGATATTCAGAAATTGTCAAAGTATTTTTTAGAAGTAATTAATTTATATACCATTAAATAATATTATTAAAACACAAAAATATTGAAATGTGGTTTTTTATTTATAATTAAATGTCAAATCTAGGGGTACATCCTAACATATTAGACCCTTCAGAGCTGAATTTGGATCCCGGTCAAACTAAAATACATGATAAGAAATCTTTTTCATATTTGAGGTATAATGATTGCCTTCATATATATAACATCAATATATATATATATATATATTAATCTTATTAATTTCCACTCGAATCTATCTATTCCTACTAAAAACGATTAGGGATACAACTAAATCCAACCTCTAATGGGATATATGATTTTGACATTCACTAATGTAATGAAAAAAAAATATGGGAGGAATTATCATCACATGTATGTGAACTAAAAAAATAGGACAAGATATAAAATCTATAAACACTAAATAAGATAAATACAATAATACAAGAAATTTCCCACAGAACAAGTCTCCAAATAAAAAATATAACAAAATAACTTCTATCATAGGGACTCTAACACCAATCATGAACTACATGATCCATTAATGTTAATCATTATAACCAGATCGATGTAGAAACTATAAATAATTAAGGTATAATTATTTATATATAAGTAGGGATAGAGATAAAGTGATGAATATAAAATTTTATTCATTTCAATCCTCCACAAACACATTCATAAAAATATGGAAGATGCATACTAATTCCTCAGGAAATATATAAGTAAACAAACTTGTTTCCTAGTAAGATTATCACCCACCCCGCCCCTCCAAGTCTCTCTCAACAAATCCATATACAAGATAATAATAGAGTAATCAAATGAAAATATATATAAGTTCATGTTTTGAAGGGCATAGAACTTTGTAGGAAGAATTTAAATATGGTTTTTCCATTAGATTCAGTTGAAATTTTCTAATAGACATGGTTAACTCAACCATGGATTCTCAGGAAACTAATCATTAACATTTAATTTATATTATGTTAAAACAGAATCAAATCAGACCTATATTTCCCTAGAATCAATTTTTTATTTTCTTATTATATAATCAATATAGTAAAAAATTCCCAGGGAGTTCCTCTGTTTTTATGAATCGATTATTTATTAATCAATAAATGAAAATTTTTAATTTAATGTTGCTAATACTTTATATAGATGTGTTTTATATCTTTAATTATTGACCAAAATAATGGGTTTTAATATTCTATCTTAATTTATTAAAATAAGTGTACAGAAAGAATTTATCAAGTTATTTATAAAACACTATACAGGTTATAATAGTGCACAACATGTCTCACACATAAAAATATATATTTCTAGGAGATTATATATAAAGGATTAAAATATAAATTATTAAAAAAACCATTAATCTTGTTTTTTATTCAATGTAATCCCAATATCAATCAAATTAAATATTATAATTAATTTGTTACTTGATAAGAAATTATTTAATATAATATCAAAACTAAAAACCCAGTATATATTCAAATAATTTTAATTAAAATATATCACTTCAATTTGGAGATAAACTAAAACTATAATTAATTCAACCCAAATTTAAAAACTTTTTATCTAAATAAATGTTATTTTTTTAATAGATAAATTATTTAAATATTTTCAAAAGATCTGAATATTTATATTTTAATATTTACATTAATTAATTACTATTTATGTTAATTTATTGAATAATCTAGTGAATAAAAATAATGTATTTTTATATTATGAATAATAAAAGGTATTTAAAATTTTTCTCATATTTGGAGCTTGAATATATCATGATAGAATCTCCATGTATTCAACATTACATTAACAATTATTATTCCACAAGATGAGAACACTATTAATAATTAAAAATAAATTCATAATAATTTAATGAAATTATGAATATACATAGTTTGTAACCCTTAAAGAAACATAATATGTATCATTATTTGATCTTAACTATTGTTTGAGACTATTATCATGAATCAAAAAAAAGTAACCCATTAAGAAAAAAATTAATGTCACAAAAATGATAATAACCTACCTATAAATTATAAAATGTAATATACTCGATTTATATACTTTTATCTCATCGAGCAGTATACATACATTCGTCATCATAATATACCCTTGATTACTCTTAATTTGAATTCTTGAAATAAAATTATCAATAAACTTCAAATCAATATATTTAATCATATATGTGTTTTTGATAAAAGTGAAACTTATTTTTTCCATATATTTGTAGGATGGGATAAATACTTTATTGAGTTTTTAAATTAATTATGAATCACCTATTTCTGTACCCATTGTATTCATACTCACTACAAGTATATATAATTATGGAATCCATTCGTATGTCAATGATTGTAATTCAACATCCACACTAATAATAACCTCAATCCTATAGAACTATAAACAAATTCATAGAAAACAATATCTAAGGGCACATAGACATGTATAATTTTTATTAATGGGTCTATCCTCAAAAACAACCATCTATTAGATCACCTGGTGTTACCTTCATTATAAAATTTATCAATATCCTATGAGCCCTAGGTCTTGATTGTTGAAAATTGTCTATATTATTTCCTAAATATGTTATCTTGACTATAGGAGATTGTTGGCGCCAAAATAATATGGCACGAAAGGAAGGCACGAAAAAGGCTGGTGCGCTGCCTCGCGAAGCCCCGACGTGAAGCCCCGACGCGAAGCGCCCCGATCCTCGCGGCCTCACGAAGCTCCAGAGGCGGTAACTCTCCGCGAACGCTTTTGACGTTCGCGAGACCGCCGCGAAGCTCCAGAGGCGGTAACTCTCCGCGAACGTATTTAACGTTCGTGAGACCGCCACGAAGCCCCAGAGATGGTAACTCTCCGCGAACGCATTTGACGTTGACGAGCCCGCTGCGAACCTCGAGATGCGGTAACGCTCCACGGGAACCGTTGAAGTTCGTGAGCGCGCCGCGAAGCACCAGAGGCGGCGCGCGAGTTCTGCTTCGCGGTGCCCCTTGCCTATAAATAATGTACTCCCCCTGAGTCCCGAGGATGGACGATCCGACCTTTCGGCTTCTCCTCTCCCGAATCGCAAAGCACTCTTTTCCCTGGGAATAATGTGCTCCGTGAGGTACTTCTACTTCGCGAGACACCTCTGATTTGTCTCGTTTTGAGCCCCTCTTACGAGGGGGATTCCTTTCGTGAAGCTCAAGGGCATTCGCGAAGGAAGGCGATTCCCAAGGGAACCGGGGCAGCCGCGGAGCGCTTATGCTTCGCGAAACACCCAATATACACTAGTGATCCCTATGCTAAGGTAGGATCGCTACACATCGCGAAGCACACTGCTTCGCAGGACCCTGCTTCGCGAGGCACCTCTTCTTCGTGAGGTAATGCTCCGCGAACACTGTTCCACTTCGCAAAGCACCTTCCACTCACAGCTATGCCCAATTCCAAGGCCAAGGCACTCCACTTCGCGAAGCACTCTCCTTTGCTTAGCGATTCCTCTTCCCGTGCGACCCTCGAGGGTTGCACGATGTGATTTCAAAGTCCCATGGACAATACCACCCGTAGAGTTGCTTTGCCTAATGCTTCTTTGCATAGGCAACCTAACGGCTATTGCTTCTTTGCATAGCCACGCTAACGTGGACCCCTTGATGGTTCGTTCCACAACCCCCCTTAAGCATGGCCTTACTGGTACCTTCCCTTCCCTAAGGACCAGAGGGTACCGATTATGTATGTCCTAGGGGTGTGGAGTGAACCCACCTCGTCCGAGCTATAGGACTTTAAACTGCCAAGCACCACGTCCTCAACACATGACGTTAAACTGTGATCCGACCTCGTCTCTCACATGAAGGGTCCCCCCAGCTCGAACATTTTTTTACGCCACTCATCTCCACAGGAATGGAATCACCCATCCACAAGGGATTATATCCTCTTTATTGGAGCGACGTATGTTCTTAGGAGAAGGGCGGCCCTAGTTCCCCAATGGATGGTTTCACCTCTGCATCTCTGTACTTCCCCACTACCAAGGTCAGTGGAGGGCATGATAGGGAATGAGGCACCCTTCCATTCGGGCCTCCATTCTGGAGTAAGTCCCAGCACCATGGACCGCCTAACGCGTAAGCCCCTCTTCGCTTCTCATGGACGCATCCTTCGTGAAGTGATCGTCAGGTCCTTGAAACCTCTTGTTTCTCACACTGAGCATGACTCACGTGGGCTTAGAGTGAGCACCGACCCTGACAACCACCCCTAGCGAACTATGAGGACTTTGATCCATGTCAAGGCATGGTACGTAGGAAGCCTCCCAGAGGTTCAAGCCCACCACTCATCGGACCAAGGTCCACCTTCAGGTCGGTTTACCGGCACCATTTTCTAGAGAACTACGAGGACATTTATCCATGTCAAGGCATGGTACATAGGAATCATCCATAAAGTTCAAGCCACATTGCTCGGTCGTTCATTCACGTCGAGTTTCGCCCTCGTCCAGCATGACGTTAACCTGTATGCCCCTACCTTTGTCCTGCATGACATTAAACTGCAAACCCATTCCCACCTGAACTACGAGGTCTTTGATCCATGTCAAGGCATTGTACGTCGGAATCCTCCCAGAGGTTCAAGCCCACCACTCATTGGACCAACGTCCACTTTCACGTCAGTTCGCCGACAAAGCCCCATTTGAACTACGAGGTCTTTGATCCATGTCAAGGTGTGGTACGTAGGAAGCCTCCACGAGGGTCAAGCCCACCCATCATCTTTCACGTCGAGTTCTACCTTCATCCAACATGACTTTAAACTGCATCCTAGTCCGACGGCAAGCCGTTGTGACTAAACCGAACTACGAGGTCTTTGATCCATGTCAAGGCATGGTATGTAGGAAGCCTCTACGAGGTTCAAACCCACCATCCGGTCATTCCGACCTCATTCATGCCGGTTCACCCCCGTCCCGCATGACGTTAAACTGTATTCCCCAATCCGAACTACGAGGACTTTGATCCGTGTCAAGGAATGGTACATAGGAAGCCTCCCGGAGGTTCAAGCCCAGTAATCATTGGCCCAAACCGTCTCCTAGTCGGTGTTCCAGGCCCCCATTTTCATGCCCATTTCCCATTGGACCAAGGTCCATCATTTACGTCGGTTCACCGACACCCAATGCCCATCGTTTATTCATGTCAGGGTTCACTCTCATCCCTCATGACGTTAAACTGTATTCCCCAACCTGAACTACGAGGTCTTTGATCCATGTCAAGGTATGTTACGTAGAAAACCTTCCCAAGGTTCAAGCCCACCACTAGTGGACCCACGGGTCTACTTTCACGTCGGTTCACCGATGAAACCCTTTGAACTACAAGTTCTTCGATCCATGTCAAGGCATGATACGTAGGAAGCCTCCCTGAGGATCAAGCCCACCACCCATCGGACCAATGTCAACTTTCACGTCGGTTCACTGACGACATTCAGTGGTCCAAGATCCACCTTCACGTCGGTTTACCGGCACCATCCCGAACTACGCGGACATTGATTCCCCGCCACACGGATACGTAGGAATCCTCCTCAAGGCTCAATCCCAACTTCACCATCGCCCCTGCGATGGTCCCATTTCACTCCCCCTCCAGTCCATTAATCCACCTACCACCTGTCCTGATTCTTGCCTGGACCGTCATATCTCGGTGAGACCATGTTGATACGCTCCTCTTCACAGCCGCCCACGGGCTGGTCCCGGTATCAGCCTTCATTTTAGGGAAATCCTTCAATCCGATCCATTCCAGCTAATTCTCTGATTGGGTTGATTAGTCTCCTCTAGACGATACACTCATGACATACCCTGTGTTAAACATGGGAAGCTGAGGAAAACCTCAGATATATGTCTATGGCATATAATTCCCCACGTTCAATGTGGGATTCCTCGGGCTTCCATGCCCTTGAGAAGCCCTGTGACCAGGGATAATAGACAGTCATGCCAGGTTCCCCAGTATCCAGACACGCTACTGATGCCTCAACGTGACTACTCCCCAGACTGAAGGTTGCTGCCCTGACATGACCTTGTGGAATGTCCCGACAGAAGCAGCGTAATTAACTGGCGTCCATAGAAACATGGCACTAGGAAGAGTTTCATGATCTACGTATTAAATCTATGAGGGAGACCCAGACTAGGTGACGAGTTCTGAGGAGGAATCCACAGGAGGAAGAACCGACATCCCATCATCCCGTTTCGATCAAGGAGCAGAAGTCCCTGAATAAGGAGTGAATGCCGCCCGCCTTTGGAAAGTGGGAATGTGGGGCCACAAGCGTCGCGCGCCCTCCTCCGCGGATAGACGGGTGTGCGCGCCCTGGAGAAAGCGTCGGAAACAGAAATGGTGAACCTGATGTGAAATTCTTCTCCTCAATATGGAGATTAGTTGCATTCGAGACACTAGTAGATTGACGTGTCACCGGATCCAGATATCCGGTGCCTGGTCCCGCCAAGAAAATAGCGGGCCTATCGTGAAACTCACTGGAAGTCGGGGCAGTAGAATGTGGGGCACTCCGTTATGCAGCGTGTTGGCGTGGATCCTTCTTACAGACTTGGAGAATGGAAGGGTGATGGGCACTCGTTGTCAATCCTTTTCCACTCAGTACAGACGAGTTGATCCCTTCGTTTCTCAGGAACCAGGTTGATGTTACAGAGACGCGATCATCACCCACTCCTCGCCTACGCAGGGGCAGGGGCAACACCGCCCCATCCACCCCACATGGCACCGCTACCGCCATGACGGTTGCCACATCGTGGAATACGGGGCACCCATGTCCCCTTTCCTCATCAGAGGTCATCCAGTGAAGGGTGATCAACAAACTCGTGCGCAGGTACGAGGAAGAAGGGGTCATCCCAAATCGGGATATGGCCCGCCTGGACCTGGAGGCCTCCATGCCCCGCCGTCAACGACGCCCTAACAGGCCGCGCAGGGAGCCCCTGCTCCCCACCCCAACATTCAACCGTTTCGGGAGCCTGTCCCCGGAATGCCTTGACGACTCCATGCCTTACACTGAAGAAGCGGGCACCGTCCGAATCAGCCCGCTCAGGGTCCCAACCCAAGGGCTCCAGGAGAGAGCTCATGCCCGGCTGCGTCAGCACCACCGTCCGACTCAGCAGGAATAGTAGGAAGGCTACGTCCCTGCACCATGTGCACCAGCCCTCCTGACCCGACGTCAGCACCGGGCCCGAGCATAGGACGCTCGCCCAGGCGTGTCGACGTCGATGGCTACAGTGGCCCGAGCCACCGCCGACGTGCATCATGAAACCCCTGCATACACTGAGCAGGGGAACTCTTTCACCCAACCAGGATCGAGACCCCAACCACCCCACGGGCAGGCTGGGTTGACTCTCCGGGTGGCAGGCCAGAGTGGTGATCGCCGCGAACTAACCCGCGGTGATGTCACCCCGTATGGAGGCCCTCCCTGTACCACTACATCATAGAGCATGGGCCTTCCCCATTCCGATGTTCATCATGGAGGTATGCCTCGCGCTACCCCCATCCCGAAGGAAGACCTACCCCGCTGTAGTGATGAATAGCGCGGAAACCATTCCTGCACCCACTATACAGGGTATGGAGTCCATCCTCCTGCCCTCGACCGCTGATTTGAAGGCACCGTCCATCCGGTCCTTCTTTAACGTGGGGGCCCTCCCTAATTCCTCTCTACGACCGGCGAAGGTCCTCCTCACCCCAGCAACTCGAGGAGTGAAGGTCAACCTCGCTCCGCCCGCATCGACCATGGAGGTCCCCCCATGCTCCTGCTGATTCCAAAAGAGGCTCCGCCCACATGGGTGTTGTTCATGGAGGTCCTCTCCATGTGCCCTTCGACATTTTCCCCGATGCCCCTCGCACCCTGGCTATCTCAGATGGGGGTCCTCTCCGCTACGGCGCCGCCGCCACCCCGAGACTGCTTGGTAGGGATCAACCCTGTCCCGATGAGCCACCCCGGGGTTGGAAAGAGGGTCGTCGCCGCCACAAGAAGAATCCTGGGAAGGCCCGGGTGGAGATCAAACCTTCCCGCTTCTCCGACTCTGAAGCAGAATGCGACTCCGTGATGTAACCTTCTCCTTGCTCCTCTGTATCAAGGACGGGGGCCGGAACCAAACGTGGTAGCCTCATTCTCCCGGAATACGAGGTCCACTAGATTCCCATCTCTCTCCACAGGTACATCTAGGAGGAAGAAATCTTGGGAATTACGTAGTTCTCGACCACGCAATCACCGCCATTGTCACCAGAAGCGACCTCTACCTCTACCAGAGAACAGAGAGAGCTATTTGGGGGGCCAACGACAGTAGAGCGACGACACGACCTGTCGCCGGTAGCTGTGAATCCTATTCCAGAAGCTGTGGCTATCAGCCCATCATATCGTGACATCGTGGCCAGGTCACCTCACTCTTCGGAGGATGCCCCGGAATTCGGCGGCCAGTCAGCTCGCTCGCCGTACTCTCCGCCGTCGAGTTTATTATCTCAGAGGTCCGCCTCAGTACCGCTACTGGTCCCTCATCCGCTCATAGTTGAAGAGTGGGGCAACACAGGGCCAGACCCTGAGTCCGAGCCCAGGAGCTTCTGGAGTATTCTCGTAGCGGATTACTTCCCAGAGAAGTTCTGGTCGACGGCGGCGCTGAATTTTCACGTACCAGAGTCTCTTACCCCTGAAGAAGTGGGGTGCTTTTGTCGAACTCTATGGGAGACACACTTCCGCCTTCGTTACGAACGGGTGGAGTACCCCAAAAGTCGAGAGCACTTCGAAAAAATCGGCGAGAAGTGCCGCCTGATGGATGCGGCTGCACTCCTTGTGGCCCAGTACTCTGAGTCGCTAGGCCGCCAGAGCACCCTTCAACGGAAATGCATTCAGAGTTGTAAAGCACTCCGCAGAATCGTCAGGGAAGCCACCCCTCATGTGCCAGTCCGTGGTTGGGGAAACTATACGGCTCTCCTCTTCAACCCTATCCAATGGCAGCCCGATTCGTTATGCGACATCGAGGAAATGCCCTCGAGAGGGGTCACAGTCTACATGGCTGACGTCGTGGACAAGGAAGACAAGCTTGAATTACTTTACGGAGACTTACCCCCCGAGGGAGTACCGCCACTACTAGACCCATCAGGGAGAGTTACCCATCAGCAGAGGAACCTTCTAGGCCTCCTCGTACCCACCGAGTCGCTGGTACTCGGTCAAAATACCGGCAAGGGTAAGGAGCACATCGGAACTATCAAGCACTCTGACCCATTCGCCTCTGTGCAGAAAACGGACGAAGATCCCAAGAAGGCCACGTTACGCCAACAGCTTGCTGAGCAGAAGAGGCTGGTTGACGAAATTTTGGCTGAGCGCGCCGCAGAGCGGCGACCCGACTATTGTAATCCCAGGCCGGGGCAACAGTGGCAGGAACAATTTCCCCCCGGTGAGATGCCTCCGAGATACCCTGATCATGCTACTGCTGCAGACAGGGCAGAATCCGGAACGTATGGCAAGAGGGTGCGATACGTCTCGCCAAATCCCCCCGAACGACGGGGCAATCTGAAGAATCTAGTCCGGGTTCCCCCAGTCGCCCCGCAGGTCGTTCCGCCAGTCGATCCACGAGTTGTTGAAGCCATCTACCATGTTGAGGAACCTGGAAATGCACTTGTGGTTAGGGATCCCCGTCAAGACAGGGACCCCCCCAGATGATCTTATTGCGGCGCTCACAGCCCGCCTCGATGAATTGGAAACGCGGCAGGTGGCGGTCCCACCGGATGGCAAGCCTTATCCCGCGTGGGTGGATGATATGCCCGCACCTCCGGGTTTTGGGAACCCCACTTTCTCACCTTTCAACGGGACAGGGGACCCACCGAATCACTTGGCACATTTTGATTCATTGTGTGGCCCCATGCTGGGGACCCCGAATCACCATGAAGCTGCCAAGCTCTGATGTTTTGTACAGACACAGGAAGGTCCAGCATTCTTCTGGTACAACCATCTCTCTATCGGATCGGTGACCGGTTGGGAGAATCGTCGCCGGCAGTTCTTATACCAGTTCAGCTCCACCACACAGAAGACCAGCATTGCAGACCTCTTCAAGTGCAAGCAAAGGCCTGATGAGCGAGTGGCAGATTTCATCACTCGGTGGAAGGGACTTACGTATTCCCTCGATATGACACTGAATGAGGAGAAATTACTGACGATGTGTGTGGGGAATGTCAAGACAGAGCTGGTACCCTCCCTGATTACCCAGAACTACCCTGTAGGGTTCAGAGATTTCTCGGATAAGGCTCAGCGCCTTGAGGAAGCCCTGAAACATGCTAGTCAGACACGTTTGTTGGCCCCCATGATCCCAGCCAGGAGGACTGCCAGGGCTAAACCCGCCACGGTGGCCCAAATAGAAGCCCCGAGGCTACTGGAGTTACTACCGGCGACACCATCACCGCAACCCCGCAGAGGTCCTCCACCTCAAGCACAGGCTTCTGCCCAGCAGCGACCGCCTCAGAACCGACAGGTTCCCCCACGGAATGTGCCACCGCCACCTAGGCGAGACAATCAGGCGCCGCCTCCTCGGCAGGCCCCTCCGGCCCCTCATCCGGGCTAGGCCCCCAGGGCCCCCTATCCGAAAATAAGGTACCATACTTATTCGTTCAATGAAAATCAGTTCCCTAGATAGTTCCGAAGTGCTCTAGAGCAAGGTATTGTGCGTCTTCCTGAGTACAGAAGGCCGTCAGAGGCGAATCTCACCGATCACCCCATCTACTGCCCTTATCATCAGATTCTGGGGCACACTCTCAAGCAATGCTATGTGTTTAAAGACTGGTTTCAAGACCAGGTCAACAACAACATAGTCAAGTTGGTCCCAACACCAGCACAATTGGCGGGTGTCTTTGCACGATCAGAGATCGGCAGCGACATCGAAGGCGAGTGACAGCAGGTCCCCAGCCACGGATCCTGAAAATACAATGACTGGATGACTCAAAAAACCGTTTTCCGTGCCCATGGTATCATTCGGGCGCACCTGAAGCAGTCGGAACATTCAGAAGAAGTATCTGCTACCCCCGCATGGTCTTCACAGTCGACCTCTTCCGAAAAGGGAAAGCAGCGGTGAAGCAAGAAGAAGCAACGCGCACCGCCGGTGCAGTCGTCATCCCGCACTCTTGGTGACTTTATGCCCCATGAAATGGGGATTCCTACCAGAATCCGCCCAGTGGTGGATGACTCCTCGAGCGACATCCAAGGGTACCCTTCAGTTAACACTGTGGAGGTGGTAAAGCACTATATGACTCCCGACGAGGGGGAGTGCCAGGCGAACCTCCCCAACGTTTCCAGCCGACGTCAACGTCAGTGGAATCGCAATCGCACCGGTCATCGAGGTACATTAGTAGTCACATTAAGCCAAGTCATTCATGATAATGAGACCAAACAGCAGGCTCAGTGTAGAGCTCAGCACGCGCAACCCTATCTAACGCCCTCGGATCTACCTCCACCGCCGTTCGTGCTATTAGATCAGGGAGAGCTGCCTCGTTCGTATCACAGTCAGTCTTGCCCGGCTACAGGCCAGCCTTCGCTACCCAATCCTCGTCCGGCGACTACTCTCCAGGCATCTACTAGTAGGAAGCAAGATGTGCCCAGTACCAGCCGACCGCCAGTTCAGCCGGCAGGACCCGCTATGCCTCCAAATGCCGAACGACCTCCTGTAAGTAGAGGTTCGCGTTTGGCACCAAAGTATGATGTCTTGAAGCACCTGGCCTACATTCCCGTGAGGCTTTGTATCCTTGAGGCCCATCGCATGTCATCCGAAATGCGCGAGGCACTTGCCGAGGCCCTAAGGAGCCCCCTCCAGTTTGAGACGGAGTTAGCAGCTGCAGAAGCCTTCCATACCAAGACGATTGAAAACACCGAATGTCAGGAGGTTATCTCGTTCTCTGGTGAAGATGAGGACCCTCCTATACAGGGGCACATTCGCCCGCTGTACATCACTGGCCACTTCAATGGCGTGGATGTTCGACGCTGCCTCGTTGACACAGGTTCGAGAATCAATCTAATTCTGACCCGGACGTTGCGAAAGCTGGGTCTGCCTGAAGGTGATTTAACTCCCTCCTACCTCAGGATCCAGGGGTACGACAGGACCGAGCAAACCCCAGTCGACACGATCCGCCTGAAGACTCAGTTCGGTGGCTTAATTGCCAGCACCGAGTTCGTGGTCGTCTCTTAGGACACCGCCTACAACGCATTAATGGGTAGGCCATGGCTCTATCTGCATGCAGCGGTCCCTTCGTCGTGTCACCAGTGCCTCAAGTACTCGCTCAACGGTCGAGTAGGTGTGCTCCAAGGAGATGCGTCCCCTTTTTCTTTTTGTGAGTCCCGATATCTGGTTGCGGGTTATTACAAAAGTAAGGATAATCAAATCTTAGTAAGCGAGAATGAACCCGCCCCGGTCACAATTGTTCCCCGGGCAAGCATGGATGATGCCTACATACTCCCGATCCACCTGTTGGAGGCCTCGACCCCCGACATGGGGCAATGTTTTATTGTTTCGGGTACGCAAGGAAGGCATGTTCCCTTGTCCAAGCGACGGCGGAAAATCACATCGTACTCCTACATCGACCATGCTCAGGTCATCCCGGAATCTCCTACCCCTGTACGGTACCAGAGTGTCAAGCTTATGATGACAGAGGTACGCCATACGTGTCTCTTCCGCCGGGCTGGAATCCACCAACTCAGGCCAACACGTCAACACTACTTTGATATTATCAAATGTGGCCCCTTAGGCTGAAGGCCAGATGGGATAGGATCGACTGTCTTCATTGATGTGGTCTCAATGGCGAGTGAGTCTCCCGATGTGATGACCGCTGCTGCCCAAGCCGGCACCAGCTGCCCCTCGGGTTTTGATAGCCTAGAAGCATCTCCCGTCATGGGAAGTCCCCCCACGGGTGGGGAGGAAGACCTGGAGGATGCTCCCCCGCCTTTGAAGAAGGTGTCTCTACCACGATTGATGAACAGGTGCAGGTGAACCATGGTAGCGAGGCAGATCCGAAACCCACATTGATCAGTGCAGCCATGTCCCCCGCGGAGCGGCAACAGTACGTAGACTTCCTCAAACAGCACCGTGATGTGTTTTCCTGGAGTTACAAAGAGATGCCAAGACTGGATCCCTAGGTAGTCGTTCACCATTTGGGCCTCCCGGAAAAACATAGGGGGTTTAAGCAGCCTCCCAGGAAGATGCACCATTCTCATGGTGTTATGGTTGAGGCCGAAGTTGACAAGCTTATCAAAGCCAACTTCATTAAAGAAGTCCAGTACCCCAAGTGGCTTTCCAACATTATGCCAGTCAGGAAGAATAATGGGAAGATCAGGGTTTGCATCGACTTCGGTGATCATAATCGCCACTGCCCAAAGGATGAATTCCCACTCCCGGTGATGGAGTTATTGATTGACTCCACGGTCGGGTTCCAAGCCCTCTCTTTTATGGATGGGTATTCCGGGTACAACCAGATCCAGATGGCCCCCGAAGACGAGGACTCCACTGCCTTCAGGGCTCCCCAAGGTACCTTTTGCTACCAGGTTATGCCATTCGGTTTGAAGAATGAAGGTGCCACTTATCAGAGGGCCATGCATCGCATATTCAAACCGATTCTCGGGACATTGGTGGAATGCTACGTGGATGACCTCGTAGTCAAATCATGTCAGCACCAGGACCATCTCAAAGACCATGAGAAAGTGTTTGGTTTCCTCCGTTCATGTCACCTAATGATGAACTTGTTGAAGTGTGCCTTCATGGTCACCTCTGGGAAGTTTCAGGGATTTGTTGTCAGATACCGAGGTATTGAGATAGACCTAGAGAAGAGTAAGGCCATCAGCCAAATGCCTCCCCCGAGCAACATTCGCGAGCTTCGAGGCCTTCAAGGCCACTTAGCCTATATACACCGATTTATCGCAAATCTGTCTGGCAAGTGTAAGCCCTTTTCCCGACTCATGATGAAGTGCACAACCTATGAATGGGATGAGGAGTGTCGGACCGCCTTCGAGGAAATCAAGCAGTATCTGCTCCAACCTCCGGTCTTGATGCCACCCGTCTCTGGAAAGCTGCTGGTCCTTTATGTGACCGCCCTGGAGAGATCCATCGGTGCGCTGCTCGCCCAGACGAATAACGAGGGTACTAAGAACAGTCTCCACTATCTCAGTCACATGCTTCTCGATACGGAGGTCACATACTCCATTATCGAAAAGAGCTTCCTTGCGCTCGTCTTCGCCGTGCAGATGTTGCGGCATTACCTGCAGCACCATGAGGTGAAATTGGTCTCCCGGGTAGACCCCCTGACGTACATCCTAAACCGCCCCATGCTGACTGGCCGACTAGCACGGTGGGGCAGTGATTCTCCAGCAGTTTGATATCAAGTTCGTACCTCAAAAGCCCATTAAGGGACAGGCATTGGAAGACTTTTTAGCTGCCTATCCAACCTCCGCGGATCAATCCCTGGACCTGGATTGCCCTGATGAGACGATCCTCTCAGTCGACCATGCTGTCCCGTGTTGGAAAATGCATTTCGACGGTGCCTCCCGGAGCCCCACCGGTAGGAGGCTCAACGATCCCAAGCTCAACAGAGTGGGCCTGGATATTGTCTTCATTACCCCGGCGCAAGCTGTCCTTCCATAATCATTCCTGTTGTCAGTAGGCTGTACGAACAACGAGGCAGAATTCCTGGCTCTCATCACCGGCCTCGATTTGGCCCTTAAGATCCATGTGCCCCATCTACAAGTGAAGCGAGATTCCATGCTGGTAATCAAACAGGTTAATGGCGACTACGTCGTCAGGAAGCCGAAGATTGCACCATTGCTGGAGTACACACTCCACCTAATGGCCCCGTTCTCTTCTCGACCAGGGGTTACCCATGTCCCATGGTCGCAGAACGGCCAAGAGGATGCCTTGGCTGGCTTAGCTGCGTTGCTCGCAGAACCTGAGCAAGATGATTTGATCATACATGTGGCACACCGGAGAGTAATTTCCCCCGTCACCCAAGAGGATAATGATGGCCTGCAGGTAGGTCATATCACCGCCGAACCCTCCATGCCAGGGGTCCTGGGTTCGTTAGACGCAGTGGTTGAAGCCACTCCCGACTAGAGGGCACCTTTTGTCGAGAATCTCCAAAATGGTCGCCTCTCGGACTACCGGGCCGAGCGCGAACGAATCTGACGCCGCGCGCTGCAATTTACCCTCCAGAGCGGCCCCAGTCTTGAACAGATCCTTTATAAGAAGAGATTCGATGGTGTCCTCCTCCGTTGCATCAAAGGAGTAGAGATACCTTAGGTTATGCAAGAGGTTCATGTCGGTTCCTGTGGAGCCCGTCAAGCTGGGCCGAAGCTGTCCCATAAAATCTGGAGGTTGGGGTACTTTTGGCCCTCTATGATCCACGATTGTATTGGATATGCCAAGAGATTCCACGTGTGCCAAGTACTCGCTATCTTCTTGCATCGGCTGCCGGATCCCCTCCACCCCACCAAGTACTCTTGGCCATTTGCGGTATGGGGACTTGATGTAGTGTGACCGTATCCACCGGCAACAGCCTGCCAGTGTAGGTTCATCCTGACTGCTACGGATTTCTTCTCCAAGTGGGCAGAGCCAGTTCCGCTCAAAGAGGTCAAGGCCCGTTCCATCGTTGACATTGTGAGATCCAACATTATCCACCGGTTTGGGGTCCCTCATGCCATCCTCACTGATAACAGAACCAACATCCGAGCGGCTGAACTAAAGAAATTGTACGCCATGTACGACATCCGGTCGAACCACACCTCCCGCTACCACGCGTTGGCGAACGGACAGATCGAGGCGTTCAACAAAACCCTCTCTAACATTCTACATAATATGGTTGGTCAGAACAAGAAAAGTTGGCCGAACAAGCTCCCCAACTCCCTCTGGGCTTACCGGACGACGACTCGCAACTCTACCCAGGTGACCCCATATTCCCTGGTGTATGGAGCTGAGGCCGTCCTACCCATTGAGATCCAGCTGATGTCGTTATGCACTACAGTTTATGATCACCAGACATCAGATGAGGTAGTTGAGATCCGTCTAGCCGAATTAGAAGCATTGGATGAGAATCGGCTCCATGCCCTGCACAATCTGGAAAGGCATTAGGATAAGATAGCAAGGGCCTTCAACAAGAAGGTTCATCTTCGCTCTTTTCTACAGGGCGACCTGGTACTAGCCCTTCGAGCGCTAATGATTCCCGATAGGAAACCGCCCAAATTAGAACCCAAATGGGAAGGGCCTTATATCATCCATAAGGTTTTCCCCAATGGAGAATACTCCTTGGTGACCATGGATGGAGAGCGTATAACCCCTCCCACCAATGCCAAATTCCTCAAGAGATACTTTGCCTAGGGAAAAAGGGTCATGTACGATGCTAAACTACATATTGGTCCCACACGACCTTAAACTGCATCCTCGTCCTGCAAGACGATAAACTGTGAAACAGTCCCGCACGACCTTAAACTACATCTTTGTCCTACAAGACGATAAACTGTGAAATGGTCCCGCATGGCCTAACATTGCATCCTCGTCCTGCAAGACGATAAACTGTGAAATGGCCCCGCACAACATTAAACCACATCTTCGTCCTGCAAGACCATAAACTGTGAAACGGTCCTGCACGACCTTAAACTGCATCTTCGTCCTGCATGATGATAAACTATGGAACGGTCTTGCATGACCTTAAACTGCACATTATGGTCCAACACGACTCTAAACTGTAGGGTCCTGCACGACTCTAAACTGCAAGATGGTCCAGCATGACCTTAAACTACATCTTCGTCCTCACTGCAAGATGTTAAACTGCAAGCCAGTCAGGCCTTCCTGACCGAGGCTCAGCCTCAGGCCCCTTGGCCTCCTTGGGGCCCTTGCCATCCGTCCTTACTGCAAGATGTTAAACTGCAAGCTAGTCAGGCCTTCTTAACCGAGGCTCAGCCTCAGGCCCCTTAGCATCCTTGGGCCCCTGGCCCCCCATCCTTACTGCAAGATGTTAAACTGCAAGCCAGTCAGGCCTTCATGACCGAGGCTTAGCCTTAGGCCCCTTGGCCTCCCCGGGCCCCTGGCCCCCTGTCTTCACTATGAGACGTTAAACCGCAAGTAGGTCTGGTCTCCCTAACCACGGTCCGGCCCCAGTCCCCTTGGTTTTTCCCCCAACTTACTCTCTTGCGGGATTATACGGTATGGTGTGGGATTATGTCCTCACTCACGTCAGATTACTCGTCGTACCGTACATATCCCCAAATGAGATGCTCCTCGTCCCTCATGAAGTTAAAATGCATTTCAGGAACTACGTATGGCATGATTCTCATCTTCATTAGATACGTAGGAACGCCCAGACATTTTGTCCGTTGGCCCAGCCCAAAAGACAAAATCATCCCCTCGGGTCAAGACATGGCGGGGTGCACACTTTTCCCCCAACTCATATCGAGCAAGCCTCGACCCGACTGCACATCCCCCCTGGAGATGTTTGCCTCTTTCGTGGATGGATACAGTTATGTTTCACCCACTCCATGACTGGTATTCCTTCATTTTTCACACCTAGAGGGACCCCCAAGAACGGCCTGGATACAATGCCCAAGGGCCCTCCTACCGTTACGGGCCAACGCCCCCGAGGGTTTTCAAGCAACAAGCCGATACAAGTCCCGTGTTGCGAATTTGGTCAGCGGTCGACGCTCATTTGTTGCTCCCATATCAGGTTACCATAAGAATGGTGTGTTTCGAACATGGTCAACAGTGTCCTGGATCTTCGGGTCCACCCCGAGATGTCCCAGACATCGAGTGCAGTGATTCGTTCTCCCCCATCCCGAGGTGACAAACTTCCCCCCAGGTGGTGCTAGCGATTGGGCCAACGACCCTGATTCCCCATAGGGGTGTATGGTGTGTTGTGAGACTATGTCCTCATTCACGTCGGCTTCTTCGTCATACCGTACGCCTTCCCTTACGAGCCCCAGCCTTAGGCCCCTTGGCCTCCTCGGGTCCCCGACCCCCATCCTCATGTATGACGTTAAACTGCAAACCCGTCATGCCTTCCTGACTGATACCTGACCTTAGACCCCCCTGGCGTTCTTGGGCCCCTTCGCCCAACCTCTTACCCGGGGTGTACGGCACGGTGTAGGACTAAGTCCTCATTCACGTCGGAATCATGTACCATGTCATACGCCTCCCTTTACGAGGCCCTGCCTCAGGCCCCTTGGCCTCCTCGGGTCCCCGACCCTCGTCCTCATTGCAAGACGTTAAACTACAAGCAGGTCAGGCCTTCCTAACCAATGCCTAACCATCAGTCCCCTTGTCCATTCTGGGCCACGACCCAGGTCCTCTCTTATAGGAGTATACGGTGTGGTGTGAGACTACGTCCTTATTCACGTCGACTTCTTCGCCATACCGCACACCTCCCTTGTATAGGGGTATATTACTCCCTTTTTCGTCCCGTATGACGTTAAACTACATTTGGAGAACTACGTGTGGCTTGATTCCCATCCACATGGGATACGTTGGAACACCTGAATGTACAAGATTCAGGTCCAGCCCCATCTCGCGGGAATCATCCTCCCATCTTGGCCCCTTGGCCTATCCTTCATCCATGAGGGGATTATATGGTGTGGTGTGGGATTATGTCCTCATTCACGTCGGTCTCGTAATGACCACACCATGTACCTCCCCCTACTGAGCTGTTTCGTCGATCCCTTTTTGGCGGTTCACCAATGTGCTTAAGAGTACTCTGGTTTATTACCTGGAATGACAAGCTTTACTCTGACACGTCCGCACTCGCTTTCCAGGCTTTTTGTATCCCTGCATCAGGGCTTCCGTCATTTTTCACACCCAGAGGGACCCCCACGAATGGCCTGGATACAATTCCCAAGGGCTCTCCTACCGTTACGGGCCAACGCCCCCGAGGGTTTCGGAAAGCGAATCGATAAAATCCCGCGTTGCGAATATGGTCAGCGGTCGATGCTCATTTGTTATTCACACATCAGGATAACGCGATATGGACGCTGTGTTTCCACCATGGTTAATAGTTTTCCTCTATCGCCACACCAACCCATTAAGCCCAAAATGTCGGGTACACGATTCACATCCTTCATCACTTCATCATGTCCAAGTAGAGTCTCAGGACACTTGGTACTTTTCCTCCGTGCACGTTCTCGCGTTGGGGGAACAATCTGCGTCAAAGGTGTCCTTCGGGGCTCTCTGCCGACTCCCCATTGATGGATTCTCCATGTATTGCGATGAGGATACCCCCCTTGTTTCCCACACCGAGTTTAACTCACATGGGTTTAGGGATCGGGTTGACATCTGTGCTTACTCGGGAAGTTGTCACCATCCACGGTCCGAGCTCTAACACCATAAACTAAGATTCTCATCTGGAACTACGTCCATCTTGATTCCTGTCCTAATGGGATACGTAGGAATGACCAAACCTCCTGTATTTGGGTCCAGCTTGAGTTCAGCTAATTCGCCTCTCGGGTCCTGCCATTGGGACCCCAACTACGGGACCGCGTGGCGTAGTGTAGTACTAAGTCCTCATTCACGTCGGGTTTGCAATAGCTGCACCAAGGGCACCCCCCATTCTGAGAGTTATCCCTCCTATTCCTTGTCCCGCATGAAATTAAAAGGCACCCTTCAGAACTACGTGTGGGTTGATTCCCATCCTCATGGGATACATAGGACCACCTGAATGTCTAGGATTCGTGTCCAGCCCCACCTATTGGAGATCTCTTGATCTCCCGGTCACCTAGGCCACTTGGTCTATCCCTCTCTAGGAGGGGGATATGTAGGTATGATACAAGGTTTTGGGCACCGTGCCCCCTTCCCCCGGGAACCCTCAATATCTTGGTTACCTTCAAGTTGAGTCTCTTGACCCCTTGCAGTGGTTCACCCATGTGTTAAGAGTACTCTGGTCTAGGACCAAGAGTGTCAGATTCAACTTGATCAAGTCCCTTCCACTTGTATAGCTTCATGTTCCCCTCCATTCGGGCTTCCATCACCTTCCACACCCAGAGGGACCCCCAAGAACGACCTCGATACAACGCCCAGGGGATCTCCTACCGTTACGGGCCAACACCCCCGAGTGTTTTGGACAACAAATCAATAAAATCCCGCGTTGCGAATAAGGTCAGCGGTCGATGCTCATTTGTTTGTCCCCATTCTATACTAACGCGATAGGATGCTGTGTTGCAAACATGGTCAGCATTAATCCTCTGTCGTCATGCCAGCCCCTTCAGTCCTCGAATGTTTCTTGAATGATTCACATCATTTTCCTCCCCATCATGTCCAGGTGGAATCTCGACACTTTTGGCGTTATCCCTCAGTGCACCTTTTCATGTCAGGAGGACAAAGCCGCAATATGGCGTCCTTCGGGGCTCCCGTGGTCCGAGATCTAAGACCATAAACTAAGATCCATCTGGGACTACGTTCAACTTGATTCCCATCCTCATGGGATACGTAGGACCACCAGGATGCCCTATCATCGGGTACAACCCATTTATGGAACCATTCTCTCCCCCTGTTTCACCACTTACGACCCCTTGGCCTGAGGTCTCCCTCTCCGATTGGCGTACAATTTAATGTGGGATCATGTCTTTGTCAATTGGGTTTTATAACACTGCCCACATTTCCCGCCTAGCATCGTCTCTGCTACGTCTGCGCTGCATGATGATAAAATGCATGCTTGGTCCTATCATAAGACCATAAACTGTGACATTATCGTCCTGGCCGCACGATGAAACACGACACTGCATTGTGGTGACCTCATTGTAGAGGAAATCACGTTGGGTATTGGTCATGTGCCATGCCATTTGTCAATGCCCATCACAGCTTGATCCTTGTGGTGACATCACAGACTACTATTCTAGGCATGTCGCTTAAAACAAACCATTCACCATAAAAGAACAAACAAGATTCATCAAATTCTGCTTCTTTTAGTGCAAGGGCCATGCCCGCATTCCACTTTTCCCCGGGCACTGGTATCTTACCATGTCACCTTTCAGAACTACGTATGGCTTGATTCTCATCCTCATGAGATACGTAGGAGTGCCCAGGCACTTCCCTCGGGTCCATCCTAACCTGTGTGTTCGGTCCCTCGACTCGAGCATTTCCTCAGAGAACGCATGGTAAGTAAGGATTAGGTCCTCCTTCACGTCGGGTTTTGTTTCCATGTGTCCCCTGCCCCCATTACCCATTCACGGTCTATGGCCCATCAAGAACTACGTGAGGCTTGATTCTCATCCTTATGAGATACGTAGGAGCGCCCGGGCACTTCCCCGCGGGCCCAGTCTAACAATCGCTTTCGGTCCTTTGACCAAAAACCTCTCCTACGGAGGTTTTGCGGTGTTGTATGGGATTACGTCCTCATTCACATCAGGTTGTTCATCACACCGCACACACCCCCTATTCCCATTCACGCCAGGTGTTTGAGTTACTCCATCATGTGCCTCTTATGTCTCCCCCCATCCATGGTCCGAATTCTACGACCCTAAACTAAGATATCCCTATGGGAAAGGAATCTACTCCATCTATCTAATACGTCTCGTTGTCGTATTCAGATGTGTTTAGACAAAGAGCCCGAAGTGTGGGATATCCACAGGGACATCCCCCTCATCCCACGACCATGCTTCGTGAGCTCGCTATTTGGATCCTCATCCTCTCCCATATCCAAAAGGACCCTCGGACGACATGGATACTAGGCTTAAGGGCTCTCCATGAATGCTGGACCTAAGGGCCCTCCAATCATTTTGGGCCAACGTCCCTACGGATACTTGACAACATTTGTGACATGGTCCCGTGTTTCGAACATGGTCAACGGTCGACCCTCATTTGTCTGTCCCCATTCTAGGCTAACGCGACAGGATGCTGTGCTGTGAATACGGCTAGTAGTTATCCTCCATCGTCACGCCGCCATCATCGTGATCTGAATCCCGAGCACCATGATTCATACATTTCCACTTCCTCATGCTCAGTTGTAATTCCATCATACTCGGCTCTTTCTCTTCGCGCATCTAGGTGCGCTAAATGGTCGTGTTAGTGTCACTAGGCCGGTATTCTCCGAGCGTCCCATTGCCCTAACCTTCCCCTTTTTGTTGGGAAATTCCCAACACTACTGCTTGTTTCCCACACCGAGCACGACTCACGTGGGCTTAGTGGTTTTGGCAGGATGTGTACCAACATAGTCGGGCTGCTCCTCGTCCCGCATGACGTTAAACTGCGCTTCCATAACTACGTATGGCTTGATTCCCATCCTCATGGGGTACGTAGGAACGCCCATCCACTCTGCTTCGGTCCCAGCCCAATCCTCACTCTTGGTCCCTCGACCTGAAGAGTTTCCTCCGGGGGTATGTGTTATGATTTGGAATCCAAGTCCTCATTCACGTCAGTTTCATATCTCCCGCGCCACATGTTCCCTAGGATATTCCCTTTTATTCCATGTCCTATCGTATGACATTAAAATACAGGAGTCCATGTGCCCTCAATGCATGACACTAAACTGCGGTTCTACCCTGAACAAGTTTAGGATGCCTCAAGATCCCATTGGAAAGTGACAGATCCCCCCGCCAGAGAGGCCATGTCTGAAAGAGGGAGCGATCCATGATCAAACCGATGCACCCATCTGATGTACTCCCACCACGGTGGTGTAACTACCTAAGTGTTGGATTATTTTCGGACAAACCATCAATCCATATTCTACACATTGTGTGCCCCTTATTCGGACCCTCGACCCCTTTCATGTCTCACGGGACCCCCTAACGGCCTGGTCTCATGCCGCATCGGCTCACCTAACTTCCTGGGGCAACGTTCCGGAAGACGGGTCATGTCTAGAAGGACCCCTTAACAGTATGTATTTTTGACCTATGGTCCACCAACTGTCCTAGGTCAACGTCCCAAAAGATTGACCGACAACATTTGTGACATGGTCCCGTGTTTCGAACACGGTCAGCGGTCGAC
The DNA here is from genome assembly GCA_963277665.1 of Viscum album. NCBI lineage: Eukaryota > Viridiplantae > Streptophyta > Magnoliopsida > Santalales > Viscaceae > Viscum > Viscum album. The sequence goes on from OY728143.1 coordinate 39,840,970, forward strand.
CCTCATTTGTTGTCCCCATTTCAGGCCAACACAGTAAGGATACCGTTTCTCCACCATGGTTAACGGTTGTCCCTTATTGTAACGCCATCTCCACAGTGTTCCGAATCTTGGGTATCATGATTCACGCTTCCCTTTTTCGTCTATTCAGACCGATTTCAGTGCCCCTGGCGTTGCCCCGTTCGTGCATAAGAGCACGCTGAAGAAATGGTAATTTGGCTGTCCTGGATGTTCCTTCTCCGGTCAAGCCTTTCCCGTCTTTCAGAAATCCGGACTGGTAATCCGAATCCCGGATGCCCAGAGCATGATCCCCACTCCCATGTTAGATGGGATAATAGGGCGACTATCTACTGTTTCTCACATCGGGCTCGACCCACATGGGCTTGGGGAATTGTCGCTGAATGACCAGCAAACATTGTAGGGATGTAACAAGGCAATTCAATAGTGGAAATCGTGCGCGCTACGACATTCAAAACAATGAAAAAATTTTGAAGCACAAAAGTAAAAATAAAAGGTTTTTGGGTCTGTTACAATACTCGGGGGTTGACTCCCCCAATGGACGGGTTGACCCCGTCAAAAGAGCATTGCAGCTCCGCCACTCGTTGGCTTGTGGCATACAAGGCTTGCTGCCGCTGACTTAGATCCCACTCTTCCTCAGCAGCGGCGGGGCGCAGTTCGTTAGTCCTAGATTTGGCCCTCTCTACGCCATCTTGAATGGCAGCTATCCTTCCAGAGGCCTGCCTCATATGATCTTCTGCCTCTACCAGCTGGGCCTTCAACCATGAGACCAGCTCAGATTGTGCATCAAGAGAGGCTGAAAGCTCATATTCCTGGGTCTGCATCTGTTGGACCTCGCCTTCAACCTCCTGGAGCTTCTTGACGCTGGTTGCCTTCCTCCGCTGTCATCCCACGCTGAGCCCACGATCATGCTCCCGGATCTTCTCAGCCATAAGATCTCGGATGAGTGCATGAGGACGTTGGGAATCCACCCCCCCCCCAGCACACAGTTCGCGCAACCGCGAGCGGAGCCTATCCATTTCAGCCAGCCATTGTGCTTGGGGGTGTCCTTGATAAAGCGCGTGATCAGCTTCCATGACCGGCGGCGGACTATGCTGCTGTCGTCCTCGTCGGAGGCCATTTCGTCCCAGTCTGCACGATTGGTAGGCTCGTACGCGGGGTACACCCGTAGGAAATCCTCGGCAGGATCAACGTCTGGTGTTGAATCCAATATGACACCTAGCGCCAAAGCAAGCATGACAAGACTAGGACCGACCGGTTGATCCTCTTCCTCGGAGTCCACCTCAATGACTTCAGGAACGGCCCTGCTGGTGGTCCCACCAGTGATGATGTGTGTTGCAGCTTGATGAGATGGGGGGACTATCGCCACCATCACTGGAATGCCCCTAGGAGGGGCACCACCAGACATCCTGAACAGTCTTTCCGCAGCAGCCCACGCCAGTCGGAGAACTATACGACGGAGAGGGACATATACGTTAGTTGGAGGGCATGGTCTACATGTGACGATGAGGAAACCGGTAGAGGTGACTTACAGAGATCGACCTCCTGGCGATGCTCTTGAGCTGGTACTGATAGGACCCCGAGATGAGTTCCTCTGTATACTGTTGGAAGGTCTGGAGATTCCGGAGGAGCCACCTCAGGTGCCCTGGTCCCACCAGACGCGGAACTGGACGCAGCCATAGGCGCAGGTTCTGAAGGTCCCGCATTATCACCCGCCAAGGAGCGAGAACGAAGCCTGTGAACAAGTTCCTCCTGAATGGATCAAACATCGGTGAGAAGTCCATAGTGACCAAAGAACAGATCGTAGGGAAAGAAGTTCGGAATGCTACCTCGAGAGCCTCCGTGAAATCATCGGATTCTGAGCCTCGGTATCCGACCTCTCCCTCCTTCAACGGGATCCCTCCTCCAACCTCATCCTCCCGAGAGGAGTCCTATGATTCTTCTAGCAAGGGGAAGTGCTCCCTCAGATCGGCAGTCGATAACTGTGGGGGGACAGTCTGATTTAACAGTACCCTCACCTGGTCTGTCATTGGGCGAGGGATACCACTGGAGAGGACGTAATCCTCCAGCTCGTCCAGGTACTGTTCTGCCTCCGCCGGAGACCCCATGACTCTAGCCCGAACTGGGCCTATGCCCGGTAATTCCATCCCAAGGAGATTCAGGTGGGCCCATATCTCGGGTGGGATGAGGAATTGCTGGTTGACATCCCAAATGTCCCAAGCTTCTGGGAAGACATCACCCTCTGCCATGTCGATATGACGCAGCCGCTTCCCCGGAGCCTGAGTGGATATCCTACGAAATCCCCTCGGTGGCCGCCCCTCCGGATGGCCCTGCTCTTCTGGAATCACCGGATACACCGCTGCTTCCATACCCTCGGCCGGTGCAGGTCTCGCCGCCATGGCACCCCTGATACCGCGAGCAGCCCTAGCTGCCCTTCGACCTCGACCTCGAGATAGAGGAGGCCCACCATCACCGACCCGGATAGTTGGTTGCTTCAGCATCTCCCCTGGGTATGCAGCCTCCCAGCTGATGGCATACTCCTTCATCAATCCGAAAGTGGCGGTGGACGGAGGCAATGCAATCCTCATCTTCCCATCTTCCCGTGTGAACATGAGCCACAACTGCCTCATCACACACGGGTGCTCCTCGTAACACACCTCCCAGTAGACCTGCGGGGTCAGCCGCTGGAGGCACCGGAACTGCCTCGCAAACCGATGCGGGGTGTACGGTTCACAGAGTGGCTCACGATCTATCTGTGCCACCAAAACTCCACCTCGGAAGGCCAGGAGGTAAGCTCGATGTTCTTCCATCCCCCTCCCATCATCAAGTATCCCCGACGACAATGGGAAGGGGTGGAAGATGAACTCATCCGCCCTCCACACCTGATTCAGCACCATCGGAATGGGTAGTTTGAACGGGAAGCTCCCAACCGCATTCAGGATGGAGGGGCGGAAGTTCGTTCCCGGCAGCGAAATGAGGTTTGGATACTCGTAAATCCCCCTGATATGCACTGCGATCCACCCATACAAGAGGTGGAAGGGTCCGCATATCCTTGCCGGCTTCTTCCCCTCGCTAATATGCCGCAACATTCTGTACAGTTTGGTGAGCATCGGAATCCCCAGATTGATCGGCAGCCCCATGGCCAATATCGACGCCATGATAAACGAGCTGGGCCTCACCCCCATGCTTGTATCCCTCACTGGTAGGATCCAACCACAGATGAGAGCCGCGATGAATGCCGCCAGCCTGACTATCGGCTGTTGTTCAGTGCTGACACTAAAACCCCAAGTCTTTCATTGGCTGTCCTCCAAGACCCGCCAATACGAGTGCCCCTTGCCCTATTGGGCCGCCCTCGGACAAGTTCGAGGCCTCGGAGGGAACTACTGATTCTCTGGGAAATTCATGAAACATTTAAACCATCTTCTAAAGTGGACATCTCTCACTGCCTCCTTGTCCTCTCCAGGGACAAGTGCCATCAGCGCCGACGCCAGTCGCGGCATTTGCTCCGTATCCTCCCATGCGCTGATGATGGGGAGGAAATCGTCATACATGGCCCCCATGATCGGAACGCCAGAAATATGGTGTACATCCCACAGGCTGATGCCCACCTCCCCGTGATGCAAGTGAAAGGTATTGGTCCTAGACGGCCATCTGCTAAGAAATTCCGGCATCAGTTTCTTGGGTTGGTAAATGTGGAATTGGGAGGCCCATGCCGCCTCATACAACCCCACTCTCCTCATCTCGGCCCCAAACTCCTCGCAAGAGGCGCCTACCCAGTAGGCCCAAGCCCAGTCATTAGTAAAGTTGCCACCCTGGTGCAGGTCCCACTCATCGGACCATCCCTTATTCGAATCCTGCAAAGCCGCCTTCAGCATTGTATGATAGAGAGGAGGGGACATCTCCGGCTGCAATGGCTTCCCGTCAATGGTGTTCAAATGGTTGTAGAGACAGTCAGCGGTGACGGGTGTGAAGTTCTCTTGTGCGTGACCATCGACCGCCCTGAACCATTGGTGCTGGCATGGTATGCTCCTGAACCAGCAAGCTGGTTCGTCCCTACTCGCCTCAGGGATAAAGACGTCATCCCTCAGCCCGAAGCTGTACAATGGCAATTTCTCGCACTGCGGATAATCTTTCTGACTCTCTGATAGAAGATCTGTCATTGATGTGTGGTCCGAATGGCTTCGGGCCATCTCCCCAAGGCCCGGATGGTTGGCCATCTCATCCCAACAGGCAGCATCTGCAAGCACCCCCAATACAGCCTCTTGATGGGCCATTTCGACTCTGGCCCTCAGAAAAGCAGTTTTTTCAGCTGGATCGTGAAGCTCGACCGCGAAGAGGAATCGCGAAGCCGGATCGCAATGATCGGTCGCGATACGAAGCTGCGATGTCTGGCTGAGGCTGAAAAGTAGAAGTTCGCTTGGCGCGGACGTGGAGTCGGAGACCCGCGGTTCTCCGTGAAGCTCGATTCGCGGAGGGCTGTCGTGGAGTACGCGGAGCATCGCGAAGTTGAGAGCACAAAAAGACAAGGATGTCACGTGAAGACAAAAGAGGTCGCCCCCTATTTATAGGCGGCGACCCCAGAGCATCGCGGCGTGCCTCACCCGCGCAGAGCATCACGGCGCATCCAGATCTGTGGCCCCGGTCAGCACTGCGGGCACCCTTCGCGTGGTTGCATCGCGAACCACCGACAATTTTGGCGATTTTCCCTCAGACTTTTACCCTTCACACTCCGCGGCTCCAAGTCTGAGGGAAGGCATTTGTTGGCGCCAAAATAATATGGCACAAAAGGAAGGCACGAAAAAGGCTGGCGCACTGCCTCGTGAAGCCCCGACGCGAAGCCCCGACGCGAAGCGCCCCGATCCTTGCGGCCTCGCGAACCTCCAGAGGCGGTAACTCTCCGCGAACGCATTTGACGTTCGCGAGTCCGCCGCGAAGCTCCAGAGGCGGTAACTCTCCATGAACGCATTTGACGTTCACGAGCCCGCCGCGAACCTCCAGAGGCGGTAATGCTCCGCGGGTGCCGTTGACTTTCACGAGAGCGCCGTGAAGCACACGAGGCGGCGCGCGAGTTCTGCTTCGCGGCGCCCCTTGCCTAAAAATACTGGACTCCCCCTGAGTCCTGAGGACGGACGATCCGACCTTTCGGCTTCTTCTCTCTCGAATCGCGAAGCACTCTTTGCCCCAGGAATCATGAGCTCTATGAGGTACTTCTACATCGCGAGACGCCTCTACTTTGTCTCGTTTGGAGCCCCTCTTCCGAGAGGGATTCCCTTCGCGAAGCTCAAGGTAATTCGCGAATGAAGGGGATTCCCAAGGGAGCCCTGGCTGCCGCGGAGCGCTTATGCTTCGCGAAACACCCAAGATGCACTAGTGATCCCTCTGCTAAGGCAGGATCGCTACACATCACGAAGCACACTACTTCGTAGGACCCTGCTTCGCGAGGCACCTCTTCTTCGTGAGGTAGTTCTCCGCGAACATTGTTCCACTTCGCGAAGCACCTTCCACTCACACCTATGCCCCATGCCAAGGCCAAGGCCCTCCACTTCGCGAAGCACACTCCTTTGATTTGCGATTCCTCTTCCCATGCGACCCTCCAGGTTTGCACGATGTGATTTTAAAGTCCCATGGACAATACCACCTGTAGAGTTGCTTCGCCTAATGTTTCTTCGCATAGGCACACTAACGGCTATTGCTTATTTGCATAGCCATGCTATCGTGGACCCCTTTATGGTTCGTTCCACAACCCCCCTTAAGCATGGACTTACTGGTACATTCCCTTCCCCAAGGACCAGAGGGTACCGGTTATGTAAGTCCTAAGGGTGTGGAGTAAACCCACCTCGTCCGAGCTGCAGGACGTTAAACTGGAAAGCACCACGTCCTCAACACTTGACGTTAAACTGTGATCCGACCTCGTCTCTCACACGAAGGGTCCCCCCAGCTCGAACATTTTTTTACGCCACTTTTTTCCACAGGAATGGAATCACCCGTCCACAAGGGATGATATCCTCCTTATTGGAGCGACGTATGTTCTTAGGAGAAGGGATACCCCAGTTCCCCAATGGATGGCTACACCTCTGCATCTCCGTACTTCCCAACTACCAAGGTCAGTGGAGGGCATGATAGGGAATGAGGCACCCCTCCATTCGGGCCTCCATCCTTGAGTAAGTCCCAGCACCATGGGCCACCTAACGCCTAAGCCCCTCTTCGCTTCTCACGGACGCGTCCTTCGCTACGTGATCGTCAGGTCCTTGCAATCTCTTGTTTCTCACACCGATCATGACTCACGTGGTCTTAGAGTGAGCACCGACCCTGACCCCCACCCTAGCGAACTACGAGGACATTGATCCATGTCAATGCATGGTACGTAGGAAGCCTCCCAGAGGTTCAAGCCCACCACTCATCGGACCAATTTCCACCTTCACATAGGTTTACCGGCACCATTTATAGCGAACTACGAGGAATTTGATCCATGTCAAGGCATGTTACGTAGGAAGCCTTCATAAGGTTCAAACCACATTGCTCAGTCGTTCATTCATGTCAAGTTTCGCCCTCGTCCAGTATGACGTTAAACTGTATGTCCCTCCCTTTGTCCTGCATGACATTAAACTGCACACCCATTCCCACCTGAACTACGAGGTCATTGATCCATGTCAAGGCATGGTACGTAGGGAGTCTCCCAGAGGTTCATGCCCACCACTCATTGGACCAAGGCCCACTTTCACGTCGGTTCGCCGACAAAGCCCCATTTGAACTACGAGGTCTTTGATCCATGTCAAGGCGTGGTACGTAGGAAGCCTCCACGAGGTTCAAGCCCACCCATCATCTTTCATGTCGCGTTCTACCTTCGTCCAGCATGACTTTAAACTGCATCCTAGTCTGACGGAAAGCTGTTGTGACTAACCCGAACTACGAGGTCTTTGATCCATGTCAAGGCATGGTACATAGGAAGCTTCTACGAGGTTCAAACCCACCATCCGGTCATTCCGACCTCATTCACGTCGGTTCACCCCCGTGTCGCATGACATTAAACTGTATTCCCCAATCCGAACTACGAAGACTTTGATCCGTCTCAAGTCATGGTGCGTTAGAATCATCGCTGAGGTTCAAGCCCAACAATCATTGGCCCAAACCATCTCCTAGTCGGTGTGCCAGGCACCCATTTTCAAGCCCATTTCCCATTGGTCCAAGGTCCCTCATTTATGTCGGTTCACCGACACCCAATGCCCGTCGTTTATTCACGTCAGGGTTCACTCTCGTCCCGCATGACATTAAACTGTATTCCGCAACTTGAACTATGAGGTCTTTGATCCATGTCAAGGCATGGTACGTATGAAACCTTCCCAAGGTTCAAGCCCACCACTAGTGGACCCACGAGTCTACATTCACGTCGGTTCACTGATGAATCCCTTTGAACTACAAGGTCTTTGATCCATGTCAAGGCATGGTACGTAGGAAGCCTCCCCGATGTTCAATCCCACCACCCATCGGACCAAGGTCCACTTTCACGTCAGTTCGCTGACGACATTCATTGGACCAAGGTCCACCTTCACTTCGGTTTACCGGCACCATCCTGAACTACGCGGACTTTGATTCCCTGACACGGGGATACGTAGGAAGCCTCCTTAATGCTGAAGCCCAACTTCACCGTCACCCCTATGATGGTCCCAATTCACTCCCCCTCCACTCCATTCATCCACCTACCACCTATCCTGATTCTCGCCCGGACCGTCATATCTTGGTGAGGCCATGTCGATACGCTCCTCTTCACAGTCGCCCACGGGCTGGCCCCAGTGTCGGCATCCCTTTAAGGGAAATCCTTCACTCCGATCCATTCCAGTTAATGCTCTGATCAGGTTGATTCGTCTCCGCTAGACATTAAACTCGCGGCATACCCTGTGTTAAACACGGGAAGCTGAGGAAACCCTCAGATATGTGTCTATGGCATATAATTCCCCGCGTTCGATGTGGGATGCCTCGGGCTTCCACGCCCTCGAGAAGCCATGTGACCAGGGTTAATAGACAGACGTGCCAGGTTCCCCAGCATCCAGACACGCTACTGATGCCTCAATGTGACTACTTCCCCGACTGAAGGTTGCTTCCCTGACTGGACCCTGTGGAATGACCCGACAGAAGCAGTGTAATTAACCAGCGTCTATAGAAACATGGAACTGGGAAGAATTTCACGAACTACGTATTAAATCTATGAGGGAGACCGGGTCTAGGTGATGAGTTCTGAGGAGGAATCCACAGGAGGAAGAACCGACATCCCATCATCTCGTTTCGATCAAGGAGCAGACGTCCCTGAATGTGGAGCGAATGTCGCCTGCCTTTCGAAAGAGGGAATGCGGGGCCACAAGCGCCGCACATCCTCCTCTGCGGATGGACGGGTGCGCGCGCCCCGGAAAAAGCGTCGGAAACAGAGATGTCTTTTAGAATATTCTAATGGTGTCTCTATGGTATCATTATATTGGGTATCTAATATGACTATTCAATATTAATAACACTCTCATTATATTCTCAAATTAATGTTATGAAAAATAATAATCATCATGTTATATGAAATTAATTAATATTAATTAAATTTATAGTACAATATATGTTGGTTCTGAAGAACTAACTCCCAAAAACACCGACTATAACAAAATATTAATACAAAAAAATAGGTCACTAAATCGTCGATTTTTATCATGAGTTTTATATGATAATTTTTTAGTCAATGGGTCTATGATTTATTCATCTTTAACTACTTTTTTACTATGACATCACAGTTTATATAATAAAAACACAAGATATATTAGTTCTAATGTATATTATTTTTTTATTGATGTGACATGGGATCTTTCTCTATAAACTCTATAGAAAATTTCTTAATACATTATAGTATAATATTTACTCACAGTTGTAAAACCATGATCCTTGATGATGTTTTCTATATACTCTAATTCCTTATCTGTATCAAAATGATATGATATACTCATTATTTAATGTAGAATTAGAAACTACTAGCTAATTAAATCTCTATTTTTCCACTAAACCTTTAATAAGAAGAAACACATACCTTGAGTGACATTTTATAACATTATGATATATTTGAAAATTAATATATTTGTATCACAAAAAAATTGTTTATTATTACCTATATAAAACAAGAATATAACCTTTCTAATAATTATGTACAACATGATAGTCATAAAATATAGAAAATGGGGCTTTTAGTGTCTTGTTGATATCTTCAAACCATGGTCAAGGAATATGAAACAACAATACATATGCATAGATTTAGAAACACGATAGATCTAATCACATAATCATAAATAATTCTACTCATCCTTTCCCCCTTACGCCTACACACCGATGTCCCTATAGAGGTTTAATCTATGAAATATTGGAATAAATCATCTCTTTTGTTATTATATATTTGAATTTCATCAAAAAAAATTAATGTATATACAATGACATAGTCTAATTTTCCTATAAGATATATCTTAAGGGATCATGATACATATAATACATTTTCGTCTACAAAAGTTATAAATAGATAATAATTTTTTGAATATTATCTTTACAAACTATAATAATTGTATATTGTTCACCATTATTAATTTATCATGAATATATGCTACTAGTAAAATTAATAAACACAAAATAAAACAATTTTAGTCTTGTGATTCACATTAAATATTTATGAAAAAAAATTCTCATAATGATTCATCAAAATAAATCTTCCATTATCATAATACTTTCATCAATCCATAAATGGATATATTAACCATTAAACATTATTTTCATCATTTTGTGTCATGGAACCATTCAGTTTTATCATATATACGTATTAATTAATATTTCATATAAGTAATGTGGTTTTAAAATAATTCTTTGTGGTTTCGTAACCATGGGTTGAATTTATGGATAGTATAATACAAATAGATTTTTGTTTAGAAATGAGTGAAATCTTATCATCAGATTATATATACATACATTGATTAATCCACTTTGAATCAACATATGGTTTGCTGGTATTTGCATTAACCTCCATAACAATTTTATTTTGGAATAACCTTTTTCACACAATACTATTTATGTAAAGTCAAATATATTTAAAAATTCAAACACTATTTTTGTATATAAAATGATTTTAAAACTTCATGGATTTCTGAAAGTAAATAAATTTTGAAAAACATACAACATATTTACGTGATATTTGTTCAATATTTTCGAATAATATTGTGTCACATTCAGTGGTGATGAGAAAACCATACCCCTCAATTTTTGTAACCTCTTTATTGATCATTAACATTAATTATGTGACTAGAAGTAAATTATTAACTGGTTATTCTTTAATTTATTCTTAATCCAACTCTTAGATATCATTATATTCAACTTCATCAAAATTTAGCATTATTTATCTATATATTTTAAGTGTATGTATTCTTTCATGAAACAAGAATCAATTATTAAACATGAAAATTTTATTAAATAATTATATATTTAGTAACATTAATTGTTTTATGATACATTATAGAGATTCACATAAAGCAAGGAGGGTACAGTTTTCTCCAATAATGATCCATAAAACCTCCCATCCCAAACTAGGTAAATTATTTAAAATTGATCCATATCATAACACATATCAGATACTTCTTAAAACATTATATAGAACTAGTTTTATTGTATCTAATGTAGTATGTAAGCAAAATCCCAAAAAGTATAATTGATGATCTTCATGAATTATCATCAATCTCTCCTGGTCTAACATTGTTCAATTCCTCCTTTCACATACACCATTCAACTATGGTTTATGAGTTGTGAATTTAGATAGTAACCCAAACACGTTATTTTAAAATCAATGAACCATTTTTTTGATACACTATTCCTTATTCAATGTATATTTTCATTATCTTCATGCCAAGATGATTCTAATGTAGTTTATTGTATTCTTTATATTACTCTATGCAATAATCCTTATTCATCATTTAGTAAATAATTATATATCTACAAATTCACCCATAAATTTTTTGAATTAATATTATCTATAACCATGATTTACTAAAAATGGTATATATTAATATATATATGAGAATATTCTATAAGATCTATGCCTAGATTATCTATTCTACTAAATATTGACATTTCATTAGAAATTTTAAATAAGTATGACATATATGAAATGGGAATTTCTTGAAAAGAAATTTCATGATGTAATTTTTTCCAATGAATCTTGTTTATTTGACCATGTATATGATACCACAGCAGGGTGTGATATGAGTCATCCGTAGAAGATTCCTTATTAGTTTACTAAATTTGATTTCCTATTTATATATGTTAATAAGGTTATAAAAATATATAATTCTGTAACATATGGTATATTTATAAAAGTAGCATTATAAATCCATAAAAATTTAAAAAGTTCCTTTTTCATAATTTGAAAAGATTAATTAAATTAATGTTTACACATAGTTTTTAATAATAATTTATCCCAAAAAAAATCATCCCAGTTATCTAAGTTCATTTGAATTCTCTTATAACTAACATCACTAGTCCTTCTACATTAGATTCATTATGATACACTTCACCGTTATTAGTAATCTAGAAACTACATAGTTAAAATATTTTGATTAATATTTTATAACTAGAAGATATATTCAACAGCTAATTTGAAAAACAATATAGATTGAAGGTAATACAAAGATACATGAATATTAATAATTTATCTTTCCTATGCAATATATCTCATTCTGGAGGATTTTATTTACATAAGAGAATCATATTAGGTCTGGATCGTTCTCTTTCTGTAAGATCATTATCTTTTTAAGGTTAGTGTGATGGTTCCATGGAATTTTATTTTTCATTAAATCATTTATAAATGAATTTATTATTATTCACTATATTGATATATTTTTTCATAATTTATATATATTTCTTCTTTGTAAATGAAAATCATGAATTTTAGGATATTGTTCAATTTTTTTCTTTTTTAAATTCGCAATAAAACAAGAGATATTTGGATTATGTGACGAAAAAAAGATGTTTTAAAGAATTATTGGCGTATTATGTGTCTCGAATTTTTTAAATGATAAAATTTTACAATATTTTAAAATACATTATTTTCACATAGAACTCCTCCTCTCAGATTGCATGTAAAAAGTTCCATAGTGAATTCCTACATATCATTATGTTAATTATCCTCATATATATCATAGATATTAGATAGTGTTGTGTAGACATTTTTATGTTTGTAAATCCTATAAATATTTCTAGTCCAGAATATTACATGAGGAATCTGAAATCCAATCCATCATACATATATTTCAAAAGGAAATTTTTTACTCCTAACTGGATACCATATAAGGAACTACAAAAAACTGGGAAATCCAATAAGTTGGTTAAGGTTCAAAACTCCTTTATGAAATAAAAAATGAAATTCCACATGAAAATTGGGAAAAGAGGTTACCCATTACATTAAATAGAGGCATTTAATCCTTAAATAAATTGGATCTGAAGGTGTAAACATAGTCTCATGTGTCCAAATTGATGGATGCATCAATGAAAATGCCAAAAAAATCCTCATCTCCCCCATTCTATAGAATTAAATAATGAAACTAGTCAATGATGATGTTTCTTCCATGATTGATAATTTCGTCCTTGCTAGTCCAAAAAAATTTGGAAGAGAAACACTCATAACCTAGTGTATCCTAAAAAATAATTACATTGTAGAAAATTTTTTTTGTCTATAAGTACTTACTCAAACACATTAAAACAACTAAATTTCTGAATTAATCATGTATAAAATAATTGAAATTTTATACAATATTGTTCTATCATTCACCATCATTTAAATTGAATAAATTTCCATGTAAAGATTTATAATTATAATATTAATCGATATCCATACATTTTATTTCAATATTATATCTAATGGTTATCTCTCAAAAAGATGGAATCAATTTCCAAGAAATACACACTTCAAATCATGATATAAGACTCATTGCTATTAGTTCTTGGAAATGAATGGTAATAAAGGATATTAAGTTATATTTATATTTTTATAGTAATACCTCTCATCCAATAATCTCAATTACATCAAATAGTCTATATCACTTCCAACTTAAAACCATGACACCAAAACTCTTGAGATAAAAAATTTTGAATCTATGAGAAAATAAATTGTTTTAATATGATAAAATAATTTTTTAATAAAAAATAATAATTTATAGACATTTTATATATTCTAAAACAAACAAATCCAATAAAATATAACCTTGAAAAAGTTATTCATTGATATATATGAATGGTCATATTTTTTATAATATGGTTTTATAATACAATCAAACAAACATCCCATATTATCCATGAAATTCAATCAAAAATTTAATATTTTTCTAGAATAATAGAAAAAAATAAACTCCCTATCACAAATGAAGTCAAATATATGATTACAAAAAAAAATAAAAAAATCTTATAGTTACAGAAGTTTATACACATGAAACTCAAACATCAGGGAATAATTTCTCGTAAAATACTCACAAATTAGAGTACAGCTAATATGTATATTTTTAAATAAAAAATGAAATGGTATTGATTTAAAATCAAAGATAAGAGAGTATCATGTAATAATTGTTTTAGTGGTTTATATTTATCTTCTTTCATGAAAAATGAAATTATACCTTTGGAATACATACCTACTTCAATCTAGAAATTTTTGATAATAAAACTATTGGTACAAAAAATTCGATTACTTATTGGTTATCAACAAATAGAAATTATATTTAAATGATACCATTATATGAAAAAAATAATTTATCATTATTTAAATGGAATCACTATATCTAGTGTCAATGTCATTGACACGTACTACAGAATTTAACAATTCTTGGTGGAAATTAATTGGGATGAAATTAAATCCTTTAGTCAATTTATAATTATGCCCAAAAGTTTTACTCTATGGATATTAAGATTAATATAGGTTAATATAGTTATTCCATTTTTATATAAAAACCTCTATAAACATCATCAAACATTTAAACATTGACATCAATCTCACAAATTCAAATATATCATCCAAAGTTGAAATAAAAAAAATTCTTCTCATTTGATTTGGAATTTTAAATTAAAATTTCATTCATATATATTGAAATTTCAATATCTACTACAAAAACATTATATTTAAATTTGAAATATTTCATAAATAATATATAATATGTATGTTCTACTTTCACCCCATAGTCCTATATTTTGTCATATATATGAAATCCATCATACCCACCATCAGACTACGATTTTCATTATTATTATCTAATAAAAAAGAATATTTATAACCAAAAGGCAAATATGAAAGGATGTTTGAATGCCTCGTAGTCATAATAATTCATTCATAAAAACATGATATTATTTTACTGTGATTGAAATCATGTGAACTAGTACTACAGTTGAAAAATTGTTATTTACCTACACACCACATATCTGAAATGTCTCTAAATAATTTCAATATTTTTCCTAATGCAGTAATTTTTGATTCCATATACATATTTTTTTTGTTTAGGATGATAATTTCTTATATTTATTCATCCATTACACTCATAATTGACTATATCTTATGAATTCTTTTTATTCATTCTTATCATTCTCATCCATTCTATAATCAATTCATAATTTTTTTTCAAAATATTAAATTATATATTGGATAAATATTTCAATTCATATATTATATATTGTTACAATCGAAACAACTCTTTAATATATTCTTCAATGTACTCTATTTTGAAATATTATATATATTTTTACCTCCACTATAGTAATAAATCATACTATATTATTCATTATCAACATATAAGCATATCTATTTAACCAATTTTTATAATACACGAGATTTTAAAGTGTATCATCCAATATTATTTTTGTAATATTATTATTTTATATACTTATAAATATTTAAAATGAGATTTCATAGGATGTATGCTAATGAGATTATCAAACAACTACTCATCTAATATTTCTCTCTAATTATGAAATTAATGACTATTGAAAGGAATCATAATCCATGGATATAAGTGTTCTATTTACTAATATGTTATAAAATCAAATTATAGGTAGTTTTACATCAACATCAGTATGTTATTTTCAATAACATTTAACTCCACAAAATATTTCTTGTCATTTTTCATATAAATTTTGTAAAATATTCATGCATGTATATATTCTATTGAATCGCCCATAAATGAGTATTTCAAACTCTGAAGCTGAACAAAAATCATTATTTTTTCTATAAAAAATAAATGATTTAGTTTATTTAAAAAAATATATTATATGGATATAATTATAATATTCTATAATATAGTATTATTTAAATTGTATTTTATCATTACAAGCAAATAACCAAAATCAGTTCCATGAAGTATTTCCGGTATATTAAAATTTAACTTTTATAAAGTTAAAATAGGTAATGAAAGTACCATAAAAAAGGAAAATATATATTTCTTATATATAATGTTCATGTATATAAACTTACTATGTTATAAATTATTAAATAAATCTATATATATAATACTAATGTACTGACACAAGGTTTTAAAACAATTGAAATAGAAATAGAGTATGTATTTTCTACTCTGATTCCATTTATTATCCAAGTATACCATCACAATAGTAGGTGATTTTATGTTAAAAGAAAACTTACAACACTCTCACTCATGAATAATTACTGATTTGAAGTATAAAAACATGAAAAATATCTTGGTAAAAATAATTATAAATGTTACATAAATTTAACTATAATGAGTTAAAAACATAACCAAATAAACAACAAACTCAATAAAAAATTAAAATAATTGATTTATATAATTCTATGAAGTGTAATATAACAATCCATAAAATAATTACAAATATACTAAAGGAATTAAAAAATAATAATAAGGGAACTCTTGTCTTATATAATAAAACAACATGTGGTTTAGTGACCAGAACTATTGTAAAAATATTTCATAAAAATAACATTATTAATAACTACCATTAAAAAAATAAATTCTATAATAAAAAATCATTTTGAAACATCAAGGGAGGGACACTATATCCGTATAATATTTTATGATTACTTATATCGAATGAAATTATATATCTTAGAAATGTTTTTCACAAAAAATGTTATGAATATGTATATATATTTTTCTTAAATATCGTCAAAATTTTAATTCAAAAGAAAAACTATTTTACCCCTATTATCTATTTTATTCTTATGATCATAAGAAAGTATTACGATGATATATCTTATATATTTTATAATAACTAAATTCATATAAATTCTAATAAATCACACTGAGTCGTAATTAAACTCAGATTCAATTAAATCAATTAAATAATGAACAACTCTATGATATCTATTAAATATCATACAATAATACTTTTATCTTATTCTTATAAAACTCTTTAAAAAATATTCTATACTTTTATAGGGTACTGTTTCCGACGCTTTCGCCTAGGGGCGCGCGTCCGTCCGTCGGGGGACGCGTAGCTGTTGCCCGGCATTCCCGCTTTCCAAAGGCGGCGGCATCCGTTCCTTGTTCAGGGACGTCTTCTCCTTGATCGAAACTGGGATGATGGGATGTCGGTTCTTCCTTCCGTGTATTCCGCCTCGGAGCTCGTCACCTAGTCCGGGTCTCCCTAAAAGATTTAAGACGGGTTCTTGAAGCTCATTCCCGGTGCCATATCTACATGGATGCCAGTTAATTACGCTGCTTCCATCAAGACGCTCCATGGGGTCTTGTCAGGACAGCAACCTATGGTGAGGAGAATGGTCACGTTGGGGCATCGTCGGCATGTCTGTCTTTGGTCCCTCATCATAGGGCTTCTCGAGGGCACGGAAGCTTGAGGCATCCCACATCGAACGCGGGGAATGTGTATCATCTGAGGTTTTCCTCAGCTTCCCATGTTTAGCACGGGGTATGTCGCGAGTTTAACGTCTTGTGGAGATGGATCGGGTTAAAGGATCCCTAGGGGGAAACACTGATGTTGGGGCCAGCACATGGGCGGCCTCCCATATGACATGGAGTGGGAAAGGGTGGCAAGATCTCACCGGGATGTGGTGGCCCGGGTAAGGATTAGGATGGATGGTGGGGTGAAGCATGGGGCTTACATTCTAAGACGACCCAAGAGGGGGGATACAGGTTAACTCCATGCGGGACGGAATACAGATTAACG
Source organism: Viscum album (assembly GCA_963277665.1). Taxonomy (NCBI): domain Eukaryota; kingdom Viridiplantae; phylum Streptophyta; class Magnoliopsida; order Santalales; family Viscaceae; genus Viscum; species Viscum album. The sequence continues at coordinate 39,858,175 of OY728143.1, forward strand.
TCATGCGGGACGCGATACAGTTTAATGTCATGCGGGACGGGATACAGTTTAACATCATATGGGACATGATACAGTTTAGCGTCATGCGGGACGAGATACAGTTTAACGTCATGAAAAACGTAATACAGTTTAACGTCATGCTGGACGTGATACAGTTTAACGTCATGTAGGACAAGATACAGTTTAACGTCATGCAGGACTCGAGATTTGGGGCTTATGCTCTATGGCAGCCCAAGGTGGTCAGGGAACCGACATGGAGAGGTTCGGACGACCGGGTGGTGGGCTTGAACATCGTCGAGGCTTCCTACATACCGTGCGCTAGCACGGATCAAAGTCCACATAGTTCGCTGGGATGGGGCTTACGCTCTGAGGCGGCCCATAGGAGGATGTCATGGATGATGCGCACTCTAAGCCCACGTGAGTCATTCTCGGTGTGGGAAACAAGAGGCAGTAGGGACCAGACGATCAAGTCGCGAAGGGTGCGTCCGTGAGAAGTGGAATGGGGCTTACGCATTGAGAGGCCCAAAGAGGAAATAGGGGCTTACGCCTGGTTAGCGGCCCTTATTGCCAGGGCTTACTCCATGGTGGAGGCCCGCGGTGTGACATAGCGCAGTGGGAGAAGGACTCCACTTGCCTTGGCAGAGGGGAAGTACGGAGATGCACGGGTGCAATCATCCTTACGAAAGGTTAGGGGCTTACGCTCTGACGTAGCCCGTCCCCCGCGGACAAACGCCACTCCGACAAGGAGGATCTCATTCCATGTGAGGAAGAGTCCGCTCCCATGGAGACGAGTGGCGTAAAAAATGTCCGAGCTGGGGGGACCCTGCGTGCGAAGCACAGGGTCGGACCACAGTTTAACGTCTTGTGTTAAGGACGAGGTGCATAGCAGTTTAACGTCCTGCAGCTTGGACGAGGTGGGCTTTATCCACACCCCTAGGGAATACATTCCCAACTCCCTCTACCCCTTGTGGAAGTGAAGGCATTGGCAAGGCCGTGGAAAAGGGGGGCCGCAGGGAAAACCACCGGGGGGTCCACGTAGTATTTCATATTTTCATGAAAATTACATAGTTTAAAATGTAGTGATGAAAAATTCTTCTATCTTGAGGCAATATAAAATAAAAAGATAGTCATGTATGATACCTTGTTATTTATGGGTGAAAGACTTTCTCAACTAGAAGACATATTAAGGGAATAGTCATTCTTCGAACCTCCTTTATGTCATTTGTTTTGTAATACAGAGCATCCACTCTAGAAAAAAAGTGGATAAATATATAGTAGAATATGATGAAGATGTGTTAAACATGTGGAAACAATTAGCTAAAGGAGAGAGACCAGTCATGTTTTAGCCTTGGGAAAATTGAACGTTTAAAATTCCAGAATTGATGACAGGAGATTGCATTCATGACATTCGCCTCAACTTATGGAAAAATCATCATCATTTGAGAACAAAATTATTACCAAATGAAGAATATCAAAATCATATAAAGGTGATAGAAGGTTTATAGTTCCAAATTAACTTGGCATCTCTTCCAGTTTCCCAACATCCAAGGTTTGAAAATAGCAGGGAACCCTTAAGTGCGCATGTCTCAATGTTATAAAGAGGCTACACTAGTTAATTTTGGATTCCCAATCTAGTGATCATATCAGAGGATGGGGTGCATATAGAGCATTGCATTTCACTGCACTCCAAAATTAGAAAAGTCTACCTAAAGTGGTATCATGAAGTGTTTTTGTCCATGGTCTCCCACAATCAATAGTTTTTTTATGTAATAAAATGTACGCTCAAGAACAAGCCTCAACTAGTTCTCATCAGAATTAGGACCAACGAAAAGAAGTTGGTGAGTTACTTTTACATCAATCATGTGAGAATCTCAAGTAGGCGTCTCAGTTAGAGGATGTCAGGTTTTATAGAATAGAAATGTCTAAAATAGCACAATGATATTCTGAAATATGTGATTTACATTTTTATCAAATGATGCACCCAGCTAATGTCCGAACCAAAATCATCAAAATCAAAGGTGAAGTCTCACGAATTTCATCTATTAAAGATCAAGAATCACCCCAGCATGCCAGGCTAGAGGATCATGTAATCCAACCTTCAAATTCATTATACAATGTTTGAGTATTTGAAGAAGAAAAACAGGAATATCCCCAACCAACAGGGCTGGGAGAATATTCACATATGTAATCCCCTCATCAATGGAAGTTAGTTTTATCCCAATTAGTGAAGAATACACAAGGAAAAGTACAACTGAACAATCCAAGTATTCCATTCAAGTTACTATCTTCGAAATAGTTCTAGATAATTCTTCATATAGTAGAACAGTGGCTCGTGGATGACACAGAGGGATACGATCTAGCAGGAACACTAACAGAATGACATCAATGCATTATACATTACTGAATGTTATTAACACCATTGAAGAAGATCTTCCAGAAAATAAGTCCAGTTCATGGGAATTAGAAGATGATGTTTTATGTCCATAATACGGTACAGACAACGGAAAATGAAGAAGGTGTGTGTACCTAAAATAAGAGCCTTTCCTAGAATCTAGGTATGCCTTAAAATAACCTACTCCCCCCTCTCGAAAGGCATCAAACAAGGGGAAAGGAAAAAAGTCAGATTGTATCACACTTTTCCACTAGAGAAGGTCAATCAATTTCACATAATGATAGTTTTTCACAACAAGAAAAATAAATGTAGGAGTTTAAAATACTCAATGTAGAGTTATTTAAAAACAACATTTCTGCTAGACGTACTCCCCAGACAAGTCCTAAACATGCGAAACCTATATAAGCTCCTCATCCAAGAGGATTTGTAGTAACTACATATTCTGATAATTAATTCCCTCTATTGGGTACACAATCAAGTCAGGACCATATAAATCCTCATAGGCATGTTTCTATAGGTTATCCAAGGTAGATACCAATAGCACCATCAGTGTTATTATCGATCGTTGCACCAGTTCAAGCTCGATTTGGTATACCTACACAGGTTCCAGCTCATTTGGATGTTCACCAATTGCTTATGAACAAAATTGATGGATTAACAGCTCGATTGGAAGCTATGGAGTAACGACTGCACAAGTTTAGCCAGAAAAGAGAGCTTACCCTGAATGGGTGGACGTAATTCCTACCCCACCAAATATTTTTAATACCAAATTCCTAATCTTTAATGGTTTGGGAGATCCTGAACAACACATAACACATTTTGTTTCTTTTTGTGATCTCATAATGGGAACTTCTCAACAACAAAAAGTAGTTAAGCATAAGTGTTTTGTTCATTCATTAAAATGACATGATTTTGTATGGTAACAACGTTTTCTATATTGATGAATTACTGGATGGGAAGACTTCCATTTGAAATTAATTCTCCAATAAATTTCAATGCTATCAAAGATGATAGTTTTTGATAGTAAAAATTTTCAAAAAATTGAGAATTAAAGTGTTTCAGATTTCATTGCACGAGTGAATGATTAACATATTCCATAAATCTATCACTTCCCCAAGAATATTTTTTTTCCAATATTTGTATAAAATCTACATGATGAATTAAAAACACCGCTGATCCATGTGAAACACAAAGGAGGGTTTTGAGACCTTACTTTAATATATCAATAGATAGAAGACTATATTATAGAAAATAATGTTATATCTCATTTAATTCCATCTACTCTGGGGAGGAGGATATGGAAGGAAGAAGCTGCTACAATGACCCTCAAATAGGCCCCTATACCTTCTTCTATTTCAAGACTCCCCATCATACCAAAGGGATCTGCCTCCTGAGAATCCACAGCAATGACTGCCTCATCAATATGATCAAAGAGATCAATGGTAGAAATAATTTTTGGAATTAAATAATAAATTTTATTCATTAAAAAATGATTAAGTCACTCGTTACTTCTTCAATTCCTTAGAAACTAATTTTTTTAGTTTTGAAGGCCGAATAAGAAAAATATAGATGAAGATGGAGATCTTCGGAATTATTTATCCTTTCCTCATATGTTGGAAAACTCTATTCAATAGTGCATTGTTTTCAATGACCTTCTGCAAAATATGGTAGACTCTTGACAAGTGAAATTAATAATTTCATCAGTTCAAGTAGCATGTGTTACTACTACAGATCCAGAGGACAAGGGGAATGGAAAGAGGTCAGAAGTACCAAATATCCACAAAAATGATTATTGGATGCTCAGGAAAATGATCAAACAGACACATTCCATTTTTCAATCATAGTTGAAACAACTAATTGTCTCTTATTACACTCCTTACACATTAAAACCATCTTTATCAAAAGTACATTCCTCAATGAAGTGAAGTGTTCATAATGAAAAAGAGCAGTTAGAAGAAGATGAGCTCGTGTCAAGGCCAATGTTGTCCTTGAACCTCACAGATTTTATGTTATCTGTTTCAGAAGCACGAGAAGCTTCCTACCAAATTGTAATACCAAAATTAAATCATCAAGAAGAATATTTGTCATATGTAGATTTGATATTTCGTTCAATTAATGTTATCCATTTAACGAATCCTTATTCCATTGGTGATTCTAATTACAGTGAGACCGAATTATTTGTAACTAATTGGGGAATAAAATGAAGGGTCCAAGTTTGAGGATGCAGGGGAAGACATGGGAATCCATGAAACCTCTATTTTAACTCTACCCCTACTTGAACCATATATGTAGTAGATATTCATGGAAGAGCCCTACAACAGGCTCAATTGGAATAAGGAGTTTCTTCCATGAATGACAAGTTTGGTTATGAAACAATTATTTTAGAAGACTAATTAGAAGCCACACCATATTATTTTTAGAAATTGAATAGACCTAGATAGTATAAATTACCAAATCCAGTTGTACGTTAATCTTTTTCTCTGACCGAGAGTACATCTACCACATAATCATCGATTTCCAAAGAAGATGAAAAATCACATCTCCATGCTGGAAAACACAGAACATTGAACCAAAAGTATGATTTATTCAAATATTTAACGCATGTACCAGAAAATTTATCTATTCTGGATGCTTTGAATCTATAAAAATATCTTTGAGAGTCACTCATTAAGGATTTGTCAAGTCATCAAGAGTTTGAAAATAATGTTTTTATTGGTGAGGTTTACTGTATAGAGAATGATCTGGCAGAATTTCATGTAGTCATATATTATATAGATGAATATAAAAATGATGTTTTGATGGGAATATTATACCTTTGTATTTGTCAGGAAAGGTCAAAGACATAGACATCCGATGAGCTTTCTTTGTTAATGGCTCTATGGTCAACCTCATTCCCATTCGTACACTTCGTCGGTTTTTCCTAACTGAGTCTAACTTATCTCTTTCGAAATTATTGTTGCAAGGATTTTATAAGAATGTACAAGAACTATTGGGTGATATTACACTCAAAACTCATCTTAGAGGTCTTGTGTCTAATTCAGATTTCATGGTTGTTCTTCAGGACACAGTCTTCAATATTATGCATGGAAGGAGTTGGTTGCATCAAATGCATCCATACCTTTGTCATACCACCAATGTCTGAAATAATATTTTAATGGTCAAATAATAACATTGTATGGTGGAAAGGTTTCTTTCAAAACAGTGGAATCTCAACACATTGAGGCACAGTTTTATCACACAAATGGAACAATGCACAAGACAAAAGAGATAACCAGAGTTAATGCTCTAAATAGACTGGAAAAGACCCCAAAAATTTAATTCAAAAATTTGAGTACAGATTATGTGTTACACATCAATAAAATTTAAAGGGTAAAACTAAATATAAAGGCTTTTCTAGAAACATTCATAATGACAATTGCGCCAAATGAGCCTGATAACATGTGAGAAATTGTTGATACACCAAGCAATGATGGAAGCCTGAATAGAGATGTTTTCATCTCATCTTATAAATGACAACAAGCTACATATTTATTAACTAGAGTAGTAGAGATAGTGGTAATTGTAGTGGAAGATAAATATTTTGATTCTCAATCAATCATTCTATTTTTATTACCACAAGAAGGTTCTTCATCATTAGTAGTATTAGATATGATGTCCATTTCTTCAGGATGTTCAAATACAGATTTCTCCCCTCATAGTAGATGTTTTGCCTCATCATCTACAATTAATGTGGAAAAAGAAGAGATAATATATAATGAAGAAGTAGGGGAATATCTCAGGGATGATCCTCCCTCATTTGAAGATGGTGTCTCTACCATCATGGTTGAATTGAAAGAAATAAATTTGTCTACAATATAAGATCCACACCCCACTATAATTAGTGCATCCATGAACTCTAAAGAACAAGACGTGTATACTTCCATTATAAAGTAACATCGATATATATATTCTAGGAATTATACATAAATTCTAGGTTTTAATCCTGATTTATCCACCCATCATTTTGGTTTCCCAGAAGAACATTGTGGATTTAAGCATGTAGTAAGGATAACACACCCAACTCATGCCTCTAAAATTGAAGTTGAAGTTGATAATCCTATAAAGTCCAAAATTTTCATGGAAGATAAGTATCCCAAATGGGAGGCCAATAATGTACCATTGAAAACGATGAATTGGAAAATTAGAGTCTGCATTGATTTTATAGATCTTAACTTGCATTGTCCTAAAAAAGATTCTCCAGTCTCGATTACAAAACATCTAATTGATGAAAAAATGGCTAGGATGCTCTTTCCTTCTTGTATGGATACTAAGGGTATAATAAAATCTGAATGGTCATAGAGGATGAAGAATCTCGAGAATTTAGAGCCCCTCAAGGTGTGTATTACTATCGAGTAATGCCCTTTAGCTTAAAGAATGCAAGTGTATCATACCAATGTGCCATGCACAATATCTTAAAACCCTACATATGAATGTTTGTTGAATGTTATGTGGATGATTTGGTTGTCAAATCCTTGCAATGTTCTAATCATAGTTATGATTTGGAATCCATATTCAATAATCTTCGGCAACACTATTCGTAGATAAACCCCTTTAAATGTGCTTTCGGGTTAACCTCAAGAAAATTCTTTGGAATTGTTGTATGCCATAGTGGTATAATAGTTGATCATGGGAAAACAAAATATATCCTTAGTATGTAAACTCCTTGAAATTTTAAATAATTAAGAGGACTCTAATGATGATTGGACAATATTCAGTGCTTCATTGCCAATTTGGCAAGAAAGTGTTTTCCCTTCACCAGATTAAGGAAGAATGGAGTTACATAAAAATAGACTGAAAATTGCCAATGAAAATTATATATCCTCAATAAATACTTCTTTTGACCACAAGAATTAATTCCAAATGTTAAAGGAAGACAACTTATTAACTACGTGATAGCTTTCGAGGGATCGCTAGGTTCCTTCCTCGCCCAAATGAATGATTATTGGAATGAAAACAACCATTACTATCTTAGTTGAACTATGATTAATGTTTAAAGTCGATATTCATGTATTGAAAACTGCTTCCTGGAATTAATTTTTGTGGTTCAGAAATTGAGGCAGTATCTGCAACATCATGAGTGCCAATTGGTGTCTCATAATAATCCACTCCAATTTATTCTCAGATGTCCTATTCTTATAAGACGCCTGGAATAGTGGGTGGTTATTTTTCAATAATTTGATATCATGTATGTGCCTGAAAATGAAATAAATGGCCAAGATATGGCTTATTTCATTACTGAGGAGCCTTCTATGGAAGATACATCGTTTAATACTAATTTTCCTAACGAAGAGGTATTCTCTATTTAAGAAAAATCCTAAACATGGGAAATGTATTTTGAGGGTTCTTCCATAATTCCAATAAGAAAGAGAATGGGAAACCCTAAACTCAACAATGTTGGATTAGGAATTGGACTTATTTCCTAAGAAAAGGAAGTATTTCCTTATTCATTTCTATTATCGGAAGGTGGTACCAACAATGAAGCTGAATATCAAGCTCTCATCGCAGGTTTGGAATTGGCCCATTAGGTGAAAATGGATCAATTTATGGTAATAGGTGATTCGGAATTGGTAATCAAACAAATCAATGGGGAATATTCTACCAGAAAATAATAATTAATTCATTTGTGTGATTACATTAGAGGGTTAATGGATAAATTTCCCACAGATCTGACATTGTCTTACATCCTACGATTACAAAATGCTCTAGTAGATTCACTGGCTAATGCAGCTACAACCATGGCAGATCCAAATCATAATGAGACAATTATTTTCATAACCAATCATTGTGTGGTCTCCCCTATTTTCTAAACATATTCATGGAAATTAATGAAATTTTCCATATTTTTTGAACAATATGGTCATACCACGTGATAGAAAACATCCATCATGGAATATCTTCAAAATGGTGTACTTCCACTAGATAGGGATGAGAAAAAATAGATCTGGCGAGGACCATATAATTTTACACCTTATGATATCCCAGACCACCAAGAGATCCTTTACAAGGGAGACTTTGATGGAATTCTATTCATATGTATTGATGGAGAAGAGACTGTTGTTGACATGAAAGAAGTACATTCAGGAGTTTGTGGTGCGCACCAATATGAGCATATTCTTTATGATCAGATCTAAAGGCTTGAATATTTTTTCCCTCAATGATTCAGGATTGTATATATTTTACTAAAAAATGCCATCCCTTAAAAGTTCATGCCAAATTCATTTATTAACCCAAAGAGTTTATAAATACAGCTAAATACATATGTCCATCTTCCACATTGGGAATGGATGTAGTAGGGCCTTATCCTCCGGCCATAGCTAAGCAGTTCAAGTATATTCTCACTGCTACTGACTTCTTCTCTAAATAGGATGAGGCAATACAAGTCAAGGATGTCAAAGCGAAAACCATTGTCAGTTATGTAAAAACTAATATCATCGGAAGTATTGGTGTCCCTCATACTATTTTGATGGGAAATGGCACCCATTTTTGTCTGTTGAAGTAAAAATGATTTATCAGGAACATAATATCAAGTCTAACCATTCATCTCACAATCATCCTGCGGCCAATAGATAGATAGTGGCCTTCAATAAGACCCTATCGATTATAGTCCATAAGATGGTGGATAAAGATAATAAATCATGGACTAATAAGCTTTTGAATGCTTTCTGGGCTTATCAGAAAACTTCTCTTACTATTACCCAAGAAACTCTGTCTTCATTGGTATATAGAACTAATGTAGTTTTTCCAATTAAAATGAAATTTTCTTCTCATAAAGTTGCAATCTATGATCAGTTTTCTATAGATGAGATTTCTCCGAAACAATTCAATGATTTGGAAGGATTAGATGAGAAAATATTACATACATTGAATCATTTAGAATTATATTAGAATAGAATAGTTTGATCATTTAACAAGAATTTTTGCCTCAGTTCATTTATTCAAGAAGAATTGGTATTTGTTCTTAGTACTCCAAATATTCCATGGAAGAAACCTCCAAAACATTATCCAGATAGGGAAAGACCTTATTCCATACATAAGGTCTATTCAAATAGAGATTATGCCCAAATATCTATGGAAGGAGAGCTTATTAGAACTCCAACCAATGCAAGATTGTTGAATAAATACATAATGTAGTTATGCACATTAGTCCTCAAAGTAAGACATTGATCTACGCAGTGCAATGTCCTTGATGCAAGACATAAAACTGCATAGCCCCCATTTCCTAGTTGTAAGGAATTAAACTACATAAAAACCATAAGATTCCATGCTGCATGATGTTAAAATTCATTGTATCTTCATCCTTGTTGCATGAAGATAAAATGCATGAAATAATTTGTATAACTAACATTATCTCTATTTGATATTTAGAGTTTCTATAAGAAAATATAATTGAAATCATCACTCTTCATTAGTAGTACATGAGTCCCTCTGTTTCCTTTGTCTGAGTCAGATCTGCATAGGGACCTTGTTTCATGAACTACATATGGCTTGATTCTAATTTTTAATGAGATATGTAGAGATTCATATATCCCTAAGTTTGGGTCCGGTAACAATAACAAAATAATCTTAATTTCATTTCTCCTCCTTTATATGAATTAGATCTATACATATTCATTCATTAAGATATATGATTTGGTCCTTATACCATTTTATGTCTTAAGATTTACTATTCTCGTAGAATGTGTCAAAGGCCCCCAATCATCATGTCAAACTCGATTATATTGAGGAATGATTATTTAATGAACAATTTATGACTTTATTCTCATCTATTTTGAGAGACGTAGAGACACCTGGATCTCAAATCTTGGGCCCAGCTGTGATATAAAATTTTTTATTTCTTGTATAAGAATCAAATCTACATAGGAATTGTTTTAATAATTATTTATGAAATGATCATTTCCCTAACAAGACATATAGTGACACTTGAGTGTAATCCCATAACCTAGTTAAAATATGTATTTTCCATTCATACCCGTTTATTTTCATCCTTATCACATGATGTTAAATTTTATAGAAATTGGACACCCCCAGTCTTCATCATTGGCACATTTGTATTATAAAACAGACACTTACAACCCCTATTTTTCACACCGACCATAGCTCATATGATATTAAAAATTCTATAAGGTGCTTTTTTATATAAGTAAGGTGTTAAAAGTCCTTATGGGGGTGCAAAAATCATCATTTCATGACATTAAACATATCATCATGACATTAATTCAGAAGAAACAAATTAAAAGTCTCCATTTTAAATATGAGTCATATCTATATAAAGGATGTCAAACACATGGGAAATACTGGTTCAAATATTTCTCATATGCATTAAAAATAAACCCTTTCTATATTTCAAACTCTTAATCTGAAAGATTTTTTAGATCTTCATAATCATTATTATAGTTTTTTGGAGACATAGTTTCAAATACCTGAGAGATCTTTTGCATGACTATGCATCATGTTCCCTTAGGTGGATTTTCTTAAGTGGCCTAAATTATCGGCCTATCAAGAAAAAAGATGCCACTATTTTTCTATGATGCATATTCCCATGTTAGCATTGCATAATACAACCCCCATAATGGTTTTGTCATGAAATGATAACTTCGTTCATGGTTATGGTATCTTTGTCTCCTATAATCATTGATGAAAACATACGAGAATATGTATTTTAAAATATTCATTCATGTATACTATGTCCAATTTTATTTTTCACAATCTGAATGTCTTAAGGACCATGGATTACACATTTTTCTCACCATGGGTTTAATAGAGTGTGAAATAACCATGAAATCACTTGGAAACAAATTATATATTATTTCCATTTATTGTCCTAATTGTATGACCTAAAACTACAGACACCATGTCTCTTATGTTTGGTTCAGACCTTCCTAAAAGTCATATTCCTATAATTCATTAGACAATTTGGTTAGAAATACTCTTTCCATATTCAGGTACCTTTCTCCTTAAACCAAACTCTATGATTCAAAAAATATGAATCTCTATAAACATTCTTTGAATTTCATAAATAGAACGTTAAACATTTAATAGATCTTGTTCATGACTATACAATAAGCTCCCTTAGGCAACCTTTCATAAGTTTCCTACATAATATGCTTTTCAGTCAAAATAATCCACTATTTGTCTATACTGCATATGCCCTAGTTGGCTTTGCATAATAAATCCCCCTATATGGGTTTGTCAAATAATGGCAACTTTGTTCTTGGAAAGGACATCCTCTAATGCTTTTAGAATTATTTCTTATTTCATTCCACAGTTCCAGAAATTCCCAAATCACTGTTTACCATTTTCCCTTCCATACATGAATATTATAGTATGATTCCAAACAAAATATTTGGAAATTGGTAGAATATTCTCATGAATTCGGCCAGTGTTAAAGATTGTAAATTAAATCCACACAATGTCCTCACTACATGACATAAAACTACACAGTACCAATGTCCTCACAACATGACTTAAAACTACACAGTACCAATGTCCTTACTACATGAATTAAAACTGCACAGTACCAATGTTTTCACTGCATAACATAAATCTAAAATATATGTTATAAAAATTTCCCCTTTCTGATAAATCTAAAGAATTAATCATACACCAAATTTTTATAGAAATTGTATTTCTATTCATGACTTATACAGATCTGAAATATCCCCTTTTTCATTCTTAAATTTCTTTTCCTCCATGAAACAACCCACTATGGTATTTAGTAATCCAATTCTTTTTCAATTATCTATCAATAGAAAAATTTTAGATATCAAAGATATCATTTTCTTGACTATGTGGAGTGTTCCATTATGTGGCCTTGCATAAGTTGCCTACATAATCGACATGTTAGTCAAAAGATTTTACTATTTGGATATTCATCATATTCCACAGTTGGCCCTGCATAATACAACCCCCATAACAGGTTTTTTCAAATAATTGTAACTTCCTTCTCAGAAGAAACTCCCCTTATGTTGATATAGGTTTTGGATTTGGTGACCATAAAAATAATGACTCAAGATTCTCCTTGGAAATATTTAAATAATATTAAGTCAATTCTTAACAAAGATACTTGTTGGGGATCTAATTTCAAAATTTATTGTCAATGATATTAAAGCCTAAATATTAGACCATTATAGTTGAACATGAATGACTCTAAACTACCAACAAAAAAAGACATGGTACTCATTATATTGAGAACCATCAAAGGGAACTCTAAATAAAAGTCGAGTCTCAGATCACTAAATTGACAATTTGTATGATTTAGGTAATATTAAGCAATTAAAGTAAAGAGATATAGAGTTTGTTTGGTTGTCTATATAACCCTATAAATATCAAACTATCCACACTAGGCCCCATGTCTTAGGAAAAATAATATTAGAGCTTCCTTCCCAACATGGCATTGCTCCAAGTCAAACCAAATGACGTGTAAATGTATCCAAGTTCCCTATACTTACCTTATAACATGATTCTTTTCATTCTAAATTAATCAAATTTGACGGGGGGTGGGGCTTCTATAGACACCATGAAATTTGGTCCATGTACTTCTCCATGATTGAAGATGTATTTCCATGTGACTCAACAAAAAATAACCTCAAACATGAAAAAAAGAGCATGGTGTGACTCTAAATTTTTCATGGTGGTCAGTGAAGGTAGCGAATACATCATACCGAAGGTCCGAGAGTGCCGCATGACACTGATCTGAAGCAGTGGTGCGGCAGTGCAGCCCCCTTGGATGGAGAAAGTATTTGGTTATGTCCATACAGAGGCGCCCAAGGTACCTGCACACAAACATTTCTGCATGACCATACTGAAGTCGATTGAAGTGATAATTTTGGCTTTATACTATATGTGTCACCCTAGTCCAGCCAAAACACTGTCGACACACACATACTTGTGCACCCCAATTTGGTGTGCAATTCACATGTGCACCCAACTAATTTCACCCAATGTCATTTAGTTTCCTATTAATAGTCCATTGGGGACCCCATTTGTATGGACATATTTCCATGAAACCCAATTACTGCTCTGGACGCCGTAGTACATCACCCTAGTCCTCTGAAACATTCAATGGAGTTCTTCAACACCTATATACAAGGATTTAAGGGAGGATCATTGGATTTAAGTCCTTCTAGTGTTTGAAACACATAACACTGGCATGCCTAATGCGCCCTACCTCCCTAAGTATGAAATACTTGCGCACCGCCCATTCTATTCATAGGAACATGAGCATCGTACTTCTTGGATAACATGTGAATACTCTTGAAGTCTTGAGCATAGTCTCACCCACGTATTACCATACATGTTGTTCATCGCTTACGTGAACATTTGGTCGCCCAAGTGTACATGCATGACCATTCTTGCACACCTTACTCTACTTGGGAACCCCTATATTATTCACATAATCTCTTCACTCTCTTCGGTCTACAAGACTTCAAGCCTTCCTCATCCATTCATGGTAAGGCTTCTTCTTCATTGTCTCCCTTTTCTGAAGGGGTTTTTGGGACATCCACCAAAACCTCATGGCTAAACAAATATTCGTTAATGGCACATCAGCGTGTCTACTATTTGGGTTTTTATTTCCACAGTTAGAGGTTTCTCACATTTTTTCACAATGGGGTTATGATTCATGGAGTGTATCAGGGTTATTATATCCACTATAACCTAGAACTTTCTCCCACAAATAGTGTTGGGATGTTCCTTATGTGGAGGAGGGTTGGGTCTTGGCCGTTCCCTTCTCAAATAGGTGACCTGGAACCTTAGGTATCTGGTAGGGAAGGTAAAATTCATGCCTACTTTACCTTTTCATGAATAAAGGAGAAGTCTCACTTCCCCAACCAAGAACAATTTTAGGGAAACCTGATGGGCGTAAGCCCCTTTGTTTTCTTAAAGGAGGTTTCATCAGTTATCCTCCTCTCTTCTTTGGTGACAATGAACAAATGGTGATTAGCACAATGACTTTCGTTACCCTTTCCCTATCCTATTGATCTTTGTTAGACTCGGAATCCATCATTGCATAAGACCATCACCTTCATCGCATCCTCTTTACATTGGATCCTAGTCCAATGTAAATAGAACACAGGGAAGGGTCATCACCTCTCCCTCTTCCATTAGTGGAGGAGGAAAAGTATGAAGTGTTAATGTTGAATCATTAACATCCTCTTGTTACTCACACCGATCATGACTCCTGTGGGCTAAGAGATATATGAGGGTTACAACATGTGCACAAACACATATTAAAATAAACTAAGATAACATTGATTCCCATCATAATCAGATCACATAGGAAGCTTTCTTAGGGCCCGATCTCATTGGACATCCATCTCAGGAATCCTACCCTATTTCTCTTTACCTTGGCTTCCACCTTAGGAATAAACCCCAATATAAACCCCCCAAGTAATCAAGGTTGCCTTTTAAATATGTAAGCCCAAACTCATCTATCTCAAAATACCACACTCTCTATAAGACTTATTGAACTATGTGGTCTTTGATTCCCATCCATATGGGATACATAGGAAGCCTCCTTGAAGATCAAACCCAACACATAAAATACATCCTATTCTCCTTGGTCCATATTACCAATAAGGTCTGATTTTACATTTAAACGCATATACATTGTTCATTCCTTTGGCTTCTTCATTATAATCCCCTCATTAAATATCAACTAGGAACCTTCCACATATAGGTCCTTATCACATGACCTTAAAAGGTATGGCATGTTCAAATTATTGGCACTGTACTACGAGGTTTCTGATTCCTTTCACAAGGATATGTATGTATCCAATCTTATTGTAATGATCCGAAAATCAAAAACAAACGTTCTTCTAACTAGGTTAATATAAAATAACAGAGTTCCCCACTTAGTGGCTTAAAAACCATTATCATCACAAATGATGATAAAAAGGCATCTCTATAGTGTATATTAGTGGATAAAATTGATGGAAAACCTGAAATACATATAGGTATTTCCATTAATGATGAATCTTGAATGCATATTGATGATTATAAATTTTTCACATGATAATAATTGAATGTGAATTATAATGTATTCTTATCAAATACTTGGTAAATTAATAAGGATTCATGAAAATATCTTAAATTTACAATGACGGTCTTAGAGTAGAAAATAATAACCACCCAAAAGGGTGTGATGTGTCTGACCTCTCATACTCTTTACCAATGCACATTCTTAAGTATCATAAAGTTTAAACATAACAAAGGTCTTCCTTTGGAATAAGGCCCTCTTTGGATAACAAACTGTTGACATTTCTGATTCCATTAATAAATGCAATGGAAATCACCTATGAAATAGTGATTCTTAATACCAAAACACACATTTTAAGAAACTACAAAACAGTGAGTCAGGTAATCGGTGAGTCAGCTATATGTAGGTTGGATCGGTGTACTAGTGTATGTGTCTCATCATCGGTAGCTCAGTATCAGTAACTTACTATTTTTGGTTCTTTATCAGTGGATTTATTTTAGTGACTCACCCATCAGTGACTCATTTCTAGTTTTTCCAAGTTTTCCTAGATTTGCATGACTTACCTTTTTATTTGACAAAAATCAAGTTCAAATCCTTGTTTGGGCCTTTTTAAATGTGTATCAAAGTATATTTTTTAGATATTTAATATCTTAATGCTGTTAGGATATTGAAATAGTCGAACTACATGTTCTTGGCCACAATCTGACTTCAATAGCATTAGAACTATTTCCCTACATTGATATTGGATCTATATTTTCAAAAGATGATGTCCTCTATTAATTTTTCTCTAGATTCACAGAGAAATTTTATTCCCGCAATAGTTTTATTCTACTGATGTATCCCCCAACTATTTGGTTTTCCTGAGAGAATCTTACTCTTGCAACACCCATGTTTTGGAGTAAAGAGGAGTTTTGGTCTCCTGTTGTTCTTGGTATGGATTCCATCATCTCACCTTTAAATGTGTATCATGTGAGGTGGGGTTACATATGTTATACTATAAATATGACTGAAACCAATTTAAAGGAGATAATAGGAAGTAATAAATGGGGACAATGAAGTTATTGATGATCAATTGCTTTTATTTTATATCTTTGATATGTAATTTTAATTTTTTGTGTTGCATCCATTTGAAATTAATTCTTGCTAGTGGTCTTCGCATACACACCCATGATGCTTAATAGTTATCATTAATCCTCTCATAAAATAAAAATATAAATGTAATATTATTAATCACATATAGCCAATTAAATGAATAGGATTCCCCAGGATCCAAAAAGATTTGCGATCACCCATGTTTATCAAATTGGAATTAAAGATCCTTTTCTAGATAAGTACAAATACACTCATCTTGTTTTGTTATCATATTTTTCGATGTATTTCATGTTAGGTTTTGTGATTTCTGAGGGTGATATGGTGGTTGTGTTATTATGATGGTTGTGGGCACACGGGTGGGTAGAGGAGATGGTTCAATGAGAAGGGTACGATATGTGTATGAACTGGGGTTTTAGTTTAGTGGTGGTTTCTATGTGAATTATGAATGAAGTGGTACAAGGTGTGTGATGGAATATCGGGTTTAGATATTGATTAATTTTGGAATTGATGGACTTGTTATGCAGTGGGAATACATCCGGGAAGTGGTTGGGATGTGGGTTTGAAGGACACTGATGTGTCTTGATTACATGATTATGGGTTTCTTGGGTGTGGGTTTATTATGCAGCAGGGCTACCGGGTGTGGTTGGGAGAGGTTGAATTGGGAATAATAAGAAAAAATAAGGCTATTATCAATTTATTTCTTTGTTTGACTTGGAAGTGGTTGGTATGGTTTCTTCCCCTCATAATGTTTTCATTTTTTTGTAGTTTACAGTTTAAAATGTGAATAAATAAATGAATTCTTTGATAAATTGAATTGATAATTTGTTAAATGAATAAGATTGGGGTATGATTCAAGTTTGAGAATGTAGTGAAGTGGAATTATAGTTACTATCAGTCATGGTGGTACATACATGTAGGAGTAGTATAAAGGTGGATTTGAGTGGGCCAATTGTATGTTTATAATACCATAGGATGGGTTGAGTGTTTCATATATATTTGTATCAACTTTTAGTTCTGTATCATTTCTATATTCACCCACCCAAATTGAGAATTATGTGAAAAACACCCCCATTGTTCTGGGGGGATGGTGTCTTTCCCAAAATCCAAGTTGGAGGATGGATGTCAAGTTACTAACAATACCCTAATCCCTATTCTAGGCTATTATTTTCCATGACTATTCAGATAGAATGTTATGGATTGAGGTTTAATACCAGGCTTATGGTACTGACTTTTAGAGAGGTGGTTTGTTTTCTATGTTTCTTCAGGATGAGTTTCATATGTTTTCGAGTGAGAAGTGTGGTGGTTGTGGATAAGGTTTCTATGAGCATGATGTGATTTGGTGTGCGACTTAGGTGTATATAGGTGGGTTGTGATAGTGGGGCTTGTGGAAGGGCATAGTAGTGTTAAGACGTTTTATGTTTGGGATGAGTATTTAACCAGTAAAATGTGGTGTAGGGTAACCAAATAAAGATGTCCACACTACATAAAATTACATGACTTGTGTTATTGGGTGAGCGTTACTTTGTGAGGTTTGGGTGTATAGTATAACGTATTAGGTTCTTTTGTGTTTCTGTTGTTTTCATATAAAGGAATTAGTGTGCTTCTCCCACCTATGAACATGTGAGTTTTGTTTTCCATACTTATATACTTGTATTCTCAACCTATGTTCATAACACTATTTTTAGGTTTCCAGGGAGATTATTTGGACCATGTTGGAAAATACTAGATCAGAGGTTATGGATAGAAACTGGGTCACTACTATTTATTAGTTTGGAACTTAATATTTTCATTCTATTTATTATATTTTTACTTTAAACATGAATGTGGGATGGATTTCTGTTTCATTATATATATCATTCTGCAGTTTTTTTATGTTTTATACATATAATATCATTATCTTGGTTACTATAAAATGGTTAATGCCTCCCATTTTTTTTTGATAATTTTATACCCTTGGTGCAGGTCGCCACCTTGGGGCATATTTGAGGTGGGACATGGGGTTCATTATCTCTACATCATCTTGAGAGAGGATTTCGACATCTTGGTATCCCTTCCCTTATTAGGAATAAGGTGGTTTGGGACAAGTTCTTTAATGGTTCAAATTCGGAAAAACCTCTTTAATTTTTTTCTCATTTAGAAAGACCTACATGCCATGATGATCTAAGAAATGCGCCCACACAGTGATGTTATGACAAAAATTCTCATCTCTCCCATACCATTATCTCCTTGAATTGGTCTGAAGATGACTTCTAAGGATGTATTCAATATAATTACCAACTAGAATTCCAAACACCTCTAGATTATGTTTTATTGTACCATCCCCTATCTTGTTATTCATATTTCTAGAATCCTTAATCTCCATTAAAAAAATAAAAAGGTCATATATTCATGTCCCCCTCCATGAGAAAAGGTGTCCTTTATTTTTCTCTAACTATTATTTCAATATCCATAAGCTTATTTGAAAAAATATTCTTCTTGTCCACCATATTGAAAAAACAACATTATCCCATATTTCTTACAGCCCCTCTTCGATCCTATTGATGAAAATTTCATAGAAGATTTACAAAATCATCACTGTTGGTTCTTTTGTTGTTCCACTCCTGAAAAGATCTCTTAATTTCATTAATCTATCATAAATGCATGTGCAAATGATACCCCCATTTATTTTCTCAAATGAGTGTTTCACCATATGTGAAAAGACATCAACTCGAAGAAAACCCCTAGAGAAAAATAGGGTTATTGAACATCTATCAAGCTTCATTATATGAACTAGAAGAGGGGAACCATTATAAGGAAGAAATGGTAGATCTATCTCTTATTCATTAGCATGGGATTCAACCCCTTACATGTTTCTTAAAAAATATCTAGCCTCATAAAAATAATATCACTTCATTTTATTTTGTTAGATGAGGTGAATGGTTCTCTCAGGTATCCCATGTCTATTAAAATATTTTTAGATAGAAAATAAATGAAATCCTGAATCAAAGTAGAAGAACATTATGCTCCTCCCACTTTCCTAAAGGGTTTGTTATGGTCTTCATGTCTACACTAACAAACCAAGTGGGATTCCCTTGTTGGGTTTTCGATAATTGTTAAAAACAACATCAACATTTCTTTCATATCACCCATTTTATAAGCAAATGAGAGAAATAAATATTATTATTTAGAATCTACCTTAATAGAAAAAATGCTAAACTGAGACCTCCATCATTACAATAGAAACATTTTATTCCCAAAAAACCAAACTTTATATTTATTTTGATGTCCATACACCATGTACAAAAAACCGAGCTTTCTCTTGAAACTCTTAATTTGATAATATTTTTACTTATGGTCCAAATCATCATGAATTAACACTGGATGTTTTATAACTCCAACATAGATAAAGGCATTCTTCCCCTATTCCCCTAATCATTTATTAATCGATTAAATTATTTGGATCATTAAAAAACATGAGGTTTGGACCACTGGCCCCAAGACTTAGAAGTTGAGTTTTCCTTCTTGTATATGTTAAATTGTTTTCATGAATTATATAGTCTCATGTCCTAAGGTTATATGAATAGATCGAAGCTAATAATGGGCTCCAGTAAAAGTGTGATTTTTTTTCTCTTCTCTTATGAAAAAAGATAACACCTCAAAATGATTTTGTGAGCTCAGAGGAAGCAGTAGAGAAAAAGATTCACATTTAAAATAACCATCTTGTGGATTCTTCCTATCAGTATCATGGAATCCCCCTTCTAGAAGAAAATTCTCCCCAGTAATGATTGAACATTAGTCTAATGGGTCTAATCAAATGCATGAGAAGACTCTATCAGTCCATAACCAACAAGAGATTAGATGATTTGATAATTGGAACCAACAGCACACAGTGGATGAAAGGAGGGTTCTTTTTCTTGGAAGTAATCATAAAGATAGACTCTTCAAAAGGGTGATCTCTAGGAGAATAACATTGAAAATGATGATGAAGGTATGTCATTACATCACTCATAGTGGAAGGGATTGTATGATAGACATAGAACATATCAACCAAAAATGTAGGAGCAGCATTACGACCATAAACAAGGTGATCATGTCCTTTAAAATAGCTCGGTGCCTGCATAGTTGGACGGAGTGCCCCTACATCTGGTATTCAACACAAAATTTAGGTAGAGATTGGAACATCAGGTTTTGAATCCACGATAAACATTTACCATCTTGGATGAGGATGAGAGAGTTTAAAGGAGAGGAGATATCCACTTCAACATAGATGTGTGCTGATGTAGAAGCTTGAAAGCATCATGTATCCTCATTCGGCCAGAGAAAACCAACAAGAGTGCCCCCACCCTCTAAAAATTAGAATTATTGTATAAGGGTATAGTGAGATTCTGTATCTTCACCCACAATACCACCATACTCAGGTACCTACCCATCAAGACAACCCAACTCCACTGAAAGAGAGTGAACCTCCATTCACTACATTTTTGAATTTTTTTATACGAGGTGTGAATGAAGTCCACCCTATAATATAAATATAAATCTAATGAATATGTGGATATATAAGAAACATTTTATAGAGGTGATTGGCTCTAGTATCCAAAAAAATTTCAAAATAATAAATTGGTGGATACTGGTGCCAGAAAATTTCCACAATTGACTATTAGAGAAAAGATTCTGTGTAACCAGACTTCACAGGATAGAGAACCACATAGATAAAACCATCTACCCTCAATAAGAAACATTGATATATATCAATACCTGATATGTATGTACGATAAATCATAGATTGAGAAGACATGTGTGAGGGTACATCATTGATGGAGCGTGATCTAAGATCATTTCCTAACAAAGCCGCTACATTCAACGAAGCTGAATATTTCATAGAGGGTCTACCAATGACGACAAAATCATATGAGAGATGATCCACATCTACAAAATTTTAGTTCACACATCATATTTTACACATCATATTATACATGTATTTTCCTAATCATTAATTACTAGCAATTGGTTCTTACATCAATCCATATTACACCTTTTTAACAATCATAATTTTTTATCCTCATATTTTATATGAAATCTTACTGCTATCTAATATAAACCACAAAATTCAAAAAACCACATATAAATATTAATATGATTTTAGTATAAGTTATAAATATGTCTAAAACCATTAAACGTGATATTAAAGCAAATATGAAGGAATTTATACCTTTGGGAAGGGTTTATTTCATAATCTCATCATTATTCAAGATTGTTTTTAATCATGTATCTACATGGAAATATTTATAATCCAAGTAAATGTTATAATTTTTTTGTTCAATTTTTTACTACTCTAATATGATTGTCAAATGATATTTTTATTCATGTTTTAATTTCCAAGAAATTTTTTGAAAAGAACATTTATTATCATTTTCATAACAAGCCTCTTTGTGTCCTGTATGACAAAAATATATGGTTAAAATATTTTTTTATCTTATCTAGTATAAAATGAATTTTCATCAAAAATAATCAATAAATTCCTCATGAATTATTTATAACATTACATGTTTCATGTTAATGAAAATGTTATTGTTTTATAATTCAATGAGATTTTAAGTAAATGGTTTTATATTAAAAATGTATTTGTTTATATAATTTTTAAATAATTTTTTAGACTATTACCATATATTTACACACCCTTTGTTGAACCATATGAATCATTGATATTGTTCACTTGTGATACAGTCTAAGATATTTTATTAAATGGTTTCTGATCAGTTTAACTACTAATGTGTTACTTTGATTCCAGAATCATAAAAATATTATATATTTCATATTAATTATTTGAATAAACACACACTAACACACTAATATTAATATAATCCATGTGGTATGGTGGTCAATAGAGAGTGACATTGCTTTGTAAAGGAATTTGTGAACATGTACAGGAAGGATGTTATCATTTTTTCAGTGTAAGAAATAAATTAATTTATTATAATTTTAGAAAGATAAATATGTAATGAATATTGTAATTTTTCATGTATATCACGTATATAAATTAAATTTATCCATATCAACATCTATGTAAATCATTATTGAACGAAGCATTATATTGCTTCGTGAGGATGTAGCCACCATACTCATGTGTGATGTTATCATATCTCCTATGGAATGAAAAGTAAAAAAATTTATATATGATATGAAAAATCCATAGGTATAATTATTTAATAAATATAATTTTTATAATTTATATACATCATTATTCATAACCATAAATGATGTTGACTGAAAAAGAAAAAACATCAGTTTGTTAGGCCATTGTTCTTTGTACCCACAAATAATGATTTCATGTCCCATTTGATTTGTGTACAGATGTTTGTAAGCCATAAAAATTACATAAAAAACATTTCAGTATATGGATGAAATTCAGGATATTATATCAAAATGGTTTCAAAATAACATAATAATGTAGAGTAAGAAATAAAAAATCTCTTTAGATAATTTTACATATTCTTCAAGTATCTTCCTTAAATACAAAAATGCATCAAAAATGAATTTTATAATGAAAAAAAATAAAATTATTTAAATATTTTTATATAATATTACAATTATGAATTCATTTTGATGAAATAAATTAGTTAGATACTATTATAAGTAAAATTTTATTAATTTAAACCCAACTAAATTTTTAATTTAGTTTTATGAATAATTTAAATGAATCGGTATTCAATAAAAATTATTATTTTTCACTATAAATCAAAAAAATACTTTTTCAAAACAAGGATCAATAATAATCCGATTGAACATCCATGAAATTCTATTTTGAAAAATTATTTTTATTATTTGAAATAAATATTCTAAAATTGATAAAAATAAATTTAGAATTTAGTACAAAAACTAGCAATAAAACACTATTTTGAAACATTTAGTGTTTCTAAAAACATTTATTTTTCCATCAAATATTCCTAAATATTATTTCTAATATATTGTAAACCATTAAATTAATTAAATATAATAGTAAACTATATAATTTGGATAATTTTTAGTACTATTCATAGCCACCAACATAATGTATAGGTTATTATTATCATGTTTATGTAATAATATTTTAAAAGATATAACAAATCAATTAAACCTATTGTTGTGTACATCATATGAAACTGAATTGATTTCATTTATTTAAAAATTAATATATCATAATGTCTCAAGATGATGCATCCTATTATAATTTTCATTTTTTGTTTCTTATAGGCAATCAAAAATTATGTTCTTATTTTTAAATCTTAGGGAGTTATATTCTACCCCTATAAATAAATTAATTCCTCTTTACTTAATATGGATCTCGATAATTATTTGATTAAAATTTTAAAATACCATTTCCAGAAACACACATCATAAAATGGTTTAATAATAAATCATCTAGATAATAGATAAATGGAATTATGAATTTCATCAAGAATGAAACATTATTAGGTTTCAATGTAAGAAATCATTAGCCGAATGTAAATATATAGATATTGAAGAAATGTTTAAATATTAATGGAGAGAGATAGAGATCGCTCATTACAAGAAATTGAATGATCTAGAATATTTAACAACAATAATTCCATTAATCTACAATCAGTTTCAAGACCATTTGTTTCAATAAAAAGGAATATACTTTGATAATAATTTTCGTACGAGACTATTTTCCTCTTCTTGTGTAATTCCTTTGTTATAAATATATAAAACATAAGAAAATATACTAACTGGATATAATTTCATTTCAAATGTAAAATTTCATCCTTTTGTTTTTCATCACTCAATCCCCACTTCATTTCATTCTCTGTGAAATGTTTCTTTGACATGATTTTTTAGCCTTGAAGAACTAAAATTAAATCTTAGTAAATCATATAAAGAATGAGATGTGATTCCCCCCATCATAAGATATCTTTTGAGACCAAAATGGTTACCAAGAGATATTCTATAATAAATTAATTTCGTAAACATCAATAATAACTATAAATTTCATCATAATCCATTTATCTAAAATATAAACATTTAAATCACCCAAAATATGTTTGTACATATTAAATGACAAAAAAATTAGAAGAGGCGTCATGGAATTTCCCAAATCATCTAAAAATTTGATTTCCCCAATAACATAATTCAACAATTCAAATCACATACCAAATAATTGGATACCTTGATATGTTATTAACATTAATTAAAACATTTATTAATGAAAAAAATTATTTTTTTAATAATTCCTTAAATAAAATTTAAATTGTTTACATTTATTTCCTAATTCTAAAAATATAGTAATTTCGATAAAAGATTACATAAATCATAAAATGACTCGCTGATATCAGTGTCACCAATACTATTATATGTAGATATTTATATAATTATTATATAAATATCGAGAATATGTTAAGGATTATATATAGTTCCCCCTCCATAGTAGCATGGAGCTGGTGACAACTTTATTACACTAGAATAATATATAAGGATTTACATCTGAAGGACCGAATTGTTTAGTTGTTTTGGTAAACTAAATATAGGCCTGATATTCACATTAAATTTTAAAATATAAAATACACAATGAATTGTATTTTACAATTCGACTATACATCTTATCGTATCCCTTAATTTAAATAAAAAAAGACTATATGGTATATTGTGAAAAAATATAAACAATAAAGGGGTGGGCCTAGATGCTCAGTAAGTGTAACCATACAGTGAAAGTTGTTAATAAATAAGGCATAATAAATATATGAATTAACAGATAATCATGAAATGTAATAAATAACATGATAATAATATGGATTAAATAGTATTTGATCAAATATTTTCATATAAATAATCACATGGATTGGAAACATTGACACTGATATTATAACAAATAAAATATTCATATTGAATATCAAAAATGGTGGACATATAAAACACACCATCGAGGAATATTACATGACTTATAATACCATCAAGTCTTATTCCATGAAATCAAATATTGTTGAGCCTTATGCCACGTAATCTATATAAATGGAAAAGTCCCAAGAAAAAACCATATCTAGTTAGTATCATGAGACCAAATATTACTTTATATGATATATAGGTACCCCCAACATAAATTTAAATGTCTAACTAATTATTTAGATGAATGAGGTGAATAATAATCAAAATTATCATTCATTTTAAAAAATATCATACGAAATATTAAAATAAACTCTAATAAATAAGTGTAATCTTAAACAATTTAGATTAAAAATGAAAATGGTAATAAATAGTTTAATACATAATTAAACATATCATAAATCATCCAATAATAAACAAGGATTAATAAAACAAAAAACATCACCAGTGTTTCATAAGTATATTAAAGGGTTTATTTTATTGATGGATAAAAATACCCTAAAAATATATTTAAAAAATTTATTGACGAAAATATCATTTTTAATTTTGAAAATTACCTTTTAATACCCAATGTTAAAAAATGTTGAAAATTATTATCATTTAAACTATAATTTTAAACTTTTTATGGATGCTCTAAAAAATTTATTGGGCTTAGAAGAATACAATTTGGTACTTTCTTAGTATGTTAAAAATGATCCCTTTCATATTTTCAGAAAAATTAAAAGGAACATTATATTTAAAACAACCTGAAGATAATATTAAACATTTTTGTAAAAAGATAAAATTGGTACAAATTATTTAATATATAATTTTTAAAATTATAAAAATAATTTTTTAAATAATTTTTTTATTACAATGATTTGTAAGAAGACATATTTTTAACCAAGGTGGGAAATAAATTCATATTTTTGTTACAAATTTTTTAATAAATTTAATTAATAAATAGTGGAAAATGGTAATATTACTTTTAAAATAACATGAGTAATAATATTAGAATAAAATGTATTTAATTTAATACACAAATATCAAATAATTATTCTATATTATACTTTTAAAAACAATTCCAATCAACATTGATAGTTTAAAATAAACAATTACCAAATTAGTAACTTTTGTTTCCTAAGACCCATAAACAAAATCCCTTTAATAGAATCATTAAAAACCATATAGATAAATTAATTCGGGATTTTTCATAAAAAATGAAATTATATACATTGTACAAAAAAATTAATGAATATGTCATATGTCTAATAGAACAAAATGTGACACGAGAAAACCTTTCCTTGAGTACAAATAATCACATACATCATATATATTACTAAAAGATAAAAACATCTTAATTATTTAATTTACTAATAATTGTTTTATTTCATTTTACGTTTATTTTACTTTTTACCAACTTTAATATGATTAAATGATCAGTTGATTTTTTTTCATATGGTTCAATAATATATGGATTATTTGTAAAAAATGACATTGGCATATTGACTATGGTCTAAGAGTTTAATATTTAGACAAATAAAATATAATAATAATTATAAAATTATAATATTTATACATAAATTAGTATTATGAAACCAATTATTGTATATGGTTAAAAAAATCTAACTACGTTCCAATCATATAGAGGGTAGGTTGTATGTATGCATGAGTCACAATTCCATTTTTCAATGATCATTAAAGACATAAGTAAATTAATATTTTGTCATTAAAAAATATTATAATATTATTTATTCAATGTTTTTCACATAATATATTAATATCTAATCTTTGTTGTGTGTTGACTAAAATTGAGTCACACCACTTCATGAAAGAGGTAGTCCACATGTACATGAATGATGTAATCATCATTCCGTGTTATCAAAGAAAATTCTATATGATTAATTAGAATGATAAATATGTAATAGATATAAAAAATATTTCATTTAAAATAAATAAATCATTAAATTTATCGTTATTATGGTCTATGTAACATGTTAGTTAAAATGAATCACATCGTTTCTCGAGCAAGTAGTCGACCGTACATTGGAATAATATAATTGTATCCCCTACAGAATTTAAGGTAAAAAATTAATATATGATATAATGAATTGGGATATGTAATTATATTGTAATATCATATATAAATATATATACTATATATAAAACATCATTCCCATCCATGAAAGGTAGTAAGGGAAAAAATGAAGGACGTTTATGTTGGATGTGGTAGTCTAGCACGTAGATAAATGCTGATATCATAAACCATTTGATGTTTGTGGGTATGGATTTAGTTCATGACCATATAATAAAAAAATATTAGTATATTTAATATAATATGGTTCTTATATAATCATGGTATAATAATAATTGAAGGTGGTGGTGTATGATATTGAATAAAAACGCTCATTGAAGAACATTACCTCTTTTTTAGGTGAGCTCCTTTCAAATGAAAAATAATCTTTCAAGGGATGGATTTATGAAAAAAAGTCTTATATGATGAGGATTTGAATTTTAGGATATGAATTTGATAGGAGTGGCTTCTAAAAATGGCTTTAGTGGTGTGAATAAGTTATTAGTGTGAGTTCCATCTTAAAAATGAGGAGGAGTTTTATTTTATGAAACACCCAAAAGATTTTAATAGTGGAATGCCAATGTCACCCCATGTGGATCCAAAATTGATGAATGATGGATTTTAGGAAATTTATCTCTTCAAGACACATCCAAAATATAAAAATATATGTTTTAAACAAGTTATTTCTTATCCATTATGTTTCCTCCATTTTTAGCACTTTAGGTTGCACAACTATAATTGGGTTTTTAAATAGTGTAATTAAATCATTAAGATAAAAATAAAATTAACTATCTTATATAAGTTAGAATTTTTTATAAATATGAAATCCAATTTATCATTTCATAATATTTTGTTTTTTGATAATTAAATTTTACTCAATCATAAGTAACGTGATAAAAGACAGCTTTTATCTTTAATCATGGTAATTAATTTTGATTGACTTTTAAAATTACTATAAAAAAACTAAGTAAAGATTATTCAATATTACTAATTATTAATATTAAATATATTTATTAATTTTTATGAAATAAAATATATAAAATTAGTTAATTTAAATTTAAATTTAGTCCAGCAGTCATGATGAGAGTGTGGGTTTTCGAAGAGAAAATGTTCAAATGTTTTTAATGTTATTATATCAGAAATCAATATGAAAATGGCTCCATTGATCTAAATTAGTTAAAAAGATATTTTATTGGACTAAATATACATTTAAACATATATAAAATAGTTGTTAACATGATAAATAATTTAAATAAAAATGTTTTTTACCATTAAAATTCAATATTTTTCACTATTCATCAAATAAAATGAATCGTTTCAAAATAATTCAAAACAAAACACTAAGATAATTTTTAATTTAGGATTCAAAAATATATATTTATTTTTTAAAATAAATTTTCATATAGTGGTAAAAATTAATTTTTTATTATCTTCACAATGGATGATTACGAAAATTTCAGAAAAAATATAGTTTTTGGAAAACATTTCCTTTTCGTTGAAGTGGTACATATTTTGTTTGTAATAAAAAGATAATAATAATTCTAAAATTATAGTTTTAAATATTAATATAATTATATTTATAGGCTAGGTGGAAACTATAATATTAAATATTAATATTTTAAAAGCATATCACATTTCATTTGACCATGGTGTTGCTTGTAAGGCATGCTACAATTAGTGCTCTATATAATGCATGATAAACTCTAGGATGTATGTAACACAAACTAAACATAGTTTTTTATTTAATTTAATCTATTGAAGATATTTAATTTATATTAAAATAAATATATTGTAAAATATCATGGTGTTATATTTTCTTCTAATATTATTGTTGCTTGTCATACACGCTATCGAATACCAAGTTCCAATATTAGAATTTGGGTATGATTCATTATCATCCCACCATCATGTGTTTTCCAAAAGCATAAAATTTCTAATGTTTCGAATTAATTGGTTAATAATACCATTCAATACATGACGTAAAATAATTATGGAAATTATTTACAACAGAATACATACATGATTTTTATTCTTGTAATGATAATTTCATTGATAATGTAATTATAAAATATTATTATTGACCATAAATTCACAAGAACATTAATCCTTACTCTTCAGCTATGGTAATATAATAATCTTGACCATTATAACTTAGCTTCTTCTATGATATATTACCTTGATTCTTAGAATAATACTTTTTCTAGTTCCCAGCCATCTAATAGATAAATCATTTAATAATTAAAACTCATTTCCTATCATTGAAATCATGGACCTGATGGTATTTCAATACACACTTGTGAAAAACTCTCATTCCCTTCAAAAATGTACCAATGTATTTCTCTACACATTTTTTTCACATTAAGATAATCCATATTTATCTTCTTCCATCATTCCATATGTCTCTCTATATTCATCTTCCTTTGTTTCAACCCTTTGAACCCAAAATAATTGTAAATTGTTTTTCTTAAGACTACATTATACAATTTGTCAATTGTATGATAAATTATAGAATACTAGTTCCCTATGAATAATTGGCATATTACTATCAACAAAATGATAAATCATTCTTTTTTATTGTATAAAATGTATATATAATTCCTTGTTAAAGATAATAATTTATCTTCATATATAAAAATATTCTAATCTTCTTGTCTTTATAGAAAAATTAATTTTTTTCTCTATATCTGCTAATTTCTCTTGAGGAAGATAATTTTCCTAAAATAGATCCTTAAAATTATTTCATTACATCTTCTATATTTATTCATTTAACATAGTGTTTTAAATTAATAACCACAATTGGTACATGTATCCTAAGATATAATAAATTATTGTGAAAAATATATACATTTGATTTCATCAAAAATAAATAAAAATATTATCTATGAAACATATATTTTACTCCGAAAAAATGGATTTTTATTGGTATTAGATATTTGTGGTTCCTGATTCGTAGTTTGGTTTATCAATTCTACACTACATAGTGGATCAACAATCCTCTCTATATGAATAATATTATTTTACATAGCTTGTGTCAACTACACCAATATAGTTATAATTCGGTTAGTTAGAAGTATATATCCTTGTTCATTTACTATAATTATAAACAATGGAATACCATATATTAGATTTAAGATTATGATACATAATGTATAATCTTAAAACAAGTGAAACAACTAAATTGGAAAATTTATGCATGGCTAATCTTATACTCAAAATCCTGATTTCTTTTGGAATATTTTTAAATCATAAAAATATTTTTGAATAATTAATTTTTTTAAATGTAAATTTATTAAATAATATCCCCCATGAATATCAAACTAGGTTTATTGTAAGGACCATTGTCATCTACCAGGTCACCCTTGATTCAAGGATGACATGCCTATTTCATAGTTATTACCCCTAGTTTCATTCATTCATGAATGAAATAAATTTTTTATATATTGAAAGGGATATATGTATAGTAAAACTACCTAATACATTCCTTTATTAAAAAAATTAGGATATTATATTATACTTATAATTTTACTTAAAGTATATTATATAGTTATATTTCATAATAATAGTATTGCAAAATATAGTTTCAAAGGATTCATATAAACATTCTATGATACCAATTATAAATACATTGACCCTTGTAGCCTGTAGATGGTGGTTAATTTATTAATTTGGAACTAGAAAGTAGATATATCACTCAAAATAACATAATTAATTAGTACTCATGATAAACTAGATGCACATTTTAGATTCAAAATACAGGATATAAGTATAAAATACACATTATTTTTATTTGATAATTCCATAAATCCCCATAGAATATCCTTATATATCAATTAAAAAATCGATCCTAGTATCCTTGGGAAAATAAAACCTAGAATTATTTTATACTGAGAGACTTAGTATGTGAATGTGTATAGAATAACCTATCCAGAATAAATATGAATAATTAATACATCGAGGTAGATAACTAAATCAAATTCCATTTTAACAATAAATATAGGATTATATAGAATGAATAAAGGATGATAAAATAAAGTCTTATAATTAATCAAACGAACTTGAAAAATATCCATCGAAATTATAACAAATTGAATAATCACATGGACAATAATAAATCATCTTATTATTACTGAATTCATAATTATAGACCTCATAAATATAATTTGAACACCTTTTACAAGAATATTTAAAACCATGAGTAAAAGCCCATTTAATTTTTCCAATTGATTTGTCTTGGGAGATATACCAATTGATCAAGGTTAAATGCAATTCATTCCCCAAATTACATAATATACCCAATTAATTTCTCATATATAATGGGTGAATGATAATCAAATTAAATATTCATATTCAAAACTATCATTTGAAATTTTAATACACACCCCAATCAAAAATTATATATCATCTATTGTAATATGGATAATTGTTACAAAATATACACCCCCAATCCAAATTTTTTGAAAGTTTCAAAATATATAATAAGTATGGCTTTATTATAACATTTCCCTAGTGGATAATATGTCTAATAATGAATAATTTCATTGATAAATATAATTCAATGAAAAAGATCATTAGGAATATTATTATTTAAAATAACCATTTCACTTGGAAAATCACCTTTTAAAACTAAAATTTCATGAATCATTTTGAAAATAATATTACCTAAATCTAAACATGTAATAAGATATACCAAACTAAAAAACATTAATTTGCCAGGAAATCAATAAATCCCATATGTCGTATATATTAAAAAATTTGTTTGAGATTGTTTTAAAAAGTGTAAAAAGTACCTCATTCACAAATGATATGAATATTACATTGAAACCATTATCTAAAAATTAATCCATCAATAAATATATATTTAATAAATACTTTTTATATTTTTTAAAATAATTTAGAAAACATTTATAGAAAACATGGTTTCAGTAGAAAATTTATTTTCGATGAAATAGAGAAATGATGTCAATTTTCATTATAAATAATTTTTCATTAATTTTATGTACCAATGAGATGGAAAATGATTATATTGATTTGATGATTCATAAACAACCAATATATATGGGAATATATTTCTTTTAATATATAAATAAAAAATTAATCTCCCAAGAGAGACATAAACATACACAATCCTGAATAATGATGAGATTGTAAAATAAACCCATACCACTTTTTTAACATTTGAATCAGAAGGCCCTTTATTGAAATTAATTAAAATAAAAAATAAATTTAATAATGATATATAGATTCATGATATAATATATCCAAATGGGATGTATATACACCACATAAAAAGTGTTGGTAATGAATATGGAATATGTCTCAATGGGGAATAGGTGAGATGAAAAACCCTTAACTCATGTTTGAATTCCTTCATATGTGTTGGATTATAATGTGTACTAAATATTAGTTCATTATTAATATATTAAATAACCATATTCATATTTCTTGTAAGATATATTATTTACTTATTTTCTTAATCACTAGTTTAAAAATATTAATTGATAAAATCAATGTTTGGTGATAATTGCTTCATTCTCATGTATGATTTATTTTGGTAATTTTGTCCTTTTACAAAAATAATGGTTACATAAGCAACAAGTTGTTAAATAGTATATTAATATCCTATATATTTATTATATATATATTTATATAAATAAATAAACATTAGATATAAAAATTGATTTATACTATTCAAGGAAATAGTTGATTATTTGTACAAATGAACATTATAAACATCTTTATCGATGGATTGAGAAAATGGAAGATAAATAATATGATACCTTTTTCAGTCATTATGATTTCTTATTTGTCTTATATGTTATTTATTATAATTTTATTTTCATTCACGTAAGGTTTTTGTGAAAAATATGTCATGTCGCTTAATGAGTGATAGTCCACTTGACAAATGATATAGGTTATCGTATCACCCATAGAATGGAATATAAGAAGGTATATATGAAATTATAACACAAGAGGTTTAATTATGTTATAATATATCATATATTATAGTTTAATCTCTCTTTATTTCTTTTTATGATCAATAGAAATTGAAAAAAAATCATATTGGTTCACAATGGGGTAGTCAGATTTACACAAGAACAACATTATCTTTCTCTAAAGGGATGGATGTAACACCACAAAAATATAAAGTATGCATACTGTATTAGATAGTGTGTTTGACACTCAACATTAATCACATAAAGGAATAAATTGATTTATGAATTTATAATTTATTTACTATTTTAAATAATATAATTATATTTCATAGATTTCAATGCACATGACACTGACTGACTATACATCCCACATAATAATGAGTTTCATTGATGGATTCATTAAACACAAGACTATGATTTACTGAACAATAATATATTATTAAAATATAATTTTTTAATATTATAATAGATAACCTAGAAATAAAATCAATTGTTATTAAATGTGTTAACTAAATTTTGAAAATACATGGTTTACACTAATATAAATTATGCTTAACGGTTATAAATTAATTATAAATTACTATAATAATCAATTGAATATAAACTTAATTTTTTTATAGAAAACTTTTTTAGACCTAGAATCATGTTTTAAAATAATTAATTAAATTAATGACAATTAGGCACTGATATTAATGTAATATAAGTTTTTAATTCTGAATCAAATATATTTTATATTTATCAAACGTAAATTATAGTCATAAGATAATAAAAAAACAATTTTATGAATAATGTTCTATATTATTATAAAATAAATTTTACCACATTTAAATATACAATCTATATCAAATACAATTTATTATAATTTTAAAAATATTATAAGTAAAATTTAAAATATATTTGAAATAGAATCATAAAAATTATTATTTGGGTATTTTATTGTATTTTCGCTCATGTTTTATTTTTTAATTATTAATGACAAAAACTGAATTATAATACAAAAATAATTTTTTCATCTAATTTATTTATATCGATAAATTTTATTTTTTATTTTTTCCAAAGTTTAATTATATAGTTTACAATTAATTAATTTAATTTAGGTAATTGCAATAAATTTCACTTGGAAATTGAATATAAAAACATTGTTATCATTTGAATTTTTTCATTAAATATACATTTAATAACTGTAACAATGGATATAACATTAAAATTTAAAGAAACATTGACCAAGAAAATTTTCAAAAATTAATGTTCTGGTCATTTTTTGGACCTGTCATCCACTGTATATAATTTAAACTATAATTGTTTCCAATTTCATTGGGTGAAACTTGTATACAGTTACTTTTCCAAAATATACAATATAGTCACTCTTCCACAACTATAAAAAGTCATCATATCCTCTTACATCATCACAGCTATAATGAAAAATTATCTTGATCAAAATATAGTATAACATATCCTATAAATACCTACCTCATTTAAGAAGCCTCTCATTTGTCATAAATCAATCCATTGAAGCCCTTTAGTGTAATATAAAAGGAGGTCACAAATAAAAGTTGACATCTTTCCTCAATCCCAATAGAATTATTACCTTCCTTTGCCCACTTAAAATATATTATTCCATGGTTACATAAGATTGTCACTCCTCCTCAACTATAAAAAGTCTTCATATCCTATCACTTCTTCAAATATATAATGACACATTATCTTGAACAAAATATAATAAAACTAATTCAATAAATACCAACCCCTCTTCCAATAACCCTCCCATTTTACCTAAATCTATCCAATGAATCCCTTCAGTGTAATATAAAACATGTTACCCAATGAAAAGGTAACATCTTTCTTTTTTCTCTTTAGAATTATTACCTTCATTAGCCCAATAAAAACATATTATTCTATGGTTATATAAAAAAATATGGGTACACAATAAACTAGGGAATATTTTTGTTATGTTTTTTACTTAAAATTACACACACATTAATCTAATAGATAATTAACATACAGTTTACGTGCAAGGTGAACTACCACCTTGTGTAATAAAGTTGTTCATTTTCCATTTACCACATTTATTGGTTATTAATTATGATAAAATTTATACTTATATATGATATATAAGATAATTATTATTTAATTATTCTTCAGTTATTATTTAATTACACATACCCTTATACTTTCCATTTTTTGCAAATATGAGAATGTCATTTCTGGAAGTGTAGTATACTGCCTACTAAAAGCGATGTGATTCGATCAAATGATACATGGAATACATATTGTATTGATGTAACTAAAAAAATATTAAATAAAAAAAAATCTATATGATATTAATTACATAATTAACTTTTAATAAATATAATATATATCATTTTCTTTATTACCTATTTATAAAATAAATAGTGATTATGTCGGTCGTGGTTGTGTGGACTAATGCCCCCTCAACACGATTTGATTCCTTTTACATCACAAGATTAATATATAAAATATATAGGATTAAATATATTTTTATTTATGATATAACTATAATTTTGGATAGATATAATGTTTATTATCATCTTTCTATAATTATCATTTAAAAATAGGGACGTTACTCATGAATACATATGTCCTACCATATGATTATAAAATTGGTACATTTTTTTTTAATTATATTTAATGATTTGTTTTAGAAAAATAATTTATGTATAAATATATTAATTATTTCATTATTATTAGTTTGATGATTTTATATAATGCCCCATTTGACAATAGTTGACAAACAAATTTTTTGAGATACATACAAAATATGGTTAAAACAGTTGTAGTAAAATTAAATGATTAATATTTTGTATAAAACATGGTAATAAATAAAATAATAGTTATGATATTCATGAAAAAGAATATAAATCATTTAAATAATTAACATAATTTAGTTATTTAATAATAAAAACATGCATTAGAGAAACCAGACATAATGTGATTGATTGTTATGTACCTTTTTACAACTACGAGGTAACTATCATATCATCCACTTAATTCATTCATGTGGTGATTGTAAATTCCCTTTTGATATATTAAATCACTAATAATATTATATATCTGGTTATATAAAAAATTAATTTTATTTTATTCCTTCGTTATCATTATGATTTAAAATGTATCAATGTGGTATAAGAAACATTGCAATATATAAATATTATTTTCTACATGAATAATTTTAATTATCATTAAATTAAATTCCAAGAAATTATACTTACTTTGATATATAATTTGTTTAATTATCCCCTCCTATGGGTTTTAATGGCCTTCTTCTAATATTAGTAACATTTCGACACTATTAGGAACTTAATATATTTTAGACAATATATTTATGAAAACACAATTTAACTCTATCTTTATTTGGATAACCCATTTTATTCTAAAAACCCTATTTTTTAGAAAGGAATTAAAAAAAATTTATTAAACCTTTTGGAAATTATTTATTTAATAAATTTTTCCTATTTTTTCTTTTTCCCATTTTTAAATGTTTTCTTCTTTTAACTATCAAAGAAATTAATTTTAATCATTTTTTACAATGGAAAAAGAATATTATTTTTTACATTGTTTGGAATGTATAGATTTACCCTTTATCATTACATTTAAGATTACTTTTCATATTTAAAATTTTCTTTTTAAATAAAATTGACAGACATTCAAATAATATGTTTTTCAAAAAGAATTATAAAAATGGATATTTTCATCAATAATTTCTCCAAAATAAAATTTAATAATATTTCAATTCATTAATTGAAACAAACCATTATTTTTACTTCACTAGGTTAATTTTTTATTGATACCATATATATTCTTCCACTAGATGTTTTATGGTTAATTTGTACAAGGAGAGTGTTAAAATTTATTCCTTTATGGATTTCAATACCATTAAAATAATCATTTTCCTAAGATAATTTTACATTGAGTTTCCCATAAATGACCATAACAGTTTTCATGGATATGATAACTTATTAAATCATATATCGTTTTTTCTTATGTTTTTTATTTTAAATGTAATTTTATTATTTGGGTAAATATGGAAGAAAATGTATCGTTTATTTAATTTGGATTTTTAATAAGGAATATCTTTTATTGGGACATAACATGACATGAATGAAATGGGTTAGAAACCATTTAAGGAATTCCCTACATGTTAGGGATTAGTTAATGTAAGCTATTGAATGCATCAGTTGCATTTTGAGATAAAACTAGTTGTAAACAAACCATCTGATATTGTTTCCAATAAGAATATATGTGTTTCTATAGATAGAATATTTTAAATCATCTTGAGATTATGTCTTTCTGGTAATGGTTCAAGGTAACTATGATACATTACATCATGTAGTTAAATATTCTCTAATTTATATTATGTTCATATATATACATGATATTTTTCATTGGAAAATATATGTATTTATTTCATTCTTTGTTAATTCATTAATTGAAAACAGTTTCCAATTATATACCATTCATAATTATTTCATCTTGTAAGTATCATTTATTAATTATTAGGTATGTGGGTTATGTTATTTACCCTGACATAGTTATTGTTATCATTTATTCATTATATATTCAATTTTACATTACCTGTTCCAAGCATTTTTTATAACCCAAATTATATTTCCTTTTCCCATGAATCTAAGAAGTGTTCAAAGAATGATATGAAACAAACATTAGATTGAATATATTTATCATCAAAAAACAATATGTTGTAATTATTGTATTAATTTTTAATATAAGACTCATTTATTTATATGTTTTACCATGACTACAAGACACTATGTTCTTCTGGTATTTTATTCCTTATAATCATGCCAATGTAATGGTAGTAAACACCAGATTCGAGATCTCTAGGATCTTGGAGATACATTGAATTAAATATGGTTGTAACACCCGAGGTAAATAAATAATATGACATTTTCATATTTATCCATATTTGTGAATAAAATATTAATATTACTTTAAAGGGGACGCTATGCTTGATGGCGTACCCAACACACAACAACGAATTTCTTGGGAATCTTACGTTGCACTCTAATAATAAAAAAATATTATTTTAAATGGTAGTTAACATGTAGCCGTTGTATTGGCAGGAATGGATATAAATAACTAAAATATGATTAT
Organism: Viscum album; assembly: GCA_963277665.1. Taxonomy (NCBI): domain Eukaryota; kingdom Viridiplantae; phylum Streptophyta; class Magnoliopsida; order Santalales; family Viscaceae; genus Viscum; species Viscum album. Next base: position 39,896,643 of record OY728143.1, read on the forward strand.
ATATGTTTTTAAATGTTTTTACATTTATCTAATAAAAGAAAAAGGCTAAAAATAGGGAAAGAATTCAATTTTAGGCATATATGCCCTAGTTTCCACTAAAGGTTCACTTATCTCCTTTTGATGGAGAACCGTCATTAAATATAGTTTTGTTCACTATTATACATTCTATTGGACCAAATAAAACTCTTATTAGGAATTGGGACATAAAATTTACTTTGTGTAAATTTTTGGTATCTTTCTGATAAAGTTCATTTTTTTAATGAATAGTGTAAAATGTTGTATTTTAAATTCAAAACCTCTTTTTAATCTAATTTATTTATATGATTAGATTATCTTTTGAATTGGTCTTAATGTGTAATCTGAATATATTTTTACCATTTAATCCAATGGTGGTAATTGGAATCAATTTCACTTTGAAATTAGACTTAAACTGGTGCCAATCTTTTGATACTTATTGTTTTATAAAAACACGCTATTTTCTCTGACATCGGGAATTAATTATTAAATTAATTAATGTGACTTATATGTTTTTAATTTTGTAAAATAGACTTCACTTTTGAATTCGTAATATCAAATATAGCTTAGGGTGAATTTTGGTAATTTTCTGAAAAACTCCAATTTTTGATGAATAGTGAAACCACTAAGTTGTAATCAAGCAAACTGATTTTTCAGTTAAATGAAAGTTTACCACTAATGTGTATTGAATTTTGAAAATCCGACATACATGGTTGTCATTAGTATGTAAAATGTGGTTCAATGGGATTAAAATAATTTTTTGGTGAATAGTAACTTTTTTTCATTAATCGCGATTAGAGGTAATTAGTGTAAATTAAGGTAAAAAAGATATTATAAAAATATGAAAACACCATGACACTTGTCCTACCCCTATTGGATGAGTCATAGCCGACCAAGAAAACCCATGGGTCTATTTAGGGGACCCTATGGAGAATCTTGGGCGAGATAATGACTTTAATGCCTTTTTTTAAATAAAGGTGAAAATGACACTAACATAAATTGTTTTACTAAAACAATTTTTAGAAGGGGTTATATTAATCATATTTTTGTCTATAAATACTCTTTGTAAAGATAAAAAAATTTCCTACATCAGGATATTTTTTCTATAATTTTTAGACATTAAATAAATTAATTTAATTATGACATCATGATGATGGAACAATGACCTCATTAATGAACAGTTTAAATAAAATGAAAAGATAATAAAAAATCTAAGACCTACACTTGTCCAAAAACTATTGGATGGGAATATTTCGAAGCCTTATCATCTTATCTTGGAAATATATCAATGTGGGACCTTAGAAATTCTAAACACTTTTGAAAATAAAATAATAGTTTAATGATTTCCAAAAGTGCCCCTCCTCTCCTCTTATAAAAGGCCCCCACCTCTACCTCATTTCACACACTCCTCAAGCCTTTGGATCGGTCATACCCTACCCATTTACTCTCTCCACATACCTCTCCTCATCCTATAGGATTCCATTTGGACAGAATCCTTTCAAAGGAAGCCTTTAGGCTCAAATCAAAAGGAGTTACACTTTTAAAGGTAATTCATTCTCTCATGTTCATTTGTTTTATTTTGCTTCTCCAACCCCATACACTCATTTTATTTACTTATTTTGTAACAACACCAGTATATTAAAAATAATAGGATGTTGTTATAAGATTTATTCAAGATAAACTCTCACACAACTACATCAAATGGTTAATGAACATACGATTTCCGTGGATGGTGAAATTCTGCCTCCCGAAACGATGATTGTTCAATACTCATTTAACACATTCAAAGGTGGCCATTATGATGTAACTATTTTTATATATGATATATAATATGTTTATTATTTCCTTAATCTTCTGTATTTTTCATTTATGACATACCATTATTTTTTCCATTATGGGTAAACACGATATCTTCATTTTAGGAAGTGCGGACTACCGCCCCTGAAAGTAATTTGATTCGTTAATACCATATGTGGGATGTGTAAAGGATAATTTTAGTGATATTATAAATGATATTATACTGGAATTATAATATACTCTTATATAATTATGATTCCATTCCAGAAAATACGAAATAGAAATGGAAGTAGCGTTCATGCGTACGTACGGCTTACCGTCTCCATGAACGGTGCATTTCATTTCTTACCTCTAAATGTGATGTAATATTATATATACATGTATATAGTGAATATATATGATATATATGTTATACAAATCATTAATATCATTATGGATATAACTAACCTTTGACCAAATTAACAACATGTAAGTGTAAGAAGTCTATTTTTGCCTTAAGAACCAAATACCGACAAAATGAACATTATTATCTTAAATGATTACATGATGTTCCTAACATGGTATAAAAGGAATAATGAACATGAAAAAGGTTCTTAAGCAAGTAGAGATTAACTAAAGTTTATTATTCAAGATATTAACGAAGGGTCGGGTCAAGTCGGATAAGAGGTAAGGGATCTTACTCCTCTCTTTCTTTTTAAGTACACTCTTTTATGTCATTGCCTCTAAAGCTCATCTTTCTTGTTATTGGGATGTTATTTTATATTACACTTACTGTAATTTTTATGTTCATGTTATGAGAGGCCATGTTATCTCTCATCAATCCATTTTGGATGTTTTGAGTGGCGCCGTTAGGCTGCCGAATTTTCGTAAGAGATCTGACCTCTCTCTTTCTTTTTATGTACTCTCCTTTATGTCACTTCTTTTAGGATCCTCTTTGTTATTTTGGGGGATGTTCTTTTATATTACTCTTTCTGTAAACTTTATTTTGATTTTATGAGAGACCCAATTCCCTCTCATCAATCCATTTTGTATGTTTTAAGTGGCGCCGTTAGGCTACCGAGTTTTCGTAAGAGGTTTTTCATCTCACTTTTATTCCCGTGAGATTTATGCTACATTTGCCACAATTTCCATTGAGTCGTGTATGTAATTCCCATTATTCTAAACTTTGTGTAATATACATTCGTTTATGAGTATTTACATCAATGATTTATTGTCCTTCTTTCATGGAATGTATGTTTTTAAAGATACCCAAGTCGGTAATGGAACCTTTCACCCTCCTCTTTTTTTAAAAGACTTTTTTTGTTGAGTTTTTTAATTTACATATTGTTATGTTGGTATATGTTCTAATATATCCTTATTGATGTAAATTTTATGTCCAAGTAATGGGATACACTTTTTATCTCTCATATACTCATTTTTATGTGACGCCGTTAGGCTGTCAAGGGAACTTCTTAACCCAATTTTGATTTCTTTGGGTTCAATATGTAGTTATTGAATATGTCATCCTTTGAATATGTGTGAATTACCTTTGATTATTTTACACCTAATATCCACATATATTTGTTGTATTTTTTTGTCACACATAATTATGTATTTGATTTATCCTTAAACCAGGGATATCGTCTTTGTATGGGACTTCGTCTCAATCTCCTATCATTGAGGCATATTTTATACACAACCTTCTTTTATACAGTGTATAAACCCCTTTGACTTTTACGTTTATTCAAAAGGAATCTTTTTTATACGAAGCGTTTACTAAACTACAAAAGGGAATGTTTCTGTCGTACGTATGTGGTGACAACGACTTCTCCGCCGCCCTCACCATTTTTTAAATTTCGGCTTCCTCTACAAGCCATACGTTTTTTTAAAAGAAAAATAAATACTATGTTTTACTTTTCATTTATTTTAGTATTGAAAATGGTTTTCATAATATTCTTATATCAATGTGTGGTATTGATATATTGTGATTGAAAGGTGGAAATTCTAGGTTTCCTTTATGCAAGTTTTATGTGATACGATTATGTTGAGGGTCTTGGGCATTATTATGAGGACGGGTGGTTCCGTGATAGACTAAGGGCGGGTGAGCCTGATATAGCTCTCCAATGCATTGGGTAACGCGAAGGAGTGAAACGTTAAGGTTTCTCCAAATAGATTTAGAGAATATACTGTGATGGGTATTCCAAACGTAACCAAGAGGGTTACTCCCTACGTAAGAATGTTATGAATTCCTCAAGTTACCATTATGTATTATGATTTATATGATTTATTCGTGACTTGATGAGGTATATTAAAGTGATTATTTTTTATGGTTAAGTATGATTTCATTATTATGTATATATGTACCCATGTTTCCTTTCCATATTTTTATATCCAATACTATGCTTTTTATGCTCATCCCAAGTTTTTGAAATGTTTTTCACAGGTCAAGGGAAAGGTACATGATATGATGATAGTGTCAAGGAAGTGTCAAGAATGAATACATGTTTTATTTTAAATATGTTTCCATTAATGGGAAAGAAGAGTAATATCTTTATGTAACCACTTTGTTTATATGTGGAATGTAATGCAAGTTTTATGATCTAATTCTCTAAAACTCTAAACCTGAAAAGATCCCCAACGTGTAATCCTGTAATTACTCAAGATTAAGTAAGGATTAAGGCTGGGGCCTTATAGTTGGTATCAGAGGTCGGTTTAGACAACATTAGGGATTAAGATTTCTTGTGAAACACATGATTAGTCCCTATATCTATTATTTTAGTTAAATCCTTGTTTTATAACTTTTTTTAGGTCAAGTAATGTCGGTTATGAATGGAAGGATAAGGATCTCAAACGACATTCCTATCTCTTCCTGATGACATGCTTGCAATAATTATTGCAAAGTCATCTTCGGATGATTGTGAAAATTTTTCTAGCATACAACTCACTTGCAAGAAGTTGTTTGAGATATCAAACACCTCCACTACACCACGTTATCATCGTGGATCATGGGTTGTTTTTAGACAAATACTATTTTCACAATATTCTCATATTTTCAAGAAAGGTAAATATTAGAAAGGTATTTTCAAATATTTTACCTAATCACAAGAATTTGAAGCATATTATGATTTTAAAAAAGGTGCAGAGGAAGGAGACCCTTGCGCAACCTATTTATATTTTCTTTTAAAATATAGTCTCACATCACATACTTATGGTATTTTAAAAAGAACAATAATAGAAAGTATCAACTCAATTTCGGTCCAACTATTTTATAGAAATCATGTTTTATCAGATGTTATGGAATTATATGTAATACATGATTATTTTCCAAAACAGTTTTTCTGTGAACACCCATATGACCCATGGTGTACGAGGTGTATTTGGATGAAGTAAGCAAATGATTTTGAAGGATCTCTAAATCATTGTTGTAATGCATGGGACTTCTACCTACGTGAGCAAGATGACGATGAAACCGAGTGGACGCCATGATCAAGGTATGATGTTATTCATTTTGGGAATCATTTTATTTTATCTTATGGTAGTGAAATTAGACTTCAAGAATTATGATGTTGAGATCGTAATGAATTTGGATGAAAATTAAAGGTATAAGGAAATGATTGAGGTTAAAACATGTTAGGGTTATTTTTGGAGTTTTATAAAAAGGAAAACACGCAGACCGTGTGACAACCCGTCGCGTCGGACAAAGTTGCGGGAATCGAACCCACAACCAAAGTGCAACTAGGTATTTATCACCTACCACTAGACTATGTGAAGTCCCTGGTTAGTTTGACTGATTCTTTTTAGTTATATGATTTTATTAATTAAGAGTAAGTTGATTTTGGGTTATTTATGAAAATTATTAACTTATCATGGAGGATATGTAATTAGATTAATTACTTTTCAATACGAGACTTTAGGAGCAACTAATGTTGTTTGGAGATAAATGTTACGATTTAACATGGAAGACTATGTGACTAAATCCTTCAAATATTTGGGTTTCAATCTTATATTGGTTTACTTTGAAGAATTTTATGGACAAATTGTTTATCGGATGGTCCTCGTTGAACTTTGGGTTTTGTTGGACAAATTTTGGAGATTAAACATAGATTTTCTTTTTAAAGGGTTATCCTTTTCTGGATTATCTGACCTTGTACTAACCTTTTTGGTTTTTTTGGTTAAGTTATAATGATATGGGAAGTATATAGTTATCTTTTGTGGATTAGGTGATTCTCTATAAGTTGATTATAGTACTCTTAATGCGAAGAAGTCTCTCTAAATACTCGTCTTTTGGAAAAAAAATATGAGTTTGATTAAGGAATCTAGTAAAAGTTGAAAGAAAACATGATAAGTGATTATGTTTCCTTATGAATAAATTACTCAATAAAAAGTAACATAAAACAAAAATGTTGTCTATTAACTTTTCCTACTGGGGAACCCAACACCGTTTAACCCATCACCAGTTTGTGATTTTCTTATTGTTAACTTTCTCCTAAACATGTTTTCTATCACTATCCATCAGAACATGACCCTATGTTTTCTCCTCCATGTCCATATTTTTCTTCATGGAATCCTAGTATGGGTTAACTTGGGTGACCTCTGTACTTATTTTCATTATTTTATAGTGGTTTTTTTACCGACTCTTGTTCCGATTTGGGACTTTCAAGGATATTTCCAAGCGCAATTTTAAAATTGTGAGGACGCAATTCCCAAAAGGGGGGAAAGATGTAACACCCCAGGTAAATAAAGAATATTACAATTTCTTATTTATCCATATTTTTGAATAAAATATTAATATTAATTTAAAGGGGACGCTATGCTCGATGACGTACCCAACATGCAACAACGAGTTTCTTGGGAATATTACGTTGCACTCTAATTATAAAATAATATTATTTTAAATGGTAGTTAACATGTAGCCATTGTATTGGCTGAAATGGATAGAAATAACTAAAATATTATTATATATGTTTTTAAATGTTTTTACATTTATCCAATAAATGATAAAGGCTTAAAATACAGAAAGAAATCAATTTTAGGCATATATGCCCTAGTTTTCACTAAAGGTTCACTTATCACCTTTTGAGGGAGAACCGTCATTAAATATAGTTTTATTTCACTCTTATACATTCTATTGGACCAAATAAAACTCTTCTTTAGAATTGGGACATCAAAATTTACTTTGTGTAAATTTTTGGTATCTTTCTGATAAAGTTCATTTTTTAATGAATAGTGTAAAATGTTGTATTTTAAATTCAAAACCTCTTTTTAATATAATTTATTTATATGATTAGATTATCTTTTGAATTGGTCTTAATGTGTAATCTGAATATATTTTTACCATTTAATCCAATGGTGGTCATTGGAATCAATTTTACTTTGAAATTAGACTTAAACTGGTGCCAATCTTTTGATACTTATTGTTTTATAAAAACACGCTATTTGCTCTGACAGCGGGAATTAATTATTAAATTAATTAATGTGACTTAAATGTTTTTAATTTTTTAAAATAGACTTTATTTTTGAATTCGGAATATCAAATATATCTTAGGGTGATTTTTTGGTAATTTTCTGAAAAACTCCAATTTTTGATGACTAGTGAAACCACTAAGTGGTAATCAAGCAAACTGATTTTTCAGTTAAATGAAAGTTTACCACTAATGTGTATTGAATTTTGAAAATCCGACATACATGGTTGTCATTAGTATGTAAAATGTGGTTCAATGGGATGAAAATATTTTTTTGGTGAATAGTAACTTTTTTTCTTTAATCGCGATTAGAGGTAATAAGTGTAAATTAAGGTAAAAATGCTATTATAAAAATATGAAATCACCATGACACTTGTCCTACCCCTATTGGATGAGTCATAGCCGACCAAGAAAACCCATGGGTCGATTTAGGGGACCCTATGGAGCCTCTTGGTTGAGATAATGACATTAATGTCTTTTTTTAAATAAAGGTGAAAATGACACTAACATAAATTGGTTTACTAAAACAATTTTTAGAAGGGGTTATACTAATTATATTTTTGTCTATAAATGCTTTTGAAAATATAAAAAGATTTCCTACATCATGATATTTTTTCTATAATTTTTAGACATTAAATAAATTAATTTAATTATGACATCATGATGATGCAACGATGACCTCATTAATGAACAGTTTAAATAAAAAGAAAAGATAATATAAAATCTAAGACGTACACTTGTCCAAAAACTATTGTATGGGAATATTTCGAAGCATTATCATATTATATTAGAAATATATCAATGTGGGACCTTAGAAATTCGAAAAATGTTTGAAAATAAAATAATAGTTTCATGATTTCCAAAAGTGCCCCTCCTCTCCTCTTATAAATGGCCCCCACCTCTACCTCATTTCACACACTCCTCAAGCCTTTGGCTCGGCCATTCCCTACCCTTTTACTCTCTCCACATCCCTATCCTCATCCTATAGAATTCTCTTTGGGCAGAATCCTTCCAAAGGAAGCCTTTAGGCTCAAATCAAAAGGAGTTACACTTTTAAAGGTAATTCATTTTCTCATGTTCATTTATTTTATTTTGCTTCTCCAACCCCCTAAAATCTTTTTATTTACTTTTTTTGTAACAACACCAGTATCTTCAATATACTATGATGTTTTTATAAGATTTATTCAAGCTACACTCTCACAAAACTACATCAAATGGTTAAAGAACATACGGTTTCCGTGGATGGTGAAATTCTACCTCCCGAAACGATGATTGTTCAATACTCATTTAACACCATCAAAAGTGGCCATTATGATGTCAATATTTTTATATATGATATATAATATGTTTATTATTTCTTTAAGATTCTGTATTTTTCATTTATGACATACCATTATTGTTTCCATTATGGGTAAACAAGATATCTTCATTTTAGGAGGTGCGGACTACTGCCCTTTGAAAGTGATTTGATTCATCAATACCATATGTGGGATGTGTAAAGGATAAAGTTAATGATATTATATATGTTATTATACTGGAATTATAATATACTCTTATATCATAATGATTCCATTCCAGAAAATACAAAATAGAAATGGAAGTAGCGTTCATGCGTACGTATGGCTTACCGTCTCCATGAAAGGTGCATTTCATTTCTTACCTCTAAATGTGAGGTAATATTATAAATACATGTATATGGTGAATATATATAAGATATATATGTTATCCAAATCATTAATATCATTCTGGATATAATGAACCTTTGACCAAATTAACAACATGTAAGTGTAAGAAGTCTATTTTTGACTTAAGAACCAAATACCGACAAAATGGACATTATTAACTTAAATGATTACATTATGTTCATAACATGGTATAAAAGGAATAATGAACATGAAAAAGGTTCTTAATCAAGTAGAGATTAATTCAAGTTTATTATTCAGGAGATTAAAGAACGGTCGGGTCAAGTCGGATACGAGGTAACGACTCTTACTCCTCTCTTTCTTTTTAAGTACACTCTTTTATGTCATTCCCTCTAAAGCTCATATTTCTTGTTATTGGGATGTTATTTTATATTACACTTACTGTAATTTTTATGTTCATGTGATGAGAGACCATATTCTCTCCCATCAATCCATTTTGGAAGTTTGGAGTGGCGCCGTTAGGCTGCCGAATTTTCGTAAGAGATCTAACCTCTCTTTTTCTTTTTAAGTACTCTCCTTTATGTCACTTCTTTTAAGCTCCTCTTTGTGATGTTGGGGGATTTTATTTTATATTCCTCTTCATGTAAACTTTATGTTGATTTGATGAGAGACCCTATTCCCTCTCATCAATCCATTTTGGATGTTTTAAGTGGCACTGTTAGGCTGCCGAGTTTTCGTAAGAGGTTTGTCATCTCACTTTTATTCCCATGAGATTTATGCTACATTTGCCACAACATCCTTTGAGTGGTGTATGTACTGCCCATTATTCTACTCTTTGTGTAATATAATTTCGTTTATGAGTATTTACATCAATGATTTATTTTCCTTCTTTCATGGGGTGTATGTTTTGAAAGATACCCAAGTCGGCAAGGGAACCTTTCACCCTCCTATTTTTTTAAAAGACTTCTTTTGTTGGGTCTTTTAATTTACATATTGTTATATTGGGATATGTTCTCAAATATCCATATTGATGTAAATTTTATGTCCACGTTATGAGATACACTTTTTATCTCTCATCAACTCATTTTTATGTGACACCGTTCGGTTGTCAAGGGAACTTCTTAACCCAATTTCGATTTCTTTGGGTTAAACATGTAGTTATTGAATATGTGATACTTTGAATATGTGTGAATGACCTTTTATAATTTTACACCTAATATCCACTTATATTTGGTGTATTCTTTTGTCACACATAATTATGTAATTGATTTATCCTTAAACCAAGGATACCGTCTGTGTATGGGACTTCGTCTCAATCTCCTATCATTGAGTCATTTTTTATACACAACCTTCTTTTATACAGTGTATAAACCCCTTTGACTTTTACGTTTATTCAAAAGGAATCTTTTTTATACGAAGCGTTTACTAAACTACAAAAGGGAATGTTTCTGTCATACGTATGCGGTGACAACGACTTCTCTGCCGCCCTCACCATTATTTAAATTTCGGCTTCCTCTACAAGCCATAAGTTTTTTTTAAAAGAAAAATAAATACTATGTTTTACTTTTATTTTATTTTGGTATTGAAAATGGTTTTAATAATATTCTTATATCAATATGTGGTATTGATATCTTGTGATTGAAAGGTGGAAATTCTAGGTTTCCTTTATGAAAGTTTAATGTGATACGATTATGTTGAGGTTCTTGGTCATTATTATGAAGACGGGTGGTTCCGTGATAGACTAAGGGCGGGTGATCCCGATATAGCTCTCCAATGCATTGGGTAACGCGAAGGAGTGAAACGTTAAGGTTTCTCCGAATTGATTTAGGCAATATACTATGATGGGTATTCCAAACGTAACCAAGAGGGTTACTCCCTACGTAAGAATGTTATGAATGCCTCAAGTTACCTTTATGTCTTATGATTTCTATGATTTATTCATGACGTGATGAGGTATGTTAAAGTGCTTATGTTTTATGGGTAAAGTATGATTTCATTCTTATGTATATATGTACCCATGTTTCCTTTCCATATTTTTATATCCCTTTCTGAGCTTTTTATGCTCATCCCATGTTTTTGAAATGTTTTTCACAGGTCAAGGGAAAGGTACATGATATGATGATAATGTCAAGGAAGTGTCAAGAAAGAATCCATGTTTTATTTTAAATATATTTCCATTGATGGGAAAGAAGAGTAATATCTTTATGTAACCAATTTGTTTATATGTGGAATGTAATGCAAGTTTTATGATCTAATTATCTAAAACTCTAAACCTGAAAAGATCCTTAACGTGTAATCTTGTAATAACTCAAGATTAAGTAAGGTTTAAGGCTGGGGCCTTATAATGGTAGATCTATAATTATACTTAAATATTTATATTTATTTCATAAATATCATATAATAATGTTAAATCTATCATTATATCTAACCCTAAGTCACGATGGTGGAAAATGAATTACATCTGTTCGCAAGGCGGTTGTTCATCGTACACACGAACAAATATTTTGTTTCCCATATGTTGATAGGGGAGATGGATATTGGTAATTAAATTAACATAATAACATCTTTATATAAAGAATATATTGAGGATATTATATAATATTGTTTTAATTTTATTTTAATGAAATGGAAGAAGACACAAAATGAAAATGATCAATTAAGGACGATACATCTTCTTCATAAATATTCCTTCTAGTTGTACCAAAATAATTCATATGATGTATTTATGATAAAAATGAATTTATAATAATTTAATGGATTTAAGGAATATTCTTGGGTATTTATATTCCCTTTCAATGGTCATTTTTTGTGTGAAAAATATAGGACAGGAGTTGGGGTGTCCATTCATAAGTTGGGGAGATGACATTCAAGCAATTTTTTTTTAAAAAAAAGTGATACCCATGTTTTTCTAATTTATACATATAAAAAATTTGTCAATATATAACCATTTAAAAGATTCATTCATAATAGTTTCATAAATTTTCATTTACTAATGATTGGGTTGAATTTTAACCATTATCCTTAAGTTTAACCCCTGATAAACATGCCTTAATAGTGATTGTGATAAATATTTTTAAACTTTTTTCAATTAAATTTGATGAAAATATTATTTGGACATATTTAATAATATAAATTTTTCTATTTACAAATAATTAACCCATATTTATAATTCTAAAAATTGAGATGTGGAATAAATCATTTTAAAATTAATCCTAAAAAAATTGTCGAATTTTTTTTTCAATAGAAATTTTTCAATGTATTTGAAATAATTATATAACAATTCAGTATGAAATTTATTCCAATTGAATATATAAGCTAAAATTTAATTTAATATAGATAATAATTCGTTAAATCAAATTAAAAATATAATGTAACTTTGTAAATAATTTAAACTAAAATGTATGGTTCATCATAAATCTCTATATAACTCTAATTATCAAAAAGTTTAATAATTTCATAAATTACTAAAAATCTCACCAAAAAATTATTTTGAAAATTAGATTTTAAAAATTAAGTTTTTTTTTCAAATAAATTTATTAAAATTTATATAAAATAAATTATTTTTATGTGCATAAAGCATGACTAAACGACCTTCTCCAAAAATACAATTCTTCAGAAATATACACTTATTTAATATCATTACTATTGTATTCATAAGCAATGGATAACCATATAATTTAATTTATAAATTTGTAAACGATATAATTTTTTTAATTTATCTATTCATATTCATACACAACAACATAACATCTTTGTTATGATTTTAATGTTTAAATACATTTATTTTATTAGAGGATCAGGTTTTGTTGAAACCTTGTGTTATGTGAATCCTATGCTACATAAGATATTGAATTTATTTAAAATAAAATATTTTGTAAATCCATTTGGTGTTTAATTCTCTTATAATATTTGTTTTACTTTACATGTAGGATTTCTAACATGTTATTCCTCTTTTAAAATCATTGGGTATTACATCTTATGATGAAAATTTTTATGCCTAATGTTTTTATTCAGGGTATCATACTTTTCAATTATATATATGAACATGTAAACATGATACAGATTATATAATGGTTAGATACCCATTATATCTATGAATATGGGTAATCCTAATATCAATTATAAAAAGGAGGAACCACATTGTATCTCTTGGATACATTACGTAATGTTCTTTGTCTTATATAGAAAAAAGGATCGAGTTACCAATTAGGTTTGTAATTTGGATTTAACTAGTGTCAAGAAATTTCTAACATGGGTTTTAGAAGGGTTAGGAATATAAAACACCAAGATTCCTAAAATGGGTTTTAATTTTATTTCTATGATATTATTGTTTTATTTTAGAAAAAAGTTTTTAATTTAATGTTGAAACGATTTATTTCATAATCTCAATGACTAGTCTTATAATGGTTTGTTTTTTATTTGTTTTTATATTTTACATTAAACTAATATATATATATATATTGTGTACCTTAATATGATTTTTGTTCTCATACCATGTTTTAAGATGTTTTTTATATATTTTAAATATGGTTAAGTATAAGGAAGAAGGCAAATTTAATGTCATGTTGAATCTTTATGAACAGAAAACATGTTTCTTTTTATATGATTTAAATTCTTATAAAATACATACTCATCAGAAGTGTATTATTTGTAATGTATTATTTGTTATATATGATTTAAAACTGAATTATGTCATACGATAAACCTAAAAGATCCTCTCAATACCAAAAAATGGGTTCTTAAATAAAAAAAATCAATATGATATATTATTTTAAAGAAATTACCAAAATTAATTAACAATAAATATAATTTGTAACTATTACATGTTACTAAAAAATCATGAATAAATAAATCATTTTCGAACATTCGATATTCATAAAATATATTAACAACATAATATATTTAAAAATAACCAATTGGTATAAAAGATGATAATAAGTAATCAACATCATTATAGAAAAATAATCATTTATAATTAACTCAATTCAAATCTATTTATTTAATAAATAAATCTAATTAATTAAATGTTTCTGAAAATTTAAAATAAAAGTATGCATAGAATATATTTTATATAATTTAATCCATCAAATAAAATTTTAAAAATCACCTTTAATTATTATGGAATGATATTAATGTTAGGACCCAAGATAGTTAAAAAATGAAACATCTTTATTTTAATTTACTCAATGATAATGTTTTGATAAAAATATACCATCATATATTTTCTAACAAATTATAATACAATTCAATAATATTCTTAAAAATTATATCGTAAATGAATTATTCATATTAATAACTAATAATAAAATAATTTAATTATAGTGTTTAATTTATTTAGGTAAATAAAGAATAAAAAAAATATAAATATTTTTAATCTTATAAAAATGATGGAATAAATAATCAATGAAAAATATATTAGTTAAAATAATTTATAAAGGAACTAAATAATTATAAAACTCATTATAAACATTCTAAAATCACATTTTAAAAAATTACTGACCGTGATATTAATGACCCAGAAATTTTAAGGAAATAATTTTCTTAAATTCGTTGGAATATTATGAGTCCACAGTTTCTGATGGCACCTGATTCTGAGGCCCTGTGTGCCCAGAATCAATTTCTAAATTTTTGTTCGGGTACGTTTAGTAAACGTATGTACGAGTTTTTCTATATTTTGAATCGGTGTTCGGAATTGAAATCTGAGGACACCGATGAACTCGCAGCGCCGGTATTCTCTTAAGGGGACATTTACCGCAGTTGCGTTTTATGCTGGTTGAAAGTTAATTTTGGGATTTTTATTAAACTAAATAAAATTTATGTGTTATATAAATTTTATAAAGGTGGAGGAAGAATCCACCGAAGGGAGGTTGGAGGTGGGGCCCAGACCCCATATTACCTCCCATGGGAGGATAATGTGTGGTGGGGACACACGGGAACCTAACCCCCCTTTTAACACCTTAACCCTTTGGACACCCACAATAAGGGGAGCCTTTCCACTTCCCCCTCATTATGTTTCCAACTCAAGGATAATTAATGCCTTTATAAATTATTTTGAGGTGTCATTTGAATTAATTTGAAATTCATGGAATCCTTATATTTTTGAGGGAAGCGTATTGTTATTTTGGCTTAGAAAATTTTTGTGGGGGGACTAGGGAGAATACTCTTGGGGTGGAATTTCATTCTCCAATGAAGAACATATTTCTTCAATGAAGAACATCTCTGACAAAGAATGAAAAGAACCTCTCCAATGATGCTTCTGATTTGGACGCACCCTGACATCAACGGAATCGACGTTCGTATTCTGTGGCGCCCAAACTCTACGATGCTCGTCTTCCACGGCTCGTCGATGTGCAACATCATATACGAGGTAGGGTTTTTGAATAATTTGTGTGAATAAATTATCTCGTTCTTGTCGAATCCTTTGGGATGTCTTCAGCCAACAGTTATCAACAAACTTGGAGGGCTCGGGCCAAACGAACACAGCCTGATGACCCTCCGTTCATCCTCGTTTTTATCCGTGATGGAGGCGGAGATGGAAAAGTTGGCGTCAACCAGAGATGACGACGAACGAAGGTGGCGACGGCAACGGAGACCATGCGCCGACCCGTTAGAGGACCATGGCGTTGGGTGCCATAAAGAGAAGGGAATATTGTGGCCGTAACCGGGCCGCTTGGCCGAAGAAGGACCGGTCAGGATGGAGAACCGTGACACCCCCTTGGTGCCGCACTGCGGAGAACCGGGGCCCGCTTCCATGGGCTGCTTCGGTTGGAGAACCGGACGGTAGGCGGCCGACCGAGTTTATGAAGGTCGTGCCAGCCAAATGAGCCATGTGGGAGAATAGGGGACCGCATGTGCGGGCTGCTCGCACCAGGGAAGGCCGGCCGGCTTCGGCCGGCCTGGAAGAAGGAGTGATTCCACTTGGTGCTTCCGTTTCATAAAAATCGGGGGTCGAGGCCAGCCGCGGGACGACTCCTCAGATGGGTCAAACCCGCCGAACTGGGTTGGGCCATCCCGACAGCTCACTGGGCTTGACGGGCCAAGCCAGTTTCACTTAAACACGAATCTCTTCAAGAATGTGTTTCTAAACGATGCACCGTTTGCGGCACTAGGAACCTTGGGATGATGCGGTACTTTTTCGATACTCCAAGTGAGTTTTGGACAAATTTGGAAAATGGCTGGGTATGGAACAAGCATAATTCAAACCGGGCATCGGGAACAGAAAAGCCAATAACTCTTAGACCGGGTGTCCGATTTACGCGTCATCTGTGGAGTTGGGTTCCTTTTGATGAGACCTAAATTTGGGGTACATAAACTCTGGACTTTGTGATGGTTGATGTAACGACCCCTTTTCTCAAGGAGTGGACCCTCCCGGAATCGAGCGTGCTGTGTGTGGGAACACTAGAGCTGGCTGCGTTTGAGACAACTACTTTACATGAATCCTTCGTGGGTTTCAAAGTGATGACTACTATACTGGGATCCTCTGTGGATTTTACAGCGATGACAAATGTTCTTGAATCTTGTGTGGGTCCGATAGTTTGACCTATGTACTTGTATCATGTGTGGGTCTGACAGAGTTGCTGGTCTTGTATCCTGTGTGGGTCTGACAGCTTAGCTGATCTTGTGTTCTGTGTGGTTTCGAAAGCTTAGATGAATCAGTGACTACATCTGATCATCTCTATTACTCTTGAGATAGTTGTTCTTGTATCCTATGTGGTTCTTATAGCTTAGCTGGTTTGGTATCCTATGTGGGTCTGACAACTTAGATGAATTAGTGACTACATCTGATCATCTCTATTACTCTTGAGATAGCTGGTCTTGTATCCTGTGTGGGTCTGACAGATTTGCTGGCCTTGTATCCTTTGTGTTTCCGGTAGCTTAGATGAATCCGTGACTATAAGTGATCAACTATATGTATCTACTATTTTGGATTACCTGTTTGAGAAGAGTCTTGACATTCAATCATTATCATCGACGTGATTGAAACTAAATCATGTGTGGACTGTATTGTGTTTGGGCTCAATAGTTGGAGCCAAATTGAGATTGATAACTTAGATATATGTATGGGCATATACCTAAGTTTGGTTGTTTGATGCATTGTGTTGTATCTTTCTTCTTTTTTTATCCATAATGTATATTGTGAGACCTCATAGGTCTCAGGGTCTCTACTGAGTATCATTATACTCACCCTTGAATGGGCTATTCATGCACCTCGTTGTGTTGGATACAGACAACAGACAATATTGATGGAGGCTGAGAGCGATCCAGGACCAGACGATACACAGAGGTGGACCACACGGCGAGATAGTACACAGAGCATACTGATATACGTGGAGTGCAGAGTTGGACATATGTACATACCCTTCAGGTAGGATACACGGTGAACATTCCAAGAGCTTATCTTTTTAGTCGTTGTCCATTTTTCAACTATACATTCTATCTGTTGTACATGTACTTTACTGTTGGGATTGTATTTCTGGCCCCTTTACATTCAACACTACTTTCTGTATACAATATCCACATAGTGTTTACATCCTATTACATACTCTATAGTGTTTGTTTACATTCATAAAGGAAACACCTTCCCTGCTTAGGGATTTATTCCTTTGGAGCTAGTCGTCATCCACTGGCCTATGGATGGCAGGCTTGGGGTAGTCACGACACATGCCCTGAGGATGGGTCATGTCAAATTGGTAACAGAGGAGTCGGTTCTACCGCAGAACTGAGAACTCTGATAATTATTTCGGGGAAGAAATAGTCTTATGATTATTGAGTGTGGTTTCTAGTCCAGGGAGTCATGTGTTGGTGCGGCGACTAACGTATCAGGACACCAGGACCCTGACCTCTGATTTCCGACTCAGTGCACGAAAACACTTATTGCGTGTGTGTTTCTTTTGAAGAGTTTCATTTGTGGTCTAATTGAGTCATCTCACAAGGTATAACTTAATGACGGTGGTTCAACACATCTATATCAGGATTCCACCGTGAAGACAGTCATCTAGGGTTTCCGAGAGCGAGTACATGATGACGGCCCATCGAGCGACGAGGCTCTGGTGCAGGTCCCTCTTACTATGTTGGCACCTTCGGGTGGTTTATCAGCGGCACCACCACCCATTGGGCAGAAGATGCCACCAACCATACTAGCAGACAGTGCACACCGACAAAGTTTGTTACCCGAGTTACAGTAGTAGAGGACTCGATGGAGGCGATTACTAGAGTTTTCTTCCAATTTGGGACACTAGTAGAGCAGATGTTGACCATAGATACTAATTTTTTTTTTCTGTGAGTGACCATGAGGATGGTCCGCGTAATGATGACATTTTGGAAAATGGACCATTTTTCGAGATGGTATCTTCGGTCAGTGTGCCAACTATATAATTTCCCATCAGTCAGCAGACACTACCGGCCATACCAGTAGAGGAAACATGTAGGCTGAGATCCTTAAATGTGTTTCAGCACTGGATATCCCTCATGTTCTAAGGTGAGCCTGACCCATAGGCGGATGAGGATTGGCATAAGGAGGTGTCTTTGTGTTTTCTAGAGGATATACATCTTCATCAGGATGATGTGTCGGTAGTTGGGTATTCATCAAGGCATACAGACCATTCCTGGTACTCAATGAATACGATGCAAAAAATTCTTTAGAGCTCAATCCTCTGAACGAGGTGTGTATAAGGACATTTGAGCTAGCACTTTTTCCTCTATGCATTCCTACTTATGTTAGGGTGTTAGAGAGAATATTTGTGGTTGAACATTCATTGGCAAAGTGAATAAAGCCCATTAATGTTAACAGTTGGAAGGCATGAAACTAGTGTCAGTCTTAGAGACGTTAGCATGTAAAATCTTTCGGGAACAGGAAGTTTTAAGGATAGACGAATCTTCATGGAAGCTGACATAGAAGAAGAGCTAGGAGAGCATCAAGAGGTGGTGAACAAATCTACATGATACAACAACTCTCCTTTATAGTCCCTTCTAGGCTCGTGGAGCTGGAGGTTAGGGGAAGAGAGTAGCTGCATGTTGTCAAGGAGTGTGACCCAAGGGCTCTATGAATGATTTTTGGTATGGTCTTTCCATACTACTAGATGTCTTATCAATAGGCATAGGTATCCATCATTCCTTTCTTCCACGAATCTTTTCCCAGACATAGAGTTTCCGGTTAATCCATTGACTTAATCCCCACGTCTGGAGATACCATTGGGAGGAGGCTCGATAATCACACTTATGCCGATGGTGTGATCTGACCCTTGAGGTGATAGTTTTGGTTGGAACATCTAGGTGGCAGTGTCGAGGCCTTACGATGTTAGATTAGGTATGGACTAGGTAACCGCAGTTCATAAACAGATTGACTGTACTAGGAAAAAAGGTAGTGGTTTATCCACAATGTTGGGAATGGGTGTTCCTTGGTCAGTGAAATGGAAAACTCAGGCATGAACCTGATGGGTTTTCTGAAGGTGGGGAGCACTTCATGCTCTTCAGAGGACGTACCATGGTATCAGTTGCATTACAGGAGGAGTTCTTGAGAGATTTTTACAATTCCCCTCTAGCATCACATCGAGGAGTGGTTAAGATGTATCAGGACCTCAGACGACAACAGTAGTGGCCAGGTATGAAGAAATATTTAGCAGAGTTTTTCTCTCGATGCCTAACTTGTCAGCATGTGAAGGCAGAGCACCAGGTACTAGTAGGCTTTGTACAACCCTTTTAGGTCCTTGTGTGTATGTGGGATGGAATATCTATGGATTTCGTGATGGGGCTTCCATGTAAATCCATAGGGCATGACTCTATCTAGGTGATTGTTGACCGGCTCACCAAGTCGTCCCACTTCCTACTGATAAGAGGTCAGGCTTAGTATAGAGCATGGGATGCCTCTACATTCAAGATATTGTACAACTTCATAGTGTTCCATCGAGGATTGTCTCCGATCGAGAAGCTCGTTTAACATCCTGTTTATGGAAGGGGTTGCAGGAGGCTTTCAGGACGTAGCTTCTCTTGAGCACTACCTTCCATCTTCCGATGGATGTTCAGACTGAGATGACCATTCTGACTCTTGAGAACATGCTCTGTTCATGTGTCATCGTCTTTTTTCACAGCTGGGAGGATCACTAAACCTAGGTGGAGTTTGCATACAACAACAACTACCACACCACCATCGGGATGGCCCCTTACGAGGCACTATACGGACGACCTTTCAGATCAACTCTATGTTGGACAGACACTGGGGAGTCAGCACTTGTAAGACCAGAGATGGTGCAGGCTACATCGGAGAAGGTGCTGATAATCCAGTAGAAGATGAAGACTGCATAGAGCAGACACATGTCCTATGATTATAGGAGACGGAGACCACTAGAGTTCAATGATGGTGACCACGTCTTCCTACAGGTCTCACCTCGATGAGGTCGACATATATTTGGTTGTGACATAATGTTATCTCAGTGATTTACCGGGCCATTCCAGGTCCAATGTAGGGTAGGCGAGGTGGAATACCACATGGAACATCCACCTCAGTTGCACCAGGTGTATGAAGTCTTCTAGGTATCTCAGATGAGGAGATATGTGCATGACCCGACCCACATCATCGATCACGGAGATCTGGACATCGATGACGAGGTGACTTTCACGGAGGTCCCTGTCGAGATCAATGATCGATAGGAGCATGTCCTACGTGGATGGTCGATTCTTCTGGTGCACATTCGCTGGTAGCAAGGGAACCTCCAGGGGAGCACAATGTAGTGGGAGGTTCAGATTCAAGCTCAGTACCCCATTTGTTTCCCTAGTGTGTGTTGTAGCTTTATGGAGAGGTAATGCCCGGAGGTGGGGGTAATTTAATGACCCGAAAATTTCAAGGAAATTGTTTCTTAAATTTTTTAATATTACGAGCTCACAGTTTCTGATGGCACCTGATTCCGAGGCCCGGTGTGCCCGGGATCAATTTCAGAAGTTTTTTTCGGGTAAGTTCATTAAAAGTTCATTCTGGTATTTCTAACTTTTGAATCGGTGCTCGAAATTGAAATATGAGGAAAATGATGAACTCGCAGGATCAGTATTCTCTTAAGGGGACATTTACAGCAGTTTTGTTTTATGGAGTTTGAATGTTAATTTTGATATTTTTATTATACTAAATAAAATTTATGTGTCATATATATTTTATAACGGTGGTGGTTAAATCCATCAATGGGAGGTTGGAGGTGGTGCCCACACCCCACATAACCTCCCATGGGAGGATAATGTGTGGTGGGGCCACACGATCACCTAACCCCCCTTTTAACCACTTAAACCACTGGACTCCCACATTATGTGGAGCCGTTCCACTTCCCACCCATTATGTTGCCAACTCAAGGATAATTAATGTCATTATTAATTATTTTGATATGTCATTTTAATTAATTTGTAATACATATAAAGTTTATATTTTTGGGTGCATCCTATTGTTAGATTAGCTTGGAAAATATTTGTGGCGGGGGGGGGGGACTTGGGAGAAAAATCATTGGTGTGGAATTTCATTCTCCAAAAATGAACACCGTTCATCAATGAAAAACATCTCCGATTAATAACGTGAAAAAATTCTCCAAAGACGCTTCCTCTTCGGACGAACCCCAACGTCAATCAAATCAAAGTTCGTATTCCGTGGAGACTGACCACCGCAACCCTAGTCTTCTGTGTCTCGCCGACGTGCAACATCATATATGAGGTAGGGGTTTTGAATAATTTTAAGTGAATAAATAATCTTGTCCATGTCAAATCCTATGGGATGTCTTCAGCAAACTGTTATCGCCTAACGTGGAGGTGGCATGCCAAATGAACATGGCCAATGACCCCCGACGATCCTTGTTTTTATTTGTGATGGATGCAGAGATAGAAAATGTGGTGGCGAACAGAGTTGACGATGACCGAAGGAGGCGGCAGTAACGGAGGCAGTGCACCGAACCATTAGAGGACTGTAACATCATGTTCCTTGAAGAGAGGGGAAGACCGTGACCGCAAACGAGCCGCTTGGTTGAAGAAAGACCAGCCGGTCCGGAGAACCAAGATTCACCCTTGGTGCCGCGCTATCGAGAACCGTGTCCCGTATCTGCAGGCCGCTTCGGCGGGCGAACCGACCGGCAGGTGGCTGGCCATGTTGAGGAAGACCGCAGCACCCAAAGGTGTTGCATGGTAGAAAAACGACCTGACTATGCGGGCTGATCATGCCGAGGAAGACCATCCATCATTGGCCGGCATGGCAGGATGGGCGGCGCCGCTTTTTAAGAAAAACCAGGGGTCGCACCCCCCCCCCCTCTGCAGGGCCAGCTGGCCGAGCCGTGACCCTCTGCGGGCTGGGCCGCCCCTGCCGTCGGGCCTGGTCGCACCTCCCATTGTGCCCGGACATGCCCCTCCGGGCCGGGCCACGTTCCCCTAGGCTGGGTCGACTCCTCAGCTCGGTCAAACCTGCTAAACTGTGTCGGTCAAACCCTCCAGCTCACTGGGCTTGACAGGTCGGGCATGTTTCCCTTAAACACGAATATCTTCAAGACCGAGTGTTCGACTGACGCACCATCTGTGGCACTAAGATACTTATGACGAGTCGTTCCTTTTGCGATAATCTAAGTCAGTTTTGGCAAACTTTGGAAACTTTCTGCTCTATAACGAGCATAAATCCAACCGGGCCACTAGAATGGAAAAATCCAATAACTCTTAGGATGGGCGTCTTATTGACGCGCCGTCTGAAGTGTTGGGTTCCTTTTGATGAGATGGAACTTCAGGGTACATCAACTCGAGACTTAATGATAGTTTATGTATTGAACCCTTTGCTCGAGGAGCGGACCCTCCCGGAATCGAGCGTGTTGTGTGTGGGAAACCTAGAGCGGGCTGTGCTTCTGACGAATACTGTACTAGAATCCTCTGTGGGTTCGACATTGATGAATACTATACTGGGATCCTCCATGGGTTCGAAAAAAATGACTATTTTTCTTTTATACTGTGTGGGTCTGAACGTTTGAAATCTATACATGTATCATGTGTGGGTCCGACAGTGTAGCGGGTCTTGTATACTTTGTGGGTCTCACAGCTTAGCTGGTCTTGTATCCTGTGTGGGTCTGACAACTTAGATGAATTAGTTACAATATATGATCATCTCTATTACTCTCAAGATAACTGATCTTGTATCATGTGTAGGTCCAACAGCATAGCTGGTCTTGTATCCTGTGTGGATCTGAAAACTTAGATGAATTAGTGACTACATCAGATCATCTCTATTACTCTCGAGATAACTGATCTTGTATTTTGTGTCGGTCCGACAGCTTAGCTGGTCTTGTATCCTGTTTGGGTCTGACAGCATAGATGAATCAGTGACTACATCGGATCAACTATATCTCTCTACTATTGTGGCATACGTGTGTGAGCTAAGTCTTTACATTCAATCATTATCATCAAAGTGATTGACACTACTAATTGTGTGGACTGGATTGTTCTCGAGCTCGGGAGTTGGAGACGAACTGAAATTGATAACATAGGTTTATATATGGGCATATACCTAAGTATGGTTTGTTGATACTTTGTATTGTATCTTTCTTCTTTTGCTTATCCTTAGTGGATATTGTGAGACCTCGCAGGTCTCGGGGTCCTTAAAGAGTTTAGTTATAATCTCCCCTACACTGGATATGCCTTCACCACATTGTGTTGGATACAGATAACAGACAATGTTGACGGAGGCCGAGAGAGAGCCCAGACCGGACGGTTCCCGGAGTTAGACCACACGACAAGGCGGTACACGGAGCAGAACAAAAGACGTTTAGTGTAGTCGTGAACATATGTACCTACCCATCATGTAGGATACTCATTGGACATACCAGGAGATTCCCTTTTTAGTTTTTGTCCCTTTTTCAGTTGTACTTTCTTTCTATTGTACATGTACATTACTGTTGGGCTTGTATTTCCGCCCCCATTACATTGAGCACTGCTTTCTGTATATAGTATTTATTTAGAGTTTAATTCCTATTGCATACTCTATTTTGTTTGATTACTTTGATAAAGGCAATGCCTTACCAGCATAGGGATTTTCACTTTTGGTGCAAGTCTCCAACCCCTGGCCTATGGAAGGCGGGTTTGGGGTAGTCACGACATGGGCCCTGGGGATGGGTCATGACACTGATGATATAAGACTTCACCAGATCATTAGTTTTATATATATTTATTAAAAAATTAAATAATAACCCTAATAAATCCAATTTAGTTATAATAACCCTAAATTCCAAAAAAAAATCCACCACCATAGTGTGGTTTTTGTTGGGTTCTTCATTTTATTTCATGTGAACATATTTAATGGAAAATTATTAAAAAATTATAGGTGACATTTTCATTATAAAATTTTTAATATTGATCCATTGAAAATTAATTTTATAAATTACCCTTGAATTCTTGACTCATCATGAATCAACAATTATAAATATGGTTTATGTTGACCATGGTTGGGGCCTTTCTTTGTTTTTTGAATGAAGGGAATCATGAATTTCACCACATCATGGTTGTTACAATGGTCATCCATCCTTAACTTCAAAAATCCTTATCTAACATGTTTTTTGAACTCCATATAATATTTCAACTAAATGTATAATTTTAACTAATCAAACATAATATCCATGATATTTTTATAATAATCTGTTTCATGGTTTCCATTATTTAAATTCAATTTATTATATTTTTCTATTACATTTTGAAACCACTATAAACCATTAATAATAAAAAAAAATAACTACTATACATAACAAACAACTCTTAAAATAATAATATCAAGAAAAGTTTAAAATTTTCTCCTATATAATCTATTTTCCCTCATGAAAAAATATATAAATACAAATTCCAATGATTGTTTTACATAATAGTATAAATTCATAATAAATCCTTCGAATTGGGAATAAATTTATAACTAAAAAATACAGTTATAAATTTATCTTGAGTTAGTAATTTTTTTCTCCTTTTGGAATTCAATTTCCTATATTTCACCTCTTTTAAATTATGAAAATTTACCCTATGGATTGAAATTATCAATTATAGAACACCATGTTTTGTTAATTCAATCTAAACTCATGATGTTCATTTTAGTCACATGAATGATTTTTAATTTGGTTTTAAACATTACCACATATTTTTTGAGTTGATTATAAATAATACAAAAATAATTTATATATTATAATATAAATTAAAATGGTTTTTCCTAGTGTAATTATAATAATTTATTGGATAAATTGACATTTCTAGTAAAATTTAATTTCATGAATTAATTATGTATCAATTTAATAAATTAATTTTAAGATCATTATCACCATATTTAATCTCTAAAAACTATTAATATTATCTACTAGATAAAAATATAATAAATTTAATGGTTTTATAATGTATAAGATTGTATTTAAACAGGAAATTTATAGTTTTTAATTAAAGGATGTTGGATAAAAAATATTGTAGGTGAATATAAATATATAAAAAATCAATCATTTAGTAGTTTATATAATATTGCATTAAAAAAAATATACCACATGAAACTATATAAAATCATCTCCTATTATATGATTCTCTATGTTGATGAACATATATCAATGTAATATTAATGTTTAATAATAGTATTGTGATTGATGAATTGAGAAAAATCATATAGAGAAAACTCGACCTATCACAACCCATATTTTATTAAACTTCAATTCATGATTTATTACATAATAAAAAAGATAACACTACCCTTGAATATCACGATGTGGAGTGTATTTGTGAAATTAAGTACATATAAATGTAACTATAATCATGTGTAGAAAACAAAATATTAAAACACAGAAACATGCCCTTATTTTCATTGGATCTTCTAAAACTACATTGAAGAACATTGGGACATAGATAATAAATTAGTGAGATATAAATATGATTAAGTGAATAAATATAACATTCAATAACGTAAATAATTATATGTGATTCAAGAGGAAAGCAAATGTAAAATAATAGGGGTCATATTTATAATACATAACAATGAGGTATGATATAACATGATAACATAAAGGAAACATAGGAATGTGAAATCAAAATAATACATGACATCATTAACATAAGTAAAAGATTAAATACATGACATAATTACATAGTGTGCTTATTATAACCTCTCATTGACCATAAAAGTAATATCATCAAATAAACATATTACCCAATTAATTGGAGGGGTATATTATTCTAGGACCACCTGTCAGATTCAAATTACGTACATGCATATGTGTGATATAGAGATCATTAAACCTAGTATAATATTTCATTATATATAATCACACAATTAATGATTATGGGATACATACAAGTAATTCACTAGTAAATTAAGGATAAAATCATCTAGGTGAATACAATTGAGTGGAAACGGGATGGGTATTCACTACACAAATTATCGGAATGAAAAATCATTGATATTTTTGGCAACATAAAGGGTGTACATAAAGGTTTAAATAAGGCTTGAATGATTTAAAAATGGGTATATAATTACTGGGTGATCATAAATATTGTAAAATAATTTTTTCAAAAAATAAATAAACAAGATAAATTGGAAATCAAAATCTATGACAAAATGTTGGTTCGTGAATAATAAAGAGAGGGAGAGATTCCATTATCATGGGACAGAGATTCAAAAATATTTGGAGGAGATTTCTAAGAGAATTGGTGAACCCCGATAGGTCTCTAGATATAAACATGAAGAGTTAATTCAGAATGTCTATGTTTTTTAGAGAAAATGATTTGTTGGATGGGTGGGATTATATTGAAAATGAGAGGATAATTCATTATTTATCTCCAAACATTTATGTTAGAATATATATGATAATGTATACAAAACATAAATCATTCCATTATTGTATGCCCATTATTCCTTACAAGGATGTTTGTTTAAATTATTTTATAAGGCTAATACCATAAGTCATTTAAATAATACCCTAGGTGATGTGGAGGTGTGTCATGTTTATAAAGAATTGATTTTTAAATCATAAAATATTATATAATTTTGGAGTATTTCTAATTTATATATAGAATTAATCATGTTACTTTATAAACACATTATTTAATAAGATAAATATATATATTTTCATTGAAACCTTTAATGGAATATGTTACATCACTTTTATTCATTATTATTTCCAAATATTTATAACATATTTAAATTTTATCCAAAAATTTCACTATATTAAAAAATTTGTGTACAAAACCTATGGATAATTTTTAACTAAGGATTTAAAATATAACTATTATTTTTTGAATATAAATATATTAGTATTAGTATTTAATGTTTTAATTAAAAATACTCATTTATTGAAAAATATGTGTTTTTTAAAATAATGATTTTTCATACAAATATAAAAATTAAATAATAATTCATTAAATATTATAATAATATATATTTAATTAATATTATTTAATAATAATTTATTAAATTATTATTTTTTTCAACAATATTATTGAAAATCATGAAAATCTGTGTCTTCCTTGAAAATAAATAATTCCAAAAATTCAATTTATTTTCTATTGCATCAAAAACTAATGATTATAAAACATATTATATTCTCATTAAAAAGTAACAATAAAATACAAATATTATAACCATTTTGTTATAAACAAGAAATAATAAATAGAGAGTGTTAGGGTCTAGATGCTTGGCACATTATTACACAAGTGAATTTCCTATGGTTAAGTTGTCTTCTGGATAGATTTCCCTAGAATGATTTAGAAAACATAGATTTCAACTTGATATCTATGACAATGATTATATCTCATAAAAATATTTGATCTATATCTAATTATTCAATATCATCTTGGGATTGGTCAAGGGGAAATCCTTTTGATGTTATCTCTCATAAAACCTTTTATAAATGGCCTTCATAGTGTATGATCCTACTAGTTGGCACCATTGCTTCTTTCATCTTTGTGAAATATAATTTATCGTAACCCTTATTGTAATTGTATTAATGGTTATTTTACAATGAATATATTATCAATAATTTAATTGTTAAATGTAATCTATATTGGATAGATCATATAATAGTCCAAAATTAACCAAAGTAGTGCATCTATTTTCTGTAACATCATTTTACAATAAATAATTCACTCATTTGAAAATTAATAATTTCATTTATAAATTTTTGGGTCACTGCATCATTCCCACTTTAAAAATTTAATCTCAAAATTTATAGTTCATACAAAAAATATGATGATGGTACATTTATTTCATCTACTCTTCTAGTTCCCATGTTACTTATACAAACATTTAGTTATTCCACAATACTATTACAATGTGAGTAGTCTTATTTTGTGTATATATGTCCAAGAATTCTAAGATCTTCACATACTAGGCCACATATGAAATGTCATCGTAACACCAAATATTTTGTGAATTATTTCTGAATTAATTTAATCGTTTGATGTTTAAAATTTCATGAAACTCTGAAAATATTTGTATTATTATTAATTAAGTAATTAAAACATTAATATCATGTGGAACTGACTCGAAAAATGTTATATGGAACCCACTCTGTGTACATTACACACAACCATGACTAGGTGTAAGATACACACAACACTAATGTTTCTACAAAACATTATTTTAAATTTATAATTATTCAAATGAGATAAATATAACATATCTATTAAATATAGTAATATTGATATTAATAAATACTTTTCAAATATTTTTTATGATGAATTTTATAAATAAAACATGTTGATAATATTTGGTAAAGAAAGTGTATGTTTAAAAAAAAAATCATATACACTGCTATTCTTATCCTTCTATAGAAATTAATAAAATTATTTTTAGACAATTCTGGAAATTTAATATGATAAAATATAATCTATTTAAAAAATTAACATTCCATAATTATATTTTGTTTATTTTTTTCATTTTTATGAGGACATTGATTTTTGGGGAATAGGGAAAATTCCCCTATTTCAGTTAATAACTCATTTTTTGTTTAAATTATTATTAATGATGAATAATACATTAAATTGGGTTTATGGTCACATTAAATTAATTATACATATATTAATACCATTGAAATAATTATAATAAATTTCACTTTGAAATTAAATATAAATATTTATAATCTTTAAAAAAATATTGGACTTTATACCCCTGTTATTTCATCACGTATGTGGGATTTGTATTAATCATAATTTTTCTACTGCTGTGATTTGAATTTAAAAAATGGACATAAAACATTTCAATCAGTATAATATTTATATTTTAAATATATAATGTTTATTTTTCACCAAAATGATTAATAAAATTGATTAAAATTAATCAGATCATGTGTGTTCTAATTAAGCTCAATTAGGGACTAAAACATATTATTAAGATCCCAAATTACCTTTACACTTGTCCAAAAATGATTTTATAGATATATTTAGAAGATAAACCTTACATTTATGATTTATGTCTATTTGTTGTGTCTTTGTTTAGGTAATAACATATGTACACCTAACATGTTCTCAAAAATTTCACGTGAGTCCATTTTCAACATATAAAGGACCATAACCACTATAAATTATTCACATCTACAAATCATCATATATTAGGATGATTATTTTCCATTAAAATTATAAACTTCCCTCTCTTCCTCTAGTAATCCTCTCCTTGGGAATATTGAAATATAAGGAATCCTTTTGGCAAAAACATAAGGGAGTTACCAGATTAAGAGGTAACCCATTCTCTCAAGATCAATATTTTATTTTCCTTATACAACCACTCAAATATCATTATTCCATTCTTGTATACCAAAAAACTTATCATCGATATACTCTAATTTTTTATTCAATGGTTTTGACCTACACTTACACTCATTTCCATCTATTGGGTAATAATCATATTGTTTTTCTGTACGGTGAAATACAGCCTCACTAAATGATTGTTGTTCGTTTTTTACTTTACCGCCGCTCATGGAGGAAATTATGATAGAAAATATATTAATATATATATTATATGTTATATTTATTATTTATTTAATATGATTAATTTTTTTGACAACACATATTTTTTATTTTCCATTTTGGAATAATATGATAATTTCATTTGAGGAAGTGTGGACCACAACCCCTTAATGTGATATGATTCATTAATACACAATATGTATTGTATTTAGTATGGTTTTAGTGAATCAATATGACATATATGATATCATGAATCTAATTTAATAATGATATATATATATTACTTTTATATTCATTCAATAAGACAATTAAACAGATACAACGTTCATGTGTACATAAGACCTACCGTCTCCAAGAAAGGTATTTTCCTTTTCATAAATATATTTTCTATTGATAATTATAATACACATATAATATATATACATGACATTTCTATCATTATTTATATTCATTAAATCATTATATAAGTATATCGAAAAAAATATGACAAATTAATAGAGTATTACCCAACGTGGTTCCTTAACATGAAATTGCTAACAAGATGATAATATAAAGTCATATTATATCTATATACAATATAAAATATAAAAATATTTTTCTTAAAAAGATGTATAATAATTTTTTTATAGGTGGTTTGATTGAGTTTTATGAGTGTAATGAAACAATGTAAGGGGATTTCATCTCTCTTTTTATTTATGTGAGATTCATGCTTTATTACCTACTAATTCCTTTTTACTGTTGTGTACATCTAACATGTAATTATTATATTATTTTTATAAATAAATTTATAGGAGTTTAAATATCTAGTTTAGGACATTTCTTTCCTGGTATTTATGTTTCAAAAGTTTCCAAATATGTGAAATAATATTGTCTCATCATTCCTTCTTCGAGACCCAGTCTTGGATATACACCTATATCATCCCATTATGTGTATGTACATACATTTAATGTTTATATATTGAATATAATTGTTTTTAAGATATTTTTATCTTCATTTAATTTCATCATTCTACAAGT
This sequence comes from Viscum album, assembly GCA_963277665.1. Lineage (NCBI taxonomy): Eukaryota > Viridiplantae > Streptophyta > Magnoliopsida > Santalales > Viscaceae > Viscum > Viscum album. The sequence goes on from OY728143.1 coordinate 39,927,469, forward strand.
GGGGTATGGTTCAAAGTTATGAAGTGGTAGGAATTTATTAAAACAATCTCATCGATATTAAAGATTGTTTTTCATTATACTTAATTTGATAAAATATTATGATCTTTATCATAAGAAAATTATTAAATAATCTTATTATATCGATAAAAATGATATATTAATTCGTTGGTACCACTTATTCCACTCTTTGGTATATAAGTTATTTAAGAAAGTGTTCTAAAGAAAGCCAAAATTTTCCCTCTCTTCAGCCAGAAATTTGTGTTCCTTTAAAATCATATTTTTCAAAAAAAAATGATATTTAACAAATATCCTATGATAATTAAAATAATAATTTACCTTTTTTATTTTAGCAATTTTTTAATGAATCTTCTTGTCGCTTTCTAAATGAGGCATTCATAACAATTTTTCCATGAAAATTGAATGTTCATTTTTACTCATATAACATGTAGTGATTTATATATCTTCAATCATTTGATTATTTATTTTCATGATTAATGGATAATATTTTAGAAATTATTTTTTAAAATATATATTAATGTAAATGTTTTTCATAATGTTTTGAATCACCTTTTATAAATTTCATGGTATTCTTTTGAAAACATTTTCAACATCCATTTATATGTTTTCAATGAAAATCATATTAAAAATATTTTCAATCATTTTTTAATAATTTTTTCTAGAAAAAGTGTTTTAAAAAATTCAATATTAATTTTTATATTCTCAATGATAATGGTTTTCAAATGTTTTCCAGTCCTATTTTATATGTTTTCATGGAAAAAAGTTTCCAAAAAGTTTTCAATACTTCATTATATTTTTTCAAATTATTTTCAAAGGAAATAATTTTTAAAAGGTTTTATTATTTAAATAAATTTTTTTAAATGATATTTTCCTCAAAAAATGTTTTCAAAATATCCTTGTATGTTTTTTTCATTCTAAGATAACATCTGTTGATGTTACTCATTCCATTATAAGAAATAATCAAAAGGACCAATTCATATTATTTCACGAATAATTTATGTTTTGATGGAATGATACTTATAACACCCAATTTCACATTCACGGGTTATATGATTATCAAAAACATTTCTTTTCACAATTGGTGATTTGGAGACCAAAATTTTTTTATAGGTAAGTTTTTTATAAAATGATCATGATGCCAATATAATTTCATTGGTTATGATATGATTATTTTTTATAATATTGTTACACTCATATGTAAGATTTTATTTTTTATTGGGTTTGATATATATTTCCTTCCAATTCATTGGGTAATGATAGATGAATCATGAGTATAAATTTATTGTGTGAACCTGATTACATGTTCAAAATGTTATGCATGGACCGATTTTCTTGTCGATAATTTTCTATGTGAACCTGATTACATGTTCACAATGATTTGACTAAACCTTATTATATATTCACAATGTTATTCATGGACATGATTTCATGTCTATAAGTTTATGAGAGAGCCTAGTTATATGTCTACAATGTTATGCATGAACCTGAATACATGTTCACAATGTTATGCATTGACCTAGCTTCATGTTCATAAGTTTATGTGTGAACATTATTACGTGTTAAATTGTTTTTGAATAGACATGGTTTTCTATCCATAAGTTGATGTGGGGACATAATTTCGTGTCCTTAACTTAATGAGTGAAATGTTTCTAATTATACATGTTATCAAAGTTATAAAAAATGTGCATGACAAAAATTCCATGACTTATTTCTCTATTATAATTTCATGAGTTATTATCTTAATTAACTTACGATCATTAAATTAAGAAATTAATATATTTATTATGATCTCTAATACTAAGTATGTGATCTTCAAATTTTATTCTCTTGTTCTATACAATTTTGTTCATGTCATTATTAAAAATTTCCATTATTTACCCTTACTGAGCCTCTAAGCTAACCCCATTATTTTTTTTCATTACAAAGGTTATGAATAAATGATTTACGTATAATTAATAATGGTTTAGATCATTATAAGAGATATTAAAGATCTTTCACAATGATAAATGATATTGATTCGAAATTTCCATATACAATAAACTGTTACAGTCCTCAGACATGTATTTCTGTAATATACCAAATATTCATCTAAAAAATTCCATATCCATGTATGTTAGTCATAATTTTCTATAGATGGTAGAAATTTAATTCTTTGTCAACCATTGGAATGTATTATGAGAAATATATAGTGAGATCCGATGTTAAATTTCTAATAATATTTCTAGTGATGTCTCTGGGGATAACTATAAGGATGATTCAACATGTAGAGAAATATCCTTGAATTTTGGAAAATGATACAGTTAGTGGTTTTCTGGAATTACATTTCTATCTAGATACTATAAGTGTATAAAGCTCTAGAACAGATATACCTTGGGGTAACAACCCTAACATGATGTCTCAGGCCTGACTGGGGGTAATATGGTACACGACGATGGGCTTTGGTATATAACTGATATAACCCACCCAGGGGATAATATTTAGAAATTCAAAAACTCTTCCTCAAAAAATCATGAAGTATTTAAATAGAGGAAGACTAAATATGACATTGGATAAACCTAATATGTGATAGATTAAAGTAGTATAATCCATGATTTAAGAACCCTATAATTAATTTTTCATGATTTTATGGTATCCTATTATGATGAATATTTCTCACACGACGCCTTCTTGTTTTAGTCATTGGAGAGAACATAAATGAACATTGTTCACATTTCATGTTTTTTATATAGATTTTATTGGAATTAGGAGATTCAATTTTCCAAGTGGAAATATAATAAAGTTAATTGGGAAGGTGGTATGCGTATTGGTTGTAATTCGAAAGATTAAGAGAACAAAAATTACATGTCCAATGTATGTGATGTTATTCTAGTATTGATTACATTAGAGATAATAATCATGATTATATTGAGTTCTATGAACCTTATTTCATGATTCATATTTCATATTATGGAAAAAGGTATTAAGGAATATGTTGATGAACATATGTAATGGTTTAGGAGGAATGTTGGATGAATGATGTGTTTTTGTTTTGGAATTAAAATATTTTTTATATAAATTGTTGAATATATGACTATTTTCAGTATACGATTTGATTATCGACTAAAAAGGAAATCATGGGTGGTGATGAAAACATATAATAAATATTTCATGGAAAGGTGATATTTTGATTATAGAAAATTAACCCTTAATTAATTCTTGACATTTCGATAATTATTTTTGGATAAATATATGATGGATATAAATAAGTAAATTGGATAGAAATGATTTCCCTGAAATTGGATGTTGAAAGAGTATTCTATGTCCTCAAGGATGATATTTTGAACCTCTTGGATTTAAAGAATATATCATATAATCAATGGTGAAAGGAAGAATTCAATTTTTACAAGAGTATTTATGGTAGTTAAGGTTATTAACAATTTTCAAGAAAATATATGATAATATTATTCACATCATTGGATTGTGGTAAAAAAGATGTAATTTATGATATATGGGGGACCAAAGTTATGTTGAGTTCATAAAATTCTATCTAATGATTTTAATTTTCACCATTTGGAAGGGTTATAAGGTTAACCAATTATGGGAAGTTAAAGTTATTATATGTATGAAGTTTGTGAGACTGAAGTATTATTTTACCACATGAGGATTTAAGAATATTGGAAAAACTATTATAAAAACATGGTGCTGATAAAAACTGGTGATAGATGGTATATAATTTCATGGATCTCATTATATTTTAATTCATTGAAAATGAAAATTTTACAGTCTTTATAATGACTTGGAAATTCTGTGGAATTTTTTTAAATACATGTGAATTTTACAAGACCACGAAAATTTACGGTGCATGATTCCGAGGCCCGGTATGCCCGGAATCATTTTCGGATGTTTTTTCAGGTACATTCAGTAATTTTTTAGCAAGATTTTATTTCTTTTGAAGCGGTGCTTGGAATTGAAATATGAGGGCACTTTTGAACTCGCAGATAATAATATAATAATGTGTATTTACACTTTATTTTTTTTAGCCACCATTTCGTGTGTGGTGGTTAAAACATCCTCATGGAGTTTGGAGGTGGGCCCCCCACACCTTTACCTATCATGAGAGGTTATGGTGGGGGGGGGCACCCGAACTAATCCTCCCATGAGAGGATTAATAGGGTGTGGACCACATAGGGCTTAACACTCTATTCATGGGAGGATATGAAAACCTATCAACTCTGCGTCATTATTGAGGGAGAGCCTCTTGATTCCTCAACTACACATTAAATGAGGAGAATGTCCTTGACCATGCCCACCTCAAGGGATCCAACTCCCCTAACATTTAAATTGTGCCAATCTCCCCTAATTCATCCGTGAAAACTCTCCCAAATTAATTTGGGGGAGCCTCTTAAATTAATTCTCCAATTTGAATTTTTGTGCCGACAAATTAATAGAAAAACTCATTCATATATTATATTAATTTGGCAATTGGGTAGAATTTGGGAAGGAAGATTTTTGGGAGAAGAGGGAATATTCCCAATGATGAATTCTGGTGATGATCCTTCTTCGACTTCTTCCCCATACACCTATGATGTGAAGCCACTTCCACAACCGCCGTGCGAACTCGGAAGTGGAAGTGTGCATCAGACATGATGAATGATGAATACATCTTCTCGGCGACATCACCATCAATGCCCGACAATCCAGGTAGGGCTTTGAACTTTTTTAATTTATAGTTCATCATTTTCCTTCATGGATTATAATTTGAATCTGGTTGATATCACCCTAACGCGTAGGGCACGATCCAAACAAACACTTCCCGACCCCTCTTCATTCATTGTGGAATTTGATGTTGAATGCGGCATGAGACCTGGATGAGCGTTACTCATCAACAATGGTTGCAGATCATAGGTGGCATCCTATGGATTACACGACATCTTCCATATTGAGAATCGGGCCACCGTAACTCGTCTGGGGATCCGCAAAAGTTTCATCTGCAGTACGAACATGCGAATTACACTGGTGGAATGAAGGAAGGGAGGCTGGAAAAATAGACGACCGCATGGAGGAGGAGTGCGAAAAATAGATGTGGTGTGCGAAATAAGGGAGGCATGAGCAAAAAAAAACAGCGGTGTGGGTGAAAAACATCGACATGTGTGAAAAACAGTGATGTGCGCGAAAAACAACGCGGTGCGCGAAATAGTGGAGAGAGATTTTTCACGCAAGAGTTGTTTGGGAATTTTAACGTGAAAAAATGGAAATGGCAGGGGCTGCGTGAAAAATAGGGAGTGGTGCGCGAAAACGGAACCTACACAAAATATTACGTGCCAAATTATAGGTTTTTTACACCACATGGGGGTTTTACGCATGGGGTTCTGAAATGACTATAAATAAGAGGTGACCCCTCATTTTGCACGGTTGAAGACATAGAGAATAAATGAGGTTTTATGCATGTAAAAGGTTCATGTAAATTGTGTTGTGCAAAAAAGTATGACTTGCGCGAAAAGGGTTCAACTATTCCAAAATGAAAACATTGCGTGAAAAAATTGAGGTTGCGTGAGAAACTCGGAGATGCGTGAAAAATGTGTGGAGTGTATTGATGCATGTAATGGAGGTTGTTTCACGAAATATTTTCCGCTCGAAAATCAAGTATTTCATGCCAATGTAAGATATTTCCTTCAAATCCTGGTAGTTCCGCGAAATCTTCAGTATAACCTGTTTGTGTTTTTCTGATTATCCGGTTCAGTGGTTCAGTGCATTCAAGTGCATCATTTTCGAACATCGATGAAAGCAGAGTATCGTGCTATGTAGAGGAAACGACATCAAGGAAAATCTAGTAAATAGATCATCACATCTATAAAATGACAGTGACTTCCCCAAAGGTAGTGTTCCAGGGGGAGTCAACGAGAGTGACCAGAGGGACATAGTGAGCTATCCCTGAACATTGGTAAAGGCTGCATGTCTGGGACATAGTAACTATGACTGAACATTGTAATATTCAGCTAGTGAAGTTTATTGGAATTAGGTACGACCGACAACATGTTCGTGAATGCTCCTTATATGTAGCCGTTTGTGGTGATGTTTGTAAAAGTGTACTGTCAACTTCATGATTTATTTTGTTTTACAGGTTTAACTAGTTCTTACCAACATGGGAACAAGATACACAACTTTATCCAGAAAAAATTTACACCTTGATTCACCCCTCCCATCTCAGGGTGATCTTGGGTCCTTCATGTTGTACCAGAGGGAGGCTGACTGGTGTTTGATCTGTCATATTCTATTATGGACAATTCTGCCAATGTGAGGGGAGTCCCTCTCTTCGATGGATGTAATTTCAAAGTCTGGAAGAATATAATGAGATCTCTTCTAATATTTCATGGAATGTATGTCCTTTTTTCTACTGTTCATGTAATAAAATTCACTGGTCCAATAGGTCTGTCTATGACTGACGCAGCAAGAAAAATTCTTTATGCAAATGCTGAAGCAGAAAATGATCTCACCGCGGCTCTTTCAGATCAGATCTATCTAAAGGTGATGAGATTCACCTCAGTGAAATCCATTTGGGACAAACTTGATAATATTTATGAATAAGATACAAAAGTGATGGAGGCAAAACTACAAGTCCTACACAATAGGTTTGATGATCTGAAGATGCATCCGGATAAGAATGCAGACTCATTTGTCAATTGAATTAAAGAAGTGGTTAGAGCTATTTCAGGTCTAGGAGAAGAAATAAATAATGTTGACATTGTGAAGAAAATATTTAGAAGAATTCCACCCATGTACAATGCAAAGATGTCACCCCTTGAGGAATGATATCATTCCAAACTTTCTCTGGATGATCTTATGAGCAGCCTGCTAGCATATGAAATGAGAATCAAACCGCAAGATTCTATGACTCGAGTGAACCAGGAAATGGCATTCAAATCCATTGAGAAAATAAAAATTTAAAAAAAATTATAGTGGTGAAGAATATCAATAAAAATAAATTCCTTTCCCCATTGCAACGAAGTTCCAAAAGGGAAAAGGGAAATTCATAGGGAAGTTACCTCTAGATTGCTTTAATTATGGAAATGTGGGTCACATTGCCTCTCAGTGATTAAGAATGATTGATAATGAGAATAGAGATGCTGAAAACATTGAGAAGACTTATTAATTTTTTTTAGAAAATGGATAATTTAAATATAGAAATAAAGTACCAAGAAGTGTTTTGTCTCTGAAGAAGATGATGATGATAATGAATTTTGTGAAGAAGAAGTTCCAAAATTTAAAACAAGAAACCATGATTCCATGATGGCCACTATTGAAAAATTAGAAGATACTGGTGGAAAAAATTAGTTGAAAACTAGTTCCAATCCTGAGTCGCAACATAAGGATGTTGTTAGTAAGCTAAAGATTATATGTAAGAGTTGCAATAAGTGGAAATCAATTGTAGAAGAATCAACTGAATATGTTGATCAAATTGAAGCTGAAATATAACGATTGGAAGAATTTGTGTAAGTAAAGTCTAAAATACTTGAAATCGATGATGATGTAGTGAATTTGAAGCTGTGAATTGATGAACAGGAAAAGGTCATCAATGACCTCACCTCCAGACTAGAGGAAAAGTCCAAGAATGCTGACCATCTTTAAGAGGAAGTTGTCACTAATAATAGTAAACTTTAAAGAGATTCAATTTTAAAAGAATCACGGATGAAAATACAGTTTGGAAGGTTCTATTATGCTGAGTTTTTGGAGAGATAAAAACATAGCTCTAATGGATTAGAAAATATTTTGAGTGATCAATGACCCGCTTCAATGGGAAATAGTTGAATCATATGTGAGGTTGAATCATCAAATGATGCAAACAAGGGGGACCAAAATAAATACATGATTAAAGTGGGTAATGGTAAAAATCCCTTTGAACATCTAAAAAAGAAACAACCAATTCAATCTAAAAGAAGAGATGAAGACTATGCTCGAGCCTCCAAATAATAAGGTGCATTCAAACTATTATCCCACAAAATAAGGAATGAGGATAATCAAAAGTGAGAAGACATTTCCTCTCAGGAAGTGTCAGTTCTATGGATATCTGGGCCTTACCATTTTTTATTGTGAAGAGGCAAGAAGCAATATGAATGGAGAAGATATGGAAGTTCAACAGATGAGAAAAAATTAATATCCTAATTCTTTTAGTAGAAACAATTTCTATGGATATTGTTTTTGTTGTACTATCTATGGTCAGAAGGTTGTTTATTTCAGGCATAGAAGGGACATAGACACCTCATGCTAGAGTTCGAGAAAAGTCAAATATCAACAATAATATAGTGTTTCTCTTATAAACAGGTTTTATCCTCTCAAAGAAGACTTCTACTATGAAGAACCAATGTATACAGATGAGATAATTGAAATTCCATCCGTGGTCTATACTTAATCCCATGTATCATGGAAAGAAAAAAATAAAATTGAGAAATCCAACCTTGTAGAGGTGGCCCTCAATATTAAAAAAAGAAATAGTACATGGATTCTGGATAGCGGTTTCTCATCTCATATGACCAGAAATGCAGTCCTATTAATGGATATCAATAGGAGGGTCGATGTAATAGTAATGTTTAGTAATTATGGAGCACAGAAGATCAAAGAATGTGGAAGTACTGACTTGCTAACGGTGAGCTAAAGAAAACTTATGTCCTTTATGTAGATGGCCTGCATCAGAATCTCTTCAGTGTGAGTCAACTCTGTTACTCGGGACATATAGTTACTTTTAATCAGAAAGGCTACACTATCAAGGGAAATACACGAAATTCACTTATGATGGGATGCAAAATAGAAGACAACTTGTATCAGGTTGATAGTAAAGAAAATGTTTGTTACATGACTGTTGAAGAAGAAAACAATTTCTGCCTTCATAAACCGAGGAACATCAATCAACATGACATGGATAAAATAACAAATTTAAGGATTTTCATAGACATTCCCAACATAAAGGTCGAATGTGAAAAGTATTGTGATGCTTTCATTTATGGGAAGCTGGTCTACAGTTCATATTGTCCAAAGAATAAAAGGGCATCACATCTTCTTGATCCCATTCATACAGACGTATGTGGCCCGATAAATGTTTCTAGAACTTATGGAGAAAGTTAAATTGTCTTTTTCATTCATTATTACAGTAAAATGGAATGTGTAATGGTTTTATATAGGAAACGACAAGTACTTGACTGAATGAAAACATATCGTCGAACATCTGAAAATGATACTGGACTAACAATCAAAGTGTTGTGATCAGAAAATGGAGGGGAACACATGTCTATTGAATTTGAAAACAACCTAGAGAAGCATGGGATTCATCATGAGGTAGTATTAGTGAGAAATCCACAAAAAAATGGAGTTTTTGAAAATAGTAATAAACATGTGAACAACATAGAATGAACTATCCTAATTGAGAGTCGTATTCCACAACATTACCAAAAAGAGGTTGTTCAAGCTGTATTGTATATTAAAAATCAAACAGGACATTATATGTGTGAGACAAAGATACCATATGAATTGTGGCATGGGATGAATCCCTATTTGAAATACTTTCATGTTTTTGGAAGTTAATGCTTCATTAGGAACAAAGAATGAAATCAAGGGAAGTATGGTGAAAATGCAGATGGAGGAATTTTCCTTGGATACTCAATGAACAAAAAATCCTACAAGTGTTTCAAAAAGTGATTTGGATGTATTGTGGAATTCATTTATGTTAAGATCATTGAAGAGAATAATAAAAATGCCTCAAGGATTTAATATACTGATGTGATCTAAAGTGAGGAAGAAATTGAACACGGAGTAAATACAAATAAATGAATAGTGGAAGGTAGAAAAAACAATCAGTAATCACATCATGAAGTTGAATCAAAAAGAGAATCTGAAGAGGAAACCCTAGCTAGAGAGAATGCAACTGAACCTCAAAAGAGATATCGATGAGCCGAGACTGATCCATCTATCATAATTGGGGACAAGAGTGCATCTACACAAACAATGAGGATGAGGAATAACACATAATCATCATTCATGTCAGCTGTGGATCAATCTTCATTTTAAGAAGCTGCAAAGGAAGAATCTTGGGTGAAATCCATGAATGAAGAGTTAGGTCAGATTGATAAAAATCAGAAATGAGATATTGTCCGGATACTCGATGGTCACAATGTGATTGGTAAAAAATGGATATTATAGGAAAAGTTTGATGAGCATGGAATTGTTATTAGAAACAAGGCACAACATGTATGTAAGGGATACTTCTAGATTGAAGGTGTTGATATTGAATAAAACTTTTCTCCAGTGGCTAGACATGAGTCAATCAGGATTTTCCATGACATGGCACTCCAAAGAGGATATAAAGTATATCACATGGATGTCAATATATCATTTTTTAATGGTTTACTCAAAGAAGAATTCTACATTTAAAAACCAGTGGGTTTTATTTTGGGTACAGATGAATCAATGGTTTGCAATATAAAGAAATAACTATATAGTTTGAAGCAGGAACCACGAGCATGGTATTCCCACTGGATGCTTATCTGAGGAAGATGGAATTCAAAAGAGGCGGAGTATATCACAATCTATATGTGAATAGTTCTCCGAATGATCAGTTCATGGTTCTAGTTTACATCGATGCAATTATATTTGGTGACATCAGGAAGAAATCTCGGGGCGAATTTTCCAATCACAAGAAATCAGAATTTGAAATGTTAATGATTGGGGAGCTCACATATTTCTTGGGGCTGCAGGTGACTCAAAATAATGTTTACACTTTCATATCTCAGGAAAAGTACACAAGAGAGTTGCTGAAGAAATTTAATTTTCATAAATCAAAACCGATGTCAACTCCTATTTTAGTTGGAACCAAACATGGAAAGCATGAGGATTCATCCTCTATAGATCCCACCATCTATAAGAGGATCATTGGTTCCCAAATTTACCTAACAGCGACATGGACAGATATTGTCTTTGCAATATGTCTAGCAGCCCGCATTTTGAGTAATCCAAAGGAGAATCATGTGGCGGCAGTAAAAATAATCATGAGGTACATTCAAGGTACTCATAAATTTGGGTTTTTCCTTGTTTGGGGCAGGGAAAGTGAATTATCAGCGTTTTCTGATGCTGTTTCAGATGGTGATATAGTGGACAGAAAATCCACAAGTGGTGGATCCTTATATATTGGTTAGAAATGTGTTGTCTGGTTGAGAAATAAAAAAGAAAGTACTTCTCCTAGTAATACTAAAGCTTAGTATATATCCCCTACAATGGAATGCACTAAACAGTTGTGGATGGAGCAACAACTGACATATATTAGTGATGAAGTGAAAAACCAATGGTGATTTACTGTGTTAACAAGAGCACAATTGATCTTATGAAGAATCATGTTCAGAATTCTCGTACAAAACATGTTGAAATCAGGTATCACATTATCAAAGAAAAATTTGAGCAAGGCGTGATTAAAATGGATCAAATGGATCTAATGAGAAAGTGGCTGATATCCTGATCAAGCCAGTGTCAGTGGCTGTGTTTTATAAGCATCGGTTGAACCTCGGTGTTCATCCACCTCCCAGTGCATTAAGAGGCTTGGAAATACCCCTCTTCCCAGTTATGTTAACTATTTTTAATCATTTTTCTTTATATGATGCGTGTTTATGGTGTAGATACTATCCTGGGGGTGTATTGAGATGATCAATGAGCAAATACCGATCTTTGGGTTTATTTCCAATGGGGGAGAAGGAATAAATTAAGGACATGATTGGTATCACGATGAGATTTCGGTGATACGACAAGAAGGAATACATTGAACATGTAATGCTTATGGGAAAATTTAAGATAATTTCTGGGCGTCATTCAGAATTCCAAAACAGGAGATCCTTATTCATGATTCCCCTCTTGTTTTCTACACCGAGCATTGATCACATAACCTTAGGGTGTTGGATGAGTTTATTCTTGCATTTTTGGTTGGCATATGGATGGTTCTCTATTAAATTTATTTACTGATTTCCAACAAACCCAAAGGGGGAGATTGTTGGAAACATGGTCATTCTATTCATGAATTCGATTATGGTTTTTGTTTGTTGTCAATCCTTAGTGGAAGTTCAGAATGTGTGCCAGTAAAGTGATCATACAATTCAAGAAGACAAAATTATTGAAGGTGGCGCGCTACTCCAGTGTTTGCCAATTTTTTTGGACCTGAAAATTGGAAAATTAAGATATAGGTTTTTGGCAAGAGGAAGTGTGCACAAAATAGAAGTGGTGCGCGAAATAAGGGTGGCTTGCATGAAAAAAAATTAGCAGCGTGTGTGAAATACAACGACATTCGCAAAAAATAGTGAAGTGTACCAAAAAGAACGTGGTTCACAAAAGAGTGGAGAGATATTTTTCGCATAAGCAGTATTTTGAAATCGGAATGTCAGAAAATGGCAAAGGAATGGGATAGGTGAAAAATATGGAGTTGTGCGCGAAAAATGGTACCTGCACGAAATATTACACGCCAAATGAGAGGTTTTTCATGCCACGAGGGGGTTTTGTGCATGAGGGTCTGATATTACTATAAAAAAGAGTTGACCCCCCCCCCCCCAATTCTATATGGTGGAAGACTTAGAGAGGATCTGAGGTCTGATGCATGTAAATGGTTCATTCAAAGGGTGTTGCGTGAAAAAGATCGAGTTGTGTGAAAAGGGTTTAGCTGCACGAAGACACAGACATTGCGTGAAAAATTTGAGGTTGCACAAAACACTCCGAGCTGCGCGAAAAAGGTGTGGTGCGTAAAGCTGCGCATAAAGTATGTTGTTGCAAGAAATATTTTCCACGTAAAAATCAAGTATTTCGTGCCAAAATTAGATATTTAATGCCAAGCATGGGATTTGCGTGAAATCTTCAGTATAACCTATTTGTGTGTTTTTTATTATCCGGTTCATTGGTTTAGTACATTCAAGTGCATCATTTCCTGACTTTTATGTAAGAAGAGTCTCATTCTAAGAAGAGGCAATAAATTCAATGCAAATCTATTAATTATACCTTCACGTCTATAAACTAACTAGGACTTCACCAAAGATAGTGATCTATGGGAGTCAACGGGAGTGACCGGAAGAACGCAGTGAGCTATCCCTGATCTTTTGTAAAGGTTGTGTACCTAAGACAGAGTGATTTTACCTGAACATTGTAGTCTACAACTAGTGAAGTTTAATGGAATTAGCAATGACTGACAACCTGTTGGTGTATGCTCACTGGTCCTAGCCCATTATGGTGAACCAAGTAAAGGTGTTTTGTAACAACATGCTTTATTTTTTATGACAGATTTAACAAGTTCCTACCAATGTGGGAACAAGATTTAAAACTTTAACAATAAAAAATTGACACCTAGATTCACCCCTCCCCTCTCAGGTTGTTTCAGGGTCCTTCAAGGGATTCATCTGGCCTAGTGCTTCTCCCTGGGTAGACCTGATTAAGTTTGCCAAGAATGCAGATGGAGCTTGATGATTTGTGTCGACTACCGTCGCCTAAACAAGGTGGCCATGAAGAACAAGTACCCACTTCCGAGGATTGACGACCTATTTGATCAGTTGAAGGAAGCACGGTGGTTCTCAATGATAGATCTCAGATTAGGCTATCATCAGCTCAGATTTCGAGATGGGGATGTGCAGAAGATGACCTTCAGAAGTCGGTATGACCTCTATGAGTTCTTTGTTATCCTCCAGTAGTGTTCATGGGTCTCATAAAGAGGATATTTCAGCCATACCTCGATCTCTTTGTTGTACTCTTCATCGACGTCATTCTGATCTACTCGACTACTAAGGAGGAGCAAGCCCACAATTTGCGAGTAGTACTGTACACACTCTGAGAGCACCATCTTTGTGGTAAACTCTCAAAGTGCCAGTTTTTTATCTAAGAGGTTAACGATTTGTGGCATGTGATATCAGAGGCTAGAGTTGCAGTGGATCTAGTGAATGTTTAGGTGGTACTTGCTTGGAGGTGCCCAGGAGTGTGATAGAGGTATGAAGTTTCTTGGGATTGGATGGGTACTACCGGAAGTTCCTATCAAAATTATCCAGAGTTACAGCACCACTATAATCCTTGATGAGGAAGGGGAAACCCTTCATGTGGTTAGAGAGATGCTAGCAGAGCATTCAAGAGATGAGCTAGAGGATAGCTAGTGCCGCCATCTTGAAGCTTCCAGAGGAAGGCGTAGGGTAAGTAGTCTGCTGCGACGCATCAGGGACCAAACTCCGGTGTGTTCTAATGTAGTAGTGAGTAGTTATCACTTATGCTTCTCGTTAGTTAAGACCAAATGAGTAGAACTATGCTACCCATAACCTGGAGTTAGCAGTAGTGGTCTTTGACTTGAATTTGTGGCAAAAAATCTGATGGGCGAGCATTTTACCGTATACTCTTATCACAAGAGTCTCGCGTATATATTCTCTCAGAAGGAACTGAACCTAAGACAGTGATGTTGGCTTGAGTTCTTCCAAGACTATGACTCCGAGATAGTCTATAATCTTGGGAAGGGGAATGTTGTTGCAGATGCACTCAGTAGGAGAACTGGTATACAAATTCTTGGAGAGGCGGCAGATCAGCTAGCTACTTTACATATATCCTTTGTGGATTGAGATGGAGCAGCCTTTATGTAGTATCTTATAGTCACTCCCCAACTTATTTAGTGAGTCATGGAGGCACATCGTGGAGATGCAGACTATGAGATGAGACGTGATTAGATATTCTTAGGGCATCGACCTGATTGATTTTCGGTTGGTGGGGATCACGTCATCATCTGCAGAGGACGTACAATGGTACCAATGTCACTTTAGGATTATGTTTTGAGGGAGTTCCACACAGATCCTCTACTGAAACATCAAGGAGTGGCGATGATGTACCAAAACCTTCAATGGAAGCACTGGTGGCCAGATATGAGGAAGTTAGTAGCAGATTTTGTCTCATGATGCCTCAATTTTCAGCAAGTAATGGCAGAGAACCAAGTACCGGTAGGCTTGGTTCAACCCTTAGAGGTCCCAGATTGGATGTGGTATGGGATATACATGGACTTCGTGATGATTATTCCATGTACATCTAGGGGGCATGACACGATTTGGGTGATCATCGACCGACTCACCTAGTCATCCCACTTCCTACTGATTAGAGAGTAGGTTTCAGTAGAGAGCTTGGGACGCATATATGTGCAATAGATTGTCCGAAAACTTGGAGTAACTATTTCTATTGTATGTGATCATGACACACACTTTACATCTCGGTTATAGAAGGGGTTGTAGGAAGCTTTCGGGAAGCATCTTCGTCTGAGCACTGCCTTCCATCCTTAGATGGATAGCCAGATTAAGAGGACCATTCAGACCCTCTATGACATTTTGTGTGCTTCTGTTTTTGACTTCGGTCGCAGCTGGGAGGATCACATACCTTTAGTGGAGTTTTTCTACAACAACAACTATCACTCCACCAAAGGGATTCCCCCATTTGAGGTTTTTTACTGGAAACCTTGCAGATCACCCTTATGATGGATAGACCTAGGGGAGTCAGCACTGGTTGGACCAAAGATGGTACGGGCTACCACGAAGAAGGTGCAGATCATCTAGAAGCAGATGAATACTACACAGAGCAGGAAGAAGTAATATGCTGATAGGTGATAGAGACCTCTGGTATTCTGGGATGGTGACCATGTCTTTCTACAGGTATCACCTCGACGTGGTCTACAATGATTTGGATGAGGTGGAATGTTATCTCTGAGATTCATCGGACCTTTTCAGGTCCATAGTAAAGTTGGCAAGGTGGATTACCTCTTATCTCTTCCACATCAGTTGCACCAGATGCATGATGTCTTCCACGTATCTTATTATAAGAGATAGGTGCATGAAATTTCTCAAATCATCGACAATGTATAGTTGGACGTCGATGATGGGGCGACTTTCACAGAGGTTCCATTGGATATTGAGGATTTACAGGAGTGGGTCCTACGTGGATGGTCAATACCTCTGCTGCGCGTACGTTGGCATTACAGGGACCTCCAGGAGTTCACATGAGAGTGGGGGTATCATATGTTTTCTTAGTACACCCTCATGTTTCCATTTTTTGAGTTATAGCTTACGGTGACGTAAAGCCCTGAGGTGGGGAAAATGTAAAGACCTGGAAATTACGTCTAATTTTATTAAAAATACACGGGAAATTTACGAGTCTAAGAATGTTTATAAAAAATGTTTCCAAGGCCCTGTATGCCCAGAATCAATTTCTGATGTTTTTTTCAGGTATGTTCAGTAATTGTAAGAGCATGATTTTATAACATTTGAAGAAGTGCTCAGAATTGTAATCTGAGGGCACCATTGAACATTAAAATAATAATAAAATAAATTTGAGCTACACTTTATTTGATTTGAGCAATCATTTTGTGTGTGGGGGTTAAAACATCCTCATGGAGTTTGGTGGTGGGGCCATATCATCTTAACCTCTCATGAGAGGTTATGGTGGTGGGTCCCACCCGAACTAAACCACCCATGAGAGGATTAATTTGTTGGGGACCACACGAGTCTTAACCCCTATTAATTGGAGTAGAGGAAAATATCTCAACTCTACCTCATTAAAAGGGGAGATCCTCTTGATTCCTCAACTCCCCAATAAATGGGGAGATACTCCTTGACAACCCCTACCTTAATGGAGCCAAATTCCCTAACAATTAATTATTTCCAATCTCCCATAATTAATTTTTTCCAACTCTCATGAATTAATTAGGGGTTTCCTATTAAATTAATTCTCCAATTTGAATTGTTCTTCCAACAAAAAAGTAGACAAACTCTTTGTTCTATTATTTTCATTTGGAATTTGGGTGGAAGTTGTGAAGCGGGATTATTGGGAAAAGTGGTCATCCTCCTAATGATGAACGAAGAACACATTCTTCCAATTAAGAATGGCGGCGACGATCCTTCTTCTACTTCTTCCCTGGACACCATCCAACGTGGAGCCACTTCCACAACCTTTAGGTTTCCCTACTGAGTATACTTGTATGCTCACCCTACATTTTCTTTCATCTTTCTAGGAGGACTATCTGGGACATGCGGGACCCTACTAGTCAGGACAGTTGGAGTTGTTGAATTTGCGGTACTCTTGTTTAATTTGGTTGTGTACTTTTGAGTTTTCTCATACATGAACTTTGTTTCAGAATTTTTTAAACATGCATGTGGGATTGGTTTGGGGTTTATTTTCATTTACATGATCCTTTTTCTATTGGAGTTTGACTTATCATATTTTATGATATTAAATAATAAAAAGGTGAAATGACTCCCATATTTGAGAAAACTCATACACTTGGTTCTATTCACCACTCCGGGGCCTGCTAAAGGCGGGACTCAGGGGTCATTATCTCTCCTTCAACTTAAATAAATAAGGTCTTGGCAATCTGCTGACCCTTCCCTCTTTTTGGTGAAGGCGGGTCATTAGATCGATGGTCAATTGTTGAAAATTATGTAACACCACGAAGTTGGTAGAAGAAATCATCAATTCAAGGTATTTGATACTTTTTCATTAATGTAATAGAATTGATATCCTTGTAGTCAATGAAAAACCTCATATATATGTCTTTATTTTTAACAAAAAGGACATGGGATCCCCATGGAGAAACAATAGGGAATAAAACTCCCTTTTTACTAAATTCTTCAAGTTATTTCATTAGTTCCAATAAATCCATAGTGTTCATTCTATAAGGGGTATTTGATATGGAACTTGAACCAAGAATATAATAAAGGGAAAATTCAATTTCTAATTTTGGAGGATGTCCAGGTTAATCCTCTAGAAACACAGCAACATATTCTAGCATAATAGGTACGTCTTTTATTCGAACATTATTTTCCTCACCCATATTTATTTCATTCTTTTCTTCCAAAATAGTTGAATTCATTAGAGCTACAAGGGGTTTATCTAAATAAGAATAAGGTGGTGGCGTTTCTTCTCTACATATAAGGTACACTTTATCATCATCAAAAAAATTAACCTCTTTCTTCATATAATAAATCATCGCATCATGGTATGAAATCCAATCCATTCTAAGGGTTGTATCAAATTCTATCATGGGTAAGAAGTTGAGATCAAAACATAAAGAACATTTATATACCCTAATGGGAACTGATTCACATTAATTTTTTGTGATGATACTTCCCTTAGTTGTTTTGACAGTCAACTCCCTTGTTAAGTCAAATTTAAAATATCTAATTTTCGTAGAAAACTGTGATGATATTAAAAAAATTCGATAATCCATAATCCAATAAAGCATTTCATAAACATGAGGAAACCATTAAATTACCTTCCACCTCATCTTTCATAGAATCATCCTCAGCAGTAGTAATATCAAAAGATTTTCCTTGATCCCTTGGACTTTACTAAGGTATGTTCCCTTGGTGCTTAGAAAATTATTTTGTACAATTCCCCTTTTTTGTACAATTTTAGCATTCAACATGGCCATCATCTTTCTTCACCTTGCAATCATGAGCTTGGTGGAATTTTTCACCACACATGTATCAAACTCCCATTCCCTTCAGGAATGTACTGGGTTGTTTCTTCCCACATTTAATGCAAGATGGATATTCAACATTTCCCTTATCCCTCATATTTCCACTTCCATAGTTTTCAATAGATCTCTTTTTCTCTTTCTTTTCCTTTATGTAGTATGACATAAAGAATTCCATTTCTATTTTGAAAATGCATGAGACAATATATTCATATGATAAGAAGGATTGGGTGACTAATGATCAATGGTGAAATGGTTTTAATCCATAAAAGAATCAATCAATCTTACTCCTTGTGATACGTATATAATTTATTTCATTATTTTCTAACCTTGTAAAGATATCCTCATACTTTGTGACATTATCATCCACCTTTTGCCTGATACTCAGAAAGTGTCTTTTTATATCTACTTAATTGTCATGAGGAAAGTATTTTTCTATGAAAATAACTTTAAAATCCATCCATTCCATGTTCGATACATCTTCATCTTCCTTTTTTATTTTTATTAATGACCATCATTGATCTGTATCTCTCGTGAGGTGATAAACTGACATGAAATCATTTTCCCCTTCTATACTCCCCATAGCATGAAATATTTTCTCTATGAATTTATCCATTGAATAACTACTAGTGGATTTGTACTGCCATTTAATGTTGGTGGTTGTTTCCTCTTGAAACAGTCAAACATTGATCCTCAACATTGTGGATCAGTGTGCTCTATATGGGTAAGGTTATTTTTAATAACCTGAGTGAGTTGTCCCAGTATGGTGATAAGATGGTCAGCACCAGTTGAATCACCATCTCCAATATAACTATCTTGAGTATGAGGGAAATCCCTAAAGGATTATGTCTGTTGATACAGTTTCTATTCCTTCCACTAGGAGCCATTTCTACATAACGGCATACATTATATTAGTTTTTGAATCACAATACATAATTCCATACTTGTAAAACACTTAAAACAAATTTAAAAGTGTATGGATATAATCCATAATGATTAAAATGTTTTCTTTTAGGAGGTTTATACTCATAGGTCCATTATAATTGTTTGTGAACCAAATGTGAATTATCCAAAGCATATCTCATGGGAGTTACATAACCAGGAGTGCAACAAGGCCCATTATTGTGTACTTGTTCCTGTTCGAGTCTAGCTCAATGTATTGTTTGTGTATTTTAACCCAATATACATCTGTTCTTGAGCATCCTCTACCTAATCGTATCTAGACAGGGATTTATTTCATGGAAACTCACAAAATCTCTACATTACCAAATTTCTAGGATGTTTTTCAAAACAAATCCACAATGCCTATCTTAGGGTAATGTTCCCTAATTAGAGTTTTTCTAAATCTATATTCCAAGGTTTGTAATAAACATCCACTCATATGAACTATAACGCCTCGATACATGTTAAATAGAGTTGGTGCATTATTATGTAACATTGACATGATCACAAGGGACCAAATCCAGAAAGACTGATCAGTTTAGTCTCCTAGGAAGTACTATATAAATTCATTACTTTTTCCTGACATTATTAAATGAAAAACCACAACAAAATTGTCTCTATTGAACACATTCATATCCCTTATACAACACCTAAGACAATCCCTTCATGTCATTAATAATATACTTCTTCGCATCTTGGGAAAAATAAAACATAGAAAGGGGTGATCTCAGATGATTAGTAAGGATAACAATATAGATGAAACATTCATATATAAGAATAAACATTTAAGGAAATGTACAAGACTAAATAAAAAGCCCTCTAAACAGAAAATTATGCATTATATGGACAATATAAAGAAAATAATTCCATTTACATATTCACATGGATATTCTACTAGTCGAATAATCACTTGAAATTTCAATAGCCAATTTCATAATGATGGAATTCATAATGCCAGACTTCATAACCACGTAGTCAAGGATTTGAGCCATGACTACAAATAAGATTGTTTCAAGGAAATGTGGCATAAAAAAATTTGACTCATGAGACCTATAGATTCATTGGGGATTTATAGGGGGATCTACCCGTCACTTACTAAGTCCAATATATTATTCATATGAAATGTTTTAAACATAACATAAACATTCACATTATA
Source organism: Viscum album (assembly GCA_963277665.1). Classification (NCBI taxonomy): domain Eukaryota; kingdom Viridiplantae; phylum Streptophyta; class Magnoliopsida; order Santalales; family Viscaceae; genus Viscum; species Viscum album. The sequence goes on from OY728143.1 coordinate 39,948,057, forward strand.
ACTAGCTTAAGAAATGTCAATACATTATCCATAATCCATGAATGGTTTAAAAATAACACATCCACAATCCAACATATCACAAAACCATCAATAAAAATTGGATTGTTTGTATCATAATAAATCAACTTCAAACAAGAGTAATACCCATCAAAAGGATGTTGAAAAAGGTTAAATCAAAACATTTTGAGAGAAATATATCTTTCTATCCTGAAATAATTTAAAATTCATATATTTATAAATGAAAAAATATAATTTGAAAATATTTTTATAAGCTTGTATGGGATGCATAGAATATGCTATAAAAGCAGAAAATAGTTTCACTCGCTGTATATGTTAAAAAAGATATTCTTACCTTAATTATGTCGAAATTTTCCTAAGGTACCTTGTTTGGAAAACAATGGAATGATTCCTTTCAAAACAAATATGGTCAAATAAGGGTATAAATGACTTTAACTTATAGTCTAGTAAATTTTAAAAATGTTTTGAATTTCATTTTTTAAGAATACATGGATGTGGATGGTAAAGAAAACCCAATAGATACTTACATATTAAAAACTGTATTTAAATAAAGAGATTGTAGAATTAGCCATGACCTTGTAATTTTCCATAGTAAATAGTATTTTAACATACTATATAATATTTAAAACATTGTTATTAAATTATACAAGAACTATATATATAAATATTATATCATATATGATCCTATAATATAGCTTTGTTAATAATAATTTAGTACTATCATCGTTTTGGGTGATAATTGATTTGTTTTCCATTATATTCTTGGTTATGTAAGCCATGTTTGTTATCGATAAGATGTATTTTATTAATATATAGAATTATATTATGTTCATAAACATTATTTTTAATCATAAAATGAAAATTATTCTTGAATGATTACGATGGGGAATGAATCTCATCGCCTTCGTGGAGACAGTAATCTGTAATTACACAGGAGCGACAATATCATTATATTGATTGAGAAATCATATGTTATTGGATGTTATATCATATATATAGAATCATTAACATGATATATTTGTTATTTACATAATTTATTCTCATTATTATACCAATCCAAAATAATGATATTTTTGAATAACAAACTACACCACGACGTGGAGATGGTAAGTCGTAAATACGCACATATAGTGACATTGACATTTATTGGATGGATAGAATAACAAATATGGTTTTAAGATATTTTTAATAACATCACAGTATGTAGAAGGTACTGGAGTTATTATTTTGGTATGGAATCCCAGAAATAGGATGTCGAAGAAGAAAAGAACTTGAAAGGGGGGGGGGATAAAATTATTACCACTTCATCGGGTGTTTCCTTTTGAGATGATCCAAAGGGAACCTTAAGTAGGCTTTAGGATCTAATTAAGGACTCCTAGATGATGTGAGGTAATTTGGAAGGATATTTTGGTTGGGGTTTTCTGAGTCAAATGGCTTTGAGGATTTGAAATTAATAGAAGGGGAAGTACCCTTTTATAAGAGAGGTGAGGGTCACTTTATGAAAAGCATGAAAAATTATTTTATAATAACATAATTTTGGTTTTATAATGGATCTAAAATGATTTCTATTGACGCTAAAGTGGGTATGGGTTGAAACCCTCTCAACCAATAGGTGTTAGATAGGTTTAGTCCACCATATAAACCATAAATTTTAGATTTAACTCTTAGATATATAGTTTGACATTTACCATGTCTCTTTTTATTTTTCTGTTATATGGTAAATAAACATACTATAAACATAAAAGAGAACCCCAAGTGGTTAATTATTAATATGTAGAACCTTATATAATTCCTTTGGCCGAACCATGGATATTTATGAATATTAAATCAATTAATAATACATTATTTGTTTTAAAAACTCAATTATGTCAATTTTGACACTATTTAGTATTTGATTTTTTTGAATGTGATAAGAACTTTATCTCTTTGAATGAAATATATTTAATCAATCCTAACATGTAATATTAAACTTAAAAAAATGTATTTCATCATAAGTCTCAATTTCTTTTATATTGATATTTATGTTCTCAATTATTTTAATATTTCAAAAATAATGTAATTACTACATCATCACTGGGTCATAAATAAATAAAATTATTTAATGACTAAAAATTACTAATAAAATACCATTATCCAGAAAATCATTTTAGATTATTAATGAATATTTATAGTTGAATTTATCTTATGTAAAACCCCATATTAATAATGGTTTAGTTATTTAACGTTAAATTTAACACTTTTAACACTTCTCTAAATAAAATAATAATAAATGTCCTAATCTAATTCAAGTGGACCAAAAGGATCATATTGTATACCTAAGGTTGTTTTTTGTATAATTACACTTATTAAATTGAATTAGGACATGTGTTCGAGTAATTATAATATCATTTTTACCCATAATTACCCTATTAACTTTTAACTGCTATAATAAAATTCAAAAGTAACTATTAAAAAAAATTATTTTCATCTTATTGAACCCCATTTTACATAATGATGTTAACTATGTCTCATGGATTTTTTAAATTTAACTCACACATGTGGTAAAATTATTTTTTATTCAAATTCGTAATTTCTCCTAGAAGGTGGGTAAAATACAAAAAAAAGTTCAATAAAATTATATATATATATAATATTATTATAAAATGACTCCAATGAATTAAATTGAACTGATATAGGTATTATTTATATTTTTTTATCTAAAAAATAAAATGAAATATCTAATTATTTAAATAAAAAGTCAGTTTTAAACAATAACGTAGTGTTTTTCCTTATTAATCAAAAAATAAATAAATGTTATTCGAAAAATACCAAAAATTCACCCTATGATAATATTGATATTTTTTATTCAAAAAATGAAGATCATTTTGAATATTAAAATTTTTAAAATTTCAAAAACTAGGTATTACTATTCACAATGACTAGTATCATTGGTTGTGGTGTGTTAAAACTCTATGTTGCATACAACACAAGCTACTGAATTATTCAACGGTAAATGTTCTGTGGAAGCTTGGGGTGTTACAAAAATGAAATAAATTTTTTTATCAATCTATAAATGATTAACCTTCTATAATTTTTTCAATTTTATTTATTATGTAGGACAGTGAAAAAATCCTCAGTAATTTTTTCTCTCTTCGATAATGGTTTTGGTAGTTGTTATAATACCCATTTAGAAATTATTTTAGATACTTTAACATGATGAAACACCATTGAACTTTATTACATCATTTACAATATAATATTTAGAATTGTCCAACAAATAAGGATTATTGAGGTCTGTATACATTTTAGTGCTTCTATGATGCATAGAAAATGTAGATCTATGAGCTTCTTCCCTTACCTCCTTTATTATTTATATAATTGATGGTATATATAGTATTGTTCCAACTATCAATACCCATTATCCACTAATATTGAATTATAGAAGCATTATATTTCATAATTCATTTATATTATTTTATAATAAAGGATATTCTCTTTGTGGTTCTTGATATTATATAGTAATAATGATTACGAAATCAATTGTTAGAAGAAAAATAATATTACTTACCTTATGATTCCCATATCCAAAAATAATCGGTCCTCAATAAATGTATCACCTTTAATCCTCAACATTATCAATGCACTGTGTTCATTCCTACCCAATGTGCCTATAATATGGTTTTCTATTCCAAAGTGATAATGAATTAAAAAATCATTGCCTTTATGAATCTCCCACTATATCATTTGTTTCAGGATCAATCACTTTTGTGTGAATATACAGTTCAAACATTTGATGTATGCATATATAAAAATATTTTCCCAATAAATATTGTGCCTCTGTATTGCTAGAATAAAATTACTATAACTAACTATAGTTCATGTGTAGGATAATTCCTCTCATGCTGATTTCACTATGAAGGTTAATCGGAAATGACCTTGTAATTTTTCAAGAGAAATCATTCATTCCCATTCATATATTCATCAATATCGATAACAAATAAAACTCTAAAAGTGGGATGATTTAGTCGAGGTACACCAAAAAAAACTCTTTTTTAGATCATTGAATCCTTATTCACTTTTATTTTTCAAGATTAAATTTATACAATTTCCAGTTAGCATTGGCATTGGAATAGAAATCCCTGTAATGTTTTCCACATACATTCAAAAATATCCTTCAATACTAAAAAAACTATTAATATATTTTACTATTTCATGATGAGACCACTCTTCTATAGCCTTAATACTGGTAGGATAAGTAGATTACTTCAGTAGTTATTATATGAGCCATGAATGAAACATATTTTAACAATAACTGAAATTAACTAAATTTTAAAAAAATATAATACTTATTTAGTGTTGGTAATAAAAAATTCATATGTTCCACATGCAGCTCATCAAATTTGGAATATATCATAATACTATAAAATACATCCAACATAATTTTTTCAATGTACTAATTAAGACACTATTTATAAAATCCATAAATATAGAAGGATAATTAGTCAAGATAAAGTGTATATAGAAAACATGTAATACCCATATCTTGATTCGAATGAAGTCTTTTTTGATACCTTTTTTCTTTACCCTCAACCAGTGAAATCACAATCAGAGGTCAATTATGGAGATGAATTGAGCGCCAAAATGATGTTTGAATAAATTTACCATCCATGGGATATAATATTTTTTATTTACTATGATCTCAGTAAGTTCTCTATATACAATATATAACTTCTGCAATCCATCTATATTTTTCACAAAGACAATAGCTACTCCCTATAGAAGAAAACTTAGTTGAATAAAACATTTTAAAAAGATGTCATTTATTAAATTCATTAATTCCCATAACACATCATAATAAATCCTCTAATGGATATTTAATATTTTCAAAAATCTATATATGTGTTCAATGGAGAACTCTAATTATCATTTAGTGGGATTTATATGTAATTTTTTATGAAAATCAACAAGGTTATCCTAATAAAAGTGGACATTTCCAATATACATACATTATGTTTGTTATCCCTCTTCACAAATCATCTCCATAAGGAATTATATGATAGGTTTAATGCCCCATAATTTCATAGAAATTTATTTTAAATTATAATGAATTTTTTCTATACCACACGCATTGATTGCATGTGATTCTGAGCCCCAGTGATCACAGAACATAATTTTGAAATTTCATTATGTTCACATAAGTAAACATGAAAGTGGGGTTTCCTAACATTTAAGCCAAATCTCAGGTAAAAAATCTGAGGGGACATTTGAACATAGAATGATAGGATTTTCCTAGGAAATACATGACTTTTTCTGACATGGGTTGGATAGAAAAGTTAATTTTCAGACTTTTCGGAAAAAATAATAATATATAACTAAAAAGTTATTTTTTTTATTAATTATACAATTGAGAGGTGCAAGACGACACTGTGGTGTGATGATGAGGTGAGGATGAGGCACAATAAATGAAGATCATTAATGGATTTTTGAGCAAGTGTAACCTCTAAACTGTTTAATAAATGAAATTGTGTAATGACGTAAGGTCGTAGCGTAACAGAAACAGAAGAATGTGTTTCTTTTTATTAACATAGTGCATCCGAGATTTCAGAATTAAAACTTAGGGTCAATCTTATCAAATTATGGTATAGTTCATCTTCATAGAAGAAATATTAGTATGGTCATGAATGCCAATGATTCACGGATCGACGACAATGATTCTTATCCCATCCATCATCAAAAGAGGATCCAACAATTCAGGTAGGGATTGTGATTTGATTGTGATTGTTTTCCTTTCCTCGATCTTTGTCATGAAACAACGAATGTGGATCAACCCATGAATTGGTTGATCTGTATATCATGTGTTCTTGTGGTAGGGATAGCATATTTTGGGACTTGAAGTAGTGTCAGTCGCGTGCCTGATGGCAGGGCCTTCAGTTGCACTAGCGGCTGGCGGAGATGGCATGCCATCATGGCGCACAGAGCGGCGGCGATCGTGGAAACCACAGATTGAAACCGGAGACCCACAGTGCCACACCAGCATCGTGTTGATGATTCAATGCTCAGACTTGGTCTCTGTGTGACGTGGAGGTGGTGGCCTGTGTACGGGATGGTCGAACGCACTGGAGGCAAGCATCCCATTGACCGCATGCAAGAGGAACCAGCCAGCTTCCTACTGGACCCCTACAATTTTGGATGGATTGAAACGAATGTCATTGTGTCGCGTCTATATAGATAGAACCAGACCTCCATGTGGGCCAGTGTGGGGGGGAGGGGACTAGGCCTCTAGGTAGGCCCGAGATGGGGGAAACCATATTCCTAGGCGGGCCGGATCATGTAGGCAGAGGCGTGAAAAACCCACAGCACAGTGGGATAGACCATTGACGGAAGGTGCCATGCCAAGGCCAATGGGCCGAGGCCAGGCCCAGCAGGGCAATGGGTCGAAAATTGACTGGCCCGCTAGTGTGGGTCGAACCGGAAATTTTTTGGTCATTGTGTGACCTAGAGTGATAGAACCATGACTATCCTTGGCCGGCTCTAATGAGTCCCAATGGTCCATGAAGAAATGACGAGTGATTAGGGAACCTAGTCTAGGATGGGTCATATCGGTCCAATGGAGTCAGACCACGCCTAGATGCAACCATGCCTTATTTAATAAAATGATATTATCTTGAAAATTGGGCATCCAATAGATGAGTTGTTGGATGCATTGGTACCCCCTTGATGAGGTAGTCCTTATCATATAATCTATGTGTGTTTTGGAATAAGTTTATGCATAGTAGGGTTGGATCAGACTGAAATACAACTGAGACCTTTTTAACAAAAATGATTAAAGCTTATAGACCCTGAGTCTGTTCGATGCACCATATGTTTCTTTTGGACCCTTAAGATGAGGTTGTCATTTGGGTTACTCTATGTGGGACTCTGAGGTGGTTGAGTTATGACTGATGTATTGAGGAGAAGATCCCCCTAGAATCAAGTGTACTTAGATCGGGAATCTAGTGGCGGGGTGTGATGTGAAAAATGAGGAGCGGCCCTTCTTGGATCATAAATAGAGTGACCCTTCATAGATCAGCATGATAGAGACCCTTCAGGGATCAGAAATATCACAACATGATGAGGGATAGATATAGAGTGACCCATCATGGGTTAGTAATAGAGAGACCCTTGATATATTAGCATGAGATCGACCCTTCATGGGCCCACAATAGTGCAACCCAATGTGGGACAGATGTAGAGCTACCCATCATGGATCAGCAATGGATAAACCCTTCATGGATCAACATTAGAGCAACCCTTCATGGATCAACATGAGAGTGACCCTTCATGGATCAACAACAGAGCGACCCTTCATTGATCAGCAATAGATCGACACTTCATTTTTCCACACCACAACCTCTCAAAAAAATAAGACGACCTAGCATTACAACTAATCATCTTTACCATTGTACTTAAGTTATACCTGGTGCAAGATGTGTATTTTTCATTTATCTTTACATTGAGATCTTTATTTCTGGGATTCTTCTTTTGGGGATTTCTTGGATACCCGAGATGGTCTCGGGGTCCCTACTGAAAATTTTTATACTGATCCCTATACAAGGTTCACTTTTACATATTGTTTCTTGCACAGAATATGAACATCTTTGACTGGGAATTTGGGGAGCCCGGGCTAGATGGATTTCAGAGGTGTATTGATAGATTTGGTGTTCATTAGTGACATCTGATGGTAATCTATATATACCCTTCAATTATGATCCTTAGAAGATGATCTCTAGAGCTTTTTCATCTTTTATTGTACTTTCATTTTAATGGGACTTGTATTCTAGACCCTTTAATTTTAGTTTACACCTTTTACTATCATTGGATGTACATTGTGCTGGTTGAAAATATTTTCTTTCCATTGGAATTTTCTTTGTGTAGTATGCTCTATCCGTCTGTGTAAAGGATAAATGGAATTTCCTTCCCTTTTAGGGATATGCCTTCCAGTGCTAGTCCCCAGCCCCTCGCCTATAGAAGGTGGGAATGTGGTAGCCACGGAATAGGCCACAGGGGATCGGTCATGGAAAAGGGGTATCAATGGGAGTTATATTCTACAAGAATATCTACGAGTCGTTACATTCTATGGGAGAAATAGTGTTAAGTGTCTTGAGTTCGGTTTTTAGTCTGGGGAGTCTAGGGTTGGTGCAGGGGGTGATGTAACCGTACTCAAAGACCCTAAATTTTGTTTTATTACTCAGTACATGAAAACTCTGGTTCCATGTGTTTTGGAAATGTTTTTCTCTTAATATAATTTGAGTCATCTCACCAGGTATAACGTATTGGCCATAGTTCATATGACTCACTATTAGATGCCTCCATGAAGACAACCAACTATGATTCGAGTGAGGGATCTTGATGATGTCCCACCGATCAATGAGGTGTCAATGCAGGGACCACATAATGCAATAACACCATTGAATGGTGTACCAGCACCACCACCACCTATAGAGTAGCAGTTGGTACCACCCCCACCAGATGATAGTGCACTCCAATAGAGCGCTGTGCACGAGTGTAAGAAATAGAGGCCTCTGAGGATTCGATGTGAGACAGATAGTCCGGTAGCTCAGGATTGGCCAGAGGATATTACACAGGTTTTTCACATAGTTGATAAAATTATAGACTGGATTGTGATGTTAGCAATAGCCCTTTTCAAGAAATGGAAGGGATATGGTGGAGCTTGATGCTCCAAAAGCAAGAGGAGGTGACCCTATTATGGTTGGACTTCGATAACCTATTTAGGGTGGATTTTGTACCAGCGAAACTATGCTTTGTGCGTATTCAAGTGCTACTTCACCTATAGTAGAGAATCTTCACTGTATCCCAGAAATCAGAAAAGTATATTGACCTATCCCTCTACTCCAACGACATGGTATGAGACCCTTACTTCTTGGCCCAGACCATTGAGCAGGGAATCCAATGGGAGATCAGCACGTCGATGATTTCACATAGCATCCCTATGTTGGATGGATTGCTTGAGTGAGCTCTAATGGTGGAGGGATTCCTAGCCGAACAGAGATCGATGGTGAGAGCCACTATCAGTTGAAAGGTGGCCGAGTCATCTGCAGCAGACAGTAGGCAGATAAGGCAGAGGACCAAACCAGGTAGACCATCTAGATGATGACCCCATGACACATAGTCAGATGTGTGGATCTCCCAAAGAATATGATGCCATATCATGGTTATAGTTTTTTACTCCTATGTATGGTAGGGACACATGTATCGTGATTGTATAACCCCCCACACAGATGACTAAAAGACCTTCAAGGGACCTTTAGGGAATAGATAGAGGTTCGAATGAGGAGGTCTGTTGGCGGTGCACTTGGTAGTGGAGTAGCCTATGTATAATGTGGTGGATGAAGGTTCTATGTACTACCTCCACCACCCCTAGGTGGTCCACTATGGGCTCATGGAGCCGACGGATAGGGGAGAGAACATATTTAGGTAGTAGAGTCCTACAACCATGGTTCTCAATATTTTATTAGAGGCATGATCTATGTCTTATCTACCATTGATTTAGTTGTCATAGACATAGGTTCTAGTCACTCTTTCCTTTCCGTATACCACATTCAAGTCTCGAATATTCTAGCAGAGCCTTGAATTCGATCCTTACTCTTAGAGACTCCTACATGAGTTTATTTTCTACATACAAAATGGTTTTGGAAGTGTGATCTTATACTAGGAATCAAGAGATTATGTTGGGATCTCCTAGTAAAAGCATCAGTGACTTAGGACATCATCTTGGGAATGGACTGGTTATCTATAGTCCATGCTCAGATAGAAAATTTTAGGACCAATGTGTGGTGTGTCTATGAGGACGGGACCACGTTTTCCTTCACTGGATAGAAGGGAACATTTTTAGAACATGATTGACTTTATAGGAGGAGGGTTTAGCTGATCACTACACAGTTATCTAGCCTCACCCTCAGTTTCATTGAAAAGAGGAGTCCAAGAATGTTTTTAGTGGAGAATGAGTATGAGTATGTATTTATAGAATATGTCTCATGACTTCTTCCTTGTAGAGTGGTAGACTTATGTATTGACTTGTATCCGGGTATGAAATCGATATCTACAACTACATATCAGTTGGATCTCATCGATCTTTGGGTGTTGAGTGTACAATTGGTGGACTTAAAGAGGAAGGTGTTCATAAGACCCAGTATTTCTCTAGGGGTATCCCCGATGTTATTTTCCATGAAGGAAGAATAAAACCCGAGACATCAATTATTGATGGAGTTCCTCTATGACTATTAATTTGAGATATTCTATACTCCTAGGAAGCAGAATGTTGGGGTTGACACACTCATTACGATGATTGATTTTCATTTGCTATGTGAGGCGACATATCATCTTTTCTTGATGTAGATATCCTTCATGGATGATGGTGGAGTAGTTTAGCCCTAATATATGACTTTCACTCCCCCACTCCTTCCACGAGTTATGGTGGCACAACATATGGATGTTGACTTTGAGGCCTGGCTTGCTCAGATATCCTCAAGACAGGCTTATGATGGCTTTTATATAGGTGGGGAGCATGTCAAATGTTTAAGAGGACGGACTATAGCACTAGTGACGTTATGGTTGCAGGTGTTGAGAGAGTTCCATACAACCCCAGTAATAGTACATCCTAATGTGGAGAATATGTACCAAGGCCTCCAACATTAGTACTGGTGCATAGGGATGAAGAAAGTGGTGGCAATGTTCATTTCACGATGCCTCACTTGTCAGCATGAAAAGTCTGACTATCAGTTCCCAGAAGTCCTGACACAACCACTTGGGGTACCGGAGTGGAAGTGGGATGGTATCTCCATGGACGTTGTGATAGGGTTACTATTCACATTCAGGGGCCATGACTCTATATGGGTGACCATTGATCGACTCACCATGCCCGAACACATTTTACCTATCAGAGAGGAGGGATCGATAGTGGGAATGGGGCACCTATACTTCTAGAATATAGTATGGATTTATATGGTTCCTTCTATGATCATCTCATACCATGATGGATTCTTTACATCTTCGTTATGCAAGGGGTTTCAGGAGGCATTCAAGACTCAGCTAATCATTAGCAATTATTTTCACCCCCATACAGAGGCTTAGACATAGAGGATCATATAGACCCTGGAAGAAATGCTTCTTTATTACATCCATGATTTTTGTCATAGTTGAGATAACCACTTTCCATTGGTGGAGTTTTCATATAAAAACATCTTTCACTCCACCATCGGCATGGCACCATTTGAGTCCTTGTAAAAGAGGTCATGCAGATCACCTACATGCTCGACAGACCTTGGGGAGTCAACACTCGTGGGTCTGGAGTTTGTATGGGCTACCACTGAAAAGTTACAGATCATCCATGAGTGGATGATGACTTTAAAGAGAGGGCACAAATTTTATGTTAATAGGAGATGGATACCTTTGGTGCTCAAGGAGGGATACCTTGTTTTCCATTGGGTATTGCCCCGACATCGTTTGTAGGGATATATCCAGGGCAACAAAATATCTACAAGGTTCATCAGACTTTTCTAGATCCTCATTAGAGATAGCGAGGTGGCGTAATGCCTAACTATTCCCACAATGATTCACTGAGTGCATGATGACTTTCATGGGTCAATTCTGAGGAGGTATGTGTATGATCCATCACACGTCATCGACTATGGTGAGATGGACATTGTCAATGGGGCGATGTTTGCAGAGATCCTGGTGGATATGGAGGATCGACATGAGTGGGTACTTTATGGACTATAAATTCCCTTGGTCCATGTTTAGTGGTAGCACAGGAACCTCCAGGAGAGTACATTGGAGCGGAGGCCCATATTCGGGCTCAGAACCCCCATTTGTTTGATTACACTTTGTTTTGGATTTCATGGACATAAATCCCTAAGGTAGGGAGAATGTAATGTCCTTTAATTTATATGTAATTTTTTCATTATATGGAATTATTTTGAGACCACACGCTTTGAAATCACATGATTCCAAGGCCTAGTGATCCCAAAATGGATTTTTGAACTTTCATTTTGTTCACTTAAGTAAACGTGCGATTAGGTTTTTCTAACATTTGAATCGGTACTCAGTTCCATAATAAGACGGCACCGTTGAACTCGGAATGCCAGGAATCACCTAGAAATGGCATAACATTGACATTAAATGGTGAGACATGAATGATAATTTTGAAATTTATGGAAAAATAATAAAAACATTAATATTTTATTGTATTTATTTTCTCATCCTTTGAGGAGAGGGAAGTGGAACTACAGTGTAGTGATGAGGAAAAAAGGCCTATTAAATGAGGATCATTTATGGCTCATTTTGAAAGTGTAACTGCTATGCTACATTTAGATAAGAAACTATGTAACGACACAACATCACAACATAATTGTTAAGTTGTGACATGTTTCGTTTTATTAAACTAGAATGCTAGAGTGTTCAAAATTAAACCCCGGGGATTCTTTGACAAACCTATAGTAGAATTCAACCCCAAAAAAGAACAAAGAATACGATGACAAATTACAAAGAGTCATGGATTGATAAAAATGACATGGATCTCATCCATCATCATTAGAAGATCAAACAATCCATGTAGGGGTTGTAATTCATGTTTTTTTTTCTCTGTTCTTTGATATGAAATAACCAACATAGATCTACCCATAAGAAGGTTGACCTGTTAATCATGTGTTTTTGTGGGAGGGATTTAAAATTATGGGATATGAATTGTGTGGGATATTCATGTGTTGAAATCTCAAACCCAAACTTATATTATACATCACTAACGTGGAGGGAGCATTTCGATAGAAACAAGGCCCGAGTCCCTCTGCCTTGCGTGTTCTTGAGCTCTATTTTTAAATGTATATTCAAAGATGGTTTCAAGGTGCATATGAGGTTATCTTAGTGAAGAGGGAAATCTTGTAAGGATTTAGGAATAGGAATATAAAAGAACGGATCCTATGAGTGTGTCTGGTGGTCCGTCAAAGTTCTTAATAGAGCGTTGATGGTTGTTGGGCCTGCGGATGATGGAGACAGTGCGGCTCAGGGGGGGGGGCATGGCGAGCAGCAGAGACCACGGCCACCACAGCTGTTGTATTGGAGACCCACAATGACACACTGTCACCATGTCAGTGAGACAACTTTTGTACATGGTCCATGTGTGACATAGAAGGGGTGGCCTGCATCCGTGCTGCTCGGACAAACTGGAGGCACGCGGTCTGTCGTCCGTAAGCGGGAGGGACTATCTAGCCGCATGCTGGTCATGTTGGATGGAAAATATGTGGATGTGCTATGTAAAACTAGATATAACTGGACCACCTCCTGGGAGAGTCCAGGGAATAAGGGACCTATCCACTGGGCCGGTCCAACATGGAGGAAAATATCCCTCTAGGCATGCTGGGTTGTGGAGACGACCGTGGGCCGGGCCCGCAGCAGAGCAGGCCGGACCCACGACCAAAAGGGTCGGGCATAGTATAATGATCCAGAACTAGGAAAAAGGAACCATACCTTTCCCTAATGAGACCATGATTTAGAAATTTATCATCCCGTCAGTGGGTTCCGAGATTGGTCAGGTCGGTCAGACCTAGTCAGACCGGGCCCAAATGCAATTGTCCTATATTTAATAAAACACTTGTATCATTCAAAATAGACGTCTGATTGGTGAGTTGTTCAGTGAGTTGGGACCCAATTGAAGATTTATTCTATTTGATACAAACTTCTTGGGTTTTTTATGAGGTTTATTCATGGTGGTGTTGGATCGATTTCGAATCAAACCAGGCCCTTTTTACAAAAATGACCATATCATACAGAGCGTGTGTCCATTTGACGGGCCATCTATTGTGTTAGGACCAATATAAAGTGATGTTTATTTGGGTTGCTCTATGTGGGAATTATTGGTGGTTGATGTAATAATTATGGCTTTAGAAATATATCTTATTGGAATCAAGCGTGTTACGTGCGGGAATCTAGTGGCTGGATATGACATGAAAAATGAAGAGAGTCCCTTTGTGGATCAGCAACAGTTTTACCATTCATGGATAATCATGGGAGAGACCCTTTTTATATTATCAAAAGAATTAACTGATGTGTGATAGACATATAGTGACAGGTTTTTGATTAGCAATGGAGAAACCCTTCGTGGGTCCGAATTAGAATGACCCGTCATGGATTAGTAATGGAGCTACCCTTCCTAGATCCACATGAGAGCGATCCATCTTAGATCAGAATGTGAGAGACCCTTCATGGATCATAAATATATAGACCCTTCATGAATCAAAATTAATGAGTCCCTTCATGCATCATCAACAGATCATCTCAAAAGAATATTATGATCTATCTTTTTGACTAATCATCTATACTTCTATACATAACTTATACCTGGTGTGAGATGTGTCTTTTTCATTGTTCTTTAATTTGAGATATTTTTATGTGGTATTATTCCCTTGAGGATTTCTAGGATACCCAACTTATTCTTTCATCCCTATTGATCATTGTTATACTCACCGCTACACGAGCATCACCCACATGTTTTTTCCTATGAAGATGACCAACAAAATTGACTGAGACTTTGCGGAGCCTGGGCTAGATGGTTCACGAATGTGGATCGATAGACATGGTGTGTGGTAGTGACATATGACAGTGATCTATAAGTACCGTTTATGTACGATCCTTGGAGGATTAAATTCATAGGTTGTACATATTTTTTGTAATTTCCTTTCATTTGGTCTTATATCTATCCCTTTTACTTTCAGTTTACATCTTTTACTCTCACCAGTGGTACCTTTTGGTGGTTGTACTATTTTATTCCCTTCGTGGTTTTATTTGTATAGTATTCCATGTTTGTATGTGTAAATGTTAGAAGCCAATGCCTCCCCTTTTGGGGATATTCCGTTCTGGTGTTATTATCCAACCCATGGCCTAGGGAATGTTGGAATGGGGTAGTCATGACATGGGCCCCGAGGGATGGGTCATGACATTAGTTTCTTCTAGGAAATCCACATGTTGGAATCTATTTCCTCTGAAATGTACTCTAGGTTTTCCGTTAAATTATTTTAAAATTTCCCTTCTTTTATAGTTTATCATAGAATTATTAATTTAGTCCTTTAAATAACAATTATAGTATACAGTTCAACCAAGGGAATTAATACTATAATTTCATATATATTTTTCTCACAAATATTGTTGCTAGTGTTTCAATACAACTTTGATTATTGGATAGTCGCGATATGATTCATAACTAGTAATTTTACTTCTATAATTTTGGAGTTTGATTCTACATTGTATAAAAACTTGGATGAAAAAAATGCATTGATAAGAACAATAGTCATACAATTTACTTGTTAGAATTGAGAGCATGATACATGCACATATAAAGAAATTCTTTTGTACTTCTATTTAATCTATCATTATTATGAATTAAAAATCCTTCCCCCTTTTCTAATGCACAAGTTGATTGTGGTTACCCCCTATAATCTTCTAATATATAATTTTATTTTTAAAGATCCTATGTTATGTACACTTGATGAATTGAACATCCAGATATGTTTGAAAAAATATATCCTTTTATGTTTTCATTGAGATTTTGAGTCATCACCTCTCCATTAAATGTTTATTCTATATTTTCATATCATATACATGTAAATAAATTTTCAATTCAATGAATTCATTTCCCCAAATAATTCATCCAAGATCTATTTCATGTGGGTAGTTGTAGATTCACTCATTATCATATAGGATCAAAATTCTTCATCGAGTTTGTTCACATTACTATATTCTATTCATTAATCCAGTGAGACCATTGTGTATATCAAAACCTCATTTAAACCTTGATACCACTCCACAATAACTCCTCTTATATTTCATAGTCCCAACTCTTTAGATTCCATTCCAAATTGGGTCTGAATCAGAAAAATAACTTATACAACCTTATCTTATGATCCATAAACATATAGAGGTGTGTTGATCAATTTATTTAACGGTGATTTCATTTCATCTAACCTATTAATTTTCCTTATAATTATGCACTAGTAATTACAACTTTATTTTTTATCATTAAAATGGAGAATTTTTTTATTAAAAATGATACCAATGATCTCTTCCCATGTAATATAATTAGTATCCTTACATAGATTAATGATCTTACCCAATTGCCAAACCCAATAAAATTATCCATCAAAGTGGTAAATTTCCATGGTGACATTATCAATCTCTAAAAATTAGAGTATGTAAAATATATTTTTGTATATGAAATTTGAAGTTAAAAATGAGTTGATCAATAGATCCACTAACTGACATTGGTGGTTGATTTATGAAGAAATCAACTATAAGTTGTTACCTTTGAGTGAAATATGGATCCTCAAACAGTTTTTGGTTTTTATTCAAAACCTTAGATAATTGACTCATTATCCTAATGAATTTTTATATTTCATATACCATCATTGGAGGAAGGTATGTAGTTCATTTTCCATTGCACTAAACATTAACATAGTTCCTCTTATTACCTACAATGATTCTAATAGAACAAAATAATATTGAGAAACATGTTACTGTTATGAATATTTTTAATCATAAGCGATTATATATCCAAAAAAATATCCTGAATGATTTTATTCTTTAATAACTGTTAATAATTTTTATATTTTCTCTATATCCTTTATAATTTTTCATTAAAATAATGTGATTACACAAACATATCATTGTGATATACATCAAAATAATGACATTATAAAAAATCTAATTAATTGAATAAAAAATATTTAGCATCTAAAAATGAGGAATAACAGTAAAGAATTAACATAAGAACATGAAAAATTATATATAATTATAATGAAACCTAACATTGATATATGGATAAAATATTAAAATGATATATTCATAATCATATCACTATGTTTTATTAAAAAAGTATAAAAACATAATTATAACTTCCATTCACCAATGTATCATAAAATAATTCATATCTAGAGGTTAATTCGTTACCTAATGAATTATTGCACTATTTGGACACACCATTAATATGTTGTAATTCATCAAATCCAAGTTTATCTGATGAATTCATTTCTTCAATAACTTAGGGATAGTAAATAATAATACTGATATATAAAAATTTATTATATTAGTGCTCACATATTCAAACATCTCTTAATTTTTAACTCAGTAGGGATGAATGTAGGGTTTATCCATGTAAATCACTAATCAATAAATTATGTTCAATTATCAATGAATACCCATGAATAAAAAATGGATTTTGATATTCATAATAATAGAATATTTCATGATGAAGAGACAAATTCTAGAAAATTTTTAGGATTCCTGAAAGGGTTATGAAATTATTTAATGAATGGGAATAATGATAGGGTACAAAGGTATCACATTGAGAAATCACTATTTTAAATTATTGAGATAATAAAATGTTTATAGAAATTTCCAAATTCCAAATTTATAATACGTACAAAAAAAGGTACATGAAAGGAAGATAAGTGGATGATTGTTCCATTAGACCGATGATTAGCTTTATGGAACATAATGATGAAACCATAAGACCATAAGAACAAATTTGGTGGACAATTTGGAGGGAAATTTAAATTAAATTCTTTTATAAAGGATTTATTTTTTAGAATAAATGTGGTATTTTAGGAGATTTACAAATAATAATGATAAATTACTTAATAATTTATAAATATAGTTCTTGAAATTATATGTTGTGGAAAATGAAAAACTGTTATGTTAACTATGGTTTTTTTCCTTATTTTATACATTTATGGCACATTACATAATATTTTAATTGATTAAATCAAAAATATATTTGTCAATATTACATTATCACTATAAAATTTCCTTTTGTAACATTTTTTAAACTAATAATTTTAATTTTAAACTTTTGTTGGTTTTTATAGTAGTGGAAAATGATTAAAACCCATTAAAATATAAAATCTAATAAAATATTCTTTTTTGGATGATAAATGCATTAACATTATTATTATATCACTTTTATGTATTTATTATGTCATAAAATTTTATGTAAATTATATAATATTTAAAATTTAACAGTAAAATTATACTACCGTTGCAAATTATTAAAATTTAATGATTAGATATTTTTAATATAATGGTTTAAAACAAGTTAACATTTCTATTATGCAAAATTAAAAAATATGATAAATTTAAATTTAAAATAAATCATTAATATTTAAAAAAACAACCATTATTTATTATACTCTCAAATTTTCATTCAATAGAAAAATAATATTTAAAGGTATAAAAATATTTTATAAATAAATATTTTTGATTAAATATTTTATGAAACATATCATATAAAAATATATATTTATGGTGGAAAAGAAAAAAATTATATATGATTTCTATAGATTTTAACCCAATATTTCTTTGTATAATAACATATTTTATCATATCATCTAATAAAATTTGTCTCATAGAAGGGTGTAACACAAAATAATAATGAATTAAAAAATATTCTATTGATTAAATTCTTAAATAATTACACCATTATTCTATTATGGAGTATATAGATAACCCTTTATTATTTCGGAATAATCTCTAAGATAATGCTCGATAATAGTGGTAGCTTTACGATAATAGTTTAGATAACATCAATCTATTGGTGATCTCTACTAAATGGGTCTTTTCTCTTATGTTATTACATTGAATCCTCACATGCTAATGATATTCTAGGGATTAATCAAGACAAAACCCCAACGATGCGGCCTCAATCCCTATTTATCAAAACTTATTTACTATGACATGATTTTACAGGTCTAGGTCATCATTTTTTCCATCTAAATTAAATTTACTTTTAAATTTAACATAAATATACTCTACCCATATTGGTCACTTTATAATGGCTACATTATCGATAATCTTAAAGCTATATGATCTAACTCGAAAATGATCATATGATTTTAAATTAAAAAATCATACCAAAATATTTATTTTTTTGGATTACATCCTATATATAAACCACTAAACAAAATTATTATCTACATCACTCTCGTATGTTTTAAAATTAGATTGATAATTTATATACTATTAATAATACTAATTTTTCTTTTAATTCTTCTCATGGATGTTTTAATATTTATAGAATAGTTTACCCAAAGTAGTATACCATTGGGTAGTCATTACTCTTTGGTTTTTATATCACTTGAGTAGTCATTAGAATAGTAGTTGGTATAATTGCATAACATACAATATAAATTTTTAATAAGCCTTTAAATCTATTATTATAGCAATATATATTTTTTTTTAAAATAATTCGTTTATAAATAAAAGAAGGAAATTTTATTTAGCTAAATAGAATAATCCACACAAATAAGTACATTAATACAAAAAATTACATAAACTCTTCTTTGATACTATCTATAGTTTCCTAGACCCACACTTCTGAATATTGTGCTAAAAAAATTACATAAAACTATTTATTTTAGGAAAAGTGATATGACCCAAGAAAAAAAATATATTTATTTTATATATATTTTATAATTTCATTAATCTCAATTCCCAAATAAATACACAACCTAAATAAAATATGGTTTGGTGTATAGGAGTATCAAATACATGCGAATGTTATTTAACGATACTTGGGAGTAGTTCTATATAATTGAGATAAAATATAATGAATTATAGAGTTATAATAAATTATATTCACCATCATAACCTATGGAAATGGATATCAAATGCTCATTGACTATAAACATAAGTGATAATAATTAAAAAACATAAAATAATACTATAATATATTATGGTTACAATAATGGTACATGGATATATATATAATAAAATAATATATGAAAATACAGAGATTATAAATCATGAGTTACTTAACATGACTTGTAATAATAAAATACATGAATAAAAAATCATGGAAACATATAGAAATTATCCTGAATAATAATAATAATAATAATATGAGTAATCTATCCCAATAAAATTTAGTGTTTTCAAAAATTAATTGAATCATATAATTGTTGAATAAAATTGGAATATATCATGGGAATTATGTGTAACATAATAACACGGAATATTATACAATTGAGGCAGGATTATCGATATATGAAAACATAAAATTCATGATCCTCATAGTTTCACACACTCTTCTGAAAAATCCCATGGATGACCTTGTATATATGTGTAATGATATATAAATCCATAACAAATACATGAGATAGAGTTATAGGTCCCCACATGTCATTCATCCATACGTACATGTACAACACGAAATCCATCACTCATCAAATCATAAAGAACCCATGGAATAAAAATAAGTTTCATATCATTTTGAAAATGTATTCACATAATGTGTTGTAATTAAACTTTAAAATAATTATAACATGATAAACCAATGTAAAAATAAATTTGTATCCAATGGAATCAAGTAACATTCTAGCTAAATATCGTTCTCTTGATATAACAAGGCATGTGGTATATATATTGTATAGATGGGAGGAATATATTTTATTGATCCATTTTTAAAATCAATCTATATATAGGAATTTATTTTTACACTTATAATCAAGGAGTGAAAAATTTGGAATTCATAGAGGAGTGATATTAAAATAATATACATACATATATGTAGTGGCCAAAAAATAATTGTTATGGATCATTTCATTGATTAGAAATAAAAATACATATATACAAAGAGAGAAGGTGGAAAAAATAATTTTAAGATTATCATAAATTATGTATAATATGTGTGAATGTATAATGTCATATTGGAAATACACTTTTTATTGGTTTTTTGGAAAAAAAAATTTAGAATTTAAAATATCATTGACCTCAATTTTTTGAAATTTTTATTTTTTAAAACAATGGGAAAAATAGTTTCTCTTAGAATATATGAAATCATTGGGATAATGTTTTATATAATGTGATAATGTATGTGGTAATTTATGTTCACTTGGAAATAGTAAATGAGAATCTTATTGTGAAATAACAAATCATTTGGAATATAATAAAAATATTTTCTTTATAAAAAATTGAGTATTATTTTATTGTTGTGGAAGATGCTAATTTCAAATTTATAAGTATATGTATTTATGTACACAACATTTGGGGTTGATGTTGAAATATGAGTTAAAAATGATTATTTTTTATTTTATTAAAACTTCCCTTATTGAAAAACATATTCTCTTAAAAATATTATAGAACATATTATTCAATTGATAATAAAAAGGAGACAAGATAAATAAGTATAACCATAGAGTAATAAATTTATTAGGATG
Source organism: Viscum album (assembly GCA_963277665.1). Lineage (NCBI taxonomy): Eukaryota > Viridiplantae > Streptophyta > Magnoliopsida > Santalales > Viscaceae > Viscum > Viscum album. Next base: position 39,969,308 of record OY728143.1, read on the forward strand.
ATAAAAGGAAATACTAAACAATATCCATAATAAGATATAAAATTTGAGAGATCTTAATTTGAATGTGATGATGGGAAAAGATACCTTTAAATTTTAATAACACCTAATAAAGTTAAAAAATTAAATTAAACTCCAAATTTTATGAATATATGATATTTTATATTATAAAAAAAATAAGTATATAAACCATATATAATTAAATATTTGAAAAAAATATATGAATGTATCATGAAAAAGGAATTAAGAAAGGGAACCCCTTACTAATAAAATTATAATTGAGGAATAAATATTGTGAAAATTAGGTTATAAGTATGATTCTGATAGAATTAAAAATATTGAGATAATATATCATATATTATTTATTATTTATTATACATAATAATTATAACATGTAAAAAAAGTTCAATAAGAAATCATGTAATGTGATGGAAGATAATTGAGATAGAGAAAAAACATTACATATTTTTCCTACTCAGTCAAATATGATCAATCCCCTTGTACAAAAATTAATAACTATATTAATATTAAATTTCATTACATTATACAAATACATTTAATTTTATAAACTCCATTTATGATAATATATTATGAATATACTAGTTAGTAATTTCTTAGATTTTCCTTTGATTGTTAGTAACTGTAAATTTGTCAAAAATGATTTATGAAGTAAAATTTTCTATCCATTATATGATAAAAAAATCATAGTTAATATATAATTTTATTTAATAAAATATATAAATTTTAATGAGTTATATAGATCATATCAAAATTTATAAATGTCTTAGTTTTTTTCATTAAAATTCAATCAGTGTCAACTAATTTTTTAATTTTTAGTGATCAAATAAGATATTTTAATAATAAGATAAAAATAAAATAAAAAATGTACAAAAATATTTATAAATAATTATTTTTAATTAAAATATAATTATATTGTAATTTCAAATCTCATATTCATCATTAATATCGTTTTATAACATCTTTCATTTTGGTGGTTAAACCAACCCAAACAAGAACATGTTATAACTCGATATTTAAACATATTTAAGGAAGTGTACAATATTAATATAATATAAGAAGAATTAAATAATTTATTATTTATTATTTTTTTAATCATAATTTATATTTCAGGGATAAATATTAAAAATAAATATGAAAAATGAAAAATTATATTTCTGGATGTGGTAGATTGAATGTACAGATGATCGATGTAATTTTTTTCTAAGTTGATTAAAAAAAATAATGGTTGTTAAATTAATATAATAAATTTTCTGAATAAATATTAAAATTTGGTGTTAATATAATATAATTATGACTGTTTTAGAGTATAATGATTAAGAAAAAAGATGTTAAGGATTAAGTAATAATCATGTCAGGACCTTCAACATTCCATTAAAAGTATGCTTGGAAATGAAGTGATTATACTGTCATCTTAGGAGCAGGGGATTTATAATGTGAAATGGGCATCATTGAAAAGAAAATTAGGAAATCTTTTATATTTATTTATTATGAAATTAGGTTAATTTAAAAGTTGGAATTGATCCAGTTTTTTCATTGAAGAAAATGAAACCTTTTTTATATAATATATTTCTGAATAATGGAATGAAATTATTCAAATTTAAATTGATCCAAAACTAAAAAATAGTGGCTTTTTAAGTGAGTTTGGATAGATAATGCTTCAAATATAATTTACACATATGTTTTTAACAAGTTTGATGTTATTTATTTCTAGATTTTTACTATTATCTTTTTTAACCATGTTAAATATTTTATTAACCCAATTAATTTATGAATTAGTAATAATATTAAGAAACCCATAGTAAAAAATATTAATTTGATTAATATTAATATTTCCTTAATTTAATATTATTTTTTTCTAAAATATTAAAAAAATATGCTTTAAATTAAAAAATATAATTTAGTTGTCTCCGGTTTCTTAAGTGTTCTTACCCTTATTTATTATTGATTTAAAAATATGTGTGTGCTCGTATATTTATATATGTATTTAAAAATAAAAGTAAACTCGTTATATAAGACATATTTATTTAACGTTTGGGACAAAAAAATCACAATGTTAATAAAATAATTCTTTAAAAATATTAATTTCAATATTATCATTGTAATTAAATATTAATCATAAATATATAGTTTCTATTCTCTAAAATGAAATTGAAATTAACAAGTATTTTGAAAATTATATTCACTATTACTGAATAAATTTTTTATGTTAAATTTTAAAATATTATAAAATAAAATTTTAATGTGAGTGCATAAACACATTTTAATTGGGAAATATTACTTGAGTTTCAAAAATGTTAAACATGCGATTATATATTGAAAATATTATATGTATCTTACTTATAAAAATTAACAAATATATGTTTTATATAATAAAAAATATTTTAAAAACATTTATATCATACTTCCATAAATATATTTTCATCAAAGTGACAGTTTTTAAGAAAATATTTATTTTTATAATTCACCAAAAAATATATTTCATGAAAATGAAAAAAAATTTATAATATAATAATTCTGAAGTTATAAATTTAAATATAATATCATTTTTATCGTAATTTAAAATTTTAAAATTAATTTTTTTTAAAAATATTTAATGCTAAACTACATTTATTTAGTAATGTCCATTTTACACAAAATGAGTTCTTAATATAATTTAATAATAATTTTTAATTTAAAAAATGTTAAAATATATTATTAATAAATTATATCTTCATTTTAACTAACCAATTATTTATAGAACAATATTTTCTTATTTATTAGTATTTTTGAACAATTCATTATAAATATGTTAAGTAAATTGTAAAATCAAAAAGAAAATAGTGTTGTTAAACAAATTTCATATAATGATATATAAAAGATTACATTTAAAATTATAGATTTTTTAGGAAAAAAAAATTATTCATCATTTTAAATTTATATTTTGGAATGATTTTTTAGAATTTTCAGAGAATATTAAATTTTCAATGAACATTGAAAAATAAGGATTTTAATTAAAAACAATATTTTTATTCATTTTAATAAAAAGGTAAAGTTATGTTTTCTTTTTTTAAAAAAAATTTCAATTAATTAATTTTTTATTTTATTTAATTAAATTATGTTTTTTTTGAATGAGTTTTATACATGAATTTTCTATGGAAACATTTTATATTTAAAAATACACCACTCTGAAAAACACTATTATTTGTGATTCCTTAGTTTAACTAAAAATCATTTTTGAAATTTATATTTTGAATATGTAAAAATAGAATTTATAATTGATATAAGTGTTTGAAAATTTATTAAATAGTTCCATTTTCATTTTTTACAATTTGAATAATAAACATAGTAGTTTTTAATACCATGCTGAATGGTAGGTTATGTATTTACAGGTAAAAATAAAATTAAAAGAATTAGAAAACGATTATAACACAAGTAAAAAATTTAATTGGATGAGTAATATTAGTCTATAATAATCCATGGTTGGTTTATATGACAATTTTATGAAATTTTTAAATGATTATAACCTTTGTAGTATTTTGTTTATTGAAATGTCAAACCTGTCACACAATTTTTTTAGTTATGGTAATATTTTAAATATGGTTATGTACATAATATTCCTTAAAAATTAAATAATTTCATGAAATATAAATGATTTATCTACATCATGATATATGATTTTTTTTAGGGATGAAATAATTTACTAACATTCTTCCACATCTCTGACGTAGTAATTATTCAATTAATGGAAAACTAATGATAAATTATATTACAAATAATAAAATGAATATAATTTTAGATAATTAATGTAATCCAAGCATATTATATAATTACATTAAATTTTTAGGGTATAATACAATATTTTCATTGAAATTGAATTTTTTTGTTAATTTTTTTAATGTCCAAGAATTGAATAATGTAAAATTCAAAAATTGTGATATTTTTTGTATTTAATATTTATTAAATTATATAAAAGTCATAAAAATATTTATTAATAACAAGGGGACATGATATGGTCAATATTATAAATCGATATGTATTTCTGTAACGACCCGTCCCCCAGGGCCCGTGTCGTCACTACCCCAAGCCCGCCTTCCATAGGACATGCGCTAGCGACTTGCACCAAAGGAATAAATCCCTATAACATGGAAGGAATTTCCTTTATAAAACATAAACACAGACAACCATAGTATAAGAAGAAGAAAAAAATAAGTAAAAATTGTGTATCAAAAGATGTGATGGAAAGTAAAAGGGTCAGAAAATATAATCCCAACAATAAAGTACAAGGAAATGGAAAAACAAGTACAACTAAAAGACACACAATTGAAAGGTGTCTAGAAGCTCTAGGATCATCCAACACGGATCCTACCTGAATGGTATCTATAAATATCCCCCTCAGCGCTCCACGTCCATCTGTCTCCTCTGGGCACCGTCCCATTCTGAGGTCTACCTCTGGGTACTTTCAAGTCATCCCACACTCTGCGTCGGTCAACATTGTCTATTGTCTGCATCCAACACAACAAGGGGTGGGCATTTCCCGTCCAGGGGATAGTATAACGATACTCAGTAGGGACCTAAAGACCCTCAAGGTCTCACAAAATCCATCAAGGATAAACCACAATGTATGAATCAATGGAGAACCATTACTTAGGTATATTCCCATACATATACCTATGTTATCTAGTTACCCATCTTCAATCACGAGGAAAACAAAATGATCATTGACTCAGATAAAACCAAGAATTTTCATTATCGAAACCACGAATGCTGAAGTACTCCCCCTCTATAGAGTACAAAGGGCATGTGTCGACACCGAGGCACTTCTCACTAACCTCGGACTGCTGAGGTACTCCTCATGTTTAGTAATGTGGGTCTACTGCCAACTACCAGGCTCCATCCGCTGTTGGTCTGCAGCAAAATACCGGGCACTCCCCCTAATAGCCTACAAAGAAAATCATCCTATCGAGTACCATGGGTCTGCTTCTAACTACCAGGTGATATGTCTACCATTAGTCTGCCTCCAAATACCGGGCGCTCCCCACTGGGCTAGTAGAATCACTCCGAGTCTAATCGGTCAAGAAGTCGTCAGGTCTTTCAGCTACTAGGTCTCCAGACTCTACATGCTTGTCTCTGGGAGGATCCACTCCATGATCTACTATTCTATACACCATGTGGCATGAAGTATCATGTGTATGTATCTCAAAGGAGCTCCACATCATAGGGGTCTCAACGCAATAGACAACACGTCAATCAGACTCCCAGTCTGTGAGTTATTGACATTTCCGTCCCTGGGGCCCGATTGGTTTTTAGGTTCAATCGAACCCGACCATACTCCAACTATGTCAAAAAATCATGTGGGATATTCCAAAGAACTGTATCACTGTAAGAATTCTGTTAACACAAGCAATTCGTTGATCGGACACTCGTGGCCCATGATACGGGCGAAAAAGGTGTATTCAGGGTTTGGCGGGTCCAGGTCTGGTCCGACCCAGTCGAACCGACCCGACCTGACTCGGGTCTGGACCGGGGTCCAACTCGGTCCATGGGTCTGACCCAGTTCGAAGAGGCAGACCAGCCCGAAGGCAAGGACCGGACTGAATGCGCGGCCCGACCCGTGGGGGGCCGACCCGAAGGCGGCCCCGCACGTGGGGGCCTGACCTGGAGGTGGCCCAGCCTGAGGCGGCCCGACCTGATGGTGGCCCGTTGGCCTAGTTGGCCTGGCAGCCTGGTCGGCCGGGCGACCCGGTGGCCTAGAGGGGGTCCACCATAGCCACTGCGAGGGGGGAACCGCATGCCACATTGGCACTAGAACAGATTAGCCATTCGGGTAGAACTGAACCGGTGTCGAGGGGCGCGGGTCTAGCTCATGTGGGACCTGACGAGGTCCTACACCTCCTGGATGGCCTGAGTGGCAGCCACTCCACACCACGACGTAACACAATGGCGTCAAACCCCCTCCATCATGGCCCGGCCAGGCCGCGACATCCTGCTAGACTCCGCGCAGCGCGATGGTGTCACACTCCTCATCCGACCACCGTGGCCCTCTTGGTTGTGTCCCATCATTCCGGCGTGGTGTGACGACACCGCGCCCCACCTGTACTGCTACGGCCCACCTGGCCACAGCTCGGCTCTTTGCGTGGCAAGGCAGGGTCGCACCTCGGTGGCGACCCGCCGACATTGTTGTGTCAGCTTCTTCACAGCCGGCTCCTTGATGGTCGAAGCGTGTACCACCTCTGTCATCACCGAACAAGAACAAAGAAAATGGGAGTCTTGGGTAGTGTTCATGTAGTCCGAACCATCCTCATTACGATGGTATTATTCGGTTCTCATAACAGAAATTTGTATGACGATGAACGAGTACAAAACAAATCAAACCTTCTAACTTAATTATCGCTCATTGACGAAGATGCTGGAAGCGGACGTCATTCCACTGACATAGGGTGGTAGACGAAGATGTCAAGGAGGAAGGATTCGAGGATGAAAAGTCAATATGGCATCGTCGGCATTCTTCTTGGGCAACAATGTATCTTCTACTTGCTTCTGTTGATGAGGGGAAGACTGTGCTCGTCGTCCTTCATTGGTGATGGGAATTCTTTGCATTCTTCGTTGAGAGGACGAAGTCCTCTCAATTCTCCCAAAGTCTCTTCCGCTCCTTAATTCTCCAAACAAGGAATACGCCAACCCCCCACAATAAAAATACATCACATATTATAATGTTGTCATAATGAATTCAAATAATTCAAAATGATTCCAAATTCATTAAGTTACTTTTCTTAATTAAATTGGAGGAGTTAGATCATTAAATGAAGGAAGAAGGTGAAGCGTTTCACCAATTGAATTGGGGGTCTATATGAGGTTAAATGCTCGTGAGGGCTCCACCTAATAATACTCCCAAGGGAGGTTATGTGAGGGTGATCCCCACCTCCATAACCTATCATGGGAGGTTATAGTGCGGTGTCCCCCACCAATAACCTCCTCTTGGTGCTTATAATCACCAAGAATTAAAAATAAGCTATCATCTTAATTTTATTTATCTTTATTAAAGAAACCCAAAAACTATCTTCCACTCTCGATAAAACGCAACTGTAGTGAAGGTCTCACTAAGAAATTTTCAACACTGCGATTTCAACGTTGCCGTCAAATTTCGATTCTGTGCATTGGTTCAGAAGTATTAAAATTTAGAAAGTACATTTACTGAATGTACCCAAACAAAAAATCATAAACTGATTCCAAGCACCTCGGGCCTCAGAATCAAGCACCATCAGAAACTGCGGACTCATAAAATTCCCACGTATTTTAAAGAAATCAACGGGAAATCAGGGTCTTTACATTCTCCCCACCTCTAGTCTTCAATTCCAGGTAAGATACAACTCGAACTAAGGGAACAAATGGGTGTACAGAGAACGCATCTAAGCCTCCTACTCCCATGTGCTATACTGGAGGTTCCCATGCTACCAGTGAACGTGCACCAGAGGTATCGACCATCCACGTAGAACACGCTCCTGTCGATCCTCAATCTCCACTGGAACCTCCGTGAATGTTGACCCATCATCGATGTCTATCTCTCCATTGTCGGTGATGTGGGAAGGGTCATGCACGTATCTCCTCAGCTGATATATGTGGAAGACTTCATGCATCCAATCCAAATGAGGTGGAAGATCTAAGAAGTAAGCCACCTCGCCTACTCTACTATGGACCTGTTAAGGTCTGATGAACCTCATTGATAGATTGTCACCTCAGCTAAATCTCTATAGACCTCGTTGAGGTGAGACCCGTAGAAAGACGTGGTTTCCATCCTAGAACTCAAGAGGCCTATGTCTCCTATAAACATATGACTAATATATACTATGTGCAGTCCTCATCGCTTCTTAGATGATCTTAATCTTTTCGGTAGTAGGCCATACCATCTCTAGTCCCACTAGTGCAGACTCCCATGGGTCTGTCCAGCACAGTGGCAATATGCAAGGTCATTCGTACAAGGCCTCAAAAGATTCCATACTGATGGTGGATTGCAGATATTATTGTTGGAAAAATCCACCAAAGGCAAGTGATCCTCCCACCTACGACCGAAGTCGAATACACATGCACAGAGCATGTCCTCGAGAGTCTGGATGGTCCTCTCAACCTGACCATCTGTCTGAGGATGGAAGGTGGTGCTTAAGAGAAGTTGTGTCCGGAATGATTCCTGCAACCCCAACCATTGCCGAGAAGTAAACCGCATGTCATGGTCAGAGACAATAGTAGAAGGTACACCATGTTACCGCACAATATCCAGCATGTAGAGGCATCTTAAACTCTCTATTGATCCATGCTATCTGTTTGGTAGAAGTTGGGCCGACTTGGTGAGTCAGTCAACAATCACTAAATTCGTGTTGTGACCCCTGGATGAACATGGAAGACCCATCACAGAGTCCATGGATATCCCATACCACATCCACTTAGGGACCTCTATGGGATGAATAAAGCCTGCGAGTACCTGGTCATCCGCTTTCACTTCCTGAAAAGTGAGGCATCGTGATGAAAAATACACTATCTCATTCTTCATACCTGGCCACCAATGCTGTCATCGAATGTCATAGTACATCTTCTCCACTATTGGATGTACCGCTAGAGGGGAAGTGTGGAACTCCCTCAACACTTACTCTCGACGTGAAACTGGTACCAGGGTACATCCTCTAAAGAGGATGACGTGCTCCCCACCTTTAGAAAACCCATCAGGTGCCTGACCTATGGATATCTGAGCACGTCACATCTCATAGTCATTGTCTCCATGTTGTGCATCCCTAACTCACTGAATATGTGGAGGTGTGAATGTAGGAGACTGAAGATAAGATGCCCCATACCTATCCACAAAGGGCATATGTAAGGCAGCTAGCTGCTCTGTCGCCTCTCCAGGAAGGTGAATACCAGTACTCTTGTTGAGCGCATCCCAACAATGATCCCCTTCCGAGGAGTATAGAAAATCTCAAAGTCATTTTCCTGGAGGAACTCAAGACATTGTTGTTGTCTCAGGTTTAGGTCCTTCTGAGAGAATATATACCTGAGGCTCTTGTGATAAGAGTACACAATAAAACGTTCTCCCATCAGATAGTGTTACCACATATTTAATGTGAAGACTACAGATGTTAAATACCGGTCATGGGTAGCATTGTTCTGCTCTTGTTTTCTCAGCTGTCGAGAACCATACGCGATCACTGCTCCCTCATGCATTAGGATATACCCGAGTCTGGTCCCGGATGTGTTGTAGTAAACTATGTACCCTACACCATCCTCTGAAAGCCTCAAAATGGGGGTACTAGTCAGCCTCTTCATCTGATCTTTAAAGCTCTGCTGGCATCTCTTAGACCACACGAAGGGTTTCCCATTATTTTTCAGGGCTAATAGTGGCGCTGAAACTCCGAAGTTGTCTGGAACTAATCTCCAGTAGTACCCATCCAAGCCCAGGAAACTCTGTACCTCTGTCACACTCTTGAGTGGCTCCCAAGAATGAACTGCCTCAATACTTTCAAGATCCTCTACAACTCCAGCCTCAGAGATGACATGTCCCAATACTTTATCCTCTCGAATCCCGAACTGGCACTTCGGGAGCTTACCATTAAGCTTGTGCTCTCAGATTATGTCTAGTACTACCTGCAAATGGTAGAAATGCTCCTACACAATAGTCGTGTAAATCAGAATGTCGTCAAGGAAGATTATGAAAAATTTATCAAGGAAAGGCTGGAAGATCTTGTTCATGAGACTCATGAACTCTACTGGAGAGTTGGTTATACCAATGGGAAAAACCATGAACTCGTATTTTCCGTACCGACACAAAATGTATGTCTTCTACACATCACTTTCTTGAACTATGAGATGGTGATAGCCTAATATGAGGTCTATCTTCGAGAACCATCACAATCCCTCGAGATGATCAAAGAGGTCGTCAATCCTCTGGAGTGGGAACATATTCTTCATTGTCTCTTGGTTTAGGAGAAGGTTGTCGATACAGAGCCTCATGCTCATGTTCGCCTTCTTGGTGAACAGAATCGGGGCTTCCTTTGGATAACACTTGGCTGGATGAATCCCTTCCCCTGCAAGTTCTCTAGCTATACCCTCAGCTCTTGAAGCTCAGTGGGATCAATCTAATATGATGGAGTACATATCTATATTGTCTTGGGGTACTGGTCAATGATGAATTCCACCTCTCTATAAGGAGGTAGTCCTGGAACATCATGAGGGAAAACATCAGTGTATTGTTCCACCCCTACAGGATATGTCTGAATCTCCACATCAACTACTCTGAGGGTAATTCTAGCCATCTAGTGAGTGATCGGCTACACCCTCCTCCGTGTATGTCTGTCCTGTGCTACAAATATTCCCTTCTAACTGGTGAAGATGAACCTGGTCCCATCTGTGCAGTCAAACCGAACTTTTCTCCTAATACAGTCGATCTGAGCATGAACTGTAGATAACCAGTCCATACCCAAGATGATGTCATAAGGCCTCGAAACCGCTACTAGGAGATCCCAGCAGAAGCTCTCACATCCTAAATTAATCTCAAATTTCTGGAACCAATGTATAGTCATATAATCTTCTCCCGTATAAATCTCTAGACGTAAGGATCAATCCAACAGTTCTGTCAGAATCTCTAAGATCGAAATGAGGGTAGTGGAAATGAATGACTGACTGGAACCTGTGTCTTTGAGAACTGAAGCTATGGTGGAGTAGACACAGATCATACCTCGAATCATCACCTATGCACCGTGATCATAGGCCTCACCAGCATGAAACTGTGCTCTGTCTTGTCCACCCACTCCAAGTGGTCGGGGAGGACCTCCTGGTGGTGGTGGCGGATGCACCTTGTAACACCATCCACTACCAGCTGTATGACCAGCTCCTCTGCAACATCTGCATGTGCCTAGTGGACAGCCTTGATCGTACCTATGCCTCCGCCTGGGAGGTCCCTCAAAAGTCTACAGATCATCAGAGCGGCTGTTCGGACAGTCACGAGCCATGCGACTAAGCCCACCGTAGGAGTAACATTATCTGCTCCTGGCATGACTGGCTTTGTCTCCACTTTGGGTGCCCCACACAACCGATCCTGAGTCATGTAGTTGACCACATGTGGGTCTGGTCCTCTTGGACCTTTGCTTCATCTATCAACATCCAGTTTCAGAAGACTTTTCTACAAGTCGACTAGTGGTGGGTCTCGTTGCTGGAAACTTCTCAGCAAGGAATCTCTCCACTAGAAGGGCTCGATCCAACACCCCCGTCTGCGTCGGGATACAGTTGTAGATAACTGAATCACTGAGCTCTTGAATGAGTCCCTACTCAAAGGGATAGGCCCTGAAGAATGAGTCATGTACCATATCAGTGGAGTAGCATTAGAGGTTGGTAAGACTTGGTTAGAACTGAGCTAGACTCATTCATTCTTGGTGCAGATGAAGTAGCTCCTATATCCGCACCGCACAAAGGGTTGATGGTACAAACTCTGCCCGGAATAGGCCCTTGAATTCTGCCCATAGGAGTGTCACCTCATCATGCATATGAAGAATCATGCTCCACCATCTTCCTAATGCTTCCTGAAGGATGTTGGTAGCTAGGATCACAATGATTTCAGTTGGTGTCCCTACCAGTCTTAAGACTCTCACCATATCCTCCATACAATCCTTAGCCGCAAGCGGGTCCATCTATCTCTGGAACCTGTGTGGAATTTGGCACTAAAACTCATGCAGTGTGCTCAAGCCGCATGCATTCTCTGCTGGAATGGATTGTGTAATTGGTGGTCCAACGGGAAGTAGTACCGCTGGTGCCTCAACTAGAATAGGGTCTTGTACTGAGGCCTTGTTGCTCGGCAGCCTGTCCATACATACAACTCTCGTGGCTCTAACTAGTCTTCCGTGGGGAGGCATCCTGAAAGAAATAGATGCAACACGGTCAAAAGACTGTACCTGGTGAGATGACCTGGTTTGAGCTGACATAACGAAAACTTTTGAAAACACACACACAATCAGTGTTTTCGTGTACTAAGTCGGAAAATAGTAGTTAGGGTCCTGGTGTATGGATACGTCAGCCACCGCACCAACACTGGTCTCCCTGAATTGAAAACCACTCATGGTACCCTTAACACTATTTCTTCATAGAAAATAAATATCAGAGTCCTATGTTATATGATAGAACTGACTCCTCTGATACCAATTTTTCACGACCTGCCCTCTGGGCCCCGTGTCGTAACAAACCCAAGCCCACCTTCCATAGGCTAGGGGCTGGCAACTAGCACCAAAGGCGTAAATCACTATAATTGGTAAGGTATTTCCTTTATGAAACATAAATACAAAAAAATAGAGTACAAACAGAAGAAAACACAAAGTGAAAACTATATAACAAAAGATGTGCATGGTAGTAAAAGGGGCCATAAATACAATCCCAAATGTGAAGTACAAGGAAAAAGAAAAACAAGTACAACAAAAAAGACAAATAGCTGGAAGTTTTATAGCAGGTCCTGGATCATCCACCATAGATCCTACCTAAAGGGTAGCTAGAGATAGCCTCCTCAGCGCTCTACGTCCATCCATCTCCTATGGGTATCGTCTCATAATGAGTTTGACCTTTGGGTACCATCTAGTCCTCACACACTCCTACTCGGTCAGTTTTGTCTTTTATATGCATCCAACAGAACGAGTTGCTGGCATTTCCCATGCAGGGGTGTGAATAATGAAACTCAGTTGGGACCCCAAGAACCTCAAGGTCCTACAAAATACAATAAGAATAAACCACAAAGTTTGAATAAATGGATATCTATTACTTAGGTTTATTCCCATACATATACCTAAGTTATCAAGTAACCCATCTCAATATCGAGGAAAACACAAAGGTTATTGACTCAGCTAAAACCAGGATTTTTAATTATCGAAACCACGGCTGCTGGAGAACTCCTCCTATATCGAGTATAATGGGAATGTCATGACACCGAGGCACTTACCACTAACCTTGGACAGCTGAGGTACACCTCCTGTCGAGTATGCGGGTCCGCTGCTAACTACCATGTGCTCGGTCCATTGTGGGTCTGCCGCCAAATATTTGGTGCTCCCCCTAATAGATTACAAAGGTACTCCTCATGTTGAGTACCGTGGGTATGATTCCAACAACCATGCGCTCCATCCACCATGGGTCTTCCTCCATATACCGGACTCTCCCCACTGGTCCAGGTGAATCACTCCGAGTCGAATCGGTCAAGAAGTCGACAGGTCTGTCAGCTACTAGGTCTCTGTACTCTACATCCTCATCTCCGGGAGGATCCGCTACACGAGCTACTGGTCAATACTCCATGTGCCAAAAATCCTCACATAGATGTATCTCAAAGGACCACCACATCATTGGGGTCTCAATGCAACATGTGATGCCTCAATCGGACACCCGGTCTGTGAGTTATTGGCATTTCTGTCCTAGGGGCCTGCTTGGTTTTTAGTTTCAAACCAACCTAATGGTACTCCAACTGTGCCCAAAACTCACGTGGGATATTCCAAATGAACAATCTCATAGTACTCCAACTGTGTTTGACCCGATCCGTGAGTCCAACCCAGTCTGAAGAGGCAGCCCAACCCGAAGGGGCGGCCCGACCAGAAGGCACGTCTTGGCCCTAAGGCACGACCCAGCCAGATGGAACGACCTGGCCCAAGGCGGCCCGACCCAAGGAGTCCTAGACTAAGGTCTCCCATCCTAATGGCTGCCCGACCCGAGGTGGCCATGCCCAAGGAGGCCCGGCCTGAAGGTGGCCCGTCGGCCCTGCTGGCTCGGCGACCCTGTCGGCCTAGTGACCCGTCGACCCTACGAGGGTCCGCCATAGCCACTGCCAGGGGGGAACTCTGCACCCCCTGGCACCCAAAAGGCTTTACCATTCTGGTAGAACTGAACCGGCTCCTGGTGCCATTGGTCCCGCGCCTCCCGGCTAGCCTGAGTGGCCAGCCACTCCGAACCACATCATGGAGCAACGACACCGCGACCTGGCATGGTTGCGCCCTCCTGCTAGTCTCCACGTGGAACGATGGTGCCACACTCCTCGTCTGAGCTGCCGCAGCCCTCCTAGCCGTGGCCCTTCATTCTGGCGTGGTGCGATGACACCGCGCCCCTCCAGCACCGATATAGACAACCTGGCTACGGCTTGGTTATTTGTGAAGCAGGGTCGTTCCACACCCTTGTGGAGACCCGGTGGCCTTGAGATTCCGACTTCTTCAAGGCCATCTCATTGTATATCGCCTCGTGTACCACCTCAATCGTCAACGAACAATAAAAAACAAAAGGAGATGGTCAGGTCATGTTCATGCAGTCCAAACCTTCTTCATTTCTGTGGTATCATTCGGTTCTCATACCATAAATTTGTACGACGAAGAATGAGTACAAAACAAATCAAATCCCCTTCTCTGATTGTCGCTCGTTGACGAAGTCGCGGGAAGCGGACGTCGTTCTATTGACATCGGGTAGAAGATGAAGAAGTCAAGGAGGAAGGATTCGGGGAAGACGAGTCAAGATGACATCGTCAGCATTCTTCTTGAGAAGTGGTGTTTCTTCTACATGTTCCGGTTGAAGAGGGAGAAGATAGTGATCGTTGTTCTTCGATGGTGATGGGTGTTCATCACGTTCTTCATTGAGAGGATAAAGGCCTATCAATTATCCTAAAGGCACTTCCTCTCCTTAATTCTCCCAACAAAGATTATGCCAACCACCAACAAAATAATACATCACATATTATAATGTTGGAATAATGAATTCATAGAATTCAAAATGATTCCAAATTAATTAAGTTACTTTACTTAATTAAATTTGGGGAGTTGGTTCATTAAATAAAGGGGGAAGGTGAAGAGTTTCACCACATTAATTGGGGGTTAAGAGGAGGTTTAAAGCTCGTGTTGGCCCCAACTAATAATCCTCCCAATGGAGGTTATGTTTTGGTGTGGCCCACCACCAAACCTCTCATGAGAGGTTATGGTGTGGTGACCCTTACCACTAACCTCCTCTTGGAGCTTATAACCACCAATAAATGAAAATAATCTATCGCCTTATTTTTATTTTACATTGTTAAAGAACCCCAAAACAATCTTCCAATCTCGATAAAATGAAACTATGGTGAAGCTCTCACAAAGAAATTGTCAACATTGTGAGTTCAATGGTGCCTTCAGATTTTTATTCCGAGCACCAATTCAGATGTTATGAAATCCCGAATGTACGTTTACTAAACGTACATGAACAAAACTTTAGAAATATATTTTGGGCACCGCAGGGCTCGAAATCAAGCACCGTTAGAAACTATGGACCCGTAAAATTTCCATTATTTAAAAAAAAAATCCACTGGAAATCTGGGTCTTTACAATTTCATGGTAATTTTATGCATTTTTTACTAGAATTGACTTATAATATTTTAATATTCGATGAAATCCAAAGAGTAACCACACATCTATTATAAATGAACACATTTTATTCACAATCCTACAAACATAAATTAAATATTGGTTCAGAAATTAATTTCCCAAATACATTCCTAGATTCCATACACACTTTTTTGGGTTCTTGTTTTCGGAAAAATACCATCTATAGTTGTCAAAAGGTGTTACAAATGATGGTTTCGAAAGATGATTTATAGTTTTAACATTCATATCTTAGTTTTTTTTCTTATTACACATCCCTAAAAAATATTCAATCATGATAAGATAACAAATCAAGTTAACTGTATATACAAATATTTCATTATGTTACTCCAATAACCTAAATACATGTCCATTTCCATCAAATGGGGTAAAACTTCATTTTTTTATGAAAAACTACAGACTTGCAAACTGATGTCATTCATTATCCATTATCATCTATCTGGGATTGATATAATGGTGCAATTATGTTAACAATCAAATTTTTTTAAATTTATCTAGACTAACTAATTTGATGATAGTTTTCCAAAATTAAAAATAATAGTATTCTAATTCTCTACTACTGTCATTACCCTTGATAAATGGTGTTTTTTCCTCTATAGTAATGCACCATAGAATGGAATTGTATTGTTTCTAAAGGAGAATAATCAGATATTTTCATATTATTTGAGGAAAATAAAACATAATTAGTTAAATTATCCCATACATGATTTAAATTTTTTTGGTCAACATTGTTTAAAAATCTCGAGACATCATTTATATCATGCCAAGTGTGAAAGATATAGTAATTAAAAAACTTTGATGTCTACATAAACTTGGAAAGAGTTGAATATGATCTAATGAAATTAGATGAAATTTCTTAAGGATTATTATTGTATGATCAATAATAATATTGAAATGTAAAATAAAGAGTTTGATACTTTTATTTGATAAAATTATTCTACATTAACCATGAAAAATTTGGAATTGATTAATTCATTGATGATTTTATTAAATTTTTCCTAGATATTTTTTATTCATTAACTTCCAGTGTTTTTTAGGTGTTAGTGCAATCATATCAATCACATAGATTTAATAAATCATAGATTGGGGACATTTTCTATATGATAAAGAATAATATGTTAATAAGGGTAAGTTGTATGACTTTAATTATTATGATATAGGTGTGATCAGGTTTGGAGAAACACTTTTTGGACCTTTTTATACCCAAATAAAAGTATAATTGTTATGAAATGCTCATGGTTTTTCATTATCCTTTAATATTTTCCATAATTAGGTGTTAACCAACCTTAGTGAGTATTATTGGTTTGATGGAATGAAAAAAGATATTGACAACTTTTCTAATAAATGTTATTCTTATCGAAAATTTAAAAATCAAATTCTTCTATCGATGGGGATTCTTTACAATAGATAGTTTCATAGTTGAAATGGGAAAATATATTCATGGATTTTATATATGTTTTACCAAATAATTCCCAATGTAATTATTGAGTTTGGGATACTTTAGATAAAATGGATAAAAAGTACATTTCCATCCAATTTAAGATACTATTTATTTAGATCAACTTTCATGATTGTATAATCAAAATATAGTCTTGTTACATCGAGTTCCTACCTCCATTGTATCTAATCATGATACCAGGTTAACTTCTAATTTTTTAAAAGGCCTTTTAATTTCATTGGGAACTGGATTATATTTCATTGAAATTTTAAGCCTCAGTCCGATGGACAGATAGATTGAGTAATTAAGACATTGGAAGACATGATTCTCTCTATTTTAATGCATTCAAATAGAATATGGGATAATCATATTTATTTATATGGTTTGTTTAAGTAAATTTTTTATTCTAGTATACAGATAACAACATTTGAGGAAGTATATGAAAAGCGAGGTCGAAATCCATCAGTTTTGGAAGAACTAGGTGAATGGATGTTGATGGAACTATAATTGGCAGAGGAGATCAATGAGAGATGTTAAATTATTCAATTATATTTCATAAAATCTTAGATCAGGGTAGAAAATTTATGTATATAATATGAAGAAAGGCCTTTCCTTTGAGGTAGGAGATCTTATTTTTCATAAAATATATCCTTATAAAAGTGTTGTTCATTTTGGTAAGATGGGAATGTTAATTATATGGTTCATTGGACCATATTAAATCTAGGATATGTTGGATTAGTTTTTTATAAAGGGACCTTGCCTTCATGTTTTTCCCACGTTCATAAATTTTTTAATATTTTATTGTTAACAAAGTTTTCCTCATATTAATCTCATATTTTAATCACAAATGTAGTTTATATAAAAGATAAAAATAATTATGAGAAAAGAACTCTTAATATTCTTGTTTATAGGGAACATGTATTTTAAAACAAAGACATTCATTAGGTTAATGTTTTTAGGAGAAAACATATGTTTGAGGAACCATCATGGGAATCTGAAAAAGGTATGGGTGAATTATATCCCCACCAGTTTAATAAGTGAACAAAATTTAGAGGGAACAATTTACTTATAGGGGGAATAATTAAATAACACATGTAGTGATAGAATAATTCTTTTTCATGTTTATTTGTATTCTTAAATTTAATTTCTACTTTCATTGTAATTATGTTACGTATTTCTCAATATCAATAATTGATATAATTATTTTAAACTAATTTATTATATGTTTATATTTAAAATATGATTGTTAAAATTATATATTAGTAATTTGAAAAAAGAAATAATTTCATTTTTAAATTCATAATATAAAAATTATATTTGTAATGATTTTTTTATAATTTACAATAAATAATGATTATTCAATAAAAACTAAAAAATATGGATTTTTATTGAAAACTACATCTTAATTAAATTTATTTATAAGTAAAAATTATTTTTTGGATTAGTTATAAATTATAATTGGTTGATTATTATCAGTATTAATACAATTAGGGTTATTTTGTTGGTTTTATAGTTGAATTTGTTATAAAAAAATTATTCATTTTAAACAGTTTATTTTTCTAAAAAAAATTCTTTATAGTTTATGGTTTAATTTAAAAAAGTTATGAAACTTATGTTATATGAATTTTTTTAAAACAATTTCCTAATTTTTAATCATTGAATCCAAATTTTTTAAATATGACACTATTATATTTGGAAAATATGAAGTGTAATCATCTTAATTATTTTTTACCATGATAAAAGGAAATTTGGGTAATTAAGGTTAATAATAAATTTATAATGACTAGAAAATGACCAAAAAATTTACCCCAATTAAACTTCCTGAGTAATATTCATTCATAATCATTAAATACTCTTTTATAATGCCCTATTATTCCTTCTTGACATGATTATAACTTTAATAATATTTTATTTAATGAAACATCAATAATGTCACACTCTTAAATTTCAAAGGCTTAATAATTTTAATATTGTGTAATCTATAAGATATCATAATCTATAAATGTTATATTTAACTGTAATTTATTTATTTTCATCATGGTATTTCATTTTTAAATTTTTAGGGAAAAATAATTACTTAAAATAATTTCACATCGATGTTGGAGTAATAATGTTAATAATGGAAAAATCAAATAAAGTGTACTAAAAAAATTAAAATTATAATAATATGATATATATATTGGTATAAATTTATTTTCATCATTACATTGTCATTTCTATGATAAAATAAAATATTTTTTTTAATATTATCTTTTTTAATAATGTTTTTAATGTCAATTTAATGAATTCTATCAAACATGACAATAATGATATTTTATAGAATTAATATTTGATTATTATTTGGAAATCATAAAAACGTTAAATAATCATAAAAGGGACAATATATGTCTGATATTTTCTTCCCCTAATCATTTATAGTCCATTTTGAATAATTAGGTTCTATAATTGTCTTATTATATTCGAATATTCTATGAAATTCCATGACTGCCCCTCCATTATCTTATAAAAGGGAATATTTTATTCTCAATCCAACACAGATAAAAACTCATTTGGATAGGACAAAATAGACCAGCATAATTTTTTAAAATCCCTCCCTATATTAATGATGTATTTTTTAGGCAGAATACCAAACATTGTAGTCTTAAGATTTTAAGCAATGGAGGATTTCTAAAGAAGAGGGGTACTTTTTCTCATCAAGTCTTAGTTTTGTCTCTTCGACAACATACCAAATTTTTTTTCTTATGTCATAAAATAATTCATCTGATATAATACATATAATTAGATATTAATGTGTTATAGGTTTTACTAAAACCCTTCTCTATTTATATCAAATGGGATATTAAACCAACATTTATATGTATGATAAACAATCGTGTCACAAAATGATGTCATTATTTTTCCATTATCAGCTCTCTTGGAATGATATAATGACTGAAATGATATTTATATATGATACTAATGAAATATTTATTATTATGTAAACAAGATATTTCATTTTTGTTATTACATTTCCATGAACATAATAATGAAAGTGTTGTTTGTGTGTACATGTGAACCTCAACCACTATGAAGCGATGCAATACAGTTTTCATCACCAAATCACATGGATAATATATATAGGTATATTAAATTTATTTTTATTATATATATGATATTTTTATCATTACGTAATGATAATATTATACCTATATACTTTAATTAATGATAGTTGAATAATTGATATGTTACTCATGCATACGTACAACCTACTGTCTCCAGGATTATATTGTAGTTAATTTTTATTAACCATCATTAATGGGAGGATTTAAAAGTAATTATTATTTGTAAAAATGATAATTTTTTCAAGTTTATTATTCTTCATAATGAGGAATAATTACCACATTGACCACAATCCACATACATATTTCATTTTGGACCAATGGACTGAATATCATCAAAACATATAATGCAAACATAAATAATTATGTCATTCATATAACATTGTAAAACATGATATATATTTAACAATAAACATTAAAATGGATCCCAAAATAGTTTAAATTAATCTATTTTTGTTATTTAGAAATACAATGGTCATTTGGGACATTTCGTGCCTAAGGTAAGGGGGTTTTATTTAAAAATAATCATTGAAAATAACTCCTTGAACTCTTTTTATATAAGTAAAAAATAATAGTTTTTATCTTATATGTAAAGTGTAGATTTTACTTCAATTATTAAGACAGAATTCTATAAGTTTAGTATTCTCATTTACTGTTTCATTTAAAATAAAATTTTTCTGTTAATAAGTGAGAATCTTTTTATAAAGATATGTAATTTCAAAATGGAAATGTTTTTTCCTTAAGAGTCATTTTATGAATTATTTATTTATTAGAATTATGGTAATGATAATGGTTTTTTAATTATGGTTTTATTATTAAATTATGGCATGTGATCCAATTTTAGATCTCAAATGCATTTAGTAAATGAAAGAGGTTAAATGATTTTTTTCTTCCTAATAAATTTTTGGAATATACTATGATGGTTTTTCCAAATGTAACTGTTGTGTTTACTCCTTGTGTAGTTAAAATATAAATAGTTTGTGTAATGGTGATAATAAAATTATTCCAAAAGTCTCCATTATGATTTATTATTTCTATTTATCATTTTCAATATATATTATGACATAAGGTACATTAATCTGATTATGTTTCGTGAATGAAAAGTAAAACATTGTGAAATGTTTCCATGTAACCATATGAGTTTTTCTCAATTCATATCATGTAAGAAATATTTTTTATGACATCATTAAGGATAGAATATGATTTCATGTGTATAAAATTGTTTATATTGATCCCAATGTTATAATTAAAAAAATAAAAGTTATATATATATTTATAGACTAATCATTCTATTATTTCTTTTTATGTCCCTTACTAAGATATTTATGCACATCCAATGTTTTAAATTTTTTTCATTGGGTATAAGGATGTGTAAAAGAAAATAAAAATACAATTTTAAATTTATTAATATTTTCCATGAAAATAAAAACTGTTTTAGAACGTTTCATATTGTAATTTTTTTTTAGAAATTTGAATTTGTAATATTTGAGTTGTTATTCTTGAGTTAAGCCCTAATTATCAAAACCAATAATCTAAAAAGATATGTGAGATTGTATGAATAAGAATTATAGTTCAATGAGACAATATTTAGTAATGTATAAGTCCATTTCCTCACAATCATAATAATATTAATCAATATATTTAAAATGATAAAACACAAAACGAATATAATCCTGGTTATTTTTAAAAAATCATTTCAAATCCTATTAATTTTAAAATATAACAATTCTTAATTGATAAATAAATTTTAATTTAATAGTGTTTTCATTATACTAATAATTTTCATAATATTAATAATTTAATGTTTCACGTATCAAATTAGTTTAGTGTATAATATTGAAAATATTTTTGAACACATTAGTATTTAAAGAAATATATATATAATAAAATAATATAGCATTATAAATATCAATATAAATTAACCTCAAATTATAGTTCATATTCATATTATATTAATTTTTAAAAAATCTAAAATCAATGATCATAGTTTTTTATGTAATTTTCCTTCTAACATTGTATATTAAATAAAAAATATAATTGATTCCACATAATGTGGAAATATAAAATATTTAATCAAGAATTTTGTCTTCTAAAATCACTCAGATCATTGCATCCTATTGTTAAAATTCTTTAAACTATGGAAAACATGTTATTTTTTTGGGTCTCTTATCAATATTCTCTATCATTCATAACTAGCATGAAATAGGGATGAATTATTGAATCCTTATAGGTGTTTGATGTAATAAAATTTTAAATACATATTTTGGACATAAAAAATAAAAAATTTAACTTTCATTCAAAATTTATTACCTCTAAGATAAAAAAATTATTTGAAACATTTTTTTAATGAATTCATATTTTATATATGGTAACTTATTTATAGTAAACTTATATATAATACATAAATTTATATTATTGTTTAAAATAAATGAACCAAATAATTAAAAAAAGAAACATCATTAATTTATAATATCAGTTATAGAATATAAATATTCATGATTTGATAAAAAAAATTATAATGGTATGAAATATTAGAATTGAATAGTTTGGAATATTTTTTAATCCTATAATTATCACCCTCACAAACAAAACTATAAGAAAGAAAGAAAACATTAATAATGAAATTTACATTTTTAAAATATAGGAAATATTACTTTGATATGAATTTATGTTAATGATCAATGAAGGAAATAAAAACTATTTATAATATTTCTAAAAGCAGTATGACCATCAGTATTGTAATATAACAATTGGAATAGTAATATGACTCATAAGAAAAGTATATTGACCATTAAGATAATAATATATTCAATATGAAAGTAAATTGACTAATAAAAATTAAACTGAAATGTAGATAATATATACCATTAATATATCATGTTAATGTTCATATTATAATACCAAAAATTAGGTATTTAAATTTAAATCTAAAATAAATAAAGTATATTTGGTTGAAAAACTGTACATTATGGAATATTATTTAAACCAAAATTTCCATGATAATAACTATTATGTCATATGATATAAAATAAATTTGATAAATTAAATTCCATCTTCCTAATTAGTACAATTGTTTTTAACGGGTTCTATTTTTTTATTTTTTGAAAAAATTACATTTTAGGAGACTTTTGAAAATAACATTAATAAGTGAATTATATGATTTAATTATTTCATTTAATATTTAATAATGGATTATTTAAATATATAATTCATGAAACAACAATAAAAATTATAAATATAAATAAAAAAATAATTTTTAGTTAAACACCTAACATTTTTCAATGACTTAAAATTTAATGTATCTAATTAAAAAAAATTTAATTATCCCTTTCTCATGATATGATGGTGATGATTATTACCACCCATGTATTTCTAATTCATTTCCCCTATTCCACATTTGTTATTCCTCAACACATTTGTAATTCAAGATCACTCATTTCTTTGATGAATATCCTTTAGTGAATTCATGTACTAAGGAGAATTTGAAATATAATAGAGTGAATATGTGTAACGAATGAATAAATGTTTAATGTTTCACTTATATTTATTTATTATGTATATAATTTTCATATTATAATAAAATTTTTATTCTAGGACTATATTGGTATTATGCTATTTGGTTTAATGATGCCACAATAATAATGTATGAAACATTACATCACTATATTTGGTATAAAATAAGTTTTTTATCTATTGAAATTAGGATAAGAAAATATCACTGAAATCCATAAGCATTTTTATAAATATATGAAAAATTGAAATAAATTTAGTAATTTATAGTTTATGTGATATCAATGAAATGTAATCCCTAAATAAATAATATAAATAGATACAAGGTCTGTATATGATGAACAAAGATGTATTTGCCTTGAAAAATATTGGTTGGGTATTAACTCTATCTTCACTCAGGGAACAATAAGTGAACATAACTACACATGTAGTTTGAAAATTCCTTGGGGTATGATTTGGTTGTTAAAACACTGTCTACGAAATATTATGGAAAATATATAGAAAAATACTTATTTATTTTATAAAAGATACAAAATGATAACTTTTATGATCATAAAAGAATTTTTTTTGAATTAGGTTAGTTAAAGATACCACAGATAAATTCATCATAATTGATATACACTTTTTAATATGTTAGGTATTCCTCATTTATAGGGTTTCATGACTGTTTAATTGGCATGAGAAATCAAAAAGATAATCGTGGAGCATTTCTCCCGGATGGTTTATTGTAGGCATGTTAAGGAAGGTCATATATGATGTGTAATGTTAGTTAGATGACATTTTGCAGTCCAATAGTTCAACCTCCTTGAGTATTATGATTATATGGATGGAAGATCAAGGAAATCATCATCATGGGAGGCTATTAAAACCATATTATGGCGTCCTATGATTCATTTATATTTGGGGAATCACTATGAAATAATGTTCTTATAGTTTCTTTTGTTTGTTATCTTCTTGAGAAATCTAGGATGTATGATTTCTCTATGGGAGGCATCATCAATGGATGACAAGGAGAGTTCTAAGGTGGATACAATTTGAGGTATGTGTGTGTGATTTTCGAGTTCCATGGATTCGTGTAAATTATTGTTGGACTATAAATCATGGGATACACCTTCCTCATCAGTAGGGTTTTTTTGGTGTTGTGTTTATTTGTTTTGTGTTTCAGTCATGCTATATATCCCATGATGGTAGGTTTTTTATATGATAGTCATGTGGTGTTTTATTTACCTTATACTTTTCTATATCCAAACTAAAGAATTGTTTATTGGTTCTCCCCCAATTGTTATTGATCGGGGTTCATATTTTTTAAGTTTAGTCATGAGTGTGGTTGAAGATAGACTATGTGTCATTTTTTGGGTTTGTTGTCCGTATTATGGTACCACTTTCTTATTGAATAGATTTTTCTACATATTAAAGGAAAAGAGATATTATTTTCTATAAAAATAATTGTTTTAAAAATTATTTAAATTTAGTGGAAACTAAAATAATGACCCATTTGAAAAAAGTTAAATGATTATAGAAATAATATTATAAATGAAGTGGGTGGTGTAGATCAATACCTCAGTGTGGTACTAAACCACTTATCCAAAGTCTTGAATATAACCTGGAAACTTGGAATTTCCTAATTCACCCAAGAAAGAAAAAATAACAAATAATTACTATATAAACTAATTACTATAATCATTTACTAGTCCCTTTGATCCACAATATGAGGATTGATGGATTAAATCGGTTGACATGTTTTATTCATAATTCAGTATTCTGAGAAGTATAACATTACTCTAGAAATCTATCTTTTAGATGGAGAAGATGGTCAATGGTTGACATTGATGGGTAATATGAAGTTGATGAATTAGGTGTATGTAATGGTGTGATAATAATTGTATAATCTGAAAAAAAAAATTATTCCCCTAAAACGTTTAATAATATGTTTGAGAGAGAATGAAATTTTCCAAACAAAGAGGGTATTGAATTTTTCCCAACAAATTATGTGAATCTCAAAAGGCCTTCTTGCTAAGTCATTTGTTTCATATCAACAATGATAAAAAATGAATTTATTTTAAATTTTTTTTTTAAAACCACTTAATAGTGATCTAAAAATTTGAGATATTATGATTTATTAATAAGTGGTTTACTATAAACTTAATTTATTGATATTGTTTAAATAATGGCCCAATTTTCATGGTGAAATGAAACAAATGAAATATTTTAAATCATGATGATCAAATTACAAATATGTTAGGACGATAAAACCTACCACATGTAACATATATAGAAATAAAATCTATATAATTTTCAAAAAATCAATAAGGAAATTATTTATGTGTGGGAGAGAATGGAATTATGCTAATGAATATTGAATAGACATGAATAAACTGTCCAATTTTATAATAGTATGAAAGAAACACGCCAATGAACCATACATAGTTCAATGATTCAACTATAAGGATCAACTTTATAATGTATGATAGTGATCCAAAACAAAGATATTCAAAGAGAATCAATGTTAGTAACCACCAAAGCTGATATAGTAAGAGAAATATTATATCATCACCGCCATTTTGGTGGTGAATTGAAATGAAATCGTAAAAATCACAATAACTACTTACAAAAAAGTATTAAAGTTATTTTATTTATCTTCTATAAATACCATTATATCCTACATGCCAACAAAAAAAAATTTAATTTCCTTATTTTTACACTCAATTATATATATATGTGTGTGTTTGTGTTTGCGTGTCAAATATGTTCAATAATTGAATCTCATTTATTGTCCTCTTCCCCATTTTAAATATGTGGTTATATTTTTCCTTGGAATCATGTAGAACTATATTTGGTGGAATTTGAGGCTATACATGGCATGGATTGAATATTAATTCATAAAACTCCCATGAAATATCTAAAAATGAAATCCATTTCAATATCTTTAATCACTCTATTTTCCCATAGAAATTCGATGATGATCATGACTATCCATTAGAAAATACATCGATAGTGTGTTTGTTGATAACCTACGAATACAAAAAAATTTCCTAGATGGTTGAGTCAAAGGAAAAAATAATATATCATGAATACATGTACATTTTATGGGTTTATGATATTTTATTTATATAGGAATTTCATAGACTTCCCCAAAATGGTTAGGTTGAATTCCAAATAGAACATATATTTTAAAACAACACAATATCCATGATATCATATTGATTATCCTCGATAGAATTATATGATTTAAGACATATTAAACAATGGAATTTGGAAAATAGGTTCATTCAAAATATTTCATCACTTTGGGTTGTTCCATGGCTCCATGATAAGTTAAATCAAGGATAAATGTAGTCGGTAATACATTCTGTTGATCTCATCAAGATTGACTGAAATAAAATATATCAACAACTAAAGAATTATTTTTTTGATAAACATTTAGGACCACAATAATTCTTAAAATCTATTATATATTATCAATATCATCAATAAAAGGTTTTTGAGGGAACATATTTAAAAAAACATTCCATATTATATAAGAACATTACGAGTTCATTGTTATTTCATTTTGACATTCAAATGGAACTAAAATAATAATTGACCTAATGAATAGATTATTTAGAGAAAATATCAATAAATATATGATAATATTTATAAATCATATTTACATCTTCTTTATGATAAATGGGAATGACAAATGTATTATAATAGTTGATATAGATAATTCATGGAAGGATGAGTTTAATGATAATTTGAAATGTGCTGATTTTTTATAAAAAGGACACATTTGATGGGAATTTGATAAAGTGACATGTACAGACTCTTGATAAATTGAGTAATGTACTATATCCTAAATTGTTTTAGAGATATATATAATTCATAATATTATTTGGTTGTTACTAATAATTTGTGATAAATTTCTTATGATTATCCAAACCCCCTAAAACCTATAACATTTAAAGAGGAAAAGGATTTCTAAAAGTATTAATGTGTGAATTATTAAAGGATCTCAAGAAAAGAAAAATTAATACATCTATTATTACACTCCCCTTAGGTTGATAAGGGGTTATGAGGTAAAATTATGTTTCAACGAATGGATTGGGTCATATACTCTTATTGAAGGATAATGTTGTAGCCAATCTGCCCAAGACATTATAGATCCATGATATGAATTATCCGATGTGTGATTTTGATTTAGTAGTTATAATCTATAAATTAAAAATTTTGAGGCATTAATATGTTTATATGTGTGAAATAAACACTATTACTAAGATTTTAATATATAAATTCACATATTAGGTTATGAACCTGAGTCAACCATGTTTATTATAGTGGATAATGAACTATTATTTCTCAATTCACTAAAATATAAAATATGTTATTAATGTATTTGATTCTATTTGTACAAATAAATATTTTAACCTATCCATGATGAAAATTAATAAAGACCATATCATGGTGGTTATTTAATTAATTAACATAGAAATTAAAATTTAAGGGAATATATTCAATATTTTGCAAAGTAATTTCCAACCATAAATCCAAAAGAATATCTATGTGAAAAATTGATTACTTTTCATTAAAAGAAGATGATAGAAATAACTCAGTTAAAGATTCAAAAATTAAATATTGATATATATGGAGTGATTTGTTTTGTAACTACACTCTATATTACATGATCTTGTGAGATGAATAATGATCCTATATTTGATGAAAACTACTCATCGTTATGCATGAACACCAGAAGAATAAAGATATTTACAGATCTTATACAAAACAAATTGTCGTAAAATATGAATAATATTAACTTTTAGGAATTTTTAACATTTGTAGAATGTCTTTAAATTAAATACTTTCATCAAAACTCCTAATTGTTGATGCATCCACTAACCTAACAGACATGGAAATGGGAGAACATCACTAGGAAATTTTTTTAAGGTATTCTAAACACATCTAAAGATATATCTTTGATATGGGATATTATTTATAGGATCAAAATTAGTACCCAGTATTGTATTATTTTTTCCCATGATCGACTTTTGATTTTATACATAATAGAATTGCGTAAGTTTTCGAGGAAACTTTCTATATTTTATTTGATTGATATCCTTGGTAAACATTTTTTTGGGAGTAAAACTATTCATTCCCTAAATATTAAGTTGATATTTTGTACAAACAGCCAATCGAAAACATATTTATAAAAAATTTACTATGTAGAAACAATGTGAAATATTGTGAAATTAATTGTTGGAAATAAAATATGTATTTGATAAATATATTATATTGGTCATGTTCTTATACATGAAAACATTTTACTCATGTATTCAGATGAGATGATATGAATCTCTATATTAAAGATATATAGAATAGATAAATGTTGCGATGAAGATGGGGACAAACAATTGTTTTGTCCACAACTTGTTAAAGAAGACGAGGAGAAGGTTTAAACCATTCAACAATACATTAGATTAAAACACATTCATATGTTCGAGTATACTAAAAATCATTGATGGTATATATATTTTGAGGTTTTAAGTAAAATGTTCATATTTATATCATCGTAGTAGAGATTAGTGAAGCATAAGAAGAAGGGAAAGACTTGAAATTGGTAAATTATTTCCTCTTAGATACATTACCTCATAAGAGTTTTCTTCTATCAACTAGGACTTTCAACAATCCCTGATAAATTTTATGATTGTTTCCATGTATCTCTCTGGGTTCAATACATAACTTCTATATCACATTAAATGAATCTAGAAGTGGTAATGTTAGAGACTAACCACTCTTATAAGGATAAACCAGTGAATATCATGGATCATATATATTATTATATATATAACATGATTTTCCCCCTTAACAAATTATATTCTAAAAATCATATATATGAACAGGAAGCATGAGAACCTAAAGACACAATGACATATATGTATCAATAACAATTCTCAATAGAGAATAGGTGTTGAGGGAATAAAGTCATATTGGGGGAATAATGTAATGACCTAGAATATTATATATGGTATTTACATTCTCATTAAACATATGTGTAACAACATAGACATTACATACCACTAATTTGAAAAAAAATGTTCTCTAACATGTTTAATGAAATTATAGAGAAGTTTGGAGAAGGGAGGGAGGTGTTTTGAGGTTTTTATGATGAAAATAGTGAGTTTTATGTGATTAAGGAAATTTATAGAGGTAGATCATTTATAAAGTTTGGTTAATTTGGTGGAAGGTCGTTTCTGATGGTGGTTCATTTTTGTTGGAGGGTATTGTTGGAAGTATGTAATTCTAGGGGATTTTTATGCTAATGGTGTGTAATTTCTGATAGTAGGTCATTCTACGGGTTGGTTATTCTAGATTTAGGTCATTCTGATGGAGGGTCATTTCTGATGGGAGATATTCTTATTTAGGTAATTCCGGAGGTATGTCATTTTGACAGGATATCATTTCTAAAAGTGGCTCATTCTGAAAGTTAGACACTCTGGTGGTAGTTCATTTAGATAGAAGATAATTTATGATGGTGGGTCATTGTTGTGGTGGGTCATTCTGGTGGTAGGTCATTTTGATAACAGTTTATTCTTGTAATAGGTCAGTTAATTCTTATCCAGTTTTTCCAAAATTTATATTTTTACAATTTTAAAGATTTTTATGATGAAAATGGGTTTAATTCCTTAAATTAGTGGTTTAATTCAATATTAATTTTGTAATATTTATTACATCAATTTCTAAAATGTTCTAAAATTAGTTTGAGTTCAACCAAATGGGTAAACTCTTGTATAAGAACCTCTTATGTTGGTGCATCTTGTTTGGGTACATATTATTCTCTTAATTATGAATTTATTCATTTCTCTTTATATGTATCATATTGCATGGAATTATTATTTCTTATATTAGTTAATATAGTTTTATTTGGATTAATACAGATAAATGAACTTCTTTAAATTATATCAAACGGGTAAGGGGAATATGAAGCATGATCTTAAACATTTTTGGTTATTGTTTTGATATTGCGAAATGTATAGGATAAATGTTTGTTGGATATCAAGGTAGTTGGGGGTCCATTATTAAAAAAAATATGATGTGAAATATGATATTCATGATTTATGTTAATGGACAAAAAATAAACAATAATTTTACATTTATGTATAGTAGGGTAATTAATTGGATGCCCATATTTTTATGTCTTTTGCGATATAACCATTAATAATGAAGTATAATTGAGTAAGATCCCATTTTCACATCTAAAAATGTGTTTTGAAGTGGTATGTGATGTGATGTGAGAATCATTGTAGTTGTGTGTATTGGGATGATGTGACGCATATTGGCTATTTTGTGGTTTTTTCGGGACGTTCATGATATATGGTTATGTCGCAAGGATGTGATTGATATTGTAATTTTATTATTTAGGGGGACATGCTAAAAGGTGGGACTAGATGTGGGTGTTGGGTTGTTGTATTGTGATTCAGAATATGTGTTATGATATTTTATATTCACAATTAGAAATAGATAGTCAAATTAATAATAATATTAGTCTTATTAAATGAATTAATTAATGAATTGTTACATGGATTAAATTGTTAATGTTTATGAATGAATTTTTGGAGGTATATTCCAAGAAAAGTTAATGTTGTAATTAAAGAAGTTATTTGCGGATAAAATATAATTTGGATTAATGATATTCATAATTTGAAATATTATATATGGATTGTCTTTTCTAATAGAGGGTGTTACCTCCAATATCATGACATTTTTTACCCTCATTTATAATCATAAAATAGGGGACTGCTGTTGGTCAGACATGGGGGTCACTATCTCTCTTTCATTATTTCCAGCATTGGAAGGTTACCTTCCAAGGGATGGGGTCTGGACAGAATGGAATCAGATTTAATGGTTGAGATATAGTATGGAGTTTTGAGTTATTCATAGTGATTATTCCAATGGTTGGTATGGAAATAGTGAGGGTTTCCCATGGTGAGTGACATAGGTTAGGTTGACGGACTAGGATATAGGATATTAGGGGACCCTTGATCTGATGCATGTACTCTGATCCTTATGAATAGGTGGCACCTACATTATGGTAGAGCCCTAGGATAGGATGCTGAATCATGATTACATTCTCTAATGATTTGATGTTGTGGTTCGGTGAAGTTAATAAATTTACCTAATTAAATCATGGAAATTTATGTGTTTTTCTATAAATTTTCCAAAGATATAGTTACTAATGAACTATTGTTTCTTGAATAATTAATTGTATAAAATGAATGATAAGTGTAATAAAATTTAATTGGTAAAATATTTTTAAACATTTTGGTGACTTGAATGTGTAGTTTCCTTGACACTTTATATAATTATTCTTAATCAATTCAATTTCATTTCCAACCTAAAACACATAACATGGAATATTATTTTAAAAATATTTGAAATTGATATATAAATATTATTTGTTTATTTTTTTAGAAGAACTATTTAATTTTGAAAAGACATATGAATCTGGACACCTTTATTAGATTACCCATTGGGGTGACAAAAAAATTATTTTGAATCCATTCATAGAAGTACTATGGTTCCCATATAATTTAATATGACCTGCATTTCATTCCATTTGTAATTTATCTTGAGCATGTGTTATTTATTTATTGTAAAACATATTTTTGTATATTTAAATTTTAATATTTAAGAAAAGGACAATGTTTATAATTTATAATTTATCAAATTTTGGAAACATTGACATGTATAAATTTCTCATTATTTTTCATGATTTTTTTTCCAGTACTGAAATAGCTCTATGGTTTATGCATGTGTTAGGGTTGAAATTCTTGTGGAATTTATTTTTAATTTTTAAAAAATGATTAGCATGATTTTCTATAACCTAGTGAAACATGATACTTTTAAAAGGATTTATCTTATTATTTATACATCTAATAATAATTTCTTTGTATTGAAATTACATTGCATAACATGTTAATTCATGAGTAATTTTTTTTGTAAATCAATTCTAATGATGGATAAATTTATGTGGTAATAATATAATTTGTATTATGTTGTACTTGAGAATATACCATGTTTAGTATTTTAATATAGATATTGAATTAGAATCATTTTATCATTATTGTATTATATAATCTTGTTTTCATGAACAATGAAATGATTAATGAATGTTTAATTCAAGAAAGATAAATCATTAACCATATAAATATATATTTTGTAGTATTAATTTTTCGATTTTATAGAATGTTTTATTTTTTGAATTCTAAATCCACAATGTATATTTTATGGGTTATTTAAATTTTGAACAATAACCTTGCATATAAAAATATTCAAATGAATTTGGAACTGTATTTCTTTGATCACAAGATGAGCCTATAATTTACTATTTAGGGATATTAAATATTGTGTGTGAGGAAACAAGTGTGTATAGTTTCATCTTTATCATGATCTCATTATAGTTTCATTCAAATTAATGGAATGATGCTTCATACAAAATAACATGGTCATGTTGAGTGTTGTTTATTAGTTCATCTCTATTTTTAAATTGAACTTTTTTTACACAATATTTAAAAAAATGTTTCATAGAAATATTTCTCATCTTGTGATTATTTTGAATTACAATATGCTTGATGTGACTTCATTTTTACACTCCACCTTAAATTAACGTATAATAAATTATTTATTTATAATTAATTAGTTTCTCATAGAAAATTTGATATTATTTGAGAAAAATGATGCTAAATAATGAGGTTAATTAAGATATGCTCCTTAATGATTGTGGTATCCATGATATGTTATTGAAATATGTGGTTGTTCTTTTGTTGTTTCTTTGTGAGATCTGAGATTAAAAATCCTCAATCATTTAGAGAGGGGGAATCCTGATCTTTATTTAAGACATGTTATTATTTCACATTATTAAAACCATGAGTGTGAGTCAGTGACTCCTGAAGAAGATAATATCAAGACATGGGATAGGAGGATACATAATTTTAAGAGTTAGGGGTATGATTTTTTATGATAGTAGAGATTATTTTTTTGAGTAGTGTGGATGATGACATGGATCATGTGGTTATTTCATGAAAGAAGGTAATGTGGTAGCTGTTTGTGTCAGAAATATTGAAATTAATTAATACAGGATTTCCACACATACCTAAATATTTTTATAAAGTAAATGATGAAAATATTTTTCTACCACATTGGTGGTTTAGTTTGTATTGATTAATCATATACTGATTGAATGTATTGTGATCCCAAACATGTGAAGTGAGGGAAACTCTATCACGCATCAAGATGTATTGTATTAAAAAATGTTTTGATACTAGGCAAGTGAGTTAGTTCAACACAACACAGATAATAACATGTTTTGTTGGATGAATTACTTTGATTTGTTTTATTTTAGAAGCTCTATCTATGTTGATTTTAGTTATTATGTTGGTTGAAAAATTTTATATAAGTTTATTTCATGGGTATGCTCCTAGTAAATAATGTTATTTTAGCACACAAAGGAATTTTTACAAATGGATAAAATAGATTGTTACAATTGTATGTTTTATTTTGTTTATGTTTCATGTCATATGACTAATTGGAAACACAAAAAATTGAATAAGTGGCATTGGTTTTTAAAAACATTGTTAATTTTTTTTCGATAGAAGTAAAGAAATTATGAAAAAAATCATTTAATGGAATTGGATATATTTGTTGAAAAAAGAACTTAAATTTAAAATTTATTTATTTAAGTGATTTTTAAATAAAAAATATATCTAACTATATGTTTTATTTGAAAATCATGAACATGTTTTAAAAAATATGATATTGTTTTGAACATGGAGTAGCACATGTAATCTATCCATACTGAATTCATTTGAAAATAATGACTTTCTAATAACTGATTGATATTAATTGCTTCATTATTTTTTTATAACCATATATGTGACCTTATTATTACTTGAGATGTTTCTTCTTAGGGATATTTACTTTATATTATTTTTCATATTTACACTTCCTTTCCCACATGGTTATTGTTTTCTAAATATATTAGAAAACATGATAGGTATATCATAGGTTAGTTTCTGAAAACCCCAATGTCTTTTATTTTGGATTGGTTTTACTCTTAATAATGAACCATTCCCCTAATTTTAGTTATTTATAGTCTTGGTGTTCTGTACAAGAGTACCATGGAGAAAGAGATGTAGATGAATTCCTAGTGACTTGAGTTGTTTTGAGTTTTTTTAGGCTGTGTTTTCTTTGTGATGTGATATTTGGAACTTTTGGTTTTATTTGATATTTTTTCCCCTTTATGTGATTTATGTTCTGTGATGTCTGGTAGTGTTGGGACATGTTATAAAAGGAACACAAGATTCCAAATACCAAAAAATATTACAATGATTCTATTAAACCCATATGGGTGAGTCATTTCCACCTAAGGAAGACATTGTATTGACATAAAACATGTAATTCTTGTATTATTTTGTTTGTTGAAATATATTATTTTGGTTATTGTGGTAGTTTGTGTTAATATTATTGTTCTGTGGAAGCATTTTAGATAAAATGATATCCTTGAGAGGTATCTTGAAGGATGATTGTTCGAACCCATTTCTCCTTCTTTATTAGCTGATTTTTAATTCCTGAGGGATAAAATAGTTTGAGAGGTATCCTATATAATAAAACAACATTCTAACCTATTAAATTGCTAAATAATTACGTGTTTGAGATTTCTAGGGAATTTCCATTGGTGATGGAAGAAGTGAGGGTGGAGTTTTGAGGTGATTTAGAAGGAAATGTGGAGTTTTTGGTGCTGATGTGAAATTATATTGGTAGGTCATTTCTAAGGGTAGATCATTCAGGTGAGTTGTCATTTTTGATGGCATATCATTTATAACAGTGATTTATTCTAGTGGTGGGTAATTGAGGTGTTCAATAATTCGATAGGTTATTCATTATGAAGGATGATCATTTCTTATGGGGGGTCATTCTGGTGATAGGTCATTATGGTTGTATTTAATTTTATTGGTATGTCATTTCCAACATCTGGTCATTCTTGTGGAAGGAAATTTTGTTAGAATCTCATTATAATTACTATATATATTATATACTTGTTCTTTTAAATGTATTTAATTATGGAGGAAGGTCATATTGATAGAGGGTCTTTTTAGATGGTGGTTTATTCTTCCAGTAGGTGATTCTTGTTGTAGGTTATTCAACCTATAGGTCATTCTCATAGTAGATAATTCTGATGGTAGGTTATTTTTAATGGTAGGTGTTTATGGTGGTTGGTCAGTGAACAATGTTTCAGTTTTTTCAAAAAAATCAGTTTTCCAATTTTCACAACTTCTATCATAGAAAATGGCTTCAATTCCATAAATAAGGAGTTTTAAAGATGTTTTGTTGTAGATATTTATACCTTATGTTTTGAAAAATCACAGAGATGTTTTACGTGTATAAAATTCATAAAATGCTTTGTTTTTCAAATATTCTCTGTTAATGTCTAATTAAAGTAATTATATATTCAGGTTGTTTGGTATCTAATATTTCAAATTTGAATTATTTTCCTCATTCATTTGGGTTTGATTTCTCTAGAGATGGGAGGTTATAAATTCTTCATCCAATGGATTTAGAGAGCCTTGTTGCTACATTCATTGTGGGTTCCCCATGAAAGGTTTCCTCTTATCCACTCACCACCTATTTTGGTGCATAATGTTTTGGAAAACTATCTTCTTCAATTATAGAAATCCTTTATTTCTATTATTGCGTTACATGCTAAATTGGATTATTATTTTTATCTCTTGAGATGTTTCTTCTTCATGATTAATAATTATAAATGAAAATTTTAAAATATAATCCAAAGGGTTATTAGAATGTGAATCATGATCTTTTAAATTGGTTGTAGTTGTTTTAATATTGAAAATTGTTTAAGCATAATGCTGGATGAAAATAATGGTCCTTGGGGTTTCATTTTTTATGATAATATGATGATAAACTATGAATTTATGTTTTTTATTTTTTTAAAACACTTAAAATCTAATTTTATAATCCCATAATGTGTGGTAATGAATTGGATTCCCCAGGATTATACATCTTGTGTGGTAATTCACTTAAATAAACATTGGAATTTAATAACAGTCGGATCACAAATTGAAATTTTTTTTGTTATGTGGTATATAATATGATGTTTGGAATCGATGTTTTTTTTTGCATGGGTTTGATGATATGTTGAATGAATATGTTGTGATTTGTGTTGGGAAAGAGGATGAGATGTGGTTGTCAAATGTTACTGTAATTATAATTATTATGTGGTTTTGCAGTAGGGTTGCGATGGAAGGTGGAACTATATGTGGATGTTTCGCAATTGTACTGTGCTGATTTTTTCTTTTACATTATGTTATTTTTCTTTTAAGAAATTGATGGGAAATGAATAATATTATTTGTCATGTTTAACAAATTGACTAGTAGTGGGATGTGTGGATTATGTGGTTATTATTTTTTATGAATTAGGGGCTAGAATAACTAATAAAATTACATGTTTTTATAAGAACATGTCGGTAATGGAGAATCCAAAAAAATTATTAAGGATAATTAAAATTTAAAATATGAATTGTGGATTGTGTTTCCATATTGAGGGTAATGCCTTCCATATTGTTCAATTATATACCCTTAGTTCTAGTCCCCAAATCTAGGAAAACTAGAGGTCGGACTTGGTCATAATTATCTCCCTATCATCATTTCCATCCCTTGATGTTAATCATTGTATGGATGGGTTCGTGAAAATATGGTACAGATATAGGAACATAGTATATTATAAAAAACATACACTACATAATGAACAAAAAATATTAGTATGAAATACACATTCTATGATAATGAAAATTGTACATTATAAGTAATTGAAGTGAATAATGAACAAAATAAATTTTTGATAATTATTTAAAAAAAATATGACTATTATAATAATAATATGACCATTGAAATAGTAGTATGACCTTTATGAATAGTTACATAATTATTAGTCTAGTAATTTCATAATTATAATATTATATTTCAAAAAAATTACATGTTAATAATATTTATCATAAATATATTTATTGAATAACAATATTATATTTCCATAAATTAATTATTCAAATTATAATCTAATAGATGGGTTGGGTGTATTTTTTTAATAAATCATATTTTTTAAAAATTCTATAAATAACATAAATTTTAGGATAAAAATTAAAATTAATAATGGTATAACATTATATTGATAAGATAAATTTCATTTTCATATTTGTCACACTGAAATTGTTCTCATGGTGAATTTTATTATAATTTTTTAAAAACAAAAAACAAATTTGTTTTAATGT
Organism: Viscum album; assembly: GCA_963277665.1. Classification (NCBI taxonomy): domain Eukaryota; kingdom Viridiplantae; phylum Streptophyta; class Magnoliopsida; order Santalales; family Viscaceae; genus Viscum; species Viscum album. The sequence goes on from OY728143.1 coordinate 40,007,061, forward strand.
AAAAATGTATTTTTTTTAAGTAATTAATATGTTTTTATAACATCTTTCTTGATGTTATTCTCAGGAACTATCCCCCGGGGCTCGTGTCGTGACAACTCCAAACTCGCCTTCCATAGTCCAAGAGCTGGTGACTAGCACCAAAGGTGTAATTCCCTAAAACTGGGAAGGAATTTCCTTTATAAACTATAAACACACTCACAAGCTAGCAAAAAGCTGGAAAAAACACTAAGTATACAATATAACAAAAGAGTTTTGAATGTAAAATGGTCCAGAATACAAGCCCAACAATAAATGTAAAAGTACAACTGAAATGAAATACAACTAATGAAAGAGAAAAGATAGCTACTTCATCGTCCTCTGAGGTTTCTACCGGAAAGGTAAGTACATACCGCCTCCTCAGCACTCCATGCTCATCTTTCTCCTTAGTGTACCGACATGTCGTATGGTCTACCTCTGGGTACCGTCTAGTCCTGGTACTCTCATCCTCCGTCAGCGCTGTCTGTCATCTGCTTATAATACAACAAGGTGCAGGAATTTCCCATGTAGGGGTGGGTATAACGATACTCACTAGGGACCCCGAGACCCTCTAGGTCTCACAAAATCATTCAAGTATAAAAACAAAGTATGAAATCCATAGATAACCTTACTTAGGTATATAACAATACATACACCTATTTTATCAAGTAATCCATATCATTTATGAGGAAAACACAGAGGAACTGACTCATCTCATACCAGGATTAATTCTAGGGTAGTATCAAGTAACATATCTAACCCTCTGCTGCTGGAGAACTAATCCTATATCGAGTACAGTGGGCTTGCCGCATCACATAGAGGAACTTCCTACTAACCTTGGACAACTGAGTTACTCCTACTGTCGAGTACCAGGGGTCTGCCGCGTCACATTGAGGTGCTCCACTTCATGGCCTACTAAGGTACTCCTCCTGTCAAGGAATGTGGGTCTGTCGCGTCACCAAGGCACTCCCCACTATGGTTTTTCCGCGTCACCAAGACTCCCCCACTAGGACAGTCAAGTCACTCCGAGTCTAAACGGTCAGTAGTCGTCAAGTCTCACCCAGCTACTAGTTTCCCGCACAATACTCACTCGTCTGCAAAAGGAAATGAATCACAAGCTACAGGTCGATACTCTAACTACCACGAAGTCCCCTGAAGATGTATCTCAAAGGTCCACCATGTTATAGGGATCTCAACATAACAAACGACACATCAATCGGATACCCGGTCTGTGAGTTACTAGCCAATTAGTCCTAGGGGACCAGTTGGATATGTGCTCGATCCAACCTAACCAATCCCCAGATAAATCCAATATTCAGTATTATATACATAAAGGGGTGGTCTCACTTCATTATTTCTAGTGCCATTGATGGTTCATCAAACGGATGACTGGTTCCAATGTTATGTCCAAGAGACGGTAAATAGGTCATAGTGGGCCCGAGTCCGGCCCGGCCCGTGAGGGCCACAAGTGTACTATAGGGGTGGCTCGACCGAGGGGTTCTGTGAGGTCGGCAGACCCAGGCCTGGGGGTGCATACCAGCCGTGGGTCGGCGGACCAGCCGTGAGGGGCGCGTATCGACCATGAGGGGCCAGACCGGCCGATGGTCGGTAGACCTGATATAGTTTCGTGGCAGTTTAGTCCAGAGGATAGAGTGCCTCGGCTCAACGGCATGGATATGCTCAACGGTGGGGCGGCTTAGCTCGGACGGCAGCGTGGCTCGGCGGACGGTGGCCTGGCTCGGCACAGATGGCGGCGCGGCTCGGCTAGGAGGGCGATTCAGCTCGGCTCGGCGACGCACCTCGTCTCGGACGGCAACATGACTCAGCGGACGACGGCGCGGATCGGGAGGCCACGAGGTGGTGGAGACGACGAGGCGAGGCCGCGAGTCAGCCTGGGTGGTGAGGCGAGGCCATGGGTGGCGTGATCGTTTCATCCATCGTCTTCGTCACATTCCCCCATTTTGAATAATACACCCAAGAAGAACGATAGAGGTGTTAGGTCATGTTTGTTTGGCCCGCACCCTCCACATTTAGAGTGGTAGCAAGTTGTTCGCTAAGAACTAAACATAATTGTGAAACCATAATCTTCTGCTATGTTTGTCCCCAAAAAGCACAAGAAAAGAATGCAGTACATGGAAAGTGATAAAAATTTAGGAATAAACCCCTACCACTTTCACTTGATGATGTTGTATCAATGAGGTAATACGGTCATCGATTCATCAAAAATGAAGACATCCCACGTTGGAATAAGTCCCAGGAAGAAGATCGATGTCAAGGTTGGTGTTCTTTGTTGGTGAAGAGTTCATCATGTAAGAACACGTTCTTCGTGAAAGAACACGTTCTTCGTCAAAGAACATGTTATTCGTTGGAGTTTTTTCTCTCACAATGATCTCTATCTTATTTTCCAACGATTGTTCTCAAAATAATAACCCACAAAAATTAAAGTGATATCCAATATAAAAATAAGAGTTACCCCAATTTAATTGTAGGCATAATTAAAAGTGGATTAATTAAAATTGGTACAATTAAGTGGTGTGTTGGCATAATTATGTGGATGAGGCTTGGCACAATTAATGTGGAGGAATCTTAAGAGGCTCCTTCACATTAATGATGGAGTTGAAGGGGTTTCCCTAAATTTATGTAGGAGTTGAGGTTTTTCTCCCAATTATTGGGGTGTTTCAAGAGGGTTTAAACCTGGGTGGTCCCCACCACCATAACCTATCAAGGGAGGATAGGCTCATGTGGTCCCCACAACCAAAACCTCTCATGGGAGGTTACGGTCATGTGGTCCCCACCACTAACTTCCATAAGGATGTTGGTCACAAAAAAATAAAATAAAATGTGTGTTTATTTTATTTTATTATTTTTTACAAAAAAACCCAAAAACTAACTTTCAACCTCAACTATTTGTCATCGAGTTGAAAGTATTCTTAAGAGAAAAGTGGCACTGAGAGTTCAACGGTGCCCTCATATTTCAATTCCGAGCATCGGATCAAAAGATAGAAAAACCCACTCGCATGTTTACTGAACGTACCCGATTTTTTTTCTTCAGAAATTCATTTCGGGCCCTCCGGGCCTCAAAATCACGCGCTGTCAATTTTCATGGACACGTAAGTTTCCCACTTAATTTAAAAAAATTACTTGGAAATTTCGGGTTTTATTATTCTCCCCACCTCATGCTTTATATCCTCGTAGGCCACAACTCAAACTAAGGGAACAAGTGGCGGTACTGAGCATGAATCTGAGCCTCCCACTCCCATTTTCTCTCTTGTAGGTTCTTGTGCTACCAGCGAACGCATACCAGAGGTATCGACTGTACAAGAAGGACTCACTCATGTTATAACGACCCATACTTTACATACATTGTTATTAATTCAGAACTGAAGCATTCTTATTACAACGTATAACAAAACATTGATAGGACCGTTTAGGTATACTGTCATAAGAAACTGGGAAACATAAACAACTGGTTCATAAATCATCTACATTATCTTTCATTTATTTCATCATATTTAGAGTAACTTTTGGGAATATCTTAATTAATACCCTTCTTTCTGACCTTAGGAAACGATAGCATAAAAACGGTGAGCTCAAATTCTCATTAAGGGAAAAGAAAGGAAATATCAGTCACATCATATTCATAAGAACATAACAATTTTAAAAAATTATCTTGAAAAAGAGATCATAATATCATGACATGGGATAAATCATCGTAGTGCAATGTAATCCCAATATTCATAACATAATAGATGATACTTTTTGGCATACACACATAATCATAGAAAATCATTTAATAGTAGTCAAGACTCATTGCCCAGAACATTATAGCGGATGAAGTCCATTACTGAACCGAGTTTACTCCGTATTCAAGTCATATATCACAGAACTAGATTAACTTGCTGTTCCAGCCATCTCTATATCATGAGATATAAATGTTTACCCAATTCATTGGATGGAGATATATGTCCCGCCCATCTCATAATGAAACCATTCTTATGTGTCCCAAAAAATCAAAAATCAAACATCATAGCGTAACCCATGTAATAAAAATGGTATTTTTAAACATAATGTCATCATAACATAATCCATATAAGATAAACGAGATTCATAAAAATAATTCCATCATAAAATAATCAAATAAATGTAATAATAGGGATTGAAATAGAACCCTATATTATCTTATATGGAAAATAATTTTGATTAAACACCTGAACTCCATTTTGAGGAAAATATCCTTTCTAGTTCAATTTTTTCTTCCTTTCTCAACATGTCATACAATTTTAAACAAAAATAAGTTATTTGAAAATAAACATGAAAAACTATAATGGAAGCATCGTGTAAATAATGTTTTATGAAATCAAAAAAAATCCATTTATGCTGTATTAGTTAAAAAACATTCTTCTCGTACTTTGGCCGGAAAGTAAAAAAGTATCTCGTACTGAAAATGACAAAAGATTCCTTTCAAATATATTACTAAAAATTCACCAATAGGTAAAATTGGATTTAAACAATTATATGAGTATAGAAATAATATTACATATTGAGGAAACAGGGATGTGAATGATAAATAATCCCTCGTAAATTCTAAAGTATTAACAATCTCGGATAAAAATGAGATTGGGATATTTTCACTTACCATAGGTCCGATATGCTCTGTATGTATCTGAACTACCAGTATAATGATTTAAATAATGTAACTGGCTTATTCCAGAATCATTTACATTTTTATGATATCAAATATGGTCATATTCATTTATCTTTATTGGTAATATTTCATTTCTTTTAGTTATTCGGGTGTTAGTTTCTTTATGTTCTTATGCATGTTTTGTCAAATAAATTCTTATTCCTATTTTTAGGTTATAGCTACATAATTTAAAGAATTGTATAAGTATAATATATATCATATTTATTCATTCAACTCAATTATATAATCACGGATTAATGATGATTATGTAGAACGAATCATATCGCATCGTGGAGACGATAAGCCGTACGTACTCACATGCAATGATATCGTTCCCATAATTATTGAATGGTATTGGAGTGTATGATAAAATATCGTAGAATTATTATCATGTTATAATAATAATATATAGTTATTCTTTACACCATTATACCCATCCAAGTAAGGTGCTGGTGGAAAACACCTTACACCACGACGTGGAGACGATATTCCGTACATACGTAGACTGGGTGATTTCGTTTTCCATAGCATGGATAGAAGGTGAAATAGGGTTGTTTCAAATTTATTATAACATATCAGTATATTATTGATACTGATGTTATCACATTATAATTAAATAATGATGATTAATTAGAAGAAGAAATAAATTTAAAAGAATCAGAAAAGGATATTACCAGTTCTTTGACGCGCCTCTTCTAAACCACCTCTTAGGGCACCAACGTTGCTCTTTAAAGAATAATAGGACCACTAGAATGTTTCTAGGTAAGTGTAAAACATAAATTTACAGGGCTTTGTTGAGCTTGATGGCTCAATATGTTGCGAGGAGGAGAGGGACGAGGTACCCTTTTATAAGAGAGGAGAAGAGGACTCTTGGAAACCTCAAAAATATAAATTTATAATAAACTCAAAACACACATAAAAACTACTGAAAATGACTCTAATACACAATTTAGATGATATAGGGTTGTAATATCATCCACCAATATGTTTTAGACATGTTGGTAATTTATTTTAAACCTTATCAACATGATTTATCCTTATTTAATCTATTTTATTTTATTTGTTGTATTAATATTCTAAATTTTAAATTGCTATAAATAATTACATATATGTTTTTAATTGTCCATAATTGGATTCTTTATAAAATTTTAGACCACATAAATTTTAATTTAAATTTTGAAATTTTTTTGTGATTTTTAAACAATTTTATAATATTGTATTATTATAAAATAACAATAATGTCAATTTTGACACTATTAATTTATTTAAATTTAAATCAAATCCACACATAAGATATATTCAAACCAAAATATATAACATATTCCTAACGTGTCATATTTATCTAAAAAATTGGTGGATAATGCTAATTAGTTCATATAATATTTATTTTAATATTTTTAATACCATTTATTTGATATTTCAATCCATAAAATAGTTTCTACATCACTATTGTGTCATCATTAATGATTAATATTTAACCAATAAATATTCTAAAAAAATTCTCATTCTGTAGATAAATTTATTATATTTTTGGAGAATATTTATATTTTATGTTTTATGTGGTTTATCACTAAATTAAAATTATTACACTTATAAGATATAAGAGATTGACATGTTGTTACTTTCCTTGTTTTTAATAATAATTATATCCTTTTTATGGTCAAAAGTCCATGAAATGAATCTATTCCGACCCTTAAGTGATGTGGGTCAACTTTTATTCATCCAATAGAATTTTGGCAGGTCTTAGGATAATTTTATAATCTTATTTTTACCATTAATTACCAGATTTACCTTTAATTGTAGTAAATAAAAAATTCTTGTAGTTTCTATTCATAAAATCAAAAAAATAAAAGTACTCAGTTAACATAATTTAGACCCACTAAATCCAACTATGGAATATAGTTTTCAAAATTAAAAACACAGAATTTGTAGTAATTAATTTAAAATTAATCCAGTTGTTAAGAAAATTGGTTTTTAAAAGATAAAACAATGTCAAAGAATGAGATGTTTTTACCTATGAATTCAATGTACAATTAATGAAAATGACATACATTATATGAAATGGTAAATATCAATTTTATTTAAACTTTAAAACCATTAAATTTTATCATTTATACATGTAAATAATCTTGATGAAAAAAGTTGTTTTTAAGAAAAAAATTTCATATTTTTACTATTCATCAAAATAAGAAAGTTATCAGAAAAGTATCCAAAATTTATCCAATGTAAATGTTTATATCCTAATTCAAAAGAAGAAGTTTATTATGTAAAATTTAACTAATAAACATGTTAAAAATTATATTTAAAATGGATGCGCCCTCGAAAGGCGGTAAACCAGATTTTATTAAAAATACATCTCTTATCAAAAAATTGATTTTATTTTCATATATCATTCTAGAAAATGATTAAGATGAATCATAATATTATAAAATTTAAAATTAAGTTAATACTATTCATTACAGCTTGTTCATAATATTATAATAATATATCATTGTTTCGTGAAACTCGGTATTGCGTAGAACGCAAGCTATTGAGGAATGGTGTTCTTGCGTGTAACAGAAGCGAAGCCTATGTTGTGTGTAGTGAAATATTACTTTGGTGTTGCGTATAACAAAAGACATAAAAAATATATATATTTCTCATGAAATCTCATGGTGTTACATTCTACCCCCCATAAAATGAAATTCACCCTTGAAATTTGTCACTTAGTAACAAACTTATGAGGAAACCACTCCCTCATCATATCCTCAAGATCCCATGTATCTTCGAATAATTGGTGGTTCCTCTCTAATACATTAACCAAGTGAGTGGTCTTGTTTCATAGAACTTTTTCGCTACGATCCAGAATTTCTATTGGCTATTCTTCATAAGAAAGATCTTGCTCTAGTGGTACAACATCTCAGCTTAGTACATGTTACAGATCAGGTATATACATTCTCAGGAGAGATACATGGAACACATCCTAAACATGAGAGTGATTTGGTGGATGTTCCAATCAATAATTTACCTTCCCTAAAAATCAATTATTTAAAAAGGACTGATATACCTAGGGCTCTTCTTTCCCTTCTTTCTAAATCTCATTACTCTCTTCCACAGAGATATTCATAAGAACACTTTATCACCCACTCTAAACTGTAGGTCTTTTTCTTGGTTGTCGGCATAACTTTTTTGTCGACTCTATGCTGCTCTTATGTGTTTTTTAATAGATCTGACCTTTTCTACCATCTCATCAACAAGATCAGGTCCTAATAACACTATTTCCTCAACTTCATCTCAGCAAGTTGGAGTTCTGCATTTCTTTCCATGGAGAGCATAATAAGGAGCCATCTCAATACTGGAGTGAAAGCTATTATTATAAGAAAGTTACTCCAATGGTAGGTGTTGATCCCAACCATCTTTTAAATATATAGTGAAATATCTCAACATTTCTTCATATGATTTTATTTTCCTCTAAGACTGACTGTCTGTCTGTGGATGATAAGCAGTGCTGAAACTCATCTATGTATCTAGAGCATGCTGGAGACATCACCAAAACTATGAGGTAAACCTCATATCCCGATCCGATATAATGGAAAGTGGTGCTAGATGAAATCTTACCACTTATATTACAAATTACGGGCAAGATGATCAAGAAAAAATTCATCTCTAATAGCAATGATGAGTGCCGACATCATAAGACAATTAAATATAACCCAGATAGCATTATTGATTTTGGATGTTTTGGGAAGTCCAAGGAAAATGTATATAGTGATGTTTTCCAATTTCCATTCTATTATGGGTAATGGTTGTAACATCCCTTTAGACATCTATCTCTCAGCATTAACTAACTGAAAAACCAATCCTCGAGAGACATATTCAATGACATGTCTTTTCCTGCCATCCCACCAAAAGTACTCTTTTAGGTCCCTGTACATCTTTGTACTTCTAGGATGAATAGAGAATGAAGAACTATGAGCCTCATCTAGAAGATCATTATTTAATTCTTCTATGTCAGGAAATTTGACACTGTTCCTAAAACTTATTATCCCATCACAATCAAGTTTGAATTCATGAACATTTATCACCTTTTTTTGAAGCCCAACATCCTCATATTGTTCCCCTTTAATCATTACTTGTATAGATGGTTGAACATTATTTTGAGAAAGATATGATATCTCCCCTTTCATAAAAATTCTATGATACATCCTTTTTAAATCCATAAATACTAGATCCTTTGTGATCCTCATCATGGATAAGCTGGCATGGTCTTGTCGACTTAATGAGTCTACCACCTTGTTTGATTTCCTTGGGTTGTAATGAATTGATCAGTTGAAATCCTTAATCACCTCCAACCATCTTCTTTGGCGCATATTCAGATCATTTTGTGTGAAAATAGACTTTTAAATTTTGTGATCAGTATAAATATTACAGCAATCACCATAAAGATAATGCCTCAAAATCCTTAATGCAAAGATCACCACAGCTAACTCCAAATCATGAGTTGGGTAATTTTCTAAATCATTTTTAACTGTCGTGAGGCATAATATATCACAAAATAACATTTCATGAGAACACAACATAGCCCCTTATTATATGTATAACTATAGATCACACACATTTCTCCACTACCAGGAATTGTGAGCACTGGTGCACGGGCTAACCTTCTTTTTATCTCTTTGAAATTATCTTCACATTCCTCTGTCGAAACAAACATACCTCCTTTCCAAGTCAATTTGGTGAGTGGGTTATATAATCTAGAAAAATATTTCACAAATTTTTTATAATACCCAGCTAAACCAAAAAAACATTGTATTTCAGTTACTGTTGTTGGTCTCGACCATCTTTCAATAACCTCTATTTTTCCTGGATCCACAAATATCACCTCATATGACTTTATGTGACCAAACAATGAATCCCTCTGAAGCCAAATTTCACAATTTGTATAATTTCCATAAAACATATCCTTTCTCAGGGTCATCAATACAATTATTAAGTGACCTTCATGTTCTTCTTTTCTCTTTGAATAGACAAGAATATCATCTATAAAGACTACAACAGACTGATCAAGGTGGTATCTAAAGACTCTATTCAATAGATCCATAAAGAATGCATGGGATTTAGTAAGACCAAATAAAATCACTCTAAAATAATAGTGTTCATACCTTGTACGAAAATCCATCTTTGGTATATCCTCCTTTTTGACCTGTAATGGATGATACATGGATTGAAATCAAACTTGGAAAAGTATTGAGCTCCATGTTGTTGGTCAAATAAGTCATCAATGCATGGGAGATGATATTTTTTTGATAGTGATCTTTTTATGTACTCCATAATTAATGTAGAGTCCCATTGATCCATATTTCTTCATAACAAATAGAACAGGTGCTCTCCAACATGATGCACTAGGGCGTATGATTCTCTTATCAAGATTCTCTTTATGTTTCTACTTCAATTATTGCAACTCAATTGGGGCCATTCTATAAGGTGTCTTTGAAATGGGCATAGCACCGGATTTGAGTTCTATTGAAAACTCAACTTCATGATTTGGTGGATGACGTGGAAATTCCTCTGGAAATACATCATCCAACTCCCGTAAAATGGGCATATTCTTAATCGTGAGTTTCTCACCAACCATTTGAGATAAATAACCATCATTTATTAGAATCAATACCCATAATATAGAGGAAACTTCCACTGGAAGGTTATATTCATCATTGCAATGATAGATGATTATAGATTGATCAGGAATATGAAATGTTATTTTATTCATTGGAAATTGATATGAACCACATATAATGAAAGACAATACATGCCTAGAATCACATGAAATTCCACTATAGGAAGGACCACAAGATTAGCAGGAAGCACTTTCCCACAAACATTAATCGGAGAAGAATTGTACACTTTTGATGCAATTGTTGTTCCATTAAGAGTTTTCACAATAACTCAACAGCTAATTGTTTTTGGTAGTACATAAATACCCTTATAAAATTATTTAGAAATAAAATAGTGGGTGGATCTAGAATCAAAAAAACATGTTTTACATTATAGTGGATGGTAAGTGTACATTTCACCTCTTCGTTATCGTACTCCACATTGCTGATAGAAATTGCATGTGAATTTCCTTTTCTTTGTCCTTAAGATCTTTTTTGTCATTGATCATCATTAATAATATTTATATTATGGAATTTCTTATCATAATGCCCAATTTCCTTGAACTTGTAACATTGAATTGTAGTAGGTTAATTCTTGTGTAGCATTTTGTTTTGTTCGCATGACTAGACATCTTTTTCCCCTCACTACTACATTCAATTGCCTGATGATCTTATTTTCAAAAATTATAACATTTACTTGTCCCATTGAGACAATTTCCTCCACATTTCATTATACAATATGAGAATAAGGGAAAACTCATCTTCTTTTCAATGTGGTCTTTAGAATTTCCTTCGAATTCAATTTTACTCTTCTTAACAAATCCATTTGACGGATGGGATACTCTTATCTCCATCTCAACCTTGAGATCACATCAAACAGTTTCTTCATAGATATTGAAGTCCCTTATAGCTAATTCCCTTCGGAGACTTGGTTTTAAGCCATTAAAGAATTGATCGATCTTACTCTCAGGTTGGATAATAATCCTAGAAGTGTACCTTGCAAGCATTGTAAAATTGTTTTTGTAGTTACCAACAGATTCATCATCATTTTGATTCAGTTAAATAAACTCCTTCTCTATTTTTGTTTGAATAATACGAGAGAAGTACTTATTGAAAAATTAGATCTTGTACTCGAACAATTCCATGGACTCAATTTGATCCCTTTGCCTTGTATTATTGATAATATTCCACCATTGACCAAATTCTCCATCCAAACGATATACTACTATGTTTACTTTATCATGCTCAGAAAATTGAAGGACAGAAAATATATTTTCAGTGGTACTGATCCATTTTTTAGCCACTAATGGATTTGAAAAACTGTTGAATGATGGTGGATGCTGCCTCATGAAGGATTCAATAGAATTTTTCTCCCTTCTTTCCTCATTTGGACAACCTACATGATTCGTATCTTGAGAAAGTTGTGTGAGCATGGCTATATGATATTGCATTCCAACTCCGATATCATTTGGTGTCCAAGGGGGACAATCATTCTATTTCCCATCGCATTCAACAATAACACAGTTCTTTCGAGTTCCAGCCATTGACTAAAACCAAGAAGCATAGTGTAAGCAACACTAATTAAAACAAGAAAACCACATAATCAGGAACCAAATTTCACACATTCGGTCTTATCATTGGTTATTCATGTCCATTTCTAAAACACTAGTGTTTTTTTCCATTATTAGACTTGTCCTTAGGCTTCTTACTAAGGATTTCACATCCTAGTTTACAAGGGCTGACTGTACCTTTCCTCCGATACCAACTATAACCACCCATAATTTAAATAATTTGTTATTACATAAGAATTGAAGAATACTTATTACAACATATAACAAAAAAATGATAGGACTGTATTGGTATAGTGTCTTTAGAAACTAGGAAACATAAATAACTGGTTCATAAATCATCTACATTATATCCCATTTATTTCAACATATCTAGAGTCCCTTTTTGGAATATCATACTTAATACCCTTCTTCCTGGCTAGGGGAAAATAAAACCTACAAAGGGAGAGCGCCAATTATCTATAAGGGAAGACAACGGAAATATCAATCATATCATATTCATTAGAACATAACATTTTGAAAATATTATCCTCCAAAAGAGATCATAAGATCATGACATGGGATAAATCATAGTAGTGAAATGTTATCCCAATATTCATAACATATGAAATTAAACTTTTTGGCATGCACACGTAATCCAAAAAAATCATTTCATATTAGTCAATTCTCATTTCCAAGACCATCATAGCGGACAAAGTCCATTACTGAACTGATTTTACTCCTCGTTCCAGTCCTGTATCACTGAACCGGATTAACTTGTCGTACCAGCCATGTTTATCTAATGAGATATACATCTTTACCCAATGAATTGGAGGGAGATATAGGTCCCACACATCCCATAATGATACCATTCTTATTTTTTTCCACAAAATCATAAATCATACATCATATCATAACCCATGTAATAAAAATGAGATTCTTAAACATCATGCCATCATAACATAATCTATATATGATAAAAATTATTCATAAAAATTATTCCATTATAAAATAATAAAATAAATTTAATAATAGGGATATAAATAGAACCCTGTAATATCTTAGATGGAAAATAATTTTGATAAAACACTAGAACTACATTATTGATGAAAATATCCAAAGTACTTCAAAAAAAATTTCCTTTCTCAACATTTTTTTACAATTTTAAACTAAAAGATGTTAACCGAAAATAATCATGTAACAGAATATTCATGGAAATAATATTCTATGAAATCATAAAAATCCATTCATTCCTTATAATTTAAAAAAAAATCTTTTCATACTTTGGATTGAAAGTCAAAAAGTATCTCATACAAAAAACGACAAAAGAATCCATTCATATGTTTTACAAAAAAATCACCAATAGGTAAAATTGAATTTAAACAATTGTAGCAGGATAAAAATAATATTAAATATTGAGTAAACATGAATTTTGATGACAAATATTCCCCAATAAATTATTAATTAAAAACACTCTTGGATAAAAATGAGATTGTGAGATTTTCCATTGCCTTAGGTCTGACATGCTATGTACGTATCTGAACCTACTTTACAATGATTTAAATAATGTCATTGACATATACCATTATCATATACATTTTTATGATATCAAATATGGTCATATTCTTATATCCTTATTAGTAATATTTCATTGCTACTTATTATTCGGGTGTTCATTTCTTTATGTTCTTATGCATGTTTTTTATAATAAATTCGTATTACACTTTTTAGGTTATAGATAAAGAATTTACAAAATGGTTTTAGTATAATATATATCACATTTATTCATTAAATTCATTTATATAATCATTGTTTAATGATGATCATGTAGAATGAATCACATCACTCTGGGGAGACGGTAAGTCGTACGTACGCATGAGCGACGATATCGTTCCCATAATTATTGAATGGTATTGGAGTAGATGATAGAATATCCCAGAATTAGTATCTTGTTATAATAATCATATATAGTTATTCATTACACCATCATAGAGATGCATGTAAGGTGGTGGTGAAAAATTGATTACACCACAGCGTGGTGACAGTATTCTGTATATACGCACGCGAGGTGATTTCATTTTACATAGGATGGATAAAATGTGAAATAGGATTGTATCATAATTATAATGACATATCAATATATGAGTGATACTAATTTTTATAATTTATAATGAAAAATATAATGAATAAGAAGTAGAAGAAGAAATAAATTTGAAATAATCGGTAAATGATATTACCTCTTCTTCGACGCGCCTCTTCTAAACCTACTTTTAGGCACTGAAGTTGGTATCTTAAGAAGACCATGACCTATAGTATCTTTATATGTAAGTGGAGAAGAGAAATGGACAGGTATTTTCTGATATTGAAGGCTCCAAATTTTTTTAGGAGGAGAGGGATGATGTGCCCTTTTATAAGAGTGGAGAACGGCACTCTTGGAAACATCTAAAATAATAATTTATAATATACCCGAACCTCACCTAAATACCACCAAAAATGACTAAATTAAAAATAATAAATGATATAGGATTTTAATATCATAAAAAAATAAGATTTTGACATGTTGGGAATTTATTTTAAACCTTATCAACTATATTTATCATTATTTAACCTATTTTATTTTTTTTGTAGTAATAATATTCTAAATTATAAATTGTTATAAATATTTACTTATGTGTAATTAATTTTCCATAATTTTATACTTTGTGACATTTTAGACCATATAAATTTAAATATATAATTTTTAAATATTTTTTTTATTTTTTAACTGTTTTATAATATGTTAATTTTATAAAATTACAATACTCGAAATTTTGACACTACTCAATTATTTAAATTTAAATAAAATACACAAAGAGTATATATTCGAACCAAAATATTTAATAGATTCTTATAATGGAATATGTATCCAGAAAATTTTTGTATACGATCAATTAGTTCAAAAAATATTTATTTTAATATTTTTAAATCCATTTATTGGATATTTCCATCAATAAAATAATTTCTACATCACTATTGTGTCATCGTTAATGATAATTATATAATACCTAAAAATTATAAATAAATAATCATGATGTAGATAATTTTATTATATTCTTTGAGACTATTTATATTCATTGTTTTATGTGGTTTATCGCAAAATTAATATTATTACACTTATAAGATATAAGAGGGTGACATGTTGTCACTTTCCTTGGTTTTAATAATAATTATATCATTTTCATGGTCAAAAGTCCTAAAATGAATATATTCCGACCCTTATGTGATATAGGTCGACCATAATTCATCCAATATAATTTTGGAGGGTCTTAGGGTAATTTTATAATCTTAATTTTACCCTTAATTACAAGATTTACCTTTAACCGTAGTAAATAAAAAATTACCATAGTTACTATTCATAATATCAAAAAAAAATAAAAGTAACCTATTAACATAATTTGGACCCACTAAATACAAATGTGCAATCCATTTTTCAAAATTCAAAACATAGAATTTATAGAAATAAATTTAAATTAATCCCCTTATTAAAAATACAGGTTTTTAAAAGTTAAAACATTGTCAAAGATTGAAATGTTTTTACCTAGGAATTCAATGTAAAATTAATTGTAATGACACAAATTATATTAAATGGTCAAACTATATTCTATTTATTCTTTAAAACCATTATAGTTTATCATTTAACCATATAAATTATCTAGATGAAAACAGTTTATTTATGAAATATTTCGCTTATTTTTTCTACTCATCAAAATATGAAAGTTATCAGAAAAGCATCAAAACATTTTCCAATGGAAATTTTTATATCCTAATTAAAAACAATTATTTTTTAATATTCATTGTATAAAAATGTAAAAAATTATATTTAATATGGGTGTTCCATCAAAAGACGGAAAAACTGATTTTTTTTTTTGAAAAATACATCTTTTACCAAAAAATTGATTTTGTTTTCATATATCGTTCTAGAAAATTTTTAAGATGAATCATAATGTTAAAAAAATTAATATTTGGTTAAAAATATTCATAATGGATAGTTCATAATATTATAATAATATATCATTGTTTAGTGAAACTTTGTATTGTGTACAACACAAGCTATCGAGGAAGGTTGATCTTGACTGGAAAACAAGCCAAGCCAGTGTTGTGTATAGTGAATTATTCCTTTGGTGTTGCGTATAACATAATACATAATATATATATATATATATATATTACTCATAAAATCTCAGGGTGTTACACATATCATCCTCAATCTCTACTGGAACCTCCATAAAAGTCAACCCATCGTCGACGTCCAACTCGCCATGGTCGATAATGTGGGAAGGTTCATGCCGTTATTTCATATCCTAGGATACGTGGAAGATGTTGTGAACCCGGTGCAACTGAGGTGGAAGAGCATGGTGGAATACCTCCTCTCCAACTCTATAGAGGACATGAAAAGTTCCGATGAATCTCAGAAATAACTTGCCACCTCAGCCAAATATATATAGACTTTGTCAGGGTGAAACCGATAGAAAGTCATGGTCGACATCCACAAAATTCTGACATCTCTATATCCTATTAGCATACAACTTCTTCCTGCTCTGTGTAGTCTTCATCTTCTCCGGGATGATCTGCACCTTCTCTATGGTAGCTCATATAATTTCTAGTCTTACTAGTGCAAACTTCCCTAGGTCAGTCCAGTGCATAGGTGATCTGCATGGTCCCCTGTATACCGCCTCAAAAGGTGCCATCATTATAGTGGAGTGATAACTGTTGATTTATGAAAACTACCTCAAATACAAATGATCCTCCCAGATGTGACCGAATTCATGTACACAAGCACGTAGTATGTCTTTGAGGTTCTCAATGGTCCGCTCAGTCTGGCCATCCGTATGAGGATGGAAGTCGGTGCTCAAATGAATCTCTATCCCAGATGCCTCCTACATTCCATTCCATGGTAGGGAAGTAAAACATTCATCATGATCAAAGAAAATCATCTATGGTACTCTATGTAGCCGCACAAAATCATACAAATAGAGGCGTCCTATGCTTTCTACTAATCTCGGCTCTCTGATCAGTAGGATGTGGGCCAACTTGGTGAGTCGGTTGATGATCACCTAGATGGAGTCATGTCCCTTGTATATAAGTGGATTTCCAGTCACGAAGTCCATGGATATCCCATCTCACTTCCACTCTGGAACCTCGAAAGGATCAATCAATCATGTTGGTACCTGATGCTCCGCCTTCACTTGCTAACAAGTGAGGCACTGAAGAACAAACTCTGATAATGCCTTCTTCATTCTCGGCCACCAATGATGTCGTCAGAGGTCCTGGTATAGCTTCTCCACTCCTGGATGTACCGCTATAGGGGATGTGTGGAAATCCTTAGAAAATTATTCATGATGCGACACCGGTACCATGGTATTCCACCAAAAATAATGTTGTGCTCCCCACCTTCAGAAAAATACATCACATGCATCTCCCGTGGATATCTGAGCAAGTCGTGCCTCGCAATCAACGTCTGCACACTGGACCTCCCTGACTCGCTGAAGAAGTGGGGGAGTGAATGTAAGAGACTGAAGGAAAGCTGCTCTGTCTCTATACACAAAAGATATATACAAAGCAGCCAGCTTCTCTGTCGCCTCGCCTAGTAGTTGTATACCAGACCTCCTGCTGAGTGAATATGCAACAACGTTCCTTTTACTAGGAGTATAGAATATCTCAAATTCAGATTCATGGAGGAACTAAAGGCTACCTCAATGTCTCAGGTTCATTTCCTTCCATGAAAAGATATACCTGAGAATCTTGTGATCATATTACACTATAAAATGTTCTCCCATTAGATAGTGCCACCACATTTTCTCGGCAAAGAACATAGCTGTTAAATATAGGTCATTGGTAGCGTACTTATACTCATGTTGTCTCAAATGTTGAGATCCATAAGAGATCACTACATTCTATTTCATCAGGATATATCCAAGTCTGGTCCCTAATGCGTCAAAGAAATCTACAAACCCTACACCCTCTTGTGGAAGCCTTATGATGCAGGAACTAGTCAACCTCTGCCTCAGCTCCTAAAAACTCTGCAAGCGTCTCTTCAACCACATGACGAGTTTCCCATTCTTCGTGAAGGCTGATAGTGGTGATGCAACTCTGGAGAAATCAGGCACATACCTCTGGTAGTATCCAGCAAAACCAAGGAAACTTCATACCTCTGTCACACTTATGGGTGGCTCCCAATCAACTACTACATCAATCATCACTGGATTTACTACAAGTCTAGCCTCTGAGATGACATGTCCCACAATGTGAAACTCTTAGATCCAGAACTGGCACTTCCAGATTGTACCATAAAGCTGGTGCTCTCAGAGTGTGTCCAGTACTACCCGCAAATGATAGGCATCTTCCACCTCGGTAGCTGTGTAGATCAGAATGTCATCAATGAAGACCACCAAAATACGATCAAGGTATGGTTGAAAGATCTAGTTATTGAGTCCCATGAACACCATGGGAGCATTGGTCACACCGAATGGCATAACCATGAACAGGTAATGGCCATACTATATTTTTAATTTTGTCCTCTTCACATCCTCGTATTGAACTCTGAGTTGGTGATATCATTATCTGAGTTCTATCTTTGAGAACCATCGTGCTCTATTCAGGTGATCAAACAGGTCATAAATCCTGAGGAGTGGGTATATGTTCTTCCCAGTCACCTGGTTCAGGCGTCGATAGTCAACACAAAGTCTCAATCTCCCATCCTCCATCTTGACTAACAGAATCAGGGCTACTCAAGGTGAAACACTGGTCAAGATGAACCCCTTACCCTGAAAGTCCTCTATCTATACCAATAGCTCGAGTAGCTCCACAGGAGCCATTTGATATGCTGGTGTAGATATCAGTGTCGTCCTAGGGTACAATTCAATGTAAAAGTCTACCTCTCTGTGATGAGGTAGACCTGAGACATTATCAAGGAAAGCATTTGTGTACTGGTCCTCCACTACAGGATAGCTCAGACTCTCCACACCAACTGCTCCAAGGGTAAGGCTAGCCAACTGATGAGTAATCGGCCCACCATCCTCCGAGAAATTCCATCTTTCATTGTATAGGCTCACTTCTTGCTGATGAAGGTAAACCTAGTCCCATTGGTGGGGGCACTTCGGACATTGCTCCTAATATAGTATATCTAAGAAAGGACTGTAGATAACCAGTCCATACCCTAGATGATGTCGTAATGACTTGAATCCACTATTATTATACCCATGCTGAATCTCTTGCCTCCTATAGTAAGATCTCTCTACCAGAACTGGTTCTTAATCATCGAATCTACTCCTGTAGGAGTATCTAGCCATAAAAATAGAGAAAATGACTACGTTAGAATCTCTGATCTCTGAACGAGGGTAGTGGAAATTAAATAATGACTAGAAAATGTGTCTATAAGTACTGCTGCTATTCTGGAGTAGACACAAATCCCAACTCGTATCATCTCTAGAGCTCCATGATCATAATCCTCAGCTGCCTGGAGCAGAGATCTCCCATGTCCACCTGCTCCCTACATTCGGGGTAGACCTCCTGGTGGTGGCATAGGTAATATATCTAATCATCGCCCACTACTAGCTGCATAGACGGCTCCTCTGCCATGCCATCCAGCAACCTACCGACCTCCTCAGTCGAACCTCTATCTCTGAATGAGCGTTACTTCAACCGTCTTCTGATCATCCATACGACGAGTCAGACAGTCACGAGACATGTGACCCTGCCCGCCGAATGTGTAGCATTGCTCGCTCCTATAATGACTAGCTCTATCTCAGGCTCCCCAAACTACTGACCCGGAGTCATGCGGCCGTCCACCTGTAGGATTGGTCCTCTTGGACCTCTATAACATCTTTCTGCTTCCAACTACAAGAGACTCTACTATGTGATGACTAGTAGTGGGTGTCACTGCTGGTGATTGCTTAGTAAGGGAAATCTCTTCAAAGATAGATCTCTCTAACACCTCCTCCTTCATCGGGATACTGAGTGAGATCATCGAAGCTTCAATCTCCCACCTGAGCCCTTGCTCGATGGTCCGGGCCATGAAGAATGTGTCATTCACCATATTGGTTGAGTAACATGAGAGGTCTATGAACCTCGCTAAGTAATGAGCTACAGTCTTGTTTCCCTACTTTAAATGAAGTATCTCCTGAATGCGCACTATATGAAGAGTCGTTGGACAAACTCTACTCGAAAGAGGCTCTCGAAGTCTTCCTAGAGAAGCATCACCTTATCATGAACCTAGATCATCAAGCTCCACCATATTCCTAATGTTTCCAATAGAAGGATGGTAGAAATGATCACCATGAGGTCTTATGGTGTCCCTACCAGTCAGAAAACTATCACTACAACCTCCAACCAAGCCTCAACTGCCTGTGGGTCCATCTCTCTCATGATCCTGGTGTGTCCTCTAGCGCAGGAACTCGTGCGATGTTCTCAAGCGGTGTGCACCATCTGCGGCTGGTGCTGGTGGCATCAGTGACCCAATGGGGAGTGGTACTGCTGGTTCCTCCTCTGGTGCCTCCACCGGAAAAGTGACCTCCACCTAATCCTCGTCGCTCTATGGGCTATCTATGTGTACAACTCTCATAACTCTAGCTGGTTATTTGTGTGGAGGTATCCTTAAAAGAAATAGGTGCGTTGTGCTCAAAAGTTACACTTGGTGAGCTAACTCAATGATTTCTCAAAGAAGACTCTTGAAAAAAACACACAATCAGTGTTTTTGTGAACTAAGTTGGATATCAGATGTCATGGTCCGGGTGTATGGATATGTCGGTCGCCGCACCAACACTAGACTGCCTGAACTGATAAAATTCACTCATTAACCATAACACTATTCATTCACCAAAAATAAAGACCAGAGTCCAATGTTCCTCAGTAGAACTGAATCCGTTGATACAAATGGTCACAACCGTCCCTTTTTTCCCATTCCTTGACAACCCCAAGCCCACCTTCCATAGGCAAGGGGGTGGCGACTAGAACCAATGGCGTAATTCCTTGAATCTGGGAAGGAATTTCCTTTATAACCTGTAAACACACACACAAGAAAGCACACAGCTAAAGGAAACAACAAGTATACTATATAACCAAAGAGTTCTGAAAGTAAAAGGGGCCAGAATACAATCCCAATAGTAAAATTACAAGTACAACTGAAATGCAATATAAATTATGAAATTGAAAAGATAGCTACTGGATCATATGCCGAGGTTCCTACTTGAAAGGTAGGTACAAATCGCCTAATCAACACTCAACAACTGTCCACCTACTCTGGGTACCGAAATGCCATATATTCCGACTCTAGGTACCGTATAGTCTGGGTACTCTAAGCCTACGTCATTATTGTATGTCGTCTGTATCCAACACAACAAGTTGAGGGAATAGACCATGCATGGGTGAGTTTAATGATACTCTGTAGGGACCACGAGACCCTCTAGGTCTCACAAAATCAATCAAGGATAAACACGAAGTATGAAATCCATAGATAACCACACATTGGTATATTCCCATACATATACCTATGTAGTCATGTAATCCATCTCATTCATTAGGAAAACATAGACGAACCGACTCAGATCATACGTGGATTTATTCTAGGGATGTATCAAGTAACATTCTGAACCCTCGGATACTAGAGAACTCCTCTATCGAGTTTAGTTGGCCTGCTGCATCACATAGTGGAGCTTCCAACTATCCTTGGAATATTGAGGTACTCTTCCTATTGAGTACCATGGGTCTGCCGCATCACACATAGGCGCTCCCCACTGTGGGTTTACTACGTCACACAGAGGCACTCTTCCTCATGGCCTGTTAATGTACTACTCCTGTCGAGGAATGAGGGTCTGCCATGTCACCAAGGCACTCCCCATTTTGGGACTTCCGCATCACCAGACACTCCATACTCGGCTAGTCAAGTCACTCCGAGTCGAAACAGACAGCAGTCATCAAGTCTCATCCATTTACTAGGTTTCCACACAATTCTCTCTTGTCTTTGGGAGGATCTACTCCACAAAATACTTGTTGATATTATAAATACCATGAATTCCCAAGAATAAGTATCTCAAAGAACCACCATGTTATATGGATCTCAATGTAACATACGACACGTCAATATGACGCCCGATCTGTGAGTTATTAGCCTTTTTGTTCCAGGGGACCTGTTGGATTCTTGCTCGATCCAACCTAAATGTTCCCATATAAATCCAAAACATAGTGGAATATACTGAAAGGGGCCATCTCGCACCATAGTTTCTAATACTGCTGACGGTTCTTCAAACAGATGACTGATGGAAATGTTATGGCCAAGATAAGGTAAATGGGTCATAGTGGGACTGGGTTTAGACCGACCCGGACCAAAATGCTACCTAGCCTGTGAGGGCCATGAGGGTACCATGGCATAGGCTCAACTAAGGGGAATCGTGAGGGCGTCAAGCCCAGCCGTGAGGGCGCATACCTACTTCGCGGGCACCGAACCATTGCGAGGGCGCAGATCGGATGTGAGGGGTGTGGACCGGATCCGAGGGGCATGGACCAGCCGCGGGTTGGTGAAACGGCCTCGAGGGGTGTAGATCAGTAGTGAGATGTGCACACCGACCCTGGGGTGGTGGACCGGTCATGCTACGGTGACAGTTCTATCCGGAGGGAGGAGCGGCTCGGCGGTACGACTCGGTTCAGCAATGGTGCAGCTCGTTTCGGAGAGTGGAGCGGCTTGACATATGACAGCGTAGCTCGACTCGAATGGTGGCATGACTCAATGGACGGTGGCATGGCTCAGCTTGATGGATGGTGGTGCAGCTCAGCTCGGATGGGGGCGCGGCTCGGCTTAGCGGCACGGCTCGACTCGGACGGCGACATGACATCGCGGATGGCGACACAGCATAGCGAGGCCATGGGTCAGCCAAGGTGGCGCGTCAAGGCCGCCAGTCGGCCTGGGAGGCGTGGCGAGTTCGTGGTTCGGTTGGGGAAGCACGGAGAGGCGGAGGGTGGCGGCGCTGTGGCCATTGTCATCCTCGTCACCTTCCTCAATTTCGAAAAAAAACCAATGAAAAATGGCAGAGGGGTCGGACTATGTTTGTTTGGCCACACCCTCCGCGTTTAGAGTGGTAGAAAGTGGTTCATGAAGAATGAAGCCTGAATGTGAAACCATAATCTTCTGCAATGTTTGTTCCCTACCCACACAAGAAAAGAAAGGAGTACATGGAATGTGATAATAATTGAATAATAAACACTTAACTTGATCACTTCTTGATGTTGGCGCAAGGAGGTAGTATGGTCATCGATTCATCGTAGATGAAGATGTCCCACGTCGGAATATGTCCCATGTTGGAATATGTCCCGAAGAAGATTCTTGATGCTGAGGTCGGCGTTCTTCATCGGCGGAGCGTTCTTCTTGGAAGAACGTGTTCTCCGTTGGAGAGATTCACACCAAGATCTCTCTCTCCATTTCAAACGATTGTTCTTAAATGAAGAACCCTCCAAAATAAATTATATAACCAATATAATAAAAAGTGTTTCCCCAATTATTTCATAATTTATTGGCCATGATACCATTCATATATTATTATAAATTACTAAATGTTAATTTTACTATTCACTGATAAATAATTAATTCAACATTTAATTATATCCATATATTTCATTATTAATTCCAAAAATAGATAATGATATAATTCCTTTAAAATAATTCCACAATTAATTAAAAAAATCAATCTCGTTAATTAATTATCCAATTAGTTAATCAATATACACCAAATCAAAATCCCATAATTAATTTGACAATTAATTATCTCACATTAATATTCTTAATATCTCATTATTTACACAATAATTAATCATCTAATTCACAATATCAATATTTGGTAATTAATTCCTAAATGTATTATCTCATTCACAATATCAATATTAAATATTTATTTATATATTTAATTATCTCATGCATAATCAAAAAAATCATAATTAATTTTTTTGAATAATTATCTGAAATCTGTAATCTAAAATATCTCCAACTTCACATATCCCTTAATTTATTAATTTTAAAAAAATACTTATTTCAATAATGAAATCAATTTATAAAATTATAATATAAATTATACGACTACATAAACATAATTTCATTAAAATCATTGGTTTTTGAATTATATACCACCTAACTAAAAATTTATTAATAATGCTCACCCACAAAAAACCCAATTGATGTAAGAATGTCGAATGAATAATTTTAGAATAAATATAGACCAAAACATAGGTATTTGATAAGTATAAAATCCCAAAACTATCAATGGATCCACCTATTCATCAGAAGTGGGAAGAACATAGGGGAACTAATGAAAATATGTCTTACCATGTCTAAAAAACCAATCAAAAATGATCAGAGATATTGTTATCACTATAAATATACTTACAATGGCCCTGGAGTCAGAGGAGGATGGACGTATGAAGGAAAAAAGAAGATAAAATGAACTTAATGAAACTTTTTAATCAATTTCTTAGATAATTACATGACAAGAAATTTTATTACACATTGTCTAATTAGTTTCAATGGTTTACACTGAAAACCCCATCTCCTTAGGTGATTTTTTACCTACTAAACTTTTAAACAATGTTCGATATAATTACATGGTAGGTAAATTTTCCACATATAGTTTTTCAGCTCAAATATATTTTTCATAACATATTTGGTCTCATACAAATCCTTTCAAACCATAATAAAATGATTTACAATCCTAGAACAGTAGAGAAAACATAATAGGGATGTACATGGGAAGTGAATGTGAGTTTAATGCATTGTGAGTTTATCTTATCATACAACCACAATTCCTTAAATAATTCTCTTCATAGAAAAATATGTAACAATCAATGAAAACCCCACTCATGATCCTTTATTTTTTTAATTTATCTACTTATTTTTACTCTAAAAATATAATTTTTTATTCCATACTAAAATATTCATTATTTAATTTTGTAACATATTAATATTATTATGAAAATATTATAATTATTCTAATATAATATATGAGTAAATACGATCTCTCCTTAACTTTCAATACATCTCATCAATAGGTTTTTTAGTTTTATAAAATTAATTAGGTAAATATTAATATGGATGTTAATGATTTACAAATTCAAATGTATTGTTGTATGTTGTGGGAGTGTTCAATAGTTTTACTGAATGATGATAGAGGGCTTAAGTTTTGGTTTTGATAAATGTATTTTTCCATGTGATCTCAACGGAGTGGAAATTTTTAAGGGGTTAATGGTTTAAAAATCAAATAATTTCATTTTCATTTTCATTTTTTTGAATAAATTTTTGTATAATGAAGTATAGGTCACCATATCATGCTAAAAATAATTTCATGGACCACAATGAATAAACCATTCCATCATAAAATTTTAAAAAACATGGTTTGGGTAGAATGATTTAGGTTTGATTAGGATTAATTATACAATGATATGGACTTCTAATATAAAATAGTTTCAGTTTGGGATTTGTGTGAAAATGGGATATGGGATTAAAATTTTTATGTCAAGGATTATCATTCTTGGGGAAAATTTTCAAAATCAATTTTCACCATATAATTTGATAAAACAAGCATTTACATTGATTCTATTTTTCTGGGATAATGAAAAAATAAAATTGTATTAGTGAAATAGTAGTTTTTTAATGTAGTTTTGGTATTATGTTAAAATTTCTTGGGGGATCATGGAAATTAGTTAATGAAATAAATTGAAACATATAAAATGAATAGTTGGAATTCAAAATAATAGTGATGTTATGAGGCACAAAACCATAGTGAAAAGTATGTTGTTTATATGAATATTATATAAACTTGGATTAATGAAATTAAAATATGGTTGTATTTAGTTAATCATTTTTTACGTATAATTCATGGAAATTGGAAGGGAAAATGGTTATGGTGGGTAGACCCAGATTCAAGATTTATATTTGTTGAGGAAAATTGCCATGGATTTATTGAAAACCATCACCTTGGATATAATAAATTTCTTCATTCTAATTTGATATAGGAATTAATATATTCACATGATGTGGTTATTCTTAGTTCTTAATTTATTTATTAGAAAAATTAACTATGAAGTATCCAGGTTTTTTCTTATTTGGTCATTTCCCTAATTTTTTATTTAGATATAATTTTCCAATAAATTTTTACATTCCCACACACCATAAGTATGTCATATTTTCTAAACAAATCTTTTAATTTTCTATTTCATTCCAAATTTCCATAAATCATTTATATATTTATTAACTTATGTAACATTTCTTTGAATGGGAATATGACAATGTAATCACCTTTGTATAGAATATTCAATATTATTAAGAAAGAAAACAAAATTTTCTATAATTTTTTTAAAAAAATATATATTTGGGGTCTTATAATGTGGATGGGTTACCTCCAAATAAATACTTAATTTCATATTTAAATCCAAATATATTGTTTCTTATTAAAATAAATTTATTCAAGATAATCAACCCTTCATAGATTCTCTATATTTAGTATATTAAACACATTCAAATAATCATGTTTATTGGTATGTGGTATTTTTATAAATTTAGTACTCTACATGGGTATGTTTTGATATCCTTTATTGTCCTTGAAAATTTTAATATTATTTTTCCAATAAGAAATCTGAAAAATGAGTTCAATAATATCACTTTACCTCTGAGTATATATTCTCTTAATATGATTTTTTGGTTATTCGTATTCTTGATTATTTCCCTGAAAATGATTCCTCCATGTAGTCTTCTATTACATTATATTCCCAATAATCTTATTATAATACCTTTTATGGTTTTATTAATGATTCATGTTTGATTTTTTTAAACCTATAGTGATCTTTTATTGACATCCATAACTTGGTGTTATAACATTCAATAAATCATACATAATGATAATGTAATAGTAGTTTTTTATATTAAAAACATATTTTTAAATAACATCATTCTTCATTTTAAATTATCGTTTCCTTTTATTTTAAGGGATTAATTAACAAGGGTGTAGATTTTGATATTTCCTTAATTTAATAGATGAATGGTTTAGTGGGGGAGAATTTAATTTTTAAAATATTTTTAACCCCTTAACAATTATAGTTTATTATATGGTAAATATAATTACTAATAAACACATTTATTATTAAATTATTTTAGATATAAATGTTCTATATCTAATCATCTTCCAAGAAAAACGTAGAGAGAGATGAAAAACACTATAACGTACACCCTGAACATTATATGGAGTCACAGGAATTTAAAATTTTATTGTGAAACCATGGAGGTAAATCCTAAGAATTTTTTTACACATGAAGGATTAACCAGATCACTCTACCTATTATTCACATTGAGGCACAACCAAAATGATTTATTTATAAGTGGTGTTATAACTAAACCAAATATTTTTCCAAGACATAATAATAATGTATCCCATTCCTTTTTACTTGTCATGAATGATCATGAATCTTTTATATTAGGTATTGTAAACCATCTCCAACAATTAATAGGTATTATAATCAAACAAGATTAATAAAACATATGAATATAATGAATTTGGAACTATAAATTTTGTATAAACATGAATGATTCTGTGTCTTAATGAAACATGATTTTTTCCAATAGAATTTGATTAAATAATTTAATTTCAGCCAAGAGAAATAATTGGTCCCCAAGGTGTATTTCTTAGTATAGATAAAGAATATCCTCAACCTTATAATTGATTTGGTTCTATAGAAAATCAAATATATACGTACTTCATGCATAATAGATTCAATGATTAAAGACCATTTCATTTCATCCTTTACAAATAAATAAGCTATTTCTTCCTTGAAAGTGAATATGAATTATTACAGTGTGGGTTTTCATTGATAATCTGTAATACTAAAATATTATCTACAACAAAATAGTAAAAAAAATTTATATTGTATTAAATGAACTCATCAAAACAAATCCAAATTTCTTGAAATATTCAATTAATACATGACTATACATATTCAAAATAATTATGATTTATGCATTTAAAGATAAAATATGAGTATGGATTATTAATAAATGTTTAATAATATTTAATGAACATTAAATAAATCATAACATGTTAATAAATAAGTTTCCATAGGATTGAAATTTTTATTTAATGTTCAATAAATAATATAACCAATGGAAACATGTGAAATAATATGAAATAATTCATTAAATAAAATAGAATAAGAAAACATTTCCATGTTCAAAATTAAAATATGATATATTCATGATGTGAAATTAGGCTAAATGTTATGTTCAATACATTACCAAATTATCATATTCATATCGTTGGTTGATTTTTATTCTTATGGATAGTTCTTTCATGTGGTTAGTTCGCTTTTATTCATGTGGTTAGTTTATTTTTCACTATGCGGTTGGTTCATTTTTCATCATGTAATCAGTCTATTTTTTATTTATGTGATCTATTCATATTTCACCATGTGGTCATTTCATATTTCATTATTCATTACATTTATTTTTCTTCCAATTATGAATTAATTTCTCATCATGTGGTATATTTATGATGTTGAAAAATATAAACATTATATGGTTGGTTCATTTTTACTAATTTTAAAGGTCACAGACTTTTCCAAATAGTAACTCATGATATGTTCAAGACAACTAAATTATCACCCATGGATAGCTACAAACATAAAAAATATGTGTTGAATTACCACATTATGGGCTTCATTGTTTATGTTAAATAAATACCATACCCTTTGAATTCATACAATCATTATTAACATAAAAAAACACAATGTTGAAGCTTTATAATCTTCTTAAAGGATTCAATTATATCTTGAAGTCATACACAAAAGAAAAATTATTCTAATAATTATTATAATAACTTCTCCAAATGTTTACACATATGACTGTGTCCTTTTCATGCAATAGTGAATTCTTATGCTTATAAATAAAGACTTATGCTCAAGTAATATGCTCATTACTTTGTTATTTTTTCCATCCTAACTCTAACAAAAAACATAATAGTTTGTGATATTAACATAATTAGGGATGGGTTTGTCAATCAAATACATTGGAATATTAGAATAGTAATTATGAAAATATAATATAAACTATTTACACTTAAATAACATTCTAAATTAATGTTATAAAGAATAATGAGTTAATGGTAAATCTCTAAGATATTATAATTATGAAATAAAATAATATATTATTTATAAAAAATCAGTGGATCAAGGATCAATGTCAACATACCAAACCCATTTTTTAATTAAAAACATATTTCAATTATATTTTCTTACCATAATTTTTTAATTGACTAAAAATATCAAAAAATGTAATCCTTAAATATAACAATTTTTAGGGTTAATATTATAGTCTATGTTAAATAAACATTATTTGGAAAAAAAAGTAACCATTATAATATAAATTAATCATTTAAATATCCCCCAAAATTACTAATAGGAAATAAAACAAATTAAAACATCTATCAAACAAAATATTAGGATTCCCTAAAATAATAAATTTTCAAATTGAATGTTATAGAACTTCTGTATAACAGTATAAATTTTTTTTGAAAAATATTTTAGAATAATAAATATCCAATGAAACCATGACAATATTCGTGAATACTTATTTTTAATTAATTAAATATTATAAATCAATAGTAGAATATTCTATTGTAAATTATATTAGTTTGTCTTGTATACTAGTAGAAATAACTAATTAATACTAAAACATAGTTTAATACCCCATAAAAAATTTATATGTTTACATTTCCATCATAACAATTATGATTTTATTTTATCATAAATAATTAAATCAAGTGGTTCCGTAAAAATATTAGTATAATGATATTTTATAATGAAAATTTCTAAAATAATAAAAATATTATCATCCATATGTACTTAAAAGAAGGTTTGAAGATAAAAATTAAAGTATTATTTTTATAATTAATCAAGATCTTCTCAAAATTGAAACTAAAATAAGAAAGTTTTTTTTCTCCTTAATGAATATAAACAACATGACACAATAGAAACATATTCTCTCTCAATTTTATACAATTCTACTAAATGTTTTGTGTTGGAACTCCTTGAAATTAATCATTTATAATGAAATAGACATGAGATTATTTGGATTTTCTATCAATATTGAATCAATTAGCATCAAAATATAAAAAACTAATTAGTTCATGTGATATATATGGTGAATAAAATAATAACAGATGAAAAATTTATTTAACATTATTATTTACTATTTTGAGTTCCTTTAATTAACTTTATTTAGGAATTAATAGCAATCTATACCATTTTCACACTAAAAATAACAAACATGAATGAGATACAATATAATAATGTAATCTCTAAATAATTTTATTAATATTCTAATTATAATTATTATTTCTTCCTTAATCATAATTTATATTTCATGTATAAGTTATTGGATTATTTTATCTTTAACAATTCATAAGACCAAAAATATTAACCTATTATATAGCGTATTTTTAGTGAATAATAAAGACACCAAATTTACATTCAAATAGTTTTAAATCCAATTTATAACTTTTTTTAACTGTAATATTATTTTAAAATCATTTATAACTTTAAATTTTAAAATTAATTAAAAATTAAATCACTTGAGAATCTTAATAAAATATTAACATCATATATTTTAGAAATTTAAATATATTTTGAATTATTTTTTTATAATTTAATTTGTATAAAATTTATTTTTTAAAATACATTAATAAAATAAAATAAATTCAACCTATAATACCAAGATCATGGATCATGCCTCAAAATATAAAGATAATATTAATTATTAAAAACATGGATGCATTTAGATTCCTTATCAAAACATGGGGGAAATATTATAATTTTTTAGAAATATATCCAATCAAATATGGACTTCAAACGTATGTTTGAAAATTTTTAATCCAAAAATGTGTTAAATTTTCTAAAATAATTTTTATACATTTTAATTGTTTGATAGGGTAAAATGTATACTTAATATTAATTTATTCTACTTGATTGAATCATGGAGCCACTAATCATTATTTCATTTTTGTTATTTGACTATACACATATTTTTTGATTATGAAAATCCATTTTTTTCTAAATATATTTTGATCATTATGAGGTTCAAATATAGTTAGGACATTTCTTCCATCAAATAAATTTAATTATTCATGAATTTCCAAAACGAAAATGGAATTATAAAAAACTTCATCAAACTTTTATGGCACAAAATCAGAATGAAAATCCTGATAATAGAATACATTTCTTAATAAATTTTATGTATTAAAACATTCATGGATATAAAAAATTAATATTTCAACCATATGATAATTATATAGTTCTAATTTTTTTAATTAGGGGCAATAAAACCATAAATATATCCATCAAAATAAAAAAATTTAATGTTCTCTAAATTCAAATTCTGTAAAATCAACTTCATTGTTTTCTAAATTCTATTTTATTTCCTTTTTAAAACATTCCTCAAATTTTAAATTTATTGATTCTTTATGTGATAATTTTTTTTCATTAATAAATTTCATACCAATTACATGAATTATAATACCATATAAAATTACCGTCATCTATTTGTGAATATATTTTTCCTAGTAATTCATTAGTATTAATTATATATAATTTTAAGACCAATACCCAAAATTATCTACTACAAGGATATCTTAAATTAAATATTTCATAAGATTTCATGATTAGAAAATTTATAATAATAATTTTATTAGAAACATGACAGGATGAGGTCTAATATTCTATAGAAAAATATTTTGTCATAGAGTACACATTTAACAACTCCATATCTATTTCTAAATTACATTTTATCATTCAACCATACCATCTTTTTTATATTTTTAAGGGCATAAAATATTTTATTTAAACCATTATCTTCGAATAATTTATCAAATTCAATGTTTTATAACTCACCATCTTTGACAATTATAATTTATAGAATTGGACAAAAAATTTTATTCTAAACTATTTTATAATATGAAATAAATTTATTTGAAATAATAGTTTTTTATTACAAAAATATATCCTTGTAAATAAACTATTATCATCATCAATAAGAAAACACATGTCTTCTAGCTCCAAGACAATCAGTTTCCATGAGGTTAAAAAAATCCAAATGTAAGATTTGAAGTACTCTTGATATTTTTTTCCTCATTGAAAATATATAATTTCCCTTTATAGAGGTTAAATTTAAACATAAATCATATACATATGTGTTATATAGTTTAACCTCTGAAAGATACAACACCTTTTTTATTTCATAAATATTTAGTAAAAACAAAAAAAATTCATCGACCTATGTTTTATTCAATAAAACACTATTAAATTGTATAATATTAAAAATTTAAATCTATTCATAGTTGACCTCGAAAAAATAGTTAAATAAATATTATATATTCATTTTCTATAAAAACAATATTATTATTTGAAAACATAAGGGTCATAAGAAATATAGAATTAAAATTATCATAAAAATAATATGATATTATTATTAAATTATTTAATTGAACTTTCAAAAATAAAACCATTGAGATAATAACATAATCTGAAATTCCATCTTCTCTAAAAACATTTACTTTTCAAATTAAATTTTCACTTAATGTAACAAAATCTCCACCAAATGTATTAATATATAGAAATTTAGAAATATCGCCAGCCATATATCATGTACACACAAGATCCATGTACCAAACTTCATTTTTTAAGCTTCCAATATTTGTATCCAATAATGAGATATTATTGAAACCATATAAATTTAGGTCCATTTAGGTTATCAAAAGAATTACTAGGATTATAAAAAAAATATTAATTATATTCAAGTAATCTTGATGATATTATATATTTGATTAAAGTGATGTATTTACAAAGAGACATTTGAAATCTCCAGAAATATTGATCTGAATAACAGAACTTCATCAAACAATTAAACAATTTACCTCTTATAATATTTCTTCATGAACTTTTTTCAATGAATGTTTAATACATGTTTGGTAAAATCATATCATATCCATGACTAGTTTAATTTTTATTTATTATATTCAATCAAATAATTTTATTATATCTTTTATTTCCATGACCAAAACTTGAAGGCTTTTCCATCAACCATTAAATTTCATTTTTATAATACTATTTTCATCCAAATATACAATTTAATTTCATTATTTATTTTATATATATTTAGACTAATATTTTTTAAATAGTTTCATCTATAATACATCGAATATTATCACAGAATTTATCATTTGAACATAAAGGATTATTTTTCAATTTTTTATTTTTTGAATGAATATAATCATATTAAATATTATGAATTATTAGTAATCAATTAATCTTTTTTAATTATGAATAATTGTTACAATATATTCATCAAACTCATCTATATATGGATCCAAATCAAAATTTTACATGGAATAAGAATCAGATTGACTTACAGTTTTTCATGCACTCCTTTTGATAATTATAAATAATATATAAACACAAATAATTTTACCCTTATTGAATTTGATCTATAATATAAAAACATTGTCTTTTTAAAAGATAAAAATTATTAATGGTAAATATGCATCTCTTAATATAAATATTCATTTATGGTAAAAAAATTAATATTTTTAATTAAAATTGAACATAATTATATCCCCCAGAATGATTACTAGGAATGAAAATGACTTAGAATTTTCATCAAATATATAACTAGTATTCCATGAATTCATTTATTTTCAAAGAGTATATAAACACTTAAAAACTATTATTTAATAATAGTATAAGATATTTTTTGAAAATATTGTACAAGACTAAGGGACCCAGGAAAACATCTCAATACTTTCATAGAATTATTTTTACTGAAATATATGGAAGTTAATCGTTATAGTAAAATCAATTGACACGTATAAATTTTTATCATTCCTACTAAAATAATTAATGTATAGTGAAAAAAACACAGTTTAAATCCCACTAAACATACTCCGAAAAATTATATTTCCATTAGAATAAGTAAATGTTTAATTTTACAATACATAGTTAAATCTAGGTGTCATGAATGAATGTCAACATGTTGATATTATATACAAAAAATATAAAAAATAATATATATCTTTTGATCCTATAGAGTTTTTAGGGATTTTTAGCGATAAAATATATAAATGTATTTTCACAATAAATCATTAAAATATAAAAATTTAAAGATAAAACTAAAAATTTATTGTTTGTTCTATATACAGTATGACGAAAATTAGTATAAGGAATATATAACTCCCAATGGTTTATAATGAAACTGAATTTTATATCATGTAACTACATGAA
Organism: Viscum album; assembly: GCA_963277665.1. Lineage (NCBI taxonomy): Eukaryota > Viridiplantae > Streptophyta > Magnoliopsida > Santalales > Viscaceae > Viscum > Viscum album. Next base: position 40,041,269 of record OY728143.1, read on the forward strand.
ACTAATTATTTACCAAGAAAGAGACACATACCTATTGTGATTTTTCTAACTATTTTATAATAACTATTATTTTTAATAGATGTTCTAGTTATTTATAGTAATGTATACAAATGAAAAAATAATATTAGATTAAACTATCATTTATCAAATAAAACTAATATTTTAACTACTATCAAATGACCTTTTTTGGGGTTATATATAAATATATTGCATATTTAAACCAAAAACATTAAATCTAGTCTAGATGTTATCAAATAATGTAATCATTCAATGACTACACTTAATATAAAATAATAAATTTTTTATACATTTTCATGTTAATTTATATTATAACACTTATTCAATAGAATATTTGGCCTCGTAAAACTACCATGTCCAAAACATTTAACCATTACATTAGAATATTCTAATTTATTGAGAATGATAACCTCATTCCTTTGAAATATTTGAAAATCCCAAAAGAACATATTTTTAACCCTAATAATAATGTCAAACCTTGAATAAATTAAATATAAAAATTAATTAAAAATTATATCACCTAATAATCCCAAAATAATATCATTAATATATATTTTTACAATTAATCTTTCTTTTTAAGGAATTTAAATATATAAATTTTCTCTCAGTATTTTCATTTTAAATTCAATTATTAAAAAGAAAAACTAATGACCACTCTTATCATGTACACCATGAGCCCGTATTCTGGGAGCCAGAGCATTATTTTAAAACATTTTCATCATTACAAGGAATATAATTCGAAAGGGATGATGATTTTATCATCCTTGGAAAATATATTAAATACATGAGATTAACATTAATATGGAAAACATAACATTCAACATAGATAATTACTTGAGAAAAACATTATTATTCATGATTAACCCTACATATAAATCATAAAACATTTCTTGGAATCATGGGAAAACAAAAAATAAGAAAGGGGTTAGCTCAGATGCTTATTTAGTTTAAAAAATACACCAAAATTTTTCATAATTATTCATAAATATTAAAGGAAAGGTGTAAAATATAAACACAGTTATTTTAAACAAATATTGGGCATAATATAGCAAGAAAAAAATCAAATAATTCCATATAAACAGTCACATGGGTATTATACTAGTCTAATAATTACATGTAATATTAATAAATAATCTTACAAAAACAGAACACATAATTCTGGATATCATATCCATATCATCAGGGCATCATGCCTAGACCATATATAAATGGATAAAAATCCAAACTAGTTTGTCTCATGTGAACTATCTATGCATCGAGGGTATTTAATTATCCAATCTCCAACCTTTAGGTATTTCAATAAGTGGTCCCCAACCCATCACTTACTAAGTTTAATGAATTCCTCATATAAAAATGGTGAAACATAACCAACAAAATTATTCATATTAAAAAATAGTATATGTAATAATATTACTTTAACCGTAAACCAAGAATGGTATCAAAATAGCACATCCACATTCAAACTGATCATAAAACATTAAATAAAATATTGTAAATGATATTAAAAAACATGAACCTCAAAAAAGCATAAGTTTCAACAAAGGATGTTAAATATATGAAAATACTATATTAAAATCATTAAAAGTTTATTTATACAAATAACCCTTTATCATTAAAATCATTTACTCAAAAGAAACAAACTTATTAAATATGACATTAAAAATGATATTTTAGAATAAAAGTGTCCTATACCGCTTTCAAATTTTTAAATGGAGTTAAAATCTTATAACATTCACATCCATATAAATAAATCCAAACAAACAATTATAAAACATGGATGTTAATGAGAATTATTTATAAGAATAAATATTTAAATCATTTAAAATCATTTTTTAGATAAAAAGACTCGTACATAAATCCATAAAAATATTCTTTTTAAAAAAAATTGAAGGAAATTAAAAATAGACAAATAATTTTCATTATAATCCATTTATATTAATATAAATACTTAAGTAAAATAATATCATGTTTATTGAATTAGATAAAGGATTAATTCATTATACATTCAACGCATCTCATACCACATTGAAAATATAAATAATAATCCCAATATCTTTTAGTGCATCATTAAATAAGATTAAGATAAAATCATTAACTTGATGAAATATAATAGGGGAATTACATACACCTCACATAAGATATAGGTGGTAAAAATTTCTTTTATCTCAAGAAAATTTCATGTGAGACAGAATTCCCTTACATTAGGTCAGATGATCTACATACATGTCCAAAACTCAATATAATGGTTTTAAACATATTATAAACATATAAATGAATCATAATAATATTTATTATATCATATATGATTCATTTAATACTATAAATCACTCATTCATTTTACAATTCCTTATTTAAGTTACGTTCTAGGTAATAATTGTATTGGTTATCGTATGTGTTTCGACTTGTTATTATTAATAATATGACATAGATCGGGATTTACATACTTAAATAATGAATAAAATGATTTATATATCATATATATATATATAATATAAATATATATAATAGATAGTTTAGTGAAAATGGAAGACATTGTTCTTAGAGATAGAAGGTTCTACGTACGCATGAACGTTGCATCCAATTCTTTGTCGTATTGAACGTGAGAATATAAATGAAATAAATAACTATATATATATTATTACAATTAAATTAATATATCTTATATTTCATACTTACACATTATATATGATTTCTATAATCATTCTTGAGTGGTTAATGTATAGGGTGAATCTCATCGTGTCATGGAGACGATAAGCTGTATGTACGCACATGTGATAGTATCATTCTGTAGATCGTTAAATTCCATAAAATTAAATGTTATATTAATTATATATAATAATTATCATTTAATATTAATTACTTATATCAATTAAACTCATTATTATACCCATCCACAAAATATTGTTTGGAATAAAAAATTACACCATGGTGTGGAGACAGTATTCCATACATACATATTTGTGGGGATAATATTATTTATAGGATGGATAAAAGAAGAATATGGTTGTCCCATAAAAATAATAAAATCTCACTTTATATATTATAAATGATTTATTACTATAAGGCCTTGACCTTAAACCTTACTTAATATTGAATTAAATGAATAATTCACATTGAGGATCTTTTCAGGTTTATAGTTTTAGAGAATTAGAACATAACTATTACATCTCAAAAGATTACAAAGTAGACACTTCTACTAAGTTTCCATAATATAAAAAAACTCTTAAAAAGAAACATGTCTATTTCCATGTTTTATATAGCATGACATTCCCTTGATCCCATCCTTGACCTTATTCCACATTCAGTCCTGTGAAAAACATTTCAAAAAAACTTGGGGTGAGCATAAAAAGCTCAGTAAGGGATACACAAAGAATGAAAACTGTTAGTTTTTTTCAAACATCAAGTAAACCATGTATACTCTTTCAAAGTAATACCTTCACCTTCATGAAGTAGTAAAAACTCATCACTGAATAATGTATCATTACTTACCTTTTTGTAACCAAAGGATTACCATAAAACCCATATAAAGAACACATAACATATATAAATGTAACTTGGGACATAAAATTACTTTAGTGGAATAACCATACGGTCGACTTCCACACATATCACTTAATGGAATATCCATACGGACAATTTCCATACATACTTAATGGAATAGCCATACGACCGACTTCCATACCCAATGCATTGGAGGTTATAACGTTACCACCCGTCCTGGTATTCACGGCACCACCCGTCATATGGTTTATCACGTAACCACCTGTCAAATGTCCAAGTACCAATATAAAATCATAAAACATAAAACCAATATAAAGGAATGATAAAATTTCCACATTTCAATCACAATATATCATAATATAATCCTTTATCAAAACCATTTTCAATACCAAAATACATAAAATAGTATATGGTATTTATTTTATTTTAAAAACATTACGGCTTGTTGGGGAAGCCAAAGACCAAATAATACTTGCGGCGACAGAAAAGGTCATTGTAACCGCGTACGTTAAAAAAAACATTCCTTTTTGTCATTTAGTAAAACGCTTCGTAGAAAAAGATTACTTTTGTATAAAAGAAAAACTCAAAGGGTTTTATACACCGTATAAACGAAATTTGTGTACAAAACGAAATATGCCTCAGTGAAAGAAGATTGAGACGAAGTCCCTTACCTCGGGTTCGACTTGACTCGATCATTCTTTAACGTCCTGAATAATAAACATGAGTTAATTTATACTTGATTAATAACCTTTTTAAAGTTCATTATTCCTTTTATATCACTTATTGCCATGCTATAAACATTATGTAACCATTTAAGTTAATAATGTTTGTTTTGTCGATATTTGGTTCTTAAGTCGAAAGTGGACTTCTTATAATTACATGTTGTTCGTGTGGTCAAAGGTTCTTTATATCCAGAATGGCATTCCTGATTTGGATATCATATATATCTTATATATCCATAAAATACATGTATTTTTAATATTACATAATCATTTAAAGGTAAGAAATGAAATGCACCATTAATAGAGACGGTAAGCCGTACGTGCGCATGAACGCTACTTTCATTTATTTGTCATATTAATGGAATTAAATCTAAATGAGAGGTATGTATATTTTAATTCAAGAATTATATTCATCATTTAGATATATAATTCATTATATATATCCATTATATAAATGTAGTTTTAATAGTACATTACATTTGGGGTTAAGAAATGAAATGCACCGTTCATGGAGACGGTAAGCCGTACGTACGCATGAACGCTACTTTCATTTCTATCTCTTACTTTAATGGAAAGAAATAATAATTATATAGAGGTATATTATAATTCCAGTATAAAAACATATATAATAACTTTAAATCCATCCTTTACACGTCCCACATATGGCATTTACGAATCACATCACTTTTAGGGGGCGGTAGTCCGCACTTCCTTAAATGAAGATATCGTGTTTACCCATAATGGAAACCATAAAGGTATGCCCAAAATGAAAAATACAGAATCTTAAGGAAAACATAAATATATTATATATCATATATAAATATAGTGTCATTTTAATGGCCACCTTTGAAGGTGTTAAAATAATGTTGACAAATCATCGTTTCTGGAGGAAGAAACTCACCATCCTCGGAAACAGTATGTTCTTTAACCATTAGATGTAGGTGGGTGTAAGTGTAGCTAGAATACTTCTTATAACAACATCCTAGTATATTGAGGACACTGTAGTTGTTACAAAAGAAAATAATAAAAATAGTTTAAGGGGGTGGAGAAGCAAAATAAAACAAAATGACTCAAAAGAAGACATTACCTTAAAATCGGGTAACTCCCCATGGTTTAAGCTGAAATGCTTCCTTGGGAAGACTTCTGCCCAATGTGAGGCGTCAAGGAGTTAGATAGGGATGTGGAGAGCCAAAATGGGCATGGGTTGGACGAGCCAAAGTCTTTGGGAGTGTGGGTAAGGAGGTAGAGGTGGGGGCCTTTTATAAGAGGGGAGGAGGGGCACACTTGGAATGTAAAGAAAAGTCACTTTATTATAAAATGTTATTCGGATTTAAGAGGTCCCAAATTGATGTATTTATAGGATAAGGTGATAAGGGTTATAAATTCACTCATCCAATAGTTTTTGGACATTTTCTGGTCTTAGATATTACATTATCTATCCATTTTATTTAAATTGTTAAATAATGAGGTCATCGCTGCATCATCATGATGTCATAAATAATTTAATTTATTTAATGTCTAAAAATTACAAAAAAAAACTATGATGTAGGAAATAATTTTATCTTTCCAATTACTATTTATAGTCAAAATTATGAATTGTATAACCCCATATAAAAATTATTATAGTAAAACATCTCATGTGTGTGTCATTTTTTCTTTAACATTGAATAAAAAGTTATTTATGTCATTTACCAACCAAAGTGGCTCCATGGGGTCCCCAAGTTAACCCATGGCTTTTCTTGGTCGGCCATGACACATCCAATAAGGGTAGGACATGTGTCAAGGTATTTTCATTTTATTATAATATCATTTTTCCTTAAATTGCACTAATTACCTCTAATCGCGATTAAAAACTTAATAAGTTACTATTCACCAAAAAATTATTTTTATCTCATTGAACCAAATTTTACTTCTTAATTAGAACCATTTATGTCGGATTTTTGAAATTCAAAACACAGAAGTGGTAAAATTTCATTTAAACGAAAAATCAGTTTTTATAAGTACCACTTAGTGGTTTCACTATTCATCAAAAATTGAAGTTTTTCAGAAAAATACCAAAAATTCACCCTAAGATATATTTTTGTATTCCGAATTCAAAAATGAAGTACATTTTACAAAATTCACAACATATAAGTAGCATTAATTTATTTAATAATTAATTCCCGTTGTCATAGCAAATAGCGTGTTTTTTTGAAACAATAAGTATCAAAAGATTGAAACTAGTTTAAGTCCGATTTCAATGTGAAATTAATTCCAATGACCACTATTGGATTTAATGGTAAAAATATTTTCTAATTTCACTTTAAAACCAATTCAAATGATAATCTAATCATATAAATAAATTATATTAAAAAGAGGTTTTGAATTAAAATACATCATTTTACACTATTCATTAAAAAATGAACTTTATCCGAAAGATACCAAAAATATAAACAAAGTAAATTTTGATGTCCCGATTCTAAAGAAGAGTTATTGTTGGTCCAATAGAATTTATAAGAATTATCAAAAATATATTTAATGACGGTTCACCGTCAAAAGGTGATAAGTGATCCCTTGGTGAAAATTAGGGTATAAATGCCTAAAATTGAATTCTTTCTGTATTTTAAGCCATTATCATTTATTGGGTAAATTTAAAAACATTTAAAAACATATATTATCATATTTTAGTTATTTCTATCCATTCCTTCCAGTACAACGTCTACATGTTAACTACCATTTAAAATAATAATATTATATTACTGGTGTGCAACGTAAGTTTTCAAAGGAACTCATCGTTGCATATCGGGTACGCTATCGAACATAGCAACCCCTTTTAATTAAAATTAATATTTAATTCGTAAATATTAATAAATATGAAAATTATTTATTCTTTTTTTACCTGGGATGTTACATCCTTCCCCCCATTTGGGAATTGCGTCCTTGCAATTTTATTCACATATCAAAATAAGTGGGGGTATTTATCCCTAATAGCATTTTCAGATTCCCACGTTGCCTCATCAGTCACATGGTTTTTCCACAAAACCTTTACCTGATGAATCACCTTATTTCGTAACACCTTCTCCCTATGGTCAAAAATTTGGATTGGTTGTTCTTCATAAGATAGGTTATCCTCCAGCTGAACTACCTCTGGACTCAAAACATGAGATGTATCTGGCATATACTTCCTCAACATCGAAACATGAAAATATTGTGTACCTAAGATAGACTCGGAGGTAAAGCCACTATGTATGCAACTGATCCAACTCTCTCTAGAATTTCATATGGTCCAATGAACCTTGGACTCACCTTTCCTTTATTACCAAATATCATCACACTTTTCCATGGAGAAATCTTGAGAAAAACATGATCACCTACCTCGAAAGATAGATCCTTCCTCCGATTATCCGCATAACTCTTCTGCCTACTCTTAGCTGTTCTCATGTGTACTTGAATCAACTGATCTTTTTCTGCCATCTCTTCTACCAATTCTGGTCCCATCAGCTTCCTTTCACCCACGTCATCCCAAAATGCTGGAGTTTGACACTGCTCCACATATAATTCCTCAAATGGTGCCATCTGTATACTGGAATGAAAGCTTTTATTATAAGAAAACACAACCAATGAAAGATGTCGGTCCCAACATCCCTGTTAATCCATCGAACAAGCTTGTAGCATATCCTCCAAGGTCTGAATCGTTCGTTCTGACTGCCAATCTGATTGAGGATGAAAAGTTGTACTAAAATTTAATTCAGTACCCAACGACTTCTGAAGGCCATTCTAAAAGTTAGAAGTAAACCTGGGATCACGATCAGATACAATGGAGAGAAGAACTCCATGTAACCTGACTATATCTTTAAGATACAAACGGGAAAGTTGATCTTCGGAAAAAGTATCTCGTATAGCAAGGAAATGAGCAGATTTAGTCAAGCGATCAACAATAACCCAGATTTCATTATTTCCTGGAGATGTCCTCGGTAATCCGACAACAAAGTCCATGGATATGTTTTCCCATTTCTACTCTGGCACTGGTAAAGGCGGAAGCATCCCTTTAGGTAACTGCCCCTCTACTTTATCCTGGTGACAAGTCAAACACTTCACAGTAAAATCAGCAATATCTCTTTTCATTCCATCCCAACAGTAATACTCCCGCAGATCTCTGTACATCTTAGTACTGCCAGGATGAAATGAAAACGGGGAACTATGAGCCTCACATAACAAATCATTCTTTAAATGTGAATCACTAGGAACACATAATCTCTTCCCAAACCTCAAAACACAATCATTATCAGTGTTGAATTCAGGCAACTTACCTTTCTAAACCAGATCTACCTTTTTCTGCAACTCGCTGTCTTACTTCTGTGCTTACTTGATTCTGTCTGATAGAGAAGATTTCACTGATACATGAAACAAAACAGAAGGACTTCCTGCACCAACAACTTTTATGCCAAATATCATCAAATCAAAAACCAAAGGATCTCATTCCAAATGTAGCATGGTTAATGAAGCATTACTTTTTCGTCTCAAAGCATTGACCACTTTATTTTCTTTTTCCGGATGGTAGTGAATTGTCAAATCATAATCCTTGATTAATTCCAGCCATCTCCTCTGTCTCATGTTCAATTCATTCTGAGTGAATATATACTTTACACTTTTGTGATCAGTATATATTTCACACTTTAATCCATACAACTGATGCCTACAAATTTTTAAAGCAAAGACAACAACAGCTAATTCCAAATAATGTGTACGGTAATTTACCTCATGAGTTTTCAACTGTTGTGCAGCATAAGCAATTACCTGATCATTCTACATAAGGACACAGCCATGTCCCTTCAACGAATCATAACTGTATATAACAAACTCACCATTCCTGGAAGGAAGTGCCAAAACTGGAGCATTCACCAATCTTTTTTTCAACTCCTGAAAACAATCATTACATTCTTTTGTCCAAATGAACATAACACCCTTATGAGTTAGCTTAGTCATTGGACTAGATAACCGTGAAACATTTTCAACAAACCTTCGGTAGTAACCTGCCAAACCATGAAAACTACGGATCTCAGTTACATTTGTTGGTCTTGGTCATTCTTCAACATCTTCTGTTTTAGTAGGATCAACAGTTATGCCATCTTTTGAAACAATGTGACCCAGGAAAGAAATTTGTTGTAACCAAAACTCACATTTTCTGAATTTTCCATATAGTTTCTTTTCTTTTAAGGTTTGCAAGATAACCCTTAAATGACTTTCATGCTCCTCTTTACTTTTATAAACCACCAAAATATCATCGATGAAAACAACCACAAACTTATCCAAGACTCATGGAAAATTCTATTCATAAGGTCCATGAATATAGCAGGTGCATTGGTTAACCCAAAAGGCATAACTTCAAATTCATAATGGCCATATCTAGTACGGAACACAGTCTTTGGAACGTCTGCTTCTATTACATTCAACTGATGGTACCCCGACCTCAAGTCAATCTTCGAAAAATACTGAGCTCCCTGGAGCTGATCAAACAAGTCATCGATATGAGGCAATGGATACTTGTTCATAACAGTAATATTATTCAAGGCTCTATAATCAATGCAAATTCTCATTGATCCATCTTTCTTTTTAACAAACAAGACAGTAGAACCCCATGGTGATGTGCTAGGTCGAATGAAACCTTTATCTAATAACTCCTGCAATTGTTTCATTAACTCTAAAAGTTCAACTTGAGCCATTCGATAAGGGGGGCTTGAAATTGGATTATAATTAGGAACTAAGTCAGCATTAAATTCAACTTCCCGATCATGAATAATACCAGGAAACTCATCAGAAAAAACATCAAGATACTCATTTACCACTGGCACATCATTAATCTGAATAGTTCCTTTATTTTCAACAATATGTGCAAGGTAACATTCATTTCCATCTTTTACTAGTTTCTCAACTTCCTGATATGTTATCAAAATCAAGGGTTCATTCTTTTACACAAACTGAAAATCATTCTGGATAGAAACTATTTTAGCTCTGCAGTCAATCTTATAATGATAAACAGAAAGCCAATCCATGCCCAAAATAACATCAAACTCTACAAGAGGAAAAACAATAAGGTTTGTTGGTAGATTCTTTCCACACACAAGGATAGAAAGGTTGTTATAATTCATTTGTATCTCAATGTTCCCTCTGGGTGTTTTTACCATAAGTTCAGGTTTCATATCCTAAGATGGAATTTTTAATTTACTAGAAAACTTCTCAGAAATGAAAAAGTGTGTAGACCCTGAATCAAACAACACATTGGCATAATCTGAACAAACAAACAGTGTACCTGATACCACTTCATTCGATGGCCCAACTTCTGCTGAAGTTGTTGCAAAGGATTTCACAACCCCTTTCTGCTTGTAGTCTGGCTGCATTCCCCCAGTTGAGTTCTTCGTTGGACACTCGTTTGCATAATGACCAATTTCATTACACTTAAAACATCTTAACATTGGATTTTCACTGACTGCTTGATCGTCTTCCTTACAGTTACGAACAATATTACCAGACTTACCACACCGAAAGCACTTACCAGACTTGGATAAACATTCTCCGGGATGAATTTTACCACACCTCTCACAGGATGGATATTTGGTTTTCATAACTCCTTGATTCTTTGATGAATCATTCCCCTTTGCCTGCCAACTATACCTCTTATTCTGTTGTTTTTTATAGAACAACTGATCATCATCAAACTCCTTTTCCACCTTCTCTGCACATCAAACAAGTTTTTCATAACTTTTGAACTCACGAGAAGCTAAAGCCCTTCGATACTTTGGCTTTAACCCTGAGTAAAAACGGTTTATTTTACTATCAAGATCTCGTATGAAGTTTTGAGCATACCTTCCCAATCGAGTGAACTTTGCTTCATAAGCAGCCACTGAATCATCCTCCTGCCTCAATTCTAGGAACTGTATTTCCATCCTAAGATGAACCACCTTAGGAAAATATTTCTCAAGAAACATACCTTTGAATTCGTACCAGTGAAGATCCTCAATCTCATCATTATCCCTGATATTTTTCACCATCGACCACCACTGATCAGCTTCACCTTCACAATGGTAAACAGCAAGACTAACCTTTTGAAGTTATGAACACCCCATGACATCAAAAATCTTCTCCAGTGCTTTAATCCACCCTGCAGCTTGCACAGGGTCAGATGATCCTCTGAATGATGGGTGATGTTGCCTCATGAAATGTTCCACCACTGACATGTTCCTCTGCAGTTGATCTGGATGATCTCGTGCATGGATACCACAACCATTTATAGCCTATGTAAATTGTGCCATCACTGCAACAAACTATTCAGTTCCGATTCCAACCATCTCAGGTTTCTGATTAGGAAGGTTGTCTTCCTCCTGATATCGTCCCAACATAGCTGCTTTGTTTCCTCTGTGGAAAACCATTCTGAACACAGAAATATCTTAGGCAAAGAAACATGGTAATCTGTAAATGCTATATCATTTCAATCATATTATAATTTAACACTTTTCTAACTCCTAATGTTGTCTAAACCGACCTTTTATACCAACTATATGGCCCCGACCTTAAACCTTACTTAATATTGAATTAAATGAATAATTCACATTGAGGATCTTTTCAGGATTAGAGTTTTAGAGAATTAGATAATAACTATTACATCTCAAAAGATTACAAAGTGTACACTTCTACTAAGTTTCCATAATATAAAAAAACTCTTAAAAAGAAACATGTCTAGTTCCATGTTTTATATAGCATGACATTCCCTTGATCCCATCCTTGACCTTAATCCACATTAAGTCCTGTGAAAAACATTTCAAAAAAACTTGGGGTGAGCATAAAAATCTCATTAAGGGATACACAAAGAATGAAAACTATTAGTTTTTTTTCAAACATCAAGTAAACCAAGTATACTCTTTCAAAGTAATACCTTCACCTTCATGAAGTCGTAAAAACTCTTCACTGAATAAAGTATCATTACATACTTTTTTGTAACCAAAGGATTACCATAAAACCCATATAAAGAACACATAACATATATAAAGGCATCGTGGGACATAAACTTACTTAAGAGGAATAACCATACGGTCGACTTCCAAACATATCACTTAATGTAACAGCCATACGGCCAATTTCCATACATACTTAATGGAATAGCCATACGACCGACTTCCATACCCAATGCATTGGAGGTTATAATGTAACCACCCATCCTGGTATTCACGTCACCACCCGTCATATGGTTTATCTCGTAACCACCCGTCAAATGTCCAAGTACCAATATAAAATCATAAATCATAAAACCAATATAAAGGAATGATAACATTTCCACATTTCAATCACAATATATCATAATAGAATCCTTTTTTAAAACCATTTTAAATACCAAAATACATAAAAGTGTATATGGTATTTATTTTATTTTAAAAACATAACGGCTTGTTGAGGAAGCCAAAGACCAAATAACACTCGTGGCGGCGGAAAAGGTTATTGTCACCGCGTACGTTAAAAAAACATTCCTTTTTGTCATTTAGTAAAATGATTCGTAGAAAAAGATTCCTTTTGTATAAAAGTAAAAGTCAAAGGTGTTTGTACACTGTATAAAAAAATGTTGTGTATAAAACGAAATATGCCTCAATGAAAGGAGATTGAGACGAAGTCCCTTACCTCGGGTCCGACTTGACTCGATCGTTTTTTAACGTCCTGAATAATAAACATGAGTTAATTTATACTTGATTAAGAACATTTTTAAAGTTCATTATTCCTTTTATATCAATTATTCCCATGTTATAAACATTATGTAACCATTTATGTTAATAATGTTTGTTTTGTCGATATTTGGTTCTTAAGTCGAAAGTGGACTTCTTACAATTACATGTTATTCGTGTGGTCAAAGGTTCTTTATATCCAAAATGACATTCCTGATTTGGATATCATTTATATCATATATATCCAGAATATAAATGTATTTTTAATACTACATAATCATTTAGAGGTAATAAATGAAATGCACCGGTCATGGAGACGGTAAGCCGTACGTACGCATTAACGCTACTTTCATTTCTTTGTCGTATTAATGGAATTAAAACTAAATGAGAGGTATGTATATTTTAATTCCAAAATTATATTCATAATTTAGATATATCATTCATTATATATATCCATTATATAAATGTACTTTTAAAAGTACATTACATTTGCGGATAGAAAATGAAATGCACCGTTCATGGATACGGTAAGTCGTACGTACGCATGAATGCTACTTTCATTTCTGTCTCATACTTTAATGGAACGAAATAATAATTTTATATAGTTATATTATAATTCCAGTATAACATCATATATAATTACTTTAAATCCATCCTTTACACTTCCCACATATGGCATTAACGAATCACATCACTTTGAGGGGGCGGTAGTCCGCACTTCCTTAAATGAAGATATCATGTTTACCCATAATGGAAACCATAAAGGTATGTCCAAAATGAAAAATACATAAGTTTAAGGAAAACATAAACATATTATATATCATATATAAATATAGTGTCATCTAAATGTCCACCTTTTAAGGTGTTAAAATAATGTTGAACAATCATCATTTCGGGAGGCAGAAATTCGCCATTCACGGAAACAGTATGTTTTTTAACCATTAGATGAAGGTGTGTGTAAGTGTAGTTATAATCCTTCTTATAAAAACATCCTAGTATATTTAGGATACTTTAGTTGTTACAAAATAAAAGAATAAAAGGAGTTTAGGGGGTTGGAGAATCAAAATAAAACAAAATGAATCAAAAGAAGACATTACCTTAAAATCGGGTAACTCCCCTTGGTTTGAGCTCAAAGGATTCCTTGGGAAGACTTCTGCCCAAAGTGAGGCTTCAAGGAGTATGAGAGGGATGTGGAGAGACAAAATGGGCAGGGTTTGGCCGAGCCAAAGGCTTTGGGAGTGTGGGTAAGGAGGTAGAGGTGGGGGCCTTTTATAAGAGGAGAGGAGGGGCACTCTTGGAAAGTAAAGGAAAGTCACTTTATTTTAAAATGGTATTCGAATTTAAGAGGTTCCACATTGATGAATATAGTGAATAAGGTGATAAGGGTTCGAAATACACTCATCCAATATGTTTTGGACATGTGTAGGTCTTAGATATTACATTATCTTTCCATTATAATTAAATCGTTAAATAATGAGGTCATCGCTGCATCATCATGATGTCATAAATAATTTAATTTATTTGATGTCTAAAAATTAAAAAAAAATACTATGATGCAGTATATCTATGTAGATTTCCAATGACTATTTATAGTCAAAAATATGTATTGTAGAAACCCATGAAAAAATTGTTTTAGTAAAACATCTCATGTGTGTGGCATTTTTATATTAACATTAAATAAAAAGTTATTTGTGTTATTTCCCAACCAAAGTGGCTCCATGGGGTCCCCAAGTTGACCCAAGGCTTTTCTTGGTCGGCCATGACACATCCAATAAGGGTATGACATGTGTCAAGGTATTTTCATTTTATTATAATATCATTTTTTCCTTAAATTGCACTAATTACCTCTAATCGCGATTAAAAACTTAATAAGTTACTATTCACCAAAAAATTATTTTTATCTCATTAAACCACATTTTACTTCATAATTACAACCATGTATGTCGGATTTTTGAAATTCAAAACACAGAAGTGGTAAAATTTCATTTAAAAGAAAAATCAGTTTTTATAAGTACCACTTAGTGGTTTAACTATTCATCAAAAATTGAAGTTTTTCAGAAAAATACCAAAAAATCACCCTAAGCTATATTTGATATTCCGAATTCAAAAATGAATTCCATTTTACAAAATTCACAACATATAAGTTGCATTAATTAATTTAATAATTAATTCCCGCTGTCAGAGCAAATAGCGTGTTTTTATGAAACAATAAGTATCAAAAGATTGACACTAGTTTAAGTCCGATTTCAAAGTGAAATTAATTCCAACGACCAATATTGGATTTAATGGTAAAATATTTTCTATTTACACTTTAAAACCAATTCAAATGATAATCTAATCGTATAAATAAATTATATTAAAAAGAGGTTTTGAATTAAAATACAACATTTTACACTATTCATTAAAAAATGTACTTTATCGGAAAGATACCGAAAATATACACAAAGTAAATTTTGATGTCCCGATTCTAAAGAAGTGTTATATTTGGTCCAATAGAATTTATAAGATTGATCAAAAATATATTTAATGACGGTTCGCCATCAAAAGGTGATAAGTGAACCCTTAGTGAAAATTAGGGTATAAATGCCTTAAATTGAATTCTTTCCATATTTTAAGCCATTATCATTTATTGGGTAAATGTAAAAACATTTAAAAACATATATAATCATATTTTAGTTATTTCTATCCATTCCCGCCAGTACAACGGCTACATGTTAACTACCATTTAAAATAATATTATTATATTACTAGTGTGCAACGTAAGTTTTCAAAGGAACTCATCGTTGCGTATCGGGTACGCTATCGAACATAGAAACCCCTTTTAATTAAAATTAATATTTAATTTGTAAATATTAATAAATTAGAAAATTCTTTATTCTTTATTTACCTGGGATGTTACTATTACTTTGGTGAGAAAAAAATATGAAGAGGAAGTAGAATAAGAAAATAAAATTGAAAGTGTTGACCAAACAATTACCTCTCAGTCAGGTGGTTCCTTTTGATTTGAAGAAAAATGAATCAATAGGATGGGTTTATGCAAAAAAAAATTATGGACACTAGGATTTAATTATTGAATTTATGATTTAAAATTTCATAGTTTGGTATAGAAAAATGGCTTTTGATGTGTGAAAAAAAGAGAAGTTGAGGTACACTTTTATAAGAAATAGGATTGTCAATTTTGGAAACTCCAAAGCAATTAATTTATTATAAAATAATTTTTTATTTAAAATAGATTAAAAGTGAGAAATTCCTAGTATATGATGATTATTTTTATAAATCCTTACAACCTATTGATTTTAGACATGTTTAGGTCACAAAAGTTACCTTATGTTTTGTCTTTAACACTTAGTTAAACAATTTAACTTTTACTCTAACAACTTGTTTTTTTTACACTATATGGTTAATATTGTTACAATAGTATTACAAACAAACCAGAATTTGATCATTTATGTAATATTTAACATTATATTACTTAGTTTTATATTGTATATAATTTTATTAATATTATATTATTTAATAAAATATTATTTATTTTAAAATCACATTTATGTTATTTTTTACACAATTTAAAACACGATTATTTTAATGTTGTTGCAACTCAATTCCTTTGAAAAAAAATGTTAAATCATACAGATCATGTCAATTTAATCCATAAATTTCGTGTATGACTTCATATATTTAAATTTATTTTAATTTTAATATTATTAATATCATTTAATTGATTCTTCCTTTAATAAATCAATTTCTACATCATCATTGGGTCACCATTTAATTTTATTTTTAAATTATGATAATTTTAAATAAATTTAAAATATGTATATAGAAATATTAAGTTTTTAAATAATATTTATAGATTATCTTATTTCATATATAACCACACATTATAAATGATATAGTTA
Organism: Viscum album; assembly: GCA_963277665.1. Taxonomy (NCBI): domain Eukaryota; kingdom Viridiplantae; phylum Streptophyta; class Magnoliopsida; order Santalales; family Viscaceae; genus Viscum; species Viscum album. The sequence continues at coordinate 40,058,096 of OY728143.1, forward strand.
TTAAAATTTGAATATGGAATTTTTAACTGTTCTTTAAATAAAATAATATAAATTCCCTAATCATACTCAATTGTCTTAAAATGATAATATTTAATACATGAAAATTATTTTGGTGTTAAAACATATTCAATTAAATTAAGACCACTGTTAGGATAAAATTATAATAATAATATATTATTTATTTACCTCAAATCACCTGATATACCCTTAACCATTGTAAGTGAATAAAAATTTTATAGTGTTCCTATTCACAAAAAACATTATGTTGATCTTATTAGATAAATATATATATAATAATTACAAAAATTATTATCTGTTTTTCTAATTTTAATTCACGTAAGCAGTAAAATTATATTTAATGCCAATCCACAGATGTGTCTTAGAAGGTGGGTAAAATAGACGTTAAAATTTTCAATAAATTTTTATATGTAGTTATATTATAAAAATGATTCTAATGACCAATATTGGATTGTTATTTTTATTATTTATCTATTTTTACATTAAAATTAATTTATTGTAAAATATTTTTGTAAATGAAATAGTCGACTTTTAAACAAAAATTCAATAATTTTCACTATGCATCAACAATTGAATCATTTTATATAATTACCAAAAATTCATCCTAAGATAATTTTGATATTTTTAATTCACAAATTTTTTCAATTTTACAAAACTCAACATCTAGTATTCTCAATAAAATAAGTTTATTTTTTAAAAAAAAGGACAAAAATAGTAGTTTCTTTAAGAAAATAGTATTTCTAAACATATAACTATTTTAACCAAACTTTTTCATTTCATTATAAATATGGTTTTTTATGTGATCAAATTATAAATAAAATTTAAATATTATTTATTACTCTTCATATTACTATATTTATTGGATAATATATATATATATCATTTAAATAATTATAACACTAATTTTTTGTTTCATAGAAACTCAATGTTTCATGTAATGCACCCCAAGTCAGTGTTGCATACCATATAAAATATTCAATTTATTTAAAAATTTAAAATGATATGAAATATTGTGATGTTACATTATTCATTCCTTTAATAAATTTCATCCTCACAATTTTTAATATTAATTCTAAAATAAAATTTCAATAATAGAAAATACCTTTTTCGAAACCCCACATTGGGAAAAGAATAATAAAATATAATCATAATAAAAGGTAATGGGTAATGAAAAATTCATAACCAAATTAGGACTTCTAATAAAAAAAAGATTAGTGGCATGTAGAGATAAGTATATAGTGGAAAATATAAATAATTTTATGGAGTGATTGAGGTCATCAATAACAAAATAGTGACCAATAAATGAAATTTTAAGTCCTCCTATCCATAATTCTATGATGATTTAAAATATCATCGGTTCTACAAAACATTAGGTATTAGGATAAATTAAATACACACTATTTCCTAGAGTTTGGGGGTTGTTTTACTATCATGATAATTAACTCAAGAAAACATACTTGATTTCCTTCTATTGACCAATGATATACTTTGGATGTTCTTAGATCTATATTATATTCATTTAGTTCCCCATGAGATGGTTATTCAAGAAGATTATTTATTCCCAAATACATGTTAATGAATAATATGGTCCAAAAGTATTCCATTCATCTTTTAAATGTCTATTACAAATAAAATGGTTAGCACATAATATCCAATAAATCGTATTTAAACCCCAAATAATAATATAAAATGCTCAACTTATCCAATTACAACTATAAGACTTTTCCAAAATAATTATATCCAAATTCTCATTCCAAAACGATCCCTAAATTTTAAAAAACAAACTTACCATTAGATTCCCCATACAATAAAACATATCTCGTATTGTCACATGACAAATATTTGATAACCTTTAAATCCTTTATTAAACTCTTAAACATAAAAATCCTTAATGAATAAGTACCTAATCACAATCCTTATATATCTCAAGAATCATACAACAATAGAACCATTAATGTAGTAACTAATGAATCTAAAATAAAAATTACCATAATGATTCCACTTCGCTCTTAAACAAATTACTACGCTTAAATAACATATTCCTTAATAAATCCTTCACCTAATTTTTCTTTTGTACTTTATTAATTATCAACAAGTATATAAATTTCATTTATAACTTTTTTGATTCTAACTATTGACCAAATATCAAAAAACACTGTGAGAAATACTAAGAGTAGTGTTATATTCATGAATAATCCTTTTTAGGATATCTAAATGATGAAATCTTCTTACAAACCTTATGTCAATAAGATTAGCCAATATTATGCAGCACCAAATATAAATTTTGATATCATGTATATAGACTCATCCTCAATTTCATTCATATGGTTATGTTTTCTAATCTATGTTTTATAAATCAAATTTCCATGGTTGTTACTAAATGTCTGTTGATACGAACTGTAACTCCTTGACCTCATATGCTCGGATCTTGTGCATTATTTTAATACAGTAGCATGATTTCAAGGAATCATATTCAAAAGGACTGAATAGTTTAACATCCATGGAAAATATATTCCATACATGAACCTTACATTAAAATTAAAAACATAATATGAAAATAAAAAATTCACTAAGAATTCCATTGTTCTTATAGATTAACCCATCATATCAATCTTTAAAAAACATTTTCGAATCTTGCAAAAATAATAAATAAGAAAGGGGTGCGATCTAATTATTATTAATGATAAAAAATAAAGAATAAGCTTTCATAATTAACCACAAAGCTTTCAGAAAAGGTATAAACCATAAACACATTACTTTAAAAAAAATCAAGAGCATAATTTGGAAAGAATAAACCAATTAATTATATATAAAAAATCCCATAAATATTATACTAGTTTAATAATCACATAAAATATCAATAAATAATCTCATAATGAGATAATTCATAATGTGGTACATCATAAACACATTTTCAATGAATCGTCTGAAGACCATAAATAAATGTTTAAAAACCCCAACTAGTTTTTCTCATGAGAACTAACAATGCATTTTTGGTAATTCATTAATCGGTCCCCAAATAGAAGGGATTTTATTATGTGGTAACCAAGACATAACTTACTATGTATAATACATTCTTCATATGAAAATAATGAATCATAATAAATTTAAAATTTCATATTAAAAATTATTATAAAAAATATGAATACAATACCCATAATCAACGACTGGTATCTAAATACACATCCACCATCAATCTAATCATAAAAAATCAAAAATATCAGGTAAATGATATCATAAAAGAGAATCCTACATTATTTATAATCTCGAAAAAGTAATGTTTTAATTGATGAAATAAATCTATTTAAATCATTAAAAATATCATAAGACAAATACATGTTTTTCATTGAAATCATTTATTCAAACACTATACACTTATAAAAGAAGCGATTTAAAATATGTTATTGAATAAATGATTCCCATACCACATGGAAGCTTTTTAAAGTAATTAACTTTATAAAATACATATTTTAAAATAAATAAATCTGTAAAACCATTTTTAAAACAAGGACATTAAAGAAAATGATTTATAAGAATATATCATTAAAACATTTAAAATTATGTTTTAGTTGAAGAGTCTCAAAAATAAAACCGGAAATAAATTATTTTTGACATAAAGTTATCTTTAACATCATTTAATGTCAATACAAATAGTTATGTAAAATAATATCAAGGTTATTGAAATAGAGAAAGGATTATTTATTTAAGCATTCAAAGCATCCCATTCCACATTGATAATATAAATAATAATCCCAATATCATTAAATTAATCATTAAACACCATGAATATTAATTTTTTCATTATATAAAATATAATCAGGGTAGTGAATACACCACAGACAATAAATATGTGGTGAACACAGCTTATATATCACGAAATTTAAAAGTGAGTTGGAATTCCCATACCTTAGGTCGGATACTCTCTGTACATGTCAAAAAATATTTTAAAATCATTTGAAAAATATTATTAACTTATACCAGAATCATAATTATATTTATGAATTCTTTTATGATTCATTTAAGAATTTATATTACCTGTTCATTTAATAATTCCAGGTTAATGTAACATTTTGGGTAAAAATCACTTTGTTTATCATTTTTTTGAAATGTTATTCTGGATAGTATTAAATAGATAATGATTTTATTATTTATAGTATAGATAAAGTAATTTATAAGTCATATATTTTTATAATATATATATATATAATAGATAGATATATGAAAAATGAACACACTATTCATGGATACAGTTGGTCGTACGTTTGCATGAACTTTGTTTCTATTTCTTTCTCATAATGAAAGGAAGCATGTAAATGGAATATCTGTGTGTGTATATATATATTATTCCAATATATTTATTATGTCATATATTTCATACTTACTCATTTTATCCATTTTTAAAATCATTCTTGAATGGTTAACATGGATGAAAAAAATCATCACGTTGTGGAGATGGTATGTTGTACACACACTCGATCAACAATAACATTCCATTAAAGATTAAATGAACTGGAATTGGATGATATATTAATTATAACAAATCATTATAATTTTTTATTCATTATTCATATCCATTATTCTATTTATTATACCCATCCAAATAAATTAGTGTTATATAAGAAATAACCTCACGATGTTGAGATGGTAAGTCGTATATACGCACGCATGGTGGTATTGTTATTAATAGGATAGATAAAAGAAAAATATGGTTGTCCCAAATCATAATAACATCTCAGCATATAGATTATATTTGAGTTATTAATATTTTTATAAAACAAAATAGGAATCAGAAGTAGAAGAGGAAAACAACTTTGAAACTGTTATTAAAACATTTACATCTTCTTCACGTGTTTCCGTTTGATTAGAATGAAATGACTCTATATGATAGATATATTCCCCAATTATTTCCTCTATGATAAAGTGAAGAATGTGTTTTGGGGAAAAGGTCATAGTTCAGAAGAGTAAAATGGATTTATAGGCGTGAATAAAAGAAAAAGAGAAGTTAGCTTTTATAAGATAGGGGAGAGACACATTTGGAAACTCCAAAACTATTAATTTATTATAATTTTATTTTCAATTTTAAATAGATCCAATGTTATTTATTTATTAGATAAGATGAATATGGGTATAGATACTCTCAACCATTTAATTTTATACATGTTTAGGTCACAAAATTAACATTATATTTTGGCTCAAACCCTTAGTTATGCAATTTATGTTTTTCTATGAAATATTTTCCTTTAACACTATATGGTTAATATAGTTGCTGAAGATATTTATATTTTTACAATTTTTTTATCATTTAATAAAATATTATTTATTTTAATATCTTATTTCTGTAAATTTTGACACTATTTAATAGATTATTTTGTTTAAAGTCATAAAACTTTGAAAAAACTACATTAATTCATCCATAACATGAAAATTCATTCCAAAAGAATCATGGATAGAAACAAATAGTTCAAATTTTATTTATTTTCATATTATTAATTTCATTTAATTGATTCTTCATATAATAAATCAATTACTTCATCATCATTGTTTCACAATTTAATTTAATTTTTTATTTCGTAAATTTTTTAATAACATACCATTATGTTGATAAACATTTTATATTTCTAAATTCTATTTTTAGTCTACCATATCACTCATATAAACTAATATTAAAATTTATATAGTAATTAAAATTTTAATAAGACATAATTTACTCTTCTATAAATAAAATATAATAAATATCCAAATCTAAATTAAGTTTCTTCAAAAAAAATTAATATTTTTGACATAACATTGATTTTTGTCGAAACCATCTTACCCAATATAATTTTGAAAAGTGTTAGTTTAATTTAATAATCATATTATATAATTTTTCAACCTTACATAAACTGGTATGCCCTAAACTACTCAAAATAAATAACATATTCCTAAATATACCATTCACCAAAAAAATCAAGTAGATCCTGTTATATCATAAATTATATAATAATTAAAAACATGTATGTTTGTTTTTTAAAATATAATTCATGAAAATAATAAAATTGTGTTTAATGCTAATCTCGAGATGTGGCATAGAAGATCGTTAAAGGATACATTCAAAAGTTCAATAAATTGTTAAATCTAATTCAATTATCGAAATTATTCCTGTAACGTAAATTAGATTAATATATGTTATATTAATATGTTTTTATATTAAAATCAATATAAAAAATAATTATTTAAATGGAATGTTGGGGTTTTAAATAACGATGCAGTATTTTTTTACTATTCATCAAAAATTAAAACCTTTTAGGAAAATAACAAAAATTCACACTAAGATAATTTGGATATTACAAATTCAAAAATGATGTCTATTTTACCAAATAATATTTATAAGAGTGTCTAAAATTAATTTAATTATTGCCCATATAAGGAAATAAAATGTTCTTCCTTTATGAAAAAAGTATTTTAAAACATATAACTATTTTACCGAAACTTATAAATTTCATTATAATATGTTTTATTTAGGTCAAACCTTTATGAATAACATTTACGAAATTATAACCATTATTATTATATTTAATTGATAATTTATTAATATATTTTTAATATAATTATAATACTAAAGTTTTTTTTATACAAACTCAATGTTGCATGTAACACAAGATAAGTCGGTGCTGTGTGAAATATAATATATTGAATTTATTTAAAAGGATAAAATTCTATGAAATCATGAGGTTTTAGATATCTTTCTTGAATATATTTTTTATTACCATAATGATATTTGTATTTCTTCAAACATATTCTAGTTTAGATTAATTTATAAAATAAAAGACTATTTTACAAATACATTTTGAGAAATACAGTTTTTCATAAATTCATATTTAGCATCCATTTAAAATTATTTAATTAAAAAATGGTATTCATTTGCTAGAATAATTATAATATATTATAATCAATAAAATACTGACAATAATTCTAAATTATAATTTCTTGTTACATGATTATAACTTCGGCCACTAATGAGGCCAGAACATCATTACAAACATACATATTCCACCCATTGTTTGAAAATTTTATATATCTCATAACTATTCATTAAATATAACCTTAATGTTTTAGTTTTATTAATATTATATATATAATCATAAAAAATTATAATATATTAAACTTTTCCTATAGATTTACTCTCATTTAGTACACTTCATAGTCATAACATACTGGAAATAATTCATTACAACAAGGGGAAATAAACAATAAGAAAGAGTGAGCTTTGATGATCATTAAAGATAAACATCAGAGATATCAATTACTGAAAATATTCTAGAATAAAATTATCATATAAGAATATTTATTTTTGATTATTATAAAAAAATAATATCTATCTATTAATTGGTTTTATTCATGGATTAAGGATTGGGTTGTTCATATGACATAAATAATAGATGAATCAAAGACCATGAAATATGATATATTATAATAAATATAATAACATTTCATATATAGTGGCATAACACGTGTTTAATATTCATAATCATAGAGATCTTATTCCACATCAACCCACCAATACATTGATCACAATTTAAACTTAGTCTAACCAACCAAGTACTTCAATATTAGGCTAAATAATGATGTATTCTCCTTTATTAATGGTATAAATTCCCACGTACCCTTTGATTTCATAATATAATAATCTTTATCAAATTCATTAGTGGGGTATAACGGATCCATCTATCAAAAAATATTAATCTATTGAGATATATTTTATGAAATCCGAAAATCATTTATCACATTTTCAGAGCTTTACATAGTGGAATGAATATAGATGTCTTAAATATTTCATCATCATAATCATAAGTCAACTACAGAATAAATAAAGTTGGTATCATAGGATTATATCACCAGTAAATGAAAATGAAGACGAATATATTTACTCAATGTTGAAAATACCATTAAAATATTACTAGAATATTTTTAAGGAAAATAATTTTTTCATTTTGAAATTACATATTTATAATAAAAATGATTAACGATGATTAGGGAAATATATTAATTTAAATGATACAAGAATAATTAAATATAATTTTAATGGAAAATAATATTTTTGTTGAAGGTAACAACTAATCATTCATTAAACCTTAAAAAAATAATTAATTTTCAATTTCTGTAAAAAGTAATTTATATGGAAAAAAACCATAAAATTATTTCAAATAAAAATTTAGAATGTAAATAATTTTTCAAAATTAGTCTAATAACTAACTTTATAATAATATAATCATACATGAAAAAACATTACCAATAATAAGGATATAGATGCAAATAATTCACGATTGAGTAGAAAAATAAAGACAGCAGTTTTTCAAAAAGTATTCTTCAGAAATATTATTATTTAGGCAGTGGAAAATTTAATGAGAAATTATAATTTAAACAAATAAATATATGTAAAAAAAGACATAAATATTTTGATAGATATATAATATCATTTCGAAATAATATATTTAATCCTTAATCATTTAGAAAAAATATGATAAATTGTTACATAACACCATTCATCTTGTATGACATGCTTCATTAGTGATTTTATCCACAAGTATAATAAATTAAATTCTATTATAAACATATACCAAAATGATATTAATATTTATAGTAAAATAGATGTTATAATTTTTAAAACATACCACAGGTTGATTAATAATCCTAAATTATCTCACTATTTCAAGTGGTAACTATCATGAATTTCATATATGTTTCGATTCAACAGTTATAGTACTCGATAATTTCTCAGGTTTCCATTATCTCCAAAATTTTAAAATTTTAAAAAATATATTATATATTTATAATAAACATATTTTTAAATATCCATAAAAGTTATATATTGAAAAATGGATTAATCTATTCGTGGAGAAAATAGTTTGTATGTGTGAATAAATGTGGTTTTCATTTTATAAAAAAAGTCAAAAATAAAAGATTAATAAAATTTTATCATTATAGAATATAAATTTTATATTTCATATCTTATATACCATATATTATTATTAAATCCATCATTATATCCACTAATATTTGAACGTGATGTAAAATGAATCATATCACAATAGGTAAGCGATATTCTGCAAGTATACAATAGTGATAGTTTCATTTCCCATTTTATGGAAAAGATATGGGAAATGGTATGACATCAATAATAATAATATATTATTATACTAATGATGTTTGTTTCATTATATAATATCAGATAGAACATATTTATGTTATATAGAAGAAACAATTAGCATTTAAGGTGTTAGGAAATATAATTAATCCTCTGAGAGTCCTCTTTTAGCATACAACATAATTCATATTTGGATGGTCTAAAAAAATAAATTAAGATCAATGATTAAGATAATGAATTAGGTAACGTATTTGTGTAGGATTTTTTATGTAAATAAACATGAATATTATTAAATAATGGTTTAGAAGAGGTTCCCATTTATTTGTGAGCGCAGGGAAACATGTGAAATTATATATTTAAATAATATTAAGTGATTTTTTCATCATATTTGCACAAAATTTCCATGTTGTTTTAGGTAAGATGGTATAATTTCTAAATAAATTAATACCACAATATATAAACATGTTTTTATTTCTTATTTAATTGTATCTTATTGTTTAACCCCTTGGTTAAATATTTTTAACCCTGACAGTGGTTATAATTTTTTACTTTTTTACTAATATTTATAACAAAAAATGAATGTTTCCAAATTTAAAAAATTTTAATTACATATATATAAATCATTTTATAAAAATAAATTTCTCTATGAGGTGTGAATTAATATTAATGAGGTGATAAAACATATTAAAACATGTTATTAGAAAAAAAAATTTAAGCGTAAAACTAAAATTTCATCTATCCATTACCTTTTAAAAACTATTTGATTAATATAAAAATATTTTATTCAATATGTAATATTCATTTTTAATTATCATCATTAATCAATTTTGATTTAATAAATTTAAAATCATAAAAAATATTACAATCATAATTTTTTTTTTGGAAAATGTCTACTTCATAACTTAAATTGGTTTTTTCATCATTCATAATAATTTGATATAGAAATAAAGAATATATATTTAAAAATATCAATAAAATTAATTAATTTTTTTTCTTAATTACGATTAACATATATTTTTTTATCAAAATTCATAACACTGATAAGAAATCATTTCTTCATTATAATAGTTCTTTTACACAAGAATATATTTTATTAAAATATAATTATTTTTTCATAAGAATTTATCAATATATTTAAATATAGAATAAAATTTCAATATAACATTCATAATGATTGTAATCATATATATGCACACCAATACTATGACTTTGTTTTAAATTATATAATATACCATGGTTCATTTATGCTTGATGTTTTTTATAAAAAGAGTTATTCAATACATAAAATTTACTTCAAAATAATAATTCAAAAATTTTAGAGAATTAAATTATATGACTATTTAAAAAAATATCCCTATATATTATATTATATTGAGAAAAATAAATTAGGATTTTTATACATCATTAGATAATGTGGTTCCTATATTTCGACCAATAATTTATGATTCTTTTAATGAACAGTAATAGGGTGAGAAGTATTTTTCTATAGAATATTATCTATAGGACCCATGATTAATAACTGTCAATATTCCTAAAAAATACAATATTCTAGAGGTACTACCTATATATTCTATATATGTGCAGGATCTATAATGTAGATCCCAAAAATAGATATATAATACATCATGAACTTGATATAGGTTCAGTGTAGGAACCAAGTGGTAAGCTTCCATCCATAATTTATCAAGAATAAAAAATTGGGCAATATACCTATGGAAAATATTTCCCCTTTTTTGACTCTGGTAAATTTATTCCACAGTGAAATTAAATAACATTCCTTCTCAAAAACAAAAAAGTATAAAACAAGCTGGTGATTTTCATCATAACTCTTCTATTGACACTAAGATGTATTTGGGTTCATCTGAATAGATATAACCTTATCTTCCATTTTTTAACAACATTAGGTCTTAGTGAAGCTAATTATACAACTTTATCATAGTATGAAAGTGTTATTTGATTATTTATGTTTAATAATTCATTAGGATCCATCTGAATTCATTTGTAAAAGATATTACTACAAAAAATACAAAAAAGAGGGTTTTTTTATCACAAACAACTTTATAATCAACAGATATAGATAATAGCATTTCATTCAAGGTTTAATTTTCCTCTCATACTAAGAATAATTATGAAGATGGTATGTAGTACTCTAATAGAACTATTTATTCAGAGCCTACTAAAGTCTTCTCCAGGGATTCAAGGTAAACCATGGATCTTGTTAGCATATTATAGAATATGGTATTCCATGTAATCTTACCACTTCATTAATGTATATTTGGGTATGTTTGTCAAGGGAGAAATATTCTATAATAGAAATGAGAAATTATACTTTATATTAAGTGGTTTAATGTGACCCAAAATTTGTTATTCATTTTAGATATCTTAGGGGATCTAGTGTTGAAATACATGGTGATGTTTTCCCTTTTTCAAAATGGAGTGAGAAATAGTTTTAATATCTCTGTATTCATCTACCACTCACTGATAACTTTTTTATACCAAATCACATAGATACATATTCCAAAATATCACTCTTAATTATATCAAACCAGAAATACTATTTATAGTATCTATATAAAATCATACATACGGTATAAAAAGTGAATGATGATCTATAAGATTCATCCGATGAATCCTTAAATTATTGTGTAGAATAGATGCATACACTATTCTTGATCCTTCTCATTACATCACAATCAATGTTGAAGTAAGGAGAATTTCTCACATTATTTTGAATCTCAAAATCGTCTTATGAAGTTATTTTGACTTCACATAGATATATTATTGACGAATCATTTAAAAGGTAAATATTTCTCCTCTTTATTTGGTATTCTGTGGTCCACCCTTAAAAAATTCATAAATATTAGATTGTTTGGGATCCTCATCAGAGAGAAGATATCCTTATTGTTGAAACTCAATGAAATATAAAACCTTTTCCCTTCATTGGTTTGTAATGTTTTGAGTAGTCAAAATCATTAATCTAAACAAACCATCTTATTGGAAACATAATAAATTTTTTTTAGGAGAAACTATACATTGAAAATTTAGGATTATCATATATGTCACATTATTCTTCATAGATACAACTCCAACAGATCTTTAATAATTCTTTTAATGCTGATAACTCTAGGTCATTGGTTAGGTAATACTAATCATGATCCATTAAATTAAAATAGGCATATCCTATCATCATATCACTCTACATGTGACAATATAACATTTCATTCTTAGATTTGTAATAATAAATGAATACTATTCTCCTTGTTAAGGAAAATTGGGTACATCATTGTTAGATATCAATATCATTATGTCACTGAATTTTTGTGAATTTGTCAATCCAAATGTACTTTACCCCATTCCATGTTTACATGGTCATTTGATTAACACGCATAAAAAATTATTCACAATGAATCGATAATAACTAGAAAATATAAGATAACTATTGATAATATTAAAAAATGATATTTTGGGAAAATGTTCTATGAATTACATCTTTGAATGGTATATTGGTAAACACTCACTGGTGATCTTGTTTCCTAAGAATAATATATTGTATAAATGTAATTCACACTTTTTGAAATTTTTATATTATTTATCCTTACATAGGGTCTTTAAAACAATTTCAATGTGACCTTAATGATAATCCTTTATCTTATAGTTAATTATAATACTGTGTAAAATTAATTTCACACATTGACAAAGATAATCTCATATGACTCTATATGATTACTCAATGAACATAGTGGAGGAATTTTAAATCCCCAATTGAAAAATATTTATATTTAAAGTGTCAATAACTTCGATAGATGGATTTATATGCATGTACTCACATTTGACATAAAATTTATTATATCATGATTGATGGAAAATAATATAAAAGTATTTATATATTCAATTATAATTCAAAAAATCATTAATATAGTGTAAAAAAATAAATATTCTTGATCATGATCTTATTATGTTCCTGATAATAAAAAAAGAGTTTCACAGATCAATCATTCATTTTAACAAAAATAACTAGTTAAAAGACATTGATTCATTAGGATATATAAATCCCATATATAGATTCTACTATAATTTCTTATTTTATTTCTATAACTCATTCATATCCATTCTATAATGATTAATTAAAATAGGTGTTTCATGAAGTGCGAGTTCTATAGAAAAGTCAACTTCATGATTCAGAGGAATACTTTACAACTTTTCTCAAAATACATCAAGAAATGCATTTACAATAGACATAACATCGTCATTTGGAATATAAAATGTGACATCCCATCCATGTAAATTGACATGTTATCTACATATATAGATCAAATCTAAGCCCAAAATAACCTTTCATTCAAATAGAGGGAGAATAAAAATATAAACCAGAAGAATATTCCAAAAAAAATGAGTTGGTTAAGAATCATAGAATTTTGATGTAATAATTATACCTATAAATATTTTCACTGATAATTTAACATCTCATACATAATGAGGTAATTTTATACACTTAGTAAATTCTAATGATATAAACATATTTTTAGAACTATAATAAAATAATACATTACTTGTTTTAGACTAGATATCAAGTGTACCTTTCACCAATTAATTTATTTTAACCAAATAAGAAATAGAGATCAAATGAAATTTATATTTTTATGGGATTTTGAGTTTTTTTATGTATATCATCCCCATTAGAAGTCATACATTATCTTTATCTTGAATAATTCTAAAACTCCATTCATTTGAATCATCAGAGTGTGGGTGGTGAATTATGTAGAGAATTATTTGCATCCTTACCATTATCTATCCACTTTCCATCACTTCGATAGTCATTTTATTGATGAACTTATTTTACACATGTAAATCATTTAATAGTCTATATAAAACAGTTTACTCCACATTTATTTCAACACATCTTACATAAATGAAGATTCATCTTCTTCCCTTCATTGATTGTATTACTATATTTTTCTTTTAATTCAAACTTGATTTTCCTATCAAGATTGGGATGTTGATGGTTGACTCTAATTACAACTTCTACCATAACTGCACATAGAATGAATTCAACATATCCCATGATGTCTCCTATAGATAAAATATTTTAGATAATGGTTTTTATGAAAATAATGAATTTATTAGTCATAAATTCATGTTTAATGATAATAATAAAATAATAACTCACATATTTGGTAAAATAATCTCTATATATACTATTGGATTCATTATCCCTCTATTATAGCTCGTCTAATTGCTCCCCCATTTTCATATAATGAATATGAGTAATGTTATAATTGAAAAAAAACCTTATAAAAACACTCTACTCCAAGGATCAAAATTATTCCAATTCCATATTATTCTTTAAAAAAATATTTCATTTTACTTCTTCACCATACAAACAATAAAAAATGAAAATAAATTTTAATTCTTTGAGTATTGGGAAATATAAAGTATATTTTCAGGGTTATTGTTCCACTACTCAACAATTATTGGATCAAAGGACCCATGAAAAAGGTGGACACTTAATAATTATATATTCAAAAATAAATTGTTTCCTCCATTTCACATTTTTTTTCTCAATATGATTATGGTCTTTAGATATTTTTGTAATGATAATCATAATATTTTTCTTACTTCACCCACAAAATTCATATTTGAAGGAGGAAAATCATTTTCTTTTATATCACATTTTATGTTAATAATATTCCTCCAATTTAAATTAATTTTATGAAACTAAAAATAATAGGGTTAGAAAAATTTATAATTTTGATTTATTATATAGTCAAGATAAATCATTCAAAGGATATAAAAATCAATACTCCTTATTCTCAATATACAAAATGCTATGATAATAATTTTAATAACACAATATTTTACATATATTCCTATTAAATAAATATATATTATTCAGTTTACTTAAGAAAATTAAACACTAAGAATAAATAAATCGGGACATATAATAAAAAGTATACTCCAACTATTTGGTTGATAAGTAAAAATATTATTAACCACATTTACAAATATATATAGACTAGTTTTTCATAATTTAGATGAGATTATTAATTAATAAGATATAATAATAATTTTTTGTTATAAAATAATTTTATAGATACATGAAATATTATAAAATCAAATTAATTCTTACACAAGATTTATATTGATTAGGAATAATGGAAACATCATTTAATGGAAAAAAAGATATTTTTTCAAAAAAAAAATAACTCTAAAATGTATTTTAATATTAATAAAATAAATAAATGGTTATCAGTCAATGATGATAATGAAATGTATATATAATATATTAAAATAATATACTAAAATTTATCAAATTGGTTTTACATATAATTTAATGAATGTAAATTCGGGGTTATGATAAAAATACATTATTTTCTTCTAAAAGTGGTTAATATTGTGGTTTAAACACTTTTTTAAAGTTAATTTCTTCTACTTATATAAATAATCTTTTATAAAATGTATTTTTTATTTTGAAATATAATTTACAATTTTTATAATTTGGACACAATATTTTTTTCATAATGAATATTAAAAATGGAAAAAATGGTACCACATTTTGGGTTAAAACAAGCTAACCAAGAGTATTTTACTAAAGGATAAGGCAAAAATTAATCTTAAACATGTCTCAATATTTTTGGATAATGGGATATATAAATAATAATATCTTACCTTTTACTTTCTAGAAATTTTGTTGCACATTTATTGCAAAAGTACATTATATTTTTTAAATATTTTATATGATTTCATGTGTGTCCCTCACTTCAATTATAAAAGGGACCCAATAATCCATCCATAATATATATCTTTGAGCCATTTATAAAGGAATATACATACCCAAAAAACTTTTTATTTTTCATACCATTATTATCTATATTTTTTATTCTCCAAAGTCTATCATATAAATACATATGTTATAAGCCAAATAAGATCTCTCAAAGAAGAGGTAATATTCATTCTGTACACTTTTAAAAATTATTTTTTCATTCTCATTATTATAAATAAATCACATATATATATAATAATTAATCATGTTAAACTAGTATGATAATATTTTTTATGATTATGGGATGACAATTATCTACATCCTTTTCATCAAATTGAAAATGAAAGTATTGGATATGTGAATGTGCGTACTAATTCCTTCATATAATGAGTGGATTAATTTTTAACTACCTCCCATGGAAGGAAATAATGATATATTTAGTAGTATAATATGATATATATGATTTAATAATTATTTTCATGACAAAATATTTACTAATTTTTTTACTTTTATCATTTTAAAATGGAATATTCATTCATTTTTACGTACAAAGAACAATATCAATGATAGATATATTTATTTATCAGTATCCAGATTTTAATAATGGTTATGAATATATATAATGAATATATATTCTATTTATATAATTATTAATATTATGGAATTGAGATAACCATGATTAATATACAGTGACCATAACAAGTGAATCGTAATAAAATTGAAAATTAATGTAATTAACAAATAGAATGATTAAGATAATGAATGAATATTAATTAATAGGGGATAATATGTAATATGTAAACAATGTGTGGTATTATAAGTACAAATATTATTAGTTTTTTATAATTAAAACAAATTTATATCTATTATACAAGAGGTTAAACCCACTTATAATGAATGTCATAATAGAATTAAGAGTTTATCATCTCACATTTGTTTCATTGGGAAATATTCCATATTCCCCACATGATTATTTTAATTTGTGAAAATATTTAACAGTATATATGTCATATGATGAATCTATTTATTTTCAAGGTATTTTTAGTTTAATGTTATGTTATTTATTTCATTTTTATTTTGATTCAAATGATAAGAATGTTGTAAGAGTTTTGATTAAAAATATAAATTTTTTACATGGCTTTTTTATGCATAAATTTATGATGATGGAATTATACGATATATCACTCACAAATATTTTTTATTTCATAATCCTCATTTTATGTTTATATATTACATTTTTTCTTTCATTATCCTCGTTTATTGTATTCATATTTCCAAAAATAATGTATCTAAGTGAAATTGAATTTATTTCATTCATTGGTCGGTAATCTTTTATATCCTTGTACATAATTTCTTTAAAATGTTTTCTGGAAAATTTAAAATATTATAAAATTAATTATTAAATTAATTTTTACCTACATTTTACTTTTAGTAAAAAAAATTAAATGGAATGTTTTTTTCATTTTCCAAAAAAAAATTTAATATTAGTTTGTATTTAGTCACTTGTTTAATATCTATCACATTAACTGATTTTCACATAAACATGAACACTCTTTATAGAGAATATTTCTTCAACATATTTCATGTTAATTTTCAAAAATATCATTTTCTCCAATATATTTTAATATCTATTTTATGTTTGTTTTTTGAAAATGGAGAATGTTTTTTTCAAATGAAATTGTATAATAATTTTTTAATGATATATTCATATATGAAATCACCCATTGAGTTTATTCATGGTTAATTTGGGTTTTGATCTAATGAAACGACATTTATTCATTATATATATGGATATTTATTATGATGATGAAATTTTTATGAATCCCATTTTTTTAATGCTATGATGAATTGATAAATGTTTTAATAATATTATGGTATAAATATGAATGGGTTATGATTATGAAATTGGTGGGCATATTATATCACTCTCATACTTAGGATAATTTTTACTATTTATGACAAAAAATATAGCATAGGGAGTTAGCACAATCCTGAAAGTGTATACCTGGTGGTTATCCCAACCCCCAAGAGGGTACATGGGATGTCATCACCAGATATTCTTTTAATGAATATATTGGTTGGTATCCAAAAAATAAGAACAATTATTATGGTTATTCCATAATTTATATACAACATTCTGTGAAATTATTTTTAATTTATGATATCATGTCATAGATCTTGATATTTGATTCCTATATTACTCAAGTATGATGAAATTATAATGCCTTATGAATTTATTATTATATATGAATTTATTCATATCATATTAAAATGTTAAAATCATAATATCATTCCGTTATACTCATATTATTCATAGATATGTTCATTTATTAATATCATTCATTGTTAACCATATTGATCATTTGATCTCATCATTTTTCTTGTCTATAATCCACAGGTAATGAATAATGATTATGTAATTTTTATATATAAGATATATATATATAATAACACACAAATTGTGGGGATATTGAAGATATTTCATTAAATAAGATATTTTTGTATCTAGTATTCAAATACATAAAACTATTATAGTTATTGGTAGTGTTTTATTATGATATTTATTTAATATTAAATCAAAATAATTTATAATTTATTTAATTAATATTTTAGTCAGCTTGGTTCATTAAGATAATGGTTTATTTATTTTTGGAAATTGAGATGAGAATAAATTAGTTATGGCCCTTAGTATAGGCTTATCTATTGTAGAACATCATATGATATAGTATATAATTGTGTGTGGGTTTTATATAAAATAAATTGTATCCATTATTATAGAAATGGGATGAGGTTGTAGAAAAAATTCACCTAAATTTAAAAACTCTAAAAGTGTATTATTAAGTATTAACATGATATTCATTCATGCATTATTTATGGGAGTATGACAACATGCCGAGATAATCACTCATATGGTTATATTCCTAGGATAATTAGCATTTTATTTATGAACCATTATGATTAATGAGAGGATAGAGTTTATGAAAACTTATGACTATACATATTTGCATGAGATAAACATAATGTGTCATGGTCATAAATAAGATTTAATATTTTATGAAATCATAGGAATTATTTTATAATTATATGATGGTTCAATCTGACTAATCATTAATTACAGTTATGAATCCCATTTTAGCATTACTAAAGGATTAAAAATACAATGGAGAAGTCAAAATGGGGATAGGTGTGTTCAAATATTTAATTATCTTATTAGGCATTTGTCTTACAAATTACTTTATATCCTGAAATTTCTGTTGGAATATTAATTCCATATTTAATGAATAGATTTTCTATTATCATTGGATAATATTAAAGGTGTAATGATAAAATATCTAGTCAATTATTATTCTCTAATTAATATTTTTTGTATTATTCTTACATTGAATCTTTCTATTAAAACAATAGTTAAATTTTATGTTCCTTAAGTCATTTATTGGAACACCTTACATAGAGGTCATATCAATTTCCAAATAAGGGTAATTGTATTTCATATTCTAAATGAACCTATGATCAATAATCTGTTTGAGTATTGGTATTATACTAAATTGGAATGTAATTCCATTTAATGGGTCTTCATTATTATTCATAATGTTTATTTATTTATGATGGTAGGGATAGACTCAACATAAATTATATTCCTATTATATATGATCTTTTTGATGAATCTCCTAATGAATTTTAAATTCATATTTTCAATAGTGTAGTTTAGTTTTCAATGTCAATAATATCTATTTATTTACATAATTATAATATTACATTTATAATAAAACTAATTTATTTATTAGAATCAAATAATCATCACTAGGATAATATTGAGAATATATTCATCAAACCTAGTGCATCACATTGGAGTGTACTAATTATTTTCATTAAAAATCAATATGGAACAATGAAACTATGTAATTATTATTGGAAGCATAACAAGATAGTGATCAAGAATAAATATGAACATCATTATATAAATGATATGTTTCACTCATTGGAAAGAGTACAATACTTCTCAATAAATGAACATCATTTGGGATACAATCAATCAAATGTATAATGTTAATAAATATATAGAAAATCATTGAATAAGAGGGATGGAAACTATGAAATTATTTTTATCCCATTTAGGATTACTAATTATCTCATTATCTCCATGTATTTAATGAATGGTGTATTTTGTGATGACATTTATTAAATGGTGGTAGTATTTTTATATTATATTATTATTTAATTCAAGAACATGTTAGAGAAATATTACTACTTCATAATTGTCTTGAAGACCCTGGTGAAGGATAAACTATATTCCAAATTTTACAAGTGTGAATTATTGTTATAGATATTATAATTATTGATATATGTGATCGAAAATGGGTGTATATTAGTAGATCATTCTATGACTTAATTCATCATACATTGGCCGACAGAAACAATTGTGACTAATATCTATAGGTTTCTAAGAATGAATTGAAATTATCAATTAATTTTGAATAATTTATCATGGTTTTATAACCCAATCCCTAATTTATAAAATGGACATAAATTTTATTTATATTGGAAAATTTGAAATTAAATTCCATGAGAATAAGAGATGGTTTTCTAATGCACTTATACTCACACTAAACTATATTAAAAAATGTTTTGTGATTTATATTGATGAATCGATAATGATATTGGTATTTTTTTCTTAAACAAAATGAGGAGGAGTTAGATTATTAAACTCATTAATTAATTGTTTATGAGTAAAATTACCTAACATATGTCTAGGATTTAGTAGTTGTGAGTTTTTCATTGAAGATTTGTAAGAGTTAGAATTAATTATAAAGGAGTGATATATATACATGTTTTAAATTTTTATAGAATACATTCTCCTTGATGTAGTTGAATATGGTCCAAAGAAGATGGACATAATTTATTTAATAATGATAATTCTTATTGAAATATAACCACCGGAAGGAGAAGAGAGTGGATGACGCTATGTGGTGAAAGGATTATGGTAGCTTATTTATGATAATGTTAATACAATATAATATATTTATAGATTTTAAATTTATGGAAATGGGAATCATGAATGGAGGTTCATAATATTATACTTCTTAAATGAGTTTTTTATCTATCCATATGATGATTTAAGAGGAATATAAAGGAAATTTAGAGCTACAAAAGATATTGGGATGTGTTCCTAATTTAGAACATGATTTTGAAGGATGGATGAGGTTCATAAAAAATTTATATGTCCCAAAAATAATATATTTTAATAATGATATATTTGATGGAGATAATATCTCATCATTCTCTTTTTATCATTTATGTATTGAGAAGTGTAAATGCCATAATGGCAACTTCTGGTGAGATAAAATGGATGGATATATTGTGGTGTAGGAATCAAGATTATTTATATGTAGACCTACTAAGGATCATTGGAAGAAATATATGAAGATATTATATTCATTACACACATATATATAAAAATGGAAAAAATTAACCATGGATTTCATTATATTACTTCCCAATACATCAATAATGAAAAATGTGTTTTGGGGTGTTGTTTGTCTTCTTACGAATTCAGCTCATTTCATGGCTTCCAGAGATGATTTTTCCCTTTATCATATGTCATTGAGATACATTATGGAAGTTATAAGGTAATGTGTAGTACCAAATTATACTTTATGTAATCGATATATTATTTAAACCTTGTTGATCAAGATAAGTTTTTAGAAATCTCTATAAATAAAGTTGTATTTCAGTGGAGCCAATTATCATCAGAAAGGTGGTAAAGCTATGATAAAAATTAAAAACATTAAGGATATTTTAAGATAATATAATTTATATTTAAATTGTTGGTGGGATCAATACATTTTTATTTTTAAATTTTATTTTAAAAATATTTTACACTCGATCATTTAAAAGGCACATATGAAGAACGCCATAGAATGATGTCAAATGATTCAACAAATTGGGATAAAATTTGAGAAAAACATTATTGGGGAATGATATACCTGTGAGAATGGTGGATAATGATAAAGACACTTATATTCACATCAATCTATCTTAGATTGAAGAAAATAGTTATGATGGAAATATATGATGATATATATAACTTAATGTTTGTGATAAGGTATTCTAGTTGATTAATCTATGGATGAAGTTAATGAGATTTAGAATGAATTGAATGTAGAGACCTAAGTATATTATATAATTGAGATTATTGATAATGTAGGGATTATATATTATTATTTAGTTACTTCCCAAATATATCTCACAATTTCATTATTATTTATATATTTTCATTTTGAGGATGTAAAAAATTATACTTCACATGTACCGAATATAGAGGTAGTACCTATGGAGCATGATCTTTTTAATAAAGAAAAAAACCATAGAAATATTGGATTGTAAAGATAAACTTCTAATGAATATTTCTCCTAAAAAAATTATAGTATTTATAAGAATTACATATTAATCCAATATACATGGTAATCCATGGATGAGATAATAAATAAATATTCTTGTTTTTTTCATCACAGTGTTGTAATTTAATAAGAAAACTCATATTATGGGGGTAGGAAAAAAACCAATACTATATATATTCATTGAAAATATATTAAAATTATTTAATATAAATCTTTATGTGTAACATCATATCTAAATATACCTTTAATTTTTTATACATTTGGTACATATCCATTAGAATGTTGGGCATCGATAATATATACCATATTTTGAAATATATGTTTCAATTAATTAAGTAATTAAAATAAATTGAATAATTATTATTAAATAATAATAATAAATTTAAGAAAAATATTTCATTATTAATTGATATATTTTAAAATGACATGGATATATGCATTATTTATATTGTAAATGGGAATGGAAATAAAATCATCTGAATTTAAAGGAGTTATATTCAAAGAAAATTATTTTAATTCGGAAAAATGTTTTTATATTGATAAATTAAATAAAATTTAATTGATTAATTCCAAAATTGAATTACTAATATTATATATTCAATAAAATGTTTTATCATTCATCGATTAGTTTTTCAATGTCACAGAATTAAATTAAATTTATTTTAATACACAGAACTTCATTTTAGTGAAAAAGAGGTTCTCATTGTAATATTCACAATTATTATTAAGTAATATATCATCCACATAAAGAAATTGAATTTAATAAAATATATTAAACATTTTTAATTCTTGTTTATGAAATTTTTAATGAGTTCACTTTAATTTTTTTCATAATGATTAATAAAACAATTAATTTTATCACAATGGTTTGGGTTAATAATAGTACCCAAAGGGGGTAAAACTAAGAGATAAGCATTAAAATGACACAAAATTCTATCTAAATATTTATAGAGTAAGGTGATTGATACTTTAAATATATCAACCCAAAATATGTTTCCATTTGTTCCACATTATAAATAAAATATCTCAATATTATTTAAAACATTTAAGTAATTTATTCATTGTCCCCCCAACACTTATAAAATAGAAAAAATTAAACACTATTATTCACATGAAATGAGTTATATATATCATTCAATAACCTCCCAAAAATAATCCTATATTTTATCCCACAATTATTTTTCTACTGATATTAATATAATATTATCCTATGAATTCTTAATTTGCATGCCAATGTTGGTCTCCAAAAGAAGAGGAAATCTTCCTACTCTAATCTTTTAATAGTTATTTAATATTATACATCATATAAATATTTTTCAAAGAAAATAAAAAATTTACTATACTATAATCTATATATTAAGCTTTATTTTTGGGATACCCATTTTCTACCGCTTATCCATCAAATGGTAAATTAACGTATGACATATGTATTAGTACGAACTACCACCTACCTATAGAGATACAATCCATTCTCTATATCCTCCCCCATGTATGGTCGTAAAAAAGATTTAATAAATATTTATGTTATATATATATATATGATATAATAGTTACTCAAGAACTATATAAAATTATATAATTTGTTTTCTTTTTTATTACAAAATATAATTATTATACATGAGTACGTGTGAACATTCATCTTAATGAGCAATATATTCTATTTTAAAAATTCATTTTTTATTGATATTTTTGAATATATATATATATATATAATGTATATATATTACATTTATATTTTTTAAAATTATTTAAATTTCTATACTAGGATCATGATGAAAGGACCATCTCTACTAAATCAAAACAATAATAAAAATGAACCAATTAACAGAAAAAATGATGATGATAATGAATTATTTTTAATGAATGGGTGATAAGACATTATATGTAAACCATGTATGTTATCATAATTGTAAATTTTTTTACATTAAATATGAATAATAAATGTACATTTATTATACAAGAGTATAAATTAACATGCGAAAAATCTAAATATGAGGTAACAGTTTCTCATATCACATGTGTTTCTTGGAGACATAATCCATATTCATCCCTTGTTTCTTTTATGTTATGAATATACTACACCATTAATCTATATACTAAGATGTTTTAATTAGGTTATGTTGAATAAGTGTATAATGTGATAAGAAATATTTGGAATATGTTGAAGATATTTTATGTAATAAGATGTCTTTGTATCTAGCCTCTATATACACTAGACCATTGTAATTTGTAGGTGTGTATTTCTATGTAATATTTTAAATATTCATATAAAATTGTGTTATATTAATCTCTGAAATATTTGGGTCTCCAGAATAAATTTTCATAATTCTTTAACTATGGTTTTCATTGATAATGTGTTCTCGTTCAACAAAGTGGCTCATAACGAAAAATATGAATTAACACATGAATATGTCTCAAAAATTTATATCATGGCTTGTAGACTTTGAGAAAATTACCATGAATTTATGATGATATATTTATCACTCAATCATCTCGTTTCATAGTTTCACCCCATAGTTCATCTATGATAGAACTGTATCCACTATGTAGTATCCATATAAGTATATATAATATAGAAAAAAACATAATATGTACATTAAATAATCTTGATGATGATATGTGTTAATTAAAAGTAATCACATAATTCTAAAAAATGTTCACCAATCATAATTTCCTAAAATAACTAACCCCACATTGATACCAACTGAGGTGACCCAAAAATTAATTCAATGAATATTACCTCATTTTTATGAAATTCATTACTAGTCAATATAATAAACACCCAATAATAATTTTTTTAGTGTCTCAAAATACTATATACTCAATGATCATATTTTTTAAATATTTTTAACATCTCCCACAATTTTATTCTCATATAGTATGCTTATTTTTCATACCCAACATAAAACATTACTTAATTACTCTAGAAAATGAATCAAAATAAAGGGAGATATTAGATTCTCATTAATGGTTAACATGGGTGATATTAGTCCATTATCATATGAAATCATAACTCTAGCATAAAGGTTTGGGAATAATAATATTATATTTGATAATCATATCCTATAATTCATATATAATTATCACATAAGAATTCATTTGTAGTTTATAAAATATGAATAATTAATGAATCAAAAAAATTGAACCAGAGATCATATCATAATTATAAGAACATTTCAAAGATAGTTTCAAAATATTTATGTACTAATAATAATATAATTAAGTAATTTCAAATCTACCCACCAAGACATTCATCATTTTCTAATAATGGTAAAAATATTGAGTACTAGTTTTGGCTGTGGGAAACTACTAGGGAACACTAATTTGGTCTTATTGTAACCACCCATGTTCCCACTGAGCTCATAAGAAATTAATCATCACCTAAGGAATGAGATTAATATAATGGACCCAACCATAAAAAATTTATAATCCTTTCGTATGACTGTTATTAAAAAATTAAAGCATTTACCATTTAATTATTAATTTTACATGGAAAATAAATATGCCTTCATAACTATTTCACCGTATTCATCATTAAAAATTAGGAGAATTGAAAAATAGGGTATCATTGGATCATATCTCTAATGAAAAACATTTATCATCAATATATATTCTAAAATTTTAAAATCTATTTCAAAGATATGTTGAATGTATCTTGAGGAAAACCTAGTGACTGTAATGAGACAATTAGTCTATTCCAGGAAAAGGAAACCTACTAAGGGGGAGATATATACTAAGAGATCTAATGATGATGTACTGGATTCTTTGGATGACATTTTTGTACCTATATAGATAATTGATCTCGGATATGTGACCTTTGGTCACGATTTTCCTAAATTAGAGTATAGGCCAAGGGTTCCTACCCCTTCTCCCATTTCTCTTCCTACATTAGATTATGTGACTAAATATGATCTTAATACCTTTAATGAATAATTGTTAGATGTTTTCCAATCTATTTCTCCAAATAAAACTATTTTTATTCCATGTATTAGTGAACAAGGTTCTAATTTTGTTATCAAGAGAGTTGTATCTTAGTTTGAGACATGGTTGAATTATCTTGTGTAATTTGTTTCTTAAGACAATCAAAACATGAGGAATGAGTTAACTGCAATCATTTCAACCATAACCACTATCACATTTGATTATAAGACATCTATGAATAAAGTGATATAAACCTTTGAGGATTCAACTACTAGGGGTGCTACTTATTATTTTCTGCCTACTACTCTTTATGCAGATTTGTTAAGACTATATATAAGAGATATTGTGAAAGGTGCCTCCTGATCAGTTGCTCATGTTTCTCATTATTCATATATTTTGATGGTTTGAAATGTGATTAGGGAGGAATTTCATAATGTGAAAGGTGGAACTAATCTATAAATCCTTAGTAAGATCATCAAGAACTATGACAAAGTGCATGAAATGGTGAGATAATTATCAAAATAAGACACTACTTCTCAACAAGAATTAACCAAGAAAGTAAACTTCTATTTTAAGAGGATTTACACCAATATAAATTAACCATCCATTCCATGTATTTATTAAAAATTTTGAGGTTACCTCCAGTGAATCAGGGATTCAAGGAGAAAGTTAATAAATTGAATTAGTTTACCCCTACCATGGAAAATTTTATGGAGAAGAAAGAGTATTTTGAGACGGAAATGACATATAGTGGTGAGGTCATCTGGGACATCATCAAAATACTCATACCGTACCTGCATCATAATAGAAAAACCATCATCCTTCCAACAAATTATCCTCTCATACTAGTCCTACCTATTTCTACCTCTTCTTATATACTTTTCTCACCATTGAACATAACCCTTACTCAACATCTCAACCATATTATACATCTCATTAAAAAAGAACGCATTGGTCATGTTACCTCTTCTAGACTGAGCCTTGCTATATCTGTTTTTAAAGAGTGCCTGCTAATTCTCAACTATGCTTCTAATAAGGGAAAGTAAGTGATAGACTCTAAATTTACCATGAATTAGTTGGATCACTTTTTGAGACGGAATTTATGTACTCTTTTTTGGACTATTTTTTTATATCCCGTGTACTTCTTGATTAAAGGAACACCTTCTAGTATTTCATCTTATTGTTAGTAACTTATATATTATTTATTATTATTTAATGATTCATTTTTTATAATCCCAAAATGGGTTGAAATAATATCAAATCTCTCTCAAGGGGATATTAAGATTAATCTTGAGATTAAAATTGAACGTCTAATTGAAAAAGACCATTTAACAAGTAATGTGTACTTCTGTTTATTTTAAAATTTCATCTCAATAATATGTGTAGTATGCTAAGAAGATTTTTTATCTAATAATACTAAATCAATTAAATTTTTTTGGTATATAATACCATGTTTTTTAATCATAAAAATTGGTAGATTTGTGGGTTAATCTACTTTAAATGATCACAAATCAGGTTTATCCATGCTAATTATGACAAACTAAGATACATTTTGTTTAATCATGATTAATAATAATTTTAACCACTAGTTTTAGTGTTTAAATTATAATATATAATTACATATTTTATTAAATGTAATACACTGATAAGTATAAGATACCAACGACATAACCTACCGATATGTTGAGCCACCGACAAAAGTCTGAACTACCGACACATGACCTACTAATTCCTATCATAATGATAGAATGAATGACCGAAAATTATAATTATGTCATGTTTGAGTAATAAAAAATCTGGTTATCGATGCATTACCTACCAATAGTCAAGCTACTGCTGCATCACCTACAGAATGTCAAGCAACCAACACATCACCTACCGATAGCTGAGCTACCAAAACAACATATACTGAATGCCCGTTTGACCAATGAAAATTTAACATACTAAAAGAGTAATCCACTGATAAGCTAATATACTATTAGAAATGATGTTGCGATAGAAATATCTACTGACAGCATGACCCACTAAAAACCCGACTCACTGATATTTTGAGTCAACGATAGTCTAACCCGTCGACATACTATGTTAGTGAAGATATTTCTCAAAAATTAAAAATTACCTCTAACAGTCATATTTATGAAAAATAGAACATAATATTATATTAATGAAATTGTCTATTTTTTTAGATAACATATAATGATATTAGAGACTAATATGAGGTATGAGGTGCCAGATAACATGTTTGTTGTCTGTATAAAGGGAATATCTGGATCTTTAAGAAAGATATTGCAGAAGAGGCGACCTGAAAAAAACAATGTTGTTCAGACACCTTATAATTATACACACACAAAATTCCTACTTTTAATACACGAAGATAGTACTGTGAACTAACATAACACAATTATTTGATGAAAACACTTTGAAGACAAGAAAACTTCATGGAAACTTTTCACTCATTTGAAACAAAAGATAGAAGGAAAAATTACTCTTTGTTTTGATGTATGTTTTTAGAAGATGACTCTAGATTCACCAATACTATCCTAAAGGAGTCCTGAAGCATCTTAGTATATCACATAAAGAATTATAAACTCTTCCCATAATTTTCGATCTACTTATGTACTTTATTAACATTTAGAGTAGTGTTTATATCTATTTTGATGACACACACTGACTCTATAGATAAAATGGAAGATACATAGATTTCATCAAAACCCTTAACATTTACACACCCACAAATAACATTGGAGGATGTCCAAGTGTTTCCCTTCTATTTTTACGCTCATATGAAAAATGTAGAAGAGGTCTGGTTGACCTGAACAATTTTTATACTATTGTTACAATGATCTAGGTTGTGGTTCAAGTTTAATTAATATAAATTGCATGGTGGTAGGTGTTCACCAAATGGATAGGATTAGATCTCAGATTGAGACTGAACTGCTTGTTTACTTTCACAATGTGCTTTCATGTTTTTTATTACCTATTTTTATAATTATTTCAGAAAACTTATCTTCTCTTTGATAGTTATTCTTAAATACTCTTTATATTATATTTTATTTGGGATACTATTTTAAATTGTTAAAACAATAATCCATATTGTTTTAACTGAGAACAAAGAAATAATTGAGAAATCATTCAAATGACCAAATATTTTATAAACATTCTAATTTTGTTAATTTTCCTATATTTTTTTTGAATTTTAATGTATATTTTTAATAATCATTTTAGAATGAAATTTTTAAAGGAATTCAATTCGCCCCCACCACTTGAGTGTCATAATCCAACCAAAAGCTAAAACAATTATAATTAGAAACTATAATTATATTTAGGATACTAATGTTGTTATATAAACATAGAATAGTAATATATGAGGGGATGGATAAGGAATATATATCAATAGAGCTTGAGAAAGGATGTTACCTCTTCTTTAGGTAACTCGATTTTGTTTTCACCCAAGGGATACATTGGATGTGTTCATGCACAATCTAAGGATTATATGATGAAGGGATATATTTTGGAATATTGCTTGATAATTTTTTGTCAATGAAAATAGATTGAGAGGTGTTAATTAGTGATATTCATGATTTCCTTTTTAATAGTATAGGAGAAGGGTCATTTTTGTAAAAAAATTAAAAATAATTCCACCAATATTTTTCCTCTATCATGTGGCTCCAATATTGGTAAAAATAGATATAAGGGACGATAGGTTCAAAATATCAATATAAAATGAATTTATGACTAGTTCATATGTCATTTTCTTTATTCAGTTTTTGGCCTAATCCTTTGTTAAGCAAATTTTTCTCTTAACCGTTATAGATAATTTTAATTAATATTGCTAATAATTTTGATATAAAACTAAGTTCACCTTATAAGAAATTATAATTATTCTTATTAAATATATGGAATCCATTATATTAAATTCAATTAATATAAATTGAAGTAATTAATTTAAAATTAATCCCGAAAATGGGACGATAATGAAGGTTTTCAAAGAAAAAACACCAATAAGATCGAAATGTTTTCATATCTGATTCCTTGTGTAATTGATTCAAATTACCAAAATTGGATTAAGTGATGTATAAGTGATCTAAATATAAATTAAAAAAAATTATACATAATTTAACTATATAAATAAATTAGATGAAAAAAACTGTTTTGAATTTAAATTATGAGTTTTTTCACTATTCATTAAAAAATAAAACATCTATAAAAATACAAAAAAAATCACCCTAATCTAATTTTAATGATACACATTCAAAAATAATATTTATTTTTTAAAAATATAATAAAAATTTAAAATATCGTGTTTAATGTGGGTTATCTATTAAAAGGCGTCAAAATTACCTTTTAGAAAAAACATCATTTCATAAAAAAAAATATTATTTTTTATTATATTATACATATAAAATAAATTTAATGTGTATAAATGATATTTATTTAATATATAATATAAAATATTTTTTGAAAATATTAATAAAAAATTGTTTTTTAAGCTATTAAGTTAAAATTGTGTTTTTACCTGGAAAAATAATTTTCCTAGAAAATTACTTTTTTTTATTTTCAAATAGTTCCTACATTCACTTAAAGTAATTGATAAACAAATGATTAATTTTATACACATGTGTGAATAAAATATAAAAAATATAATTAATATTTTTTATAACCTCCATTTAAAAGGCTAGTTGGTAACCATATTAAAATTTTATTAATCATATTAACTGTATATCAGCAAAAAACGAGCTTTCATATAATACAAGTTATCATAGGGACTCAATATTATGTGCAGTACAAGAAATATTTTTTTATATCATAGCACAATATGAGTGTTGTGTGTAGTGTAAGATTAACTTGGTATTCCATATAATGTTATCCAAACATAGTGTTTTTATAAAAAAACTATATTTATTGTTGCGTGAAATGTAAAATCTCAAAAATAATAAATACATTTTATAAAAAATATTTCACAAAATATCATAGAGTTACATTGTACCACCTTTAAAAATAATTTTACCCTTTATATTCATTATGGTTATTAAATGTTTGATATGTGGAAGTTACATTAATCGAATCCCACATCATAAAAATGAATACTAGAACATCCATTAAAAATAGAAATATAGAAATATGTTGGCTATCCAAAGTAACTCATAACTATTATTACACATGTGATAACATTGTTGGAAAGTGAAAACATTGAGATGTAAAAGAAATAAAATTCCCATGTTCATGGTGTGGGACGACAACTATTACAATTTGGAAAATTTAAACTATTAGAAAGTCTTAAATTCGTGATACTCTAAGGGAGAATTTTATTTATCAAAAAAAGTTATCTTGATAAACTTATCTACTTTATGATCTATACCCTAGAGATGAAGAATTTTAATGAGAATATATACTTTCTTGATTTAGTAAAATTTCACCATTTAGTTATGACTTGATCAATTTCCACTTCATGTATTATTCTATGAAATGAAGGTGATTTTTTCATTCCTAATGAATTAGCAGATCATGTGGTTCAATAATAGAAAGATATATCATTCCATCTGTCCTTACCAAAAAACTGGTTAGTACAAGTAATCTAATATGAATTAATCTTTATATGATGATGTTAAAAATAAATATATAAAACCATTTAAAATATTTTACAAAAATCAATTCATAAATGGTTAACCGTGTTACCCTTCCAAAATATATGTTACCCATTATTTCATTAATAAGAACCAATCATATAACAACAAAAATTCATTAAAAACATGGGTCTATCTTTATTCCGATAGAATATCAAAACATATTTTATTATTACATTATTTATTTATAGGGATATAATCACATGAAAATTCACTAAATTTTGAACAATTATATTTTCATAGTGATATATCATAATAAATCAAACAGGAAATTCCCAACTAAGGAGTGGAGGATAAGTGTTCCCTTATTATCATGATCCTGTTAATCCATTATGCATAAATAATATTTCCATTTTTTTCATTTTTTCCACAGAGTTTCTCGTAGCATATCATTCACATTAGTCCTTGCATTGGGGGATTTTCTACAAAAATATCCAATATTTGTGGAAATGAAACACTGAATCATGGGAGGGGAATTCTTTGGTGCTATATCATTATTAACATAGTTAGTTATCTTCTTCACATTACATGTAGATTCACCTACTTGATGACTATTCTAGCCGAACATAAAAAATTTTGTAGACACCTTATGGAAATTCACATCTTGTATCATAACACACTTTCTATATAATAGATGGCACATTTTATTTCTACTATGGTTCTTAAATTTTCATTTTAACTCCATGTTGCTTTTTGTTCAAACACATGAGATTGTTATGAAATTATTACCTCTATTTTAATATTGATTACACATTGAAAAATGTATTCATAGAGGATAAATTCTTATATATCCTTGGCCATTAGAAGACTAAGCATCATGCTACAAAACAATCGGTCAATTAAACATTCAAATTGGATGATAAAACTAGAAGAGTTCTTCATGAGATGTGTAAAATTTTCTTCATCGAAACCAATATAAACACCATCCTTCTTCTGAATCTATTAGAATTACATTCACATCATCATACAATAAATATGAGGAAATTACTTATTGAAAAATAGTTTCTTTTAATAATTCCAATCTATATATTAAATTCCATCTTCTCACCACAAATTAATAATAATATTCCACCACTGATCTGCCTAACCATTCATATAGTAGACCCCTACAGTGAGTTTTTCATGCTCTAAAGACTAGAGGATAGAAAATATCATTTTATGTGGTACAAATCTATTTCATAGTAACTAATGGGTCATTCGAACAACTATAAAAAGCTGGTAATTTTACCATTAAGGACTCAGCATATGATTATTCCATACATTGATCACTTGAATGTTCACCGTGATTGATAACATCATATGTTGTTTTGACAATAAAATAGATTTTTTTCATTCCATCTCTCATAAAATTAGGTTTCATAGGAGGAAATTGATTTCATTGTACATTTCAATCCACATTATCATGTTTCCTTTTTGATGAAGCCATTTAATAAAACCATAAAGCATAGGATTATAAAATAAAATCATAGAGGAAATCCACATAATAACAAAAACATACAAGAAGATTCCATTATCATTACACACGTATTTAATAAATGAAAACATAGTCTTACTGTCATGACCCATCCTAATAGGGCCTGTTCTACGACTCCCCATAACTTCTTCAAATAGGCTCGGGGCTAGTGGCTAGAAACAAGTTGACATATCACTTATAATGGTGCCGTTTCCTAAATACAAATACACATGCACACATCTCCAAGACCCAAGTTTTGAAATGTAAAATCATGTAAGGAAAAAAATGTATGCATGCCACCAAACACAACCAATAGAGTATGTTAGGAATTTAAAGTGAAGTAATTTAAATTGGGCATGAATACCATCCCACAAAATGAAAGAGTATGCAAATTAAAAATTCTATCCAATAGAAAAAATAGATACCAGGCATACTATTCAAAGTTGTAGGAACACCTCATCTTTCCTGAACTCACAAAGCCCTTTATGGTTTTGGTCATCCCAACACTCCATAAAAAGGTCTCTTATATTCACTAGACATTATAGGTGTGGTTAATTCTGATTCATGGGTGAGTATAAAAATACTCAGAAGGATACCCCCAAACCACAAGAAATACACCAAGAAATATATAGTCATATCTACACAATATAATTCTATACCACATATAAAAATAATATCTAGATATACTCCAACCCATACCCATATTTTATAGGTAAGTCACAACTGCCACATATCATCACTAGGGATTCTATCTGATGATTAAACAATGCACTCAACCATGAGAACACACTCTTGAGTCTAATAGTACTAATGAAAACCTCTTGGGAAGTACTATTTTTGGGAACCGTCATGATAGATAGATATAGTGATACATCAAATGAGAGAATATGATACACTCGTTCTAGGAGAACACACTCCACGAGTGGGGAAGATCTTGATATATATATCACTGGTAGGGCCATGGGTTGATACCACGACTCATCCATATTCACCTAAAATGTACCAAGTAGATGTCTGGTAAGATTGGTCATTCTGATACCATGAATTTGTTTTGGGTAAAAGAATGGAATGAGGATCCTTCTTAGGGCCTCGTAGAGGGGATTCCAACAACTCTATCCAGAAAGTCATGCTGAAGGGATTATGCACATGTGAATAGGAAATAATACCAACTGACTATCAAAGGAATGAGAAATGGAACCAAACCTAATGAATCTAGTAAAATATATCGTGGATAATTTATTCAAGAAATGTTGGAAGGGGTATACAATGTGAATTAGGGTCACATGTTGTGTCCCTTGTCCCTTGGTACTTATCTTGTTCAATGGTCCATGTCAATATAACATGTCAAAGAAAATAGAGTTAAATAGAAAGTAGAATGGTTCACATTCCATGTTCTACTATCTAGGGTCCACGTTGTTTATGTAGGTGAAGTTCCAGTATAAGGCTTCAACCCATGTATAGTTGTCTGTGTACCAGTGCCTGGGGTAATCATTGAAACTAGTTCAGACAAGACATGTGGTTGAGTACATTTCTTTTAGGATATCCATGTACTCTAACCCATGTTTGTGTATCATCCAGGAAACAAGACAAGTCCTAGGGAAGGACCCACATGCCATGTGATACGATTAATATGTTTTGGGAGACTTCAAAACTTTTCAAAACTATATTCTCTACTTAGGGGGACCACACACCTGGTATTATTGAATACATGTCATGTTCGTTAGGACGGTACAGAAACCCCAATTCATGCTCATCCATCCACTCTAATACTCTAAATGTTGTTTTTGTCCATGCATGGATAGGACACTCATGATCTATGGTCTTCTAGTCCTACCATTACCAAATCAGTATGATTCGATCCTAGAATCAACTTTGAAAAACAAGATCTTAATTATTCTTGGTTTCCAAAGAAGAATGAGAAATCATCACCCACTATTGTTCGACCAACTAACGCAACCATATTCTCACCTCCATTGAGTCGTATCAATGATTTATCTTCAATTTTGGATCATTAAGCCACAAAATGAAGTTGTGACGATCATTTGATCTTAAACCACATAGAACGTTAAGAACGTGATGAATTTAGGGGGATAAAAAGAATAGTCTGAATCATAATGAATGAACCTCTTCAATTGTGCATTATGATCTTGATCCACTCCATGAGAATTATCAAAAAAACAATACAGTATAATCTTCTCCAAATTACTACAATCAAACCCTCCCAAGTTAATGACCAAATAGAGGGTCAACCTGTTTGCGGGTTGATCTATATTTTAAATTAATTCAATTAATTGGGAAAGAAGAAATTTAAATAGCACACCATTCATAGTGGTTGTATCATTCACTAAAATGGTTTGATCACCACATAATCACCTTTGGAGAGATTTTTCAAGAACGATGCCTGTAGATCTTGGATCGTTGATCTATCATTGTTTTCCATTGAGAGAATTAATTAGGTCCTCTAGAGATCCTATTGGATATTTGAGTGTTATAAACATGAAATTGGATCCCAAATAAAAATACTAATTAAGAGAATGTTTGAAGCATCAATGAAAAACATAAAAATTAAAATAAATTCTTAATTAATTTTATCCTTTAATAAAACAAATAATTAACTTTTGTAGTCAACCTACATAATCCAGTGTTAGGCCTCATCTAGGGTGATGTTTTTTCATTGAACATGGTGGTGCCCTTGTTTATCTAATCTAGGAAACCATTTAGATGTTATTATACATTCTCAGGAAAACCTCTCGCAATTAATTTAATATATTTAATATGTTTCATACATTTATTCTGGGAACCATGGTCCTAAAATTCTCATGATGTCTCAGCACCTGGTCTTGAATGAATCCTATATAATATTTTAATATAATACACAAAAAACTCTGGGACATTAAAATCTCTCCACCTTGGGGATTTAAATCTATAAAAAAAAAACAAAATCTATTAAAATGTGTGGGTACTACACATGAATCTAAGCCTCCCACTCCCATGTGCTCTTTTGGAGATTCACATGCTACCACCGAACACACACCAAGGGATTCAGTCACCCATGAAGGATCCTCTCTTTCTGATCCTCAATATCCACTGGTTACGCTGCAATGGTCGATCCGTTTTCAATTTCCAGCTCACCCCATCTGAGGACATGTGATGGGTCTTGGACATACCTCTTCCGCTAAGACACAAGGAATACATCCCGAATCCTGCCCAATGGTGGGGGTAGATCTAAGAGACGTACAACCTCTCCAACTATATTCAGTATATAAAAAGTGGTGTTAAGCCTCGGAGATAACATTCAAACCCAACCAAATATCTATAACCCATGACATAGTGGGACCTGAAGGGAGATATGGACTCATTCATAAAAATTCAAAGGCCTCCACTATCTATTAGCATTAGATTTATAAAGGCTTTGGGTGGTCATCATCTAGTCCTGGATGTCCGTAACATTATCGGTAGTAGCTAACACCACATTTGGTCCCATAAGAGATGACTCTCCCGGTTCAATCCAGTAAAGTGGTTACTGGTAGGCTCACTCGTACAATGCCTTGAATGGTTCCATACTAATGGTGTAATGGTGGTTGTCATTGTACCTAAACTACAACAGATGTATGTGATCCTCCAAACTATGACTCTTGTCCAAGGTTTATACTTGTAGCATATAATCTAGGACCTGAGTGTTTGGCTCCATCTTGTCATATGTCTGGTGAAGAAATGATGGGTTCAAGAGTGAATGAGTCCAAAACACCGCATGTAATCTCTTACAAAACCGGGATGTGAAATTAGTTTCGTGGTCACAAAATATTGTTGATGGATCTCCATGGAGTCAACCTATCTCTTGAACATAGAGGCTTCCCATGCTCTTTACTAGACACTACTCTCAAATTGATAAGAAGTGGCCCGAATTGGTGAGTCATTCAATGATCACACAGATGAAATCATGTCCCTAGATGTACATGGTAGACCCGTCATGAATTCCATAGATATCCCATACCACTTATATTTTGAAACCTCAATGAGTATATCTAAAACAGCTAGAACATGGTTGTTATCCTTCACATACTGGCGTGTAAGTCATCAAGAAGCGAACTCTTCCACTGAATTCGTCGTCCCTACCCACCAAAATTGATGTCGGAGGTCCTGGTACATATTCTCCAAACCTAGATGTACCTCAAATGGGTATGTATGAATCTCTCTCAAGACCTCCTCTCATAATGAAACTTGTACTACTATGTGTCATTTGAAAATAATATCTTGCTCTCTACCTTGTGAATATCCATTTGGGGCCTACCTAATTGACATCTGAGCATGTAGGGTCCCACAATCGATATCCCCATGATGTGCCTCCCTAACTCAATGTAAGAGTGTTGGGATGAAAGCCATAGACTCGAGATAAGATTCATTTTCTCCATCCTTGAAGGATAACATTTAGGAATCCAACTACTCTGACACCTTATTCAGCAACTGCTAACTAAATCTCCTATTGAGATATTTTTCCAACATGTTTCCATTCCCATGAGCATATACAATATCCAATCATAATCGTAGAGGTTATCTAGTCATATCATATTTCTCATGTTCCAATCCTTATCATAGAATATATATTTCTGACTCTGGTCATCAGAAGATATTGTAAAGTACTCTCCAATATGGTAGTGTCTTCACATATTCAATGCTAAGGATACTATTTCCAACTCAAGATCTGAGGTTACATTGTTCTACTCATGGGGTCTCAACATTCATGAACTATTGGTAATCACCACATGCCTCTACATCTAGACACAACCATGTCTAGTCCCTCATGCATCAGAGAACACAACTTACTCCACACCCTCCTCTAGAAATCTCATGATTTGGGATGTTGTCAAACTCAGACTCAATTGCTAATAATCCTACTGGAAGATTTCTGTCCACATGAAAGGCTTCCACATTTGAGTCAAATATATCAAAGGTTTTATTATACTAGGTAAATCAGGGACAAATCTCCTACAATATCCTTCCAACTCTATGAAGCATTGTACCTTTTTCAAGATCCTAGGTGGAACCCATGCTAACACTACCTCGACCTTGACTGGGTCCACTACTACACCTTCTACTGAGATAATGTGTCTAAGAAAGTGGACCACCTAAATCTAGAAATCTAACATCAAGAGTTCGCCTGAATATGGTTCTCTCGGACTACATCCATAACCGTATGATGGTGTCTCGTGTGCTCCTCCTCAAATTTTGAGTAAACACGGATTTCATTGATGAAAACTATCATGAACCAGTCTATGTACTGCTAGAAGATCTAGTTCATGTGTCCCATAAAAACATCTAGGGAATTATTCATGAAAAAGGGCATCACCAAGTTCTCATAGTGACCATAGTGGAATCTGAAATCCATCTTCGATATATCATCATCCTGTAATCATAGCAGGTTATTTCCTGGTCAAATGATAACCTTCAAGAACCATTGATCCCCTCTCAACTTAGCAAAGTGTTTATATATCCTCCATATTGGATACATGTTCTACTATGTTACTAGGTTCAAGTTATGGTAGTCAACACATAATCCCAAACTCTATTCTATCTTCTTGCCAAACAAAATTGGGGCCACCTAGGGTGAAATGTTGGCCACACTAAAATCTTCCTCTATAAGTCCTCCCGCAGCAAACTCAGCTCATGAAGCTAAGCAAGATCCATCCAATATGCGAGTGCTGATATGATTTCCATACAAAGGTTTAAATAAATTCATAACTCGTTCTACTTATTGAGAGGTATCCATTGAACATAATTTGGAAATAATTTCCTCATACTCAACTAATACTACTGGGAACTAAATACTAATAACATCTGTTGCTCTATGGTTAAGGCTAGCCTAATCATGAGTGGTCAGATTAACCCTCCTGTGCATGATATGATCTTGTGCCTCCTAGGATTTTCTTTTACCAACAAAGGAAACCCTCTTCATATCACTGCATATACACTATACCTTTCACATAAAGTAGTAAATCTAGGATTGGACCAAAGATAATAGATCCATTACAATAATGAAATTGTTCGGCCTCGACGATCCTACTAATATGTTACAACTGAAACTCTTAACTCCAAGGGTAATTTCACACTACCAGCCAATATGATTGATCATCAAGTATCATCCTGTAGGAATCATCAAGTGTAAGGGTCATGTCAAAAGATTTACTGGAATCTGATGGTCTTGTACATGGTTAGTGGTGATAAAAAAATATTGGAATCTGTGTCTATAAGTATAGAATCTAAGGTATAAAAGATAAATATTTTACCTTGAATCATCCTTAGAGTCCATGGGTCGTAAACGCTGACCACATGTTGCTCCCCTACCCTTTCCTCTAGATCCCTGATCCTAATGTGAACCTCTTTGGGGTGGTGGTGGTAGTATGTCAAAATGTCTTCCACCTCCTGCAGCTCTCCCAACGCCTCTTCCAAATATTCTACATAGAAGATCTTCTTGCTCCACTCATTTCATCTACCCCAATGGTCCATCCACCATCCCCCAGTTAGCAGATCGATGGGTTTGGAAATTTCTAATAAGATGTCCCCTACTATCGCATGTGTAGTATCTCCAATACCTAGGCTTAATGGATCCAACCTGATATCCCTATACCACATATACCATGTCATGGGACCTCATGTAACATCTCCCACATCAAGATACCCATTTATGACACTTTCTCCTTAATTATGAGGTCCCTTCACTTTTCATCCAACTCCTAAGTTTCACTAGCTGCATCTTCTCATCCAAGTATCTCTTTAACACCAAATCTCCCTCGATAACTCTAGTATATGTTGGAATTCACAGAGGTATAATTCCTTCTCAGATGTCCCAAAGTATACCTGATTTGAATGTCTGAGCCCAAATGTACTGATCTGCGACCATATCCATCGAGTACCTAGAAAAGTTTGTGAACCTTAATGAAAAGTAATCCACTGTCAAGATACCCTGATGAGGCTGATGATTATCCTTTATATGCACTTCTCTTAGTGTAACCATAGATAACTCCTCTCTAAACAGATACTTGAACTTCATCCATGAATGAGCCTCCTAATCATGATTCTGCATGGTCAAACTCCACCATAACCCTTCCAAACCTTGAAAAATTCTCACCATCAGGATTACCATCTCGTCTACTAGTATCCCCACTAAATGAAATATGTTGGTCACCTCATCAACCAGTACTCATCTGCCTATGGGTTGGTAACTCCTAAGAACCTGAGGGGTATCTATCTTTAAATCACATAGAGCATTCTCATCCTGAGATCCATGTTTTCTAGCTACACTGGTACCAAATGCTGCTCCATTGGTGGTGGTATAGATAGTGACCCACTGGGAGATAAGACCTAGGGAATTGGTCCTTATATTGAAGCCTCATCCCGGAGAGGTCATCTTCTTGATCGAGCTGTTAAATAATAGCTGGTATGCATCTCGGAGGAATCCTGTAAGAAAACAATATGTTCCACGGTTAGTGAGTATATCTAGAGAACTCACACTTGAAGGACATGGAAACATAACCCATTTTAATATGATTCAAGAGCCATTATTTTCTTTGTAACAATTTTTATCATGTACCATGTTGAAAATCAGGTTATCAGAGTCCTGGTGCATGGAGACGTTGTTTTCCCACACTTACACTAGATTCCATATCCAAAAATCCAAACATGAAAAACCTAACACCATCACGCCAAATGAATCTCAAAGACTCTCAATCATAATGTAGAACCAACCAACATTTATACCACTTTGTCATGACTCACCCTAGTAGATCCCAATCCACAACTCCCCATGAAATCCTCCAATAGGCTAGGGGATATTGACTAGCACCATGTAGGCATATCCTTAACATGGGAGGAATTTCCTAACTACCTACACACACACACACACACACATCTCAAAGGCACAAATGCAGAAATGTAAAAACCACTATGGACCAAAATGAATGAATAAAACTAAACCCAACCAATAGAGTATGATTTCAATTTAATGTGCCATAAAGTAAACAGGGATAGAATAATAGACCTCCAAAAGAAAGAGTATTCTAACTACAATGTCCATCCTATAAAAAAATAGGTATTGGGACTACTGCCCAATGTTTTTGGAATAACATGACCTACTTAAACTCACAAAGCTCAACTTGGTCCTGGTCTTCCCATGAATTCCTCAAAATATCTCTCTTCTACGTAAGACATTACATGTTTAGGCAAATCACATGCATGGGAGAGTATAATTATACTCAGTAGGACACCCTGACACAATAAGCAATACAAAAATGATGATTAATTCATCTCTACACAATATATTTCTACAAAAAATATAACAATAATATCCAAATATACTTCAACATAGACCTGTAGTCTCTAGGTAAGTCACAACAACCGCATATCATAACTATAGATTCAGTCCGACGATTCCAAAAAACACTCATCTAGTAGAACACACTCCTAAGTCTAATTTTTCTATTGACATCCACCCAAGAAGTAATATTCTTGAAGAACCATCACGAAAGAGATATACAATGATATATCGTTATAGATAATAAGATACACTTGTTTTAGGATGACCCACAACATTAGTGTGGAAGATCACGATACAATGATGGGGATCACTACTAGGGACATGGGGTGATTCCACGACTCATATAGAATCACCAAATAAGAATAGTATCTAAGCCTACTTGTATTTGTACCAAGATACCAAAGTTATAATTAGGACACAACAATAGATTGAGTATCCATCTTTTTTTCTCTTGGAGGGGAATCCAACTAATCTATCTAGAAAGACCTGCTGAAGGGATTATACTACTATGAATTGGAAACAATACCAAATGAACTTCTGGGAAATGAAAAAGGG
Organism: Viscum album; assembly: GCA_963277665.1. Classification (NCBI taxonomy): domain Eukaryota; kingdom Viridiplantae; phylum Streptophyta; class Magnoliopsida; order Santalales; family Viscaceae; genus Viscum; species Viscum album. Next base: position 40,100,260 of record OY728143.1, read on the forward strand.
AAGTGACCGAAATGAAAATTTCCCATGATATGGCGCAAAATATATTTTGGCCATGTAGGAGGGGTACATGGTGTGTAATGGGGTCACACATCACGTCCCTTGACCTGAGTTATTTTTCGTGTTCAACTTCTTGTGTTATCAGAGCATGTCATGTAGAGGAGGTATACACGGTGTGTATAAAGGTTCACATGTCATTTACTACTATCCGAGGTATGTTATATGAATTATTTACATGTTCCAGTAAATGTATTTAACCCACATACACATGTCCGTGTACTAATACATGGGGTTATCTATGTATATGATTCGGCCAAGCCATGTTATGGAGTACATGCCATGTAGGCAAGCCATGTTCTCCACCATGTGTTTGTTTATCATTTGGGATACAATCCAAGTCTCAAGGAAGGACCCACACAGTGTTTGATAGGTGTCACATGCCATGTAAAATTTCACTACTTCTTGAAACACTAGTCACTACTCAGTGGGTGGGGGCACACACATAGTGTTTTACTGAATACATTCTGTGTTCTTCATGAAATTATTAAAACCCTAGTTCACGCTCCATCGTCTCCTCTGCTACATCAACCATCGTTTCAGGCCTTAAATGGTCATGAAACTCAATATTAAGGGTAATTTGGTCCCATCTTCATCACATTGGAAAGATTTATCCATTGAATAAAATTTTAAAAAATCATCTTTATTATTAATTTCTAATGAATAATGACAAAACAACACCCCCTGTCATTCAATCTATTTCTACAACCATTGTCGCACCTCTATCATGTTTTACTAATGCCAGATCTTCTACTTCATATCGTATAACTATGAAATGGAGGTAAAATGATCATTTGTTTGTAAACCATGAAGAATGTGAAGAAGTGAAAGGAAACAAACCATTTCAGGGGAGAAATAACACATGGAATAACCCAAGAAACATTCCTTGACCATTGTTTCGTTTGACCTCGATCCATTCCATAAAAAACCATTATAACCAAATATTATAATAATTCCAAAATTCTCCCAATAAAAACCACATGAAATAATGATCAAACTATAGGTCATCCTATTATTGGGTTGATCAACGTTAATCAATAATTCAAACAATAGGGAAATAAGAAATTGAAATAACATGGCCAACATCATGGATGGATCATTTTCTGAATAGGTTAGATCACCAAATCATCTCCTTTGGTTAGATTCATCATGAATGGTGCACATCGATCTGTAATCCAAGATCTATCATAATTTCTTATCGAGATAATTCAACAGGTTCCCTCGAGAACCTCCAGAAAGTTCCAAGGTTATGAACCAAACACTTGATACATGTGAAAAATGATAATTTAAATAAACATTTTTTCCTATCTATGAATCATTAAAATAAAAAAAATATTTTATTTTATTCACTAGGACATCCAAAAATTATATTTCACATCAGACCCACATCGGCTCGTGTTAGGACTCTCCTATGTTGAATTCACTACTCCGAAGGCAACATTTCCCTAATATTTATGATCCTGGAACCCATTAATATTTTATTCTATTTTTAGTAAAATTTCTTCCATTCTATTTAATATATTCAATATATTTTAAAATTTTATTCTAGGAACCCTGAGCCTCAGAATCACAAACCGTCTTTACGACTAGTCTTGAATTAATCCCATATAATATTTAGAAATAATACAAATAATACAAATATGGGACATTAAACTTATCCTAGGTTATTCATAATAATATTTTATATAAATACATTATAATGGTTTGTAAAGAGTTTGGGAATTTCCAAATCATATCCATGGGGAGTGTAAAAGCAGGTGTGCAATAATTCCCAATGACATGCACCAACTCTCGACCGAGTATAGATCAATATGGTGTTTTAAAGATACTCGTATGAACATCTATTATTTAGATACATCCACTGTTAGTAACCAAATAGGGATGTATTTACAAGAAACCATTCACTCTTTACATTTTAGAAATTCTATGAAATATTGTTATACTCTAACTAATCCTTTTACTTATTTTTAGAGACATCCAAAGGCATATCCATAGAAATATTTCTATGGAAATCAATAAATTTTTATAATACTAGTTTTGAAATGATCACTAAACAATTAATTGGATACACACATTAATGACCAGGGATTACCATACACGTATATTACATCATATTAGATGAATATTTAGAATATTATATAAATACATGTAGGAGGACCACAATATCTTAGTTTATTAAGAACATGGAACATATTCATCTATTTTGATGAATGATATTCAATGTTTCCTGAAAGGATCATCCCCTTTGGTGAATCTACTAAAAAATTTCTTTATTACCTAGGGAAAGGAAACATAAGAATGGGGTGAGCTAAAATACATGGTAATGGTAATCAAAAAAGATAAACATTATAATAATGGTGTGATAATGTGATCGTAACAATAGAAGATCGTACAATTCTTATTAAATATCATAAACATGAATCATGGAATAAATATTAGTATTTCATAAGACATGAATCATAATGGTTTAAATAAACTAATCCACGAGATAATAAAATAGGAAAATGGCATGAATTTTTCAGAAGACACATAAGAATATAAAATATTATGTCAAGGATACCAACCAATATCCTCAAAACATGTTAGAATTGGTAAAATAACCCTTGATCCTATTTTGGGCATGCTAGTCCCTCATATATACCCTCTTATTTCAAGCTTGTAAGTCCCTCTCATGTACCCTCTTGTTTTGGGGATTGGAATCCCCCATGTGTACCCTCCATTTTTTGTCTTGGGAAGCCCTTTTGTGTACTATCTTGTATTAGGCATGATATGCCCTCCCATGATCCATCTTTTGTTGAGATTGCGTTTTCATCTTGTGTACGCTCTTATTTCAAGTATAGTATTTCCTCTCTGGTACCTTATTGTTTCATAATTGCTATTACCTATTATGTACCCTATAGTTTGGTACATGGTATCCTCTCCCATAAACCCTCTTTTGTGGTGATTTGGATGCCCTCTAATGTACCCTCGTATTTTTTGATATGGATCCACTCTTGAATACCATCTTGTTCTGGCTAGGGATGCAATCTCAAGTACCATATTGTTTCAGTCATAGGAAGACCTCTTATTTCAGGCTTCATATTCCCTCATGTGTACTCTCTTGATCTCATAAAGAATAAATCGTTACCCAATGAAACAGAAGGAGATATAGGTCCCCCCCATCAAATTATGAAATCATACGATCATGTTCTAAGGACACAAAATCCATATTTCATGACACATTAAAGGATATGGGTTTTATAAACATAAAACTATAACCCATGAAATGAAATTTGAATCATTTAAATTTCATTACATTATAACCTATGGAAAATAGATATGTTTCCAAATAATTTCATTAGACAATAACCTGTGACAATAAGAATGTTCTATATCATATTACTCATGAATAATAAATGGTTGTCATGAATATCATTCCATAAAAACATGTTCTATTAATGAACTAATTTCAATGGTATTCATAGATGATTTATTCAATTAATCTTAAAATATATCAATATATTACATCTTATATGTGGAAGGCTTTTGAATGATCACTTAGAAAATTTCTTAATGAATATAACCATTCTGTGAAATCACTTTTTTAGGCAAAGAAATTTTCAAAATATTTTTCTTAAAAAAACACATTAAAAACAAATAATGTTATCTTCAAAATAATTTAAAACATTTCATTAGTGAAATATTATTTTCTATTTGAAGAATAAACATTAATAAATAATGAATTTGGAAAACCATTTTTCTTGAAAAGAGATTTGAAAATTTATAATGGAATATTAGAAACATTTATATTTCCTTTTAATTTTGAAATAATTTGAATTAATATAAATAATTATTTAAAACATTTTGAAAACATTTTTTGTGGAACACATATATAATGGACTTGAAAATTATTAATGTACATTTTAATCATAAAACATTTTTGAAAAAACTCATTTAGAAAACATGGTTTTGAAAGAAAATAGGTTTCCAAAATAAATTATTTCAATTTTTTTAAAATCATTTTCCTAACTATCGTAAGTACCTAATATTAGTATAATTGTTTAATTACAAGAGTATATCACATGTAAATGGTGTAAAATAAATATCATGAGTGTTCATGATATACGAATCATAATATTTCATTAGTGGAATCATTATCATAGACAATCTTGGTAATTGATAATATTATTGCAATAAACTATTGATACTTTCGTAACATTGATTCATTCCCTATATGAGAGACTAAAATTTATCTAATAATAAAATATAATTGAATAAATATATTCATGATATTACATGTCAAAAGGGGAACTGTATACACCCCATAGAAAAATATAGTTGAATAACAATGCATGCATCATAAAAAAGAAATCTTAAGAAAAAAAATTAATTTTCTGATTTGGTTGCTTTGAGATATAAACACCATGTCATAAAGATTATAAAATGGATATGTAAATACCATAACTTTTTTAATAATAATCATAGAATAAATTATGGGTATGTATATACACCATAAAAAATAAATTAATGGGGAATAAGGCACGTATATCACATATATAAATAGTGAGATGAGAAAACTCTTACCTTAAGTCATGACATTCATCATACTCATTCAATATTCCAGTATAATAAATATAAATTTATTATAAATTTACCATAATTAATATTATTAAAACTAATACATTATATTATTTTTTATTACTTAATATTACCTTATAATTAACAGCTCCTTACTAATAACAAGTTTTGGGTAATATCCTTTTTCTTTTTTCATATATGATTTTCCACGTTTTTCTTTAACATACTAATTAGATAACAATTTAATTATATCATGAAAGTTAAAAATTACATAAATATCATATATATTAAGTATATTTGTATTTAAAATAATATATAAAATATAGAAATATGTAATATGATACATTATTCATGGAGACAGTAGGTATACGTACAAATCAATAATGTTTCTATTTTATTATCATATTTAATAAAAGAATGTAAAAGATATATAAATATATATATATAATTTCTTTATATTATAATTATTATTTCATATATATTACATAGTTCCACTAAAACATTCCTTAATAAATCCCACATAAATTTTGAATGAATCACATCACTTTGAGGTGGTTGTAGTCCACACATCAACAAATAATATCATCATACATAAAATAGAAATAATAAAGTTATGTGATTATATATAAATTCCATAATAATAAATTCATAATCAATAGAATATATATATAAATATAATATATTAAAAGAGTTTCCATTTTAATTCCTATCATGATAGGTGGTAAAATTAAGAACAAACAATTTCATTTCGTGAACTGGTAGTTCACTGTGCAAATATCATGAGGAACAATTTTACCTCTTCTTTGGGAATGTATGTTTGGTTTAAACCAATGGTCATACTTGGATTGATTTAATAAAAATGGTAGAATACTAGGATAAATATTTCGATTTTTGAAGATTATTTAAGAAGATTATGGGCTATCCAAATGTATTGAGAGGTGTAAATAAGTGGGATGAGTGTGTTCATTTCCATATTGGAGAGGGTGTGTTGTTCTTATAAATTTTGAAATTATAATTCCAAACATGTTTTTGCAATGTAATTTGGCTCTAATAGTGGTCTAAATTAGATCCAATTAAGGATAGGGTATAAATAGGAACATTCAATTGATTTTAGATAAGTTTCTATTTCATTTTGGTCCTTCTGTTTAAGGTTTATTTCTTTATTAATCTAATTTTTCTCTTAATCATTATAGTCAATTTAAATCACATTAGCTGATTTGTTTGGTAAACAAACAAGTTGAAATTTTTAGAAATAAAAAAATATTCTTATTCAAAAATTTAAATCCATTTTTTCAAATTAAACTCACATAATTAGATGAAAGAAATTTAAATTTAATGTCTTAGATGAGACGATAATGTGGGTATTTAAAGCAAAAGGGTCCAAAAGGTAGAATTATATTCATATATTATTTCATTGTTAAATTGTATACAATGACCTAAAGTGACTTAATTTATGTATAATTTATCTAATGAAACATTTAAAACAAATTATAAAAAATATTTATCTATATCAATAAATTAGATGAGAAAATAGATTTGAATTAGAATTATTTTTTTATTATTGTTAATGAAAAATTAAAAATTCATAGAAAAATACCAATCATTCAAAATAATATAATTGTAATCATTGTATTTACAAAATAATGTGAATTTTTTAAATAAAAATTATAAATTCTTGTAAAATATGATTTAATATCAGATCAACATTAAAATGTAGTAAAATTACCTTTTATAAAAAATATATTTTTTATACATAAAATTTGATTTATTATTTTCCTATACCTATAAAATCTATTGTATGGATATAAAAAATATTAATTGAATATATTATATATATATATATATATATTATTAAAAACATTAAATAAAGGTTGTTTGTTTAATTATTGTGATAAAATTTTGTTTGAACATAGAAAAATGATTTTCACAAAAAAGAAATTTCATTTTTATCGATTAGTACCAATATTCACATTTACTAATGGATAACGAAAAGATTACACATAAAAATACTTAATTTATTTATTCATGATATTTTCTATTATACTTTATTTTGATTTCACCTGGACTGAATGGTGTACATTATGATACTTACTGATTAATGAGATTCTAGAATATTACCCATAGCATGGTTTTCAATGAATTGTGCGTTAGATGAATCATTATAGTCACATAATAATTATCATATCACACATATTCCATTCCATGAAGCTACATTTATAGATTTCCTTATGATTTTTTTGTTTTCCTTGGGTGTTATACCATGATTATGTTTATCAATGTTCTAGTTCTATGAAATTTTCTATATTTAGTTACATACTTAGTTTTATAAAATGATTATGTATTTCTTAGAATACATTGATTGATTATATTCCATTTTCCCTAATTTATTTATCATCAGATGTCTAAATGAAATTATTTTTTCTTAATATCATGATTCACTATGTTTACTATCTATTATTATCTATATAGTTATGATGTTATGAAATTGGTTTATTGTATGAATTAAATGGATGGGATTATAATTGGAGCTGGTTATTAGTTGTCTGTTTTATAGGTGCCTTATAATTTAGAAAAGGTAACCTACATAACAGAACTATACAAGATATTTTTATATATTAATAAGGTATTTTTTAAAATATAATAGTTATTAAATATTATATATTAAAGTTTATTTTTTTATAAATGGGAGAAAAATACAAAAAATATGATGTCTTTGAGTTCTTTACTTGTTTTTATATTTCCACCCATGTAACAGTACAATTAGATAAAACTGTAGTATTTGTTTTGGAATTCTAATAAATTTAAAAGGATTTTAAGAGATTAAATTTTACATTTTATTGGGTTCGACTAAATTGGAAGTACACATCGGTTTAAAAATAGTATGGGAACATAACAAGCTACATAATGGAACCACATATAATCAATCATTGTATATACAAATATTATAATTTTAAATGGAAATGAAAACGAAATATATTTGATTTTGAACACAATTATGTTGGTTAAATTCAAAAATTCAAAATTTCACCAATGTAGGTTATTTGGTGCTTGTTTCATATGAGATACACTGTTATGGGTGTTTATAATTTTAGTAATGGAACAAATTTTATTGGGATTCATTTTTATGAACCCAGATTGGTTTATTAAGAACCTAATAGGTAACCTTGTTTTTTAAAAATAATTTATATTATAATTTTTCTATTATGGTAGGATGTCAATAAATGTTTAATATATAAAAAGGTAAGTTTTAGGATATCTTCCCTTTCATCTTGTATTTTAACAAGTTATTTTTTTATAAAAAGTAATTTATGTCATATTTTAAAATATTAATAATAATTAAATATTACATTAATTAAATTAATTCTCCTTAAAATGAAATCCAATGGATTTTCCTATATTTAGACCCTCATGTAAGTGTAGTTTGGGATTCCGTATGAGTTTCATTATAACAAAAGAATGAACATTTTTTATAGGAGTAATTTTTCTATTAACAACAGATTCAATGATAGGCTCTTGATTCAGTGACTTATGAAAGCAAGCCCTAGTGGATGGGATGACTCATTTGTTTTTGTAGGGGTATGGATCGAGGTTGGTAGCACCCTTATAGCTATAATTATTTTCAACATCTTGTGAGATTTCTTTTGTTTGGTGTTGTTAATGTGTCATTACCTCTAGTAGGAATCTTTGTGATCCTAATGACACCCTTGTTCTAGTAGGTGGTCATGATATTATTTTTTCATTTTTGTGGTTGTGAGAATTGATATCTAATATTTTTGAATAGGTTTGGAATTCATAGGGCATGTTCAGCCACTTGGTAGGCCTTGTGACCCTTTTTTGGAGACTCAGATGGTCATCATTTGCTTTATAATATTAAGGAAAAGATGACTTTGGATAAAATTTATTATACCCAACACTACATACTTGATTTCATGAGGTGGATTTCCTATGGATAGTATTCATGATGATTAATTTTTCTTCTATGCATTATGGTTTTATTAGCTCACATATGTGACACCCATCAACATTCAAACAATGTAACAATCTGGTTACATTCGGTAGAATCGTTGAGCATTATGATATTAACTACATTCTTAGGACATCTCCATAGTATAGTGACATGGGTGTTAAAGTAATCAGTTAATCCCAATTCATAGGAGGACTTCTTGAATACATTGGTGTTCTAACACACCGATCAGGTCAGGTTGGTTTTGGTTTCATGCTAGATTCTTTGACATGGTTATCACGACATGGGGGAGTGATAAACATATTATTATTGAAATCCTGATACAGTGCACTTAGGAGTGTCTATATTTTCCTTCCATTTAAATTTATAGTACCCTCTTAAGGTGAATATAATTCTATAGAATTTTGTAAATTTTATACTTTTATATATAAGTTCCACATCCGAATCGGGCCATTGGGAAATCATTATTTTTGTCTCAAAGCCTTTGAGGCTGGTGAGTCCTGTAAATATGTGTCAGTGATTGATTGACAACATGGCATCGATGGGGTTGGATATATAAGAAATATATGAGAAACAACATTTATGATAAATGGACATCATTATTTTAATCTTTCCTGGTCATGGGATCCCTCATATTGTGATGGTATCATTGATCAGTTATTATTGGTGTGATGATATGAGAATCCGAGATTATTTTACGAAGTCAACCAATAGTGGTTTGACCATTCATTATTAATTTGGATTTATTAGAATCCCCTTATTTTACATTTCTAAACGTGATGATCAAGTACCCTATATTTATTTATTATATGATTTATTAAGTGAGAGATGTTATAACTCCATTATAATGTATTAAAGTCAATTTGAATGATATGTGATCTCTATCTGGTTGCACGTTAGATGTGTGGATTTATTTAAGGAATGATTAGTCTATATTGGATTTGGGTTCCTATAAAGGAATTCATTGGATGGAATCTTGGACACCAATAATTTCATTTTACTTATCATCTAGGTTGATGCCACTTTGGGCTTAGTAAATTTTCTAATTTTGGAATTTGGGTTTTATACCATTGGTACAATTTTAAATATGGAGGGTGGAGTACCTTGGATTACATTCTTGGAATCAAGTTCAAAGAATATGAGTGTTCCTCATGCCTACTATCAGGATTATAGGTTTGGATAGCAGTGGTGATGATCCTAGTAGAAAAGATATATGTTAACCCTCTGTTCATGTTGAGTCATGACAGATTAAATGGGCATGTGATTTTTTGACCAAAGTTCACCATCAAAAGTTTTTTGTTGACATCAGTGGATGTGTTTCAAGTGGATGTGTGGTTACATTTCTAAATCCTTTTAAATTCAGTTATAAATGCATCATCCAACTATGAATAACATTTTTATAAGGTTTAGTCAGATTGTATTGACATGTTTTATTTATTTTTATGTTGTAATAATCATTGAGGAAAATTTTTAAAACAATTTCCTAGGATAAGGTGGGAGTGGTGTAGTGGTTGGCCATTTAATTAATGGAATTTTTGCTAAAATGGTTATATTAGGTCGATCGGAATTTCATTGTTCCCCCATTGAGGTCTCTTATATGACCTCAATTGTAACCAGGTTCTTCATGTAAATAATTCATGATTGATGAATTTCAATAAATATTAGAGGTGTGATTTTTAAAGAAATTATGAAGGTGGAGACTCTATGGTTTGGAATAGGCCCCTCTAATGTTAATAATAATGGTGGAAAGTACTATCGAAAAAATTCGTATATAGGAAATTTCATGAATGTGTCTCTAATTAAACATCCTTATATAAGAATTTTCTGTGTGTTCTTTTTGGAAAATTAGTGTTGGATTGAGTTTTAATGGCTTAAGTACCGTGTACTTGAGTAATGTCTTATAGTGCATTTGGTGTTTGGGAATGCAACATGGCCATTGGAATGAAGATTCACGATGCTCTTAGGTCAGGTTATGTTGTAGTAGTTTCAAAAGGATTCTCAGGGATGATCTGTTTTATGGTGGGGAGGTTGTAATAACCATAGTTTTTGGAATGGACTAAAATCCAAGGGAATGTAAAACATTGTAATTTACGAGATGAGTTGTTTTAAAACAAGGATTTGAAACATAATTTTAGGAGATTTAACACTTCAATAGATTTTTTAGAATTGGGTAGAGGTTCTGGTGGTTTCTCGAGAGAGTATTCTAGTTTCAAGGGTACCAGGTACCAAACAACAAAGGTTTGGGTTCTCTAAATATTACCCCCATTTTGGATAAAACATTGCATCTCTCAACAAAAAATCATGTTGATGTAGAAAAAGAGAAGAAATTATACATATGCTATGTGCCTGGATTTCCTATGTATCCCAATATTGTATGGTTGGTTCATCATAGGCATTACATCAAACTATTTGTTTCATGGATGGTGTGTGTTTAGGGTTTTCTTGTGGGACACACTATGTGATGTTATTTCATATGATGGGTGCCACACGGTTGGTGCAGGATTTCTGAAATCGTGCAGAAAAAACGCGTTACCCATTTATAGTGTGAAATTACTATTTTCCCTTTAATTAGATCAAAATATCATTCCATTTTCCTTCATCATATGGAAACTGAATGAGGCACTTTTGATCCTTGATTTTTCTCCGATGTTTATGTTGGAATTTGATGTTAGTCAGCAATACAAAGGTAGATTCTATAGTCATCAGTCTCTATGGATATACATCAGCTTGTTCTGAACCCATTTTTAATCATTATCCATTTAATCTCCTCTCAGGTGCACTTTTTAGGTGAGAGCTCATTTCCCCAAATTTAATAGAAAAGGTCCATTTCTTATATTTCTTCAAATCCAGATAGAATTGGACCTCTGTATTAGATGAGTAGGTCATCCTATGTAGGTGGAAGGCGGTATATCAATATTTTTGGGTTTTCCGTTATTTTATAAACTTGTTCATTACTTTTCACAATGGAGAATATTTTAAATTAATGTAAATGGGTTCTTTCTTCTTAAATTGATTAATTAACCATGGGTTACAGTCGGGTGTCATTGTATTCAAATTAGAAAATTTCCACCCGGATTATGGGCTCCCCATGGGTTTACATGAATATTTTTCCATTATAAATTAAATTTATTAAATTCGTTGAATTCCTTCTTTCGGTTCATCTAGAATTATAAGTTGAAATTCCCCTCATAGAAAATTGTACATCTTTAATTGGAACCTACTAAGTGCAATGTTGAACTCTTTAAATGAATAGTAAATAAACAATAGCACATCATAAGTTCTATATAAACCCATTATGAATTATATTTCCTTTATTTTTTTATTCTATTACATGTTTTTTAATTTAGAAAATTTAGTTTTAGTTATAGAATATGATTTTTTATTATTAAAAGAGTTGTTTGACAAACTACATAATTAACTTATAATAAAACCACCTAATGAGGTGTATTGTCTTGAAAAATAAAATATTACAATTTAAGTTTTATAGAATGCATGGCATAATGATTGGATGTCATGTTTTGATCTAAGTTATGTTTATTTCATGTCCCATTTGGTAGACTTGTAAATGTATTTTCCAAATTAGGTAAATGTCCCTTTTGTTCATGGGGTCTTCTAAGGGCCTTCTTTGAACATTGTAATCAAATTTCCATGTTTAGTTTAATTTGATTCATTGATTAAAATGGAATATAATATTCTTGGTGGTTTACTATTACATAAATTAAGTTAAATGCTTAAATTAAATACCACACATGTAATGGTTTATAAACGGTGCTAAGGCCACACCTATTTTCCAGATCATCATAAATTTAAAAATGAAATGTTTGGTCATAATGGAATTGAACATGGATTTTGAAATATATGATAGGTATAGACTTATGTATTATATTATAAATTAATTGATTCCTTTATATAGGCTTTACAAATGTAATGCCTAAGAGGTATTTCCAAATATTAGTTTATTATAAAATTGATTATTCCATAAACGTGGGTTATGGAATGAAGGTAAGGGTTTTTTTAGCATGAAGCGTTCATGATCCCTTACATCTGGTGTTGTGCATGAACTTTTACACCAGTGATAATTTATGGTTGTAGGGATGAGGCTGCACATTCAATGATTATAGTTTTTCCATATCGGGACACTAATTATCACAAGTGACCGACATGGCTTCCCCCACTCTATTTTGATGTAAGAATTTTACCATGTGGCATGAGTGTATATACTCATTGAACTGGTTATGGATGGTTGGATTACACCTTAATCCCGCTAGTTACTAGTATTCCTGGTATAAAACCATTAGGTGTTGGTACACATGTGGTTTCCTATATTTGAATTTCATATAGTACTGTTTTATATAAATATATACAATTACTATATTATTATAGTAATTGATCTGAGATTTCATTCCGCTATGATATGATGTAGGTATAGTCACCTGGTTTCCCTTACGAACCTAAGAGGTTTTTATCTATATAGAACTCCTTGTTTACTATTATTCATATAAATTCACACTTCTTTACATTATAATTCTTTGAAAGATTTAGTAGTAGAGATATTGGCTCTGAAACTACTTAGATTATTTTCTCAAACTCTTCTTATGATATTGTTTCATTGGTATACCAGGTTAGAACTTATTATTTGAGAACCTCAGCATTATTTATTAAGTTATTTAGCTAGTATTTTGGTGTTTGGATCATAGGACAGAGATGGAGGTCGTGATTCTTGTAGATATTTCCCTTGGGGCTTTACATTACTTTAATTTTCATTCTTGTTCTGTAATATTTCATACAACATGTTGTATGTTTGTTGATTTTTTTATCAATAATCATTAAGAAATACCTGTATTATTTCTTCATTAGAATTTACCATCTTTAGTATTCAGTTTATTTTATACTTCTATATCTTTTCATTCATTTATTTATTGTATCCACTATTGTATGATGTTTCATATTGATTATAGCACTGTGTTACTCTGATAAGAGGGTATTGTATTCCCCAATATCACCTAATGAGAACCTCACTAATGGATGAAATCCTTTGGCATATGAGGTGTCATACATGATCCCATTTTACCCACCGGTCGAGTTTCCATATTAACAGTCAATCAGGTCGTGACCTTACACAAATCTGGTGAATGGGTCGGTAAAACTATGTATATTTTCATGATAAACGATGCACCTTTAAAACCATGGGGACACAAGGTTGGAATAGTTTTTATTTAACTATGAGGGATTACCGTGAAAGGGGTTATTCTGAGATAGTATCAATATCATGAGTGGTACACATTATTCTAAACCATGTGGACTATACATGAAGCACACAATTGGCCCTCTAAAATTTGGTGATCTAGTTATATTTAATCATTTTAATAAACATTTTCACAAAAGAATCCCATAATTCAGATTCATTTCCCTCCCATGGATGAATGTATAATTCCCTTTGATGCAATAGAATGTTTTAGGTTATTCAAAGCATGTGGAAGATTCAAATTTACATGTAAATATCTGTTTAGGGTTGTTCATCATAGATCAGTACACTAAATCATTCATAAAAACGTAAATATAATTTTTTGTGGATTTTAATTTATTTATTAATTATAATTTCGATGTATTATTGTTGGATACATGGAAGGTAGACTGTTTTGGGATTGGATCTGGAGAATCGATGTGTCGTTCTTTGGTTTTTCCACGTTTTGTGAGGTAAGAGGATTATTTCTTGACTCAATTTTATTAGAACTTTATATATTATCTTAACATTATTTTTTTTCTATAAATTATTGCTAAATTATTTTTTAATTAAACATGGAATAATATTTCCTGATTTTTTAATAAAATTTCTATATTTTATGGTATTGTTTAAAATCATCTTTGATGATAATTATAAAAATGTTGATTTTATAATTTTTTTCTTTGGATATAGGGAAATGTTTGTTGAAATCTTTTAAATGACCAATGTTTTTATGTAAAATGGATTACAATAGGTTTTGTAATTCATTGTCATTAATTTTCCATTTACATTAAATGTGACCTAGTATAAGGGGTATGTGCCATTGGGTCACCTAGTATTTGTTACCTAATGATGACTTGGTAGATTGAAGAGTAAAAGATCATAAGTATGGGACCGTCACTTAGAAATCCATGTGTTGATGTGTGGATCTGCAGAATCATGGAATGGGTATTCTAATTGTAATTTAGAATCATTTAAAAGGACTATTTTGATTAATTTTTATGCAAAACTATTTTGGATTTGAGATAAATTGTAATAAATTTTTTAAAATTTTTTAAATAAATTTTATAAAAATATTTTTCCTAATGTCACGAGTTAGGACTTCATATGTGAAATCCTACTAGGTTTATACTCACCCCATTTCTAGGCATCAGTGTGAATTTTAATATGTTTTCTATTGAGGCATAAGTAAAGGTATGTTATATTTGTTCTTTAGTGTTTCTTCTTGATAGATTTAGATTATATTGTTTTCTTGGAGCTTCAATAATGTTATAAGTTTCTATAATGTTCTATTTGGTGTATTTGGGTTTTGTTGTCATTGGTTTTCCATGGATTTTTTCTCTTAGACTCCACTTACACTCTAATATGGTTATTATTTTGTTATGTATTAATTTTTACTCCTTCAGGCATTAATTATAAATAGGTTTTTTTATTATTGTATTTTGGTATTGATTTTTATCTTTTATAGGGAAAATCATCCTCCAAATTGGAATGAGGTACTTGGAATTTATTTCTATCATTTAGTGTCTTCGGCAAGTCCCCTATCTCTAGTAACCCCCAAGACCTATTTCCTAGAAAATAGATGAGTGGTGGGATGTTACAAATGTTATCATTTTGCTTGATCCAGTGGTATTAGTTGAGATCATTTAGGGAGTTGTAAATTGTATCAGTCTTGATATGTTTTATGACATATTTTCATATTAAAAAAGAAGATAATATTGTCCAAAAATTAAATATATATCCTGAAAAGGAATAGATAACCTCTATATTCTATCAATAATGATACACGAGAGTTCGATTATATGAGTTTTTTAGACACTTCTCTGTGAGTTTGAACAAATCTATAGGGTTTTAATCGACGAAGGATCTGGAGACCCAGGATTTCCAAAACTAGATAGTATAATTTTTGATATGGATATTCAACACATTGCATAAACACATGTATGGGCAGTATAATATGTTAGTTTATTTGGAGACTATACAAAGTACACAATTTTTTATATTACGAAATATCTTAAAATATATCCCATAAATACCATAACCTATAGTAATCTTTATGAACATACCCTACCTACAAACATTCTTTATAACATGGGGAAATGAATCATAAGAATGGGTGAGCTCAGATGCTCCATAATGTTAAGAATAATAGATATCAATATATGATTATATAAATGCATTAGATAAGAATATAGGGTTTCATCATGAACATAACGTACAATTTTTAAATCTATAACATATCATAAATATTACTTATGGAATAACTCATTATCATATCTGAAAAATTGAGATAATAGACTGAGAACCAACATAAATTAATCATGAACCATAATATCATTTCATAATAGTGTAGCACCATTATAATTATAGAAAAAAATTTCATATATCATGAATAACTACCAAGGCAAACATAGTGGATCAGAAGACACCTTTTTTTACAGTGGATCAGGACAAACTTGATTCCTGTAGTGGATTTAGAAAAATAATTCCCATAGTGGATGAATACATTTGACTTGTTTCCCATTACCATTTCATGAGATATTATTATTTACCTAATTAATTGGATAGAGATATATGTCCCACCCTTCAAATAATTAAAATCATACAATTGTGAGCCATAATATCAAACAACATTGATCATATCATAACACAAGAAATTAAATAGGATTCATAAACATCACCCCACAGAAACCAAAAACATTCATAGAAATAATAAGAATGGTATCCTTATTGTAGATAGTAAGAAAATATTAAAATATATCAAAGGATTTCATCTAAAATCGAGAGATTTTTTTATGATAAATCACTTATATCATTCTTAAAGGAAGATAAATTTTCTTTGATAATAAATTTTTTTGAAAAAAATAAATATATGTTAAATACATTTCTTTGAAAATAGTAATGAACACAAATAATTCAATCTATTAAATCATTTTAATTTATTTCGTCAGGAAAATATTATTTCAATGGGGATAAAAAACTTTTAAAACAAATTTTATTTCTAAAATCCTTTAATTGAAAAAAACTATGAAGACATATAAAGAAAGAAATAAAAATAATTTCAAAAAATTTCATAAGTAAATATTCATTTTTATTTGAAAAAACGTTTAAAACCATAAAAATTGAAAAAAAAAATTATTTTAAAATAACCTTTAATGCATATAATAATATCATTAAAAACCATTTAAATCATTTTATAAGGAAAATATGCTATCCACATTGAATATTTTTTAAAGAAATAATATATTCTGAAAATAATTTTATTTGAAAATAACCTTTGAATATTATATGAAAACCATCAATGAAAATAATGGTCATGAAAATGAGTTGTTTCATTCAATATGTATGCGTTAAAATAAATATTCCTCCCATATTTTAGTTAAAATACAAATATTGTTTTTTTCAAAATGATCATAAGATACCCTTTTAAATAACATTATAAAAGGTAAAACATGGTTAGAATTTCTTTTAAAATAATTGGATAATAGGTATGAATTTTTAAATATTATTATAAAACATAATTTCAAAAGAAAACAAAATTTTTAAAAAAAGGAAATAAAATAAAATATTAAGACAAACATTTTATCAATTATTTTATGTAACAATTTTTGGAAAAAGTGATATTACTTGAAAATATTAGGAATAACTAGATGATAGGAAAATACATGTGTTTCTATATAGGTATATTATAAGATTTCATCATTGGAAGCATAATCAATAGAAATCTTGAAAAATGATGAGATTGAAAAATAAAAAACATACCACTTTAGAAACATTGAATCATAAGACCTATGAAGTAATAACATTAAATTAAACATATAATTTCATTATAATAAATAAATTAATGATATTACATGTAAAATCGGTTGTTTATAAACCTTATAAACAATATAGTTGTATATCATAACATATATCTCAAAGAAATAAAATTAAGAAAAAAATATCTTACCACATTGGTTACTTTTGAACGATAAACCTCATGATATAATGGTGGTAAAATGGATATTTAAATCCCAATATTATTCAGGAGAATAAAAATAAAATGTTTTCATGGGAAATATAAATAACACACAAATAAAACAAGCAGTGAATATGGAATTTGTCTCACAAACATATAGGAGAGACTAGAAATCCATTGCCTTAAGTATTAGCATATTTCATACACATTCAAAACAGCTATATAATAAATACCAATTTATTATAATTATAATACAATATAATAATATTATATATTTTTTTACCTTATATTATCTTATTATGATGTTTTCATACCCATTTATTATCAATTCCATGATAATTGTATGTTGTTGGTAATAAATGCTTTTTTATACGTTTTTATTTTCTATTTTTATTCCTATTAAAATATTAATTATTTAATTATATCATGAATTTATAAAATGGTATACATTTAATAGATTTTCAATATATTTTTTTTGTCATCTATAGAATTTAGTGGTCTAAAATGAAATACACTATTCATGGAGATGGAAGGTTGTACGTAAGCGTTAACGATGATTCCTTTTTAATATTGGATTGAAAGAAAGAAATTAAAATCATATAATATATTCTCATAATCACTCTAATTTCATATATATGACATATTTTAATTAAAACATTCCTCATTATATTCCTTTTAAGTATGAAGGAATCACAACTTTACAAGGTGGTAGTCTGTCTTACACACGAGCTACATTATCTTATTCCCAAAAAATAGAGTTTAAATGTATGTGTGATATAATAATTCACTATGAATAAAAATATCATATATAAAATATTTATCTAATAAATCCATCATTTCAAGTCAATATGAGTTGGTAATAGGGAAATAAATGAAATTGGTTCTTGAGGATGTGGTCTGTCGTACACAAAAACCTTTATTTATTATCCAATTTGATGGAAGTGGATATTGATATAGATTATTATATTAACATAGTAAAATCACACTATATAATATATATTCTAATATTTTATGTGTTAATACATTATTAATGGTGTAAAAATAAGAAAAATTAAAACCGGATTACAAAAGATAATTAACTTTTCTAAGATAAACCTCCTTTGGATCTATTATTAAAGAAAAATGTGTTGGTCTTTTACGAAGAAAATAAGCTATATAAAATGTTTTTGGATGTTGGGGATGGAATTTGGAATGGGTTTTCTAAAATTTATGTCTTCATATTTGCGAAAAATTGTAGGGTGGTGGTGTCCTTTTATAAGTGGGGGAATGTAACCCATAAGGAAAATACATAGACATTTCCCAAAAGAATTAAAAATAAAAATAAAATTACCATGATTAATAGGTAATAATTATCATATATTATAATATTAGAAGGATAATATTGAAATATATCAAACAAAAATGAATGTTACATGATTAATTTTCATTTTTACACTTTCTTAGTTTATTCACATCGGTAAACTAATTTTTACAACAACCATGGTAATTATTTTTTTTCTATTTTCAGAATTCATTTATGTTGAAAATTATTTTCACAATACTAGATAATAAAAATTATGATGATTATAAATATGTAATCCATTTTTCTAAATTAAATTTATATAATTGGAATGTTTTTAATTCAAACTTGGTCTCGTATACAAGATTGGTAAGCATGTTTTTAAAAGAGAAAATGTTCACAAGATTTAAAAGTTTATATATCAAAATTAAATATGATAATAATTATATTGACATAAATTATATTAATGAATTTATAATTCAACTTATTTAATATAAAACAAAAAATTAATCAAAATTTAATTGTATAAGTAAAATAAACCAAAAGGTAGTTTTATAAATAAACACAATATTTTTAGTATTAATCAAAAAAATAATATTTTAATAAAAATCCAAAACAAATCAACCTAACATAATTCGTACATGATGATATCAAAAAATATTTTTACTATATCAAAAAATATATATAAATGGTAGAAATTTATTTTTATTAGCATTAATTAAACTAACTCAAATGCCTTTTTAGAAAATATAATTTTCAAAACATATAAAAACATTATGATAATATAAGAATATTTTTTATCAATATGTTTCATTCATATAAAACCATTATAATTGATATTTAAAATGAAGATATTTTATTTAATATCCCTATGATTAACCACTATCATTGAATATTCACATATAAACAAAAATATTAATAATATATCAAGGTTTTTTTAAAACAAAGTGTCATGTGAAACCCAAAACAAAATTCTATTGTGTGTAATTAAAGCATATCTTAATGATCCATTTAATGAAATATATAAATCATATTTCATTTATTTGAAATAATAATAAATAAATAAAAATCGTGTTGCAATATATACCCCTTAAAAGGAATTTCTCCCACTAAATACATCACATTGGAACTAAAAATGAGGATACTTCTGCCTCATTTCATCCCCAGGTTCCCACATGGCTTCCTTATGTTGGATGTTTTTTCAAAAAACATTGTCCATGTTAGTTGTCTTGTTTCATATTAAATTCCCTATTTGATCCAAAATTTCCATCATTTTTTCATCAAAAGAATGATCATTCTCTAGTCCTATGACCTCTATGTTTAGTAAAAGTGATGGATTATGTATATTATTTCTCATGAGAGATACATGTAACATATAATTTACCTAATAGAGGTTTATTGTAATATTTTTGAGATTATATATGGTCACAATATGATCAATAATTTCAAAGATACCAATATACCTAGGGCTTAGATTCCATTATTTTTTCCTCAGAGAATATCATAGAATAACCTTCTAATTAATTTCAAATTCTAAATCATGTAGATGATTAAAATTATAAAATTTTTTCAAATTTTTTTTTGTACTTATTTTTTGTTGAATATATCTATCCTTATGTTACACCTAAATGTATTCATTATTTACAAATATATTTGTTTATTAATCTTCATAATAGTACATTTGATTAATACACTCACTTCCATAATTGCATTCATGTGGAGCAATCTGAATGGTCAATTGAAATTTTTTTGTGTGTTAAAACACATCTTGAGGATATCTTTCATCTCAATAACCATTTCAATCCATAGAAAAAGACACTACCATATCCTTTAGAGTTTTAAAATTTATCTAAGATGAAACATCTGTCTAAAGATGATACATTGTTCTGAAACTCAACTCTATATCAACATATTATTAAAGGCATTTCCAACACATAAAGGTTAACATCAGATCTTGATCAGATACAACTGAATATGGTACCCCATTTAACCTTTCCACTTTCATAATATAAATTCTGGAAAAAGGATCTAGTGATAAATTTTATCTGATAGTAAGGAAGTGTGGTGAATTTGTAAGGTGATCAACTACAACCAATAAATATCCCTACATCAAAGAAAAAATAATCCCTAAAGGTTATTAGTACCTATAATCATGTGGAAAAAAATTTTAAATGTATTCCACAAAATCCCATCATGTAACACCTCAAAAGTGGTTTTTATTAGTTTGAACATTTGATCAACCATAAATTTCTAAATACATGAGGGTATCCATAACTCTTAAGTAAATACTTTTTGGAAAAATATATGCATCAAAAAGATAATTCCACATTTATTCCTTGAAAAGTATCTTTTTTTATAAAGAAACATTTTTATTAGATTCTTTTGATCGTCCATGTACTGATATAATATAAAATGCGATTCCTTTATTCCTGAATCCATGTATATGGGTATAGTCACACAAAATTTCACAAAATCATAAACAATATGATATTCATAATGATCGTTCATAATAAATAAAAAATCCAAACTAAGAAGGGGATCTTAAGAGTTCTTTAATAATCATGATTCACTTTATCCATTGATATTTCATTTTATTTCCCTTTTTTATTTTCTCTAAAGACGTTTTTGTGGCTTTTCATATACATTACCACTTTTAATTGGTCATATATTCCAATCATTCTCAAAATCCATGCACTTTAAACAATATATTGTTGGTATTTTATTAGTTGGCTTCCTCTACTCCACCATTGAATTAATCATCCCATTAATCATATTTATATATTCTATAGATTTATGACCTTACTTAATACATTTTAATAACATTAAATATCCATTTGAATCATTTTCCAGGACTCTTCTTCAAACAATTATAGCATGTATATGATGGAATTTCATTCCACCATTTGAGTTTTCATGAGAATCTATCAGCCTTCTATAATAAAAACCATAAGAATAGTGGTAATATCCAATTACCATTTTGACATTTAAATCAAATTTAAGGACATATTTGTATCTATAGATGCCTTTTATAACCAAGGCATTATGAAGCCTTGGATTTAAGCCACTAAAGAATCAATCAATATTTCATCTAGGCTGGATGATTAAACCAGAATCCTATAATTCATGTCTTGAAATATTAGTTGCATAGATATCAATAAATACATCATTATTTTACTTTAGATTGGGAAATACTTATAAATCATTTTTCTCATAGTGTGATGGAAGTAATTATTGATAAATATTCCATTAAACTCTTTCCATTTAATAGATTCAATTTCTTCTTCTTCCTAAATATTATTAACAAGATTCCACCACTGGTCTTCTTCACCTTCAAAATGATAAATATCCAATATGATGTTTTTAGTCTTTAAACACTATAGATCATGAAATTTCTATTCATTAGTACTAATTTATTTTCTATAAACAATTGGATCATTAGAACCACAAAAATAATGTGGACATTTCATCTTGTAGGAATTAATAGAATGATGTTTCCTCCTAATATTATTTTGTATGTTCAACGTGATTACTAGGATGAGAATTGTTTGTGAGAATATCAACCATAATTTTCATTTTATAACCCATATCATTTGGTTTCTCTTAAGTGAAATCATGGAATTTTCCATTTCATTCAATATTAACAAATTTTCTTCTGGTTCTATCAATTTTGGGAAAACAAAAATTATAATATGAGGAACACTAATCTTATTGGAAAACAAACTAATAATGGAAAATAACATATAACTTGTATAAATAATGATTCATTATTTTCAATTTCTAAGTCATTAGGTTAACCCTAGGACATTCATAGTTATAATATATTTTAATTCTTCATTATGGTTCATAAAGAGATTGTGAATTTCCAACGATTATCCCTTGAGTGTTTAAATCCATGTGTATAGAAAGGCATACATTTATGCACCTAGCGATGAATGAGTCAATATCAATGTGCCATTTTAAGAGTTATTAACCCTTATTTCCATTGTTCCAGATCCCCATCCAATTGTATTATATATACAAGGATATAATTTCATGTAAACCAGTCACTCTTCCCTTTAAAAAAATTCGTGACATTTTCTTATTCTATGACCCATACATATATTTTTCCTTAAAAATATCACCAGTCATATATTTAGATATACCAAGGGTTTTACCAATGGTTTTATCATCCTATTTTACAAATCCTAAATAACCCTTCCCCTGGATATCAACTGTAGATGTTTTTAATTAATTCTAGTGGACTATAATTAAAACATAGTAGGGAACTCCATGTTTGGATACACCTCTTGGGTAGGAAAAACAACCGTCCCTAGTGGAATAAATTTCCACATCAATCCATTGGATAAAGATCCATTTTTTTATCCAAATATCCCATGTGAAAGTTATTAGTGATATTACTACTTCTTTTTTGTTTTTATTTCAAATATGGTGACCCATGCTTTCCATGCATATATTTTACTTATATTTAGGTGAATAGTCAATACATTACATAAAAATATGATGAAATACTATAATGTTTTATTGTTTATAGATATTAGGTACACAATACACTAATTTTATGAATTAGTTTCAATATCCCACATTAATATATTCTATTTTAATACTTGTCATAATGATTCCCTAATTAGATAATTTTTTTATAGCTTTTGAGAAGGAAACATATGGAAGGGTGAGATTGGATTCATAATAAGGGTATGAATAAGATATATCAATATTTGGTCATGTTAATGTATAACATATAAATAAGGTTTTTTGATCTTGTATATAACATACAATATCTCAACCAATTAATGTTCGTAATCATGTGACATGGCATAAGAATTAATAATTTTATAGAACATGGGATAATATAGATATAACAATCATATATAAATCATGAACCATAATATCATGACATTAAAGTTTGACACCATTACAAATATTGAAAACTATTTCATATGATGTGGTTAACTTCAAATAATATCAACATAGTAGATCAGGACACACTTGTTTCATAATCTGGAGCAGGACATGCATGTTTCCCAAAGTGTGTTATGCTCATTGACTAGTTACCCATTGTTATATCAGGAGATATAAATCATTACCCAATGAATTTTCAGGAATTTTATTTCTTAACCATCATATAATGAAAATAATTCATATTTGTTTCACAAGATCATACAAAATTCATCACACAATAACTGATGAAATGAATTGGGTTTCATAAACATTATGTCTTTAAATGACTAAACCATTAATAGAATGGATAAGAATTTAATCCTTGTTTCATATCCCCATAAATTAATTATTTTAATAAAACGATGTTATCATAAATGAAGATAGATTTTGAATGATTAATCATTTTGATTTTCTCCCAAGGAATAAATAATTTTTTTCAAATCACTTTTTAAAACAAAAAATTCATAGAATATTTCGGAAATGAATTTCTTTGACAAAACCATGAAACCCTATAATGTAACCCTAAAAATAAAATTAAATCCTTTCATAAGGAGAATATAATATCTAATTTAAAAAAAATTAATATAAAACCATTTGAAAAACCTTTTTTTTAAAATTACATTGCTAACATATAATAAAATCCTTAAAAATAATTTAAAAATTTTCAAGATGAAATTTTATTTTCGAATTTGAATAAAATTAAAACGTAAATCATTTTGAAAATACATTTATTTGAAATTAACCTTGAAAATTTACAATGGATGTTCTAAAAATATTTTATAACATTTCTTGAGAATAATAGCCTTCACACATTGAAAATTATATTTTAAAACATAATATTTTTAAAAAAATCCTTTAAATTGGAAATAAAATTGAAATAAGATTAATATATCTTCATGGTAAATAAAGGACATGATGATATTATGTTCTGTTTATCTCATATAAATTAAAGAATAATTCCACTCACCTTTTTAGTAAAATTGAAATGGGGGTTGTTTGTAAAACAAAATGATGATTAATTATCAAAAACCAAAATAAGAATCCCAAAACGGATAATTTTTTCAGAAAATAGTAAAAAAAATTGAAAACATATCTATCAAGTGTTCTTTTAGAATATAACATATTTCTAATTAAATAGAATATTAATGTCATGTTTTCATAAAAATAATTCTTCAATTATTTTTAATTAAAATGACTTGAAAATGGTAATATTTCTTGAAAATATTATTAATAACTATATTAGTGTAAAATATATTAGTTTCATGAGATATATATAATAATATTTTATCGTTGGAATTATAATCATGATTAATCCAGATAAACAATGATAATGTAACATGAAAACTGTAAAACTTTGGTAACATTGAATTGTGATCCCCATGAAATAATTACATTAAGTGATACCTATAATATTATGAGAATAAATAAAATCATGTTATTATATTACAATGATGATGTATATACACATCATAAAATGATAGTTTCATTACAAAAAATATATCTCAAAGAGTACAATTTGAGCCAAAAATCCAATACCACTTTTGTAGCTTTTCAACAAAAAACCCCCCATGAAATAGATTTTCTAAAATGGATAAGTAAATAAAAAATATATTCTGGAAAATAATCCTAAACTACATTCATTGGGGGTATTTAAACTACACAAATAAAATGAGTGGTGAATATTACATGTGTCTCCGCGAAATATGAGAGAGATTGGAAATCCCATATCTTATGTATCGACTTCCATCATACAGTTAAAATCCTCCTTTATAATAAATATATGTTTTCCAAAAATAATATATATATATATATAATAATGTATATTATTTTATTAAGACCATTTATTGCATGTTTATTAACAATTCATTGTCAAAGTTATGTTTTGGGTAATTACATGAAATGGATCAGTGTTTTATCAATGGAATTCCCTTATTAAAATTATTTATTATAGTATAATCATATAATATTACATATATAACATAATAAAAATAGTATAAATTAATAATTAGTGAAATAAAAGGTATCTATAGAAGATTAGGAACACATACCGATGAAATAGTAACTTGGCATTTGGAATAGTAATGTGACTCTTATTCATAGTAAACTAGACTATGTAATTAAAACCTCACAAATAAAACTATAAATAAAATTTCTCCATATAATAAGTGTCAAAATTATATAATTAAATCATATATTATTTTAATAAATATTTTTAAAATTACTAATAATATGTTTGTATTTTTGTAAATATGTTACATCTTTACATCGATTCAGTATTTAGAGATAATATAACCCATTTTTCTTTTATAAAATGTGGCCAATGATGATGCATGAGGATTATGACATAGAAATTTCATTAAATCTTGTGAATGGTCTAAATAAATTATCATTGGGTTATTCCATGTTGTGTTTTGAATACTATACTGGTGGGGTATTGGGGAAACCAGTCTGATGGGTGTATATTAAATTTGATTCTCAAAGATCATTTCATGTCATAATATCCTTAAAATTTATTGAGGGGAAATGAATTATGTCCCAAAATTCTAATAATATTGAGGGAGTTTCATCCTTATGATATTTTATGGGATTGGTGAAGACTCTACATGTTTGAATACTTATGTTAGAATACATAATTACATTTTTCCCAGTGGAACAATGTTAGGTATTCATCTGATAAATTCTAAACTATCATGTTCAATCCCTAAAGTAAAACCGGAGGAAATTATGGAGGACATTCTTAAAACTATGAAACAATTTAAAGAATATATGTCCATGAAAAATAAAATTCCAGATTATATACATATAGTGAAAGGTGAACAGAGTCTGGGTCCCAATATTTTCATCTAGAATTAGGTTGAATGAAACTGGTCATGGTACTAGGTTTAAACTATTATCATATATAATCATTTAGAGAAAATTTCTGATAAAGATGAAAACCTTCAACAACGTTCCTTTGTCTAGGAATAGGTGTGTTTTATTATCGACACTGACACATCCTTGATCATAATGTCCTCATTTATTAAGAGGATTTAGACACCCATGAATATGATCTCATCAAGTTTATTTTTCCCACCACCATAAAAAATATTTAAAGTAAAAAAACTACTGATTTAAATATCTTAACTATAGATGAAGTGAAACTTCATGTTTTTATTTCTATACAGACTGTAGAGATGAATGAATATTTGGCTCACATGGATAGAGTAATCGTCCAACTATCATAAAAAAACTTAGGGCTTAAATCCATAATATATAAAATACAGGAGCTAAACACCTTTGTTAAACAAATTCATACTCTATCAAATGATGGAGCTAGTCATAGAACCAATATCGAGTAGGCCCTTAAAACATTTTGTTTGTAATTAGAAGATCAATTGAATGAGGTATGTCAAAGATCACTATATTCACATCATTTCCATTTCATTTCCTAATAAGGTCAAGAGAGACTCCAGAATGTGGATACCCCTCCATAGTTTTTTCAATGAATGGAATATTTTATGCTCTCAATCATATGTCACTTTGTTACAACATTCCATTGAAATTTTAATAGTAATAATGGATTAGACATATTTTTTCAGAATATCTAAATATTATCATGTTAAGATTATAATAATTGTAACATTAAAAAGAATCTAAATTTTGGATGTCTAAGGCCTTATAAAACCAAATTACACTAATGGTTTAGGCTGAATGGATTTTACTAATAAGTGTTTGGGTAATTACATCATCTATGGTTTTTTATTCCACGAAAATGAGATTCCCTACATAGATATGACTCATGTGTAGGGAGATAGGAATTTCCTTTTTCTATATTCTTATAATGTGTCCAAAAATAAAGGAACATGTTTTATAATATTATATACCAATCAAACTCATATGAAAAATGAATACAATTGTAAGGGTAAAGGGATATATACAAGTATAAAAAAATATCTAAGGACCCCCTTGTGCATATTTGGCCATGAAAATATGTACATAGGGGCTAGGTTTAATTATATATATGTGAAGCTTCATATACATGAAAGAGTAAAAAAGGAAGATTCAAGTTGTCGTTGTCAAAAGCAACGTGTCTTGAGGTTGAGGTAAGTTCCCTCTGCCTAAACCTTTAATTTGAATTCTATAATTCATGATTTTTTTAAAAACATTTTTCCATAATTTCTATACTATTTTAAAAAATGGTTTTCAAATAACCACTAGCGTTTTCATGGAAGAATATGAATATATATATTGATCATGTGTACGCATATGCTATAGGGAACCTAAAAATAATTATTAATAAATTTATTATAATTATATTAATGAGTCATGGGATTATACTGATAAATATTTAGGAACCAAGGAGCACTCCGCCTCATAATAATATCCCTTCATGATGAAAATATTTTAATTTTTAATAGAATATTGTTTGAGTTTGAATATAGATCAATGAAGTGTGAGTACCCATGTTTTTGGAATCTAAATATTTGGTTAAAACATGGGAAAAATTCTCATGAAGTCATGGGAATCCATTTTAATGGTGATGTGATCTTATAATTATTGATATTTCGGCACATGAACTATCAAAAAGAATAAGATTTATTATGTGATATGAATAGGATGATTCTCATTTCCTAATTCATCATAATCCCATCATTCCTCATGCGATCAGCATGGAATTCTTTTTGTGATGAGGCTCAAGTTCATTAGGTGATGTCCCTAAAATACCTCAGGTGACTAGCCTATATAGGATTAGTATCACTGGGCATCATCTCTAGGGATTGGTGAATCCGTTATGAATTTCATATCCTTAAAAAATGATATAATGGGAGTTATAAAAAAATTGGTCATCTTAATCATAAAAAAATTACACAAAATTTTATTTAAATCATCTTATGGAATTCCAAGAAATAGATTTGATAGGTGATGTTTCCTAACATTTTCTAATAGGTTTAGGGGTATAATATGTTCCCATGATTCTTCTAAAACCCTTGATCACCAAAACATGGAAATCTAATACCTCTATTCTGATGAAATTAATGATATCTCCCTCACCAACTTTACCTTATATAGATCATGCAGTGGAGGTTTATCAATACCCTGGTAAACCACTATGGGTAGAAAGAAATCAAACCCACCTAGAAAATTTCCAGGGATGATCTAAAATCCATGGTTCCACATTAAAACAACTAATAGAAAAGACCATACATGGGGGGACTAGCTGGAGGAGGGGTTGTCTAGGAGGGTCTGTAGGGGATGGAAATGGGGTCTGTAGGGGGGTTGTGCAGGAGGAGGGAAGGGGGTTCTAAGTAGGATAAAACCTTATGTGGTTATTGATCCACCTTCAGCTTCTTCCTACAAATCAATTCCACAGCCTCCCTAGCTTTGGAAAAATAGATGTTCACTGTATAAGGGATATCAGAGCCCCCTAGTAGTGCCAAACCTTTGTCCCCCTCGACAACAACATGCCTAATGAATTAATAGATTCACCTATGGTACTCCCGTCCATCCATTTGTTTATGCTTATTTAATTTTAAACTTGAATATTTAATAGCTTTAGTCATTTTTTTCACCTGTTATTTTTAGGTATTTGAGGATTCCTATAAGTAACAATTATGCATCATAATCCTAGATGACATTGAGAGGTAATTACAATCAATTTCAATGCATTACTACTTTTAGCCCATATGCTCAATAAACAATGTTTTGTTCTTTTCAGTACAGGATTTTGGAGTACATTTCCATTGGACCTCATTTTTACAATATTATTTCTAAAACGTTGATGGTCCTTATGAAATGGCTTCTTCCTCAGGAATTCTTCTAATCCCTTTTATTAGTAAAACTCATTCAGAATATATCTTTATGAAGTTTTATTTGTCTCAATTTATTCAAAAGAACTGGTTTTCTTGTGTTTATGATTTCCCATGATAGGTTCTGTCTGTGGATAGGGACGCATGATATACAAAGAACCAGAAACGAAACATAGCCCATGCTTATGCATGTGAGAAAATATATAAGGATCCACTTGTGGTATTTTATGCTCATATATCATGTTTTACATTATTTCATTTATGTTTTCCAATTTAATCCATACTCATCTCATTTAAGACACCACAAGAATCTACCAAAGTTTATTTTTGACTCTGAGGGGGGTGTGTAGGCTATAGGGCTTGTGTAGGCTAGGGGGTGGTGCATGGTAGGGGTGGTGTAGGCAAGGGGGCTGGTCCAGGCATAGGGCTGGGGGTGGAGGGGGGGGCTGTGCAGGATAGGGGGATGGGTGGAGGTGGGAAGGGGGTAGGCGACAGGGGGTAGGGTGGAGGGGGGCAGGGGCAGAGGGCAGAGGGCAGGGGCAGGGGGCTAGGGGCAAGGTTTGGGGGGAGGGGGAGGGTGGACGGGGCAGGGGGAACAGGACAAGAGAAGGGGTAATGGAGAAGGGGCGAGGGTGGAGGGGTCATGGGGTAGGAGGGATGTCTGCTGGGCAGGGGGAGGGGGAGGGGGATGTCTTCAGGGAAAGGGAGAGTTCTGCAGGTTAGTGGGAGGGGATGAGGGTGGGTGGAGGGGCAGAGAGGAGTGGGGAGGTCTGTAGGGTAGGGGTAGGGGGTGGTCTGCAGGACAGGGGGAGGGGGTGGGCCAGTGGGGAAATGGGGCAAGTGTGGTGGGTAAGGGGGTGTAGTTAGTCTCTATAGGATTATTTAATGTTAGATAAGGTTGAATAACCATTACAATCCATCTCTAACTCCACCATTTCATCATGATTAGGTTTCTCAAAATATACTTTCTTATTTTCAAGAGATTTCCTTCACTAAGTCATGGATTGATATTAGTTGCAACAAATAAAATTTTGTATTATACCACTAGTTGTTGTTGGTATGGATTTAACTTCTTTTAAAAATCTAGGCCATTATGTCCACTTTTCTCTTATTTCATGTATTCTTTATTTTTTAAAAATTTCATATTCCCTTACGAAATTAGAGAATAGTCAATTTTTTTTAATTTTTTGATTTATCCTTTCATAACTCATCAGAATATATGATCAAACATTATTTCTTATCATGTTCATCCTTCTTCATTGGTGTGGATCCATTTTTTGTTATGATATATTCTATTTTATTAGAAACTTTGTCCTCTAGTAAACATTTATTATCGGGTGGGATAAAAACATGTATAAAAAACCGAATTAAGATGAAACTCGAGAAAAACTAATTATATACCATTAACAAGAATAATAATTGTTAATTAATATGAATGTACTATTTGATAGTATCATTTTTATAAATGGATCTATTTCCCCCTTTCTTGCAGGAACAAGATTTGACCCATGGGGCATTGTGGTTCTTATATGTTTTGCAGTGACGTGTATAGTCACAAGAGACAGGTATATTTTAGTTTAGTTTTTATTTTATTTTGATTATTACATTGGCCACATAGGTCTTTTACTTCATTCTATAGACAAAGGGTAGTTATATTCTACGAAGGAGGTAAAATGGGATTCAGGTTGATTCAGTCTGTCGGCTTTCATCATAGGTAAGATTATATGGTTACTACTTGTCTCGCACCTCATCTATTTGTGGATTTTAGTGTTTTGACTACATATTATGTTTTCAACAGGGTGTTGGATCATTTCGTGTTGTTTTGGTTGGATTTGGTTCTACCAATCAAGGTAAGGATTTAATGAAGTTGGTTGGTTTCTCACTAATTATGTAGCATCCTCTATGTGTTTTAATGCTCCTAATATCCTTTGTGTAGTGAGTTTATCCCTGCTCATTGGTTTTGAGTTTCCATGTTAATGGCGACTCGCATGTGTATGCATAGGTAAGAAAGTATATGTATGTGGTTCACCTGTTACGTGTATAGTCATCCATGGCAGTGATTCTGCATGTATGGGGATAAGTGTTCCCTTGTATATATATATATATATAAATTAATATGCAGGTGAGTGGAGACTGGTATATGCATATATGAATATGTCCAAGGATCCCATTGCACATTCTCATGGCCATAAAGGTGTGTTCATAGGGTCTTGGTTTCCTTGCATGTGTGTGAAGGTGTGTATACCCAGTGGGGGAGGAACAAATTTTAGTTAGAAAGCTCGAAGAGCCGAAGTGGACTATTTGGTTCCACCTTGAGGTAGGATCCCTCTTCTAGCCTCTTTAATTCAAGAATTATTTATATTGAATTTACCTTCCTTCTTAATTATACTTAATTATATTTAATTGCATATCTTGAATATATTTTCTTTAATATAATTGTTTTAATTGATAAATAAAGTCATGTTTTTATAATAAAACACCACTAATGGAGGTGCGCTGTCTGTGAAAACTCACACTGATAGTTCTATTGATCTAGTTTCTTAAATTATTGCATTTGATTTGTGTTGAATGATTTTTAGAATAAATGTTTAATATAATTTATTGAATTGTGTGATAAAGAAATTCCATTATTTTATAATAAAACCCCTCCAACGGAGATGAACTGTCTTCTAAACCGAAGAGTAGTGATAGTTATTTGTATCATGTTTATATTTGGTTTCAGTCTTTCATATGCCTCTTTTTGGTGTTTTTTTGTTTCTAGTTAGTTATTGTTTTCATTGAATAATATAAATTGGCCTATCATACTCGTTTAACTAAAATGAAATTTCCTGCGTAGGCATATTACTTTACCATACCAGTTTTCTTTTCAATCATTTAATATTGTAAATATAATTTCCATATTTAGGAAAAGTGATTAATTTTGTAAATGGTTTGTGTAGGTTGTATGATAAATTTCCATCATTTTTTTTCCCTTCAGATATGGAATCATTGTTCTACTCGCTACAACCTTCTCAGGAAATCCCATGTTATAGAATTTTAAATTGTTGATATTATCTATCATCTATCAGTGGGGAAACAGTCGGAATGTTGCGCTGCCTCATTCTGCTCCCATCGCTCCTAGAACGAAGATGCTACCCCACTGATATCACAGGACCGGGCCAACACGCCGTGGTCACTCCGCGGTCACACAATAGTCACACCGCGGTAATGTTGTGATTTTTCCCTACACTAAGACGACATCCTGTGGTGGTTCACAGTGATAGTATTCTATTAGTCTTGTGATCAATGTTGAGACTAACTAGTCACGATTTCTATCGGCGGGGTAACGACCGGAATGCTTCCCCACCTCTTCTCACTCCCTTCGCTCTTGGCTCAAAGATGCTACCCTGTGGATGTCACTGGATTATGCCAACACATCGTGGTCATGCCGCGGTCACGCCGCGGTCACCTCGTGGTCACGCCGCGGTCACACCGCTGTTAGGCGTCGGTCACACCGTGATTTGGAAGTACACCAGGATGACACCCCGTGACAGTTCACAATGATAGTATTTCCTGAGTCTTGTGATCAATGTTGAGACTGACTAATCACAATTTCTACTGGTGGGGTGATGGCTGGAATGTTTCCCCACCTCCTCCTGCTACCTTCGCTCCTTTACGGAAGATGCTTCCCCACAGATGTCACTGGATCAGGCCAACATGTCGCGGTCACGCCACAGTCACGCCGCAGTAATGCAGTGATTTGGCCCTACTATATGATGACAGCCCGCAGTGGTTCGCCGTGATTGTATTCCATGAGTATTGTTATCAATGTTGAGACTGAATAATCACAATTTCTGTCGGTGGGGTGAAATAAAAAATGTT
The DNA here is from genome assembly GCA_963277665.1 of Viscum album. NCBI lineage: Eukaryota > Viridiplantae > Streptophyta > Magnoliopsida > Santalales > Viscaceae > Viscum > Viscum album. The sequence goes on from OY728143.1 coordinate 40,133,881, forward strand.
ACCCCACCTCCTCCTCCTCCATTCTCTCATGGACGGAATATACTACCTACGGATGTCGTTGGACCAGGCCAACATGATACGATCATGCTGTGATGAATTCATTGTCACGCCGTGGTCACCTAGCTATCATGCCATGGTCACGCCGCGGTAAGGCCACGGTCACGTCGTAGTCACGCCGTAGTCATGTCGCAGTCACGCCGCGGTCACACCACGGTCACACTGTAGTAATGCTGTGATTTTTCCCTACTCCTACCACATCCAGCCCACACCAGCACCTTCCACCATTATTTCAGCCCACTGCCACTGGCATTCCAGCCCACAAAAACCCCCCTGCAACCTTCGAATCAGCTCTCACTATACCCCCAACACGTATTACCAACCCCCTTCCACCAGCATTCCACCCCACTTCCACCAGCATTTTAGCCCGCACCAGCCACCAGCCACCCGCAATCCAGCCCGAACCAACCACCACACCTGCCAACATACCCCAAACTATTACAAAATACTCATTCCAACCCTCTGCCACCTGCAAAATAGCCCCATAAACCAGTTTCAACCCACCCTAGCCCCTGACCTCCTATATCCTAGACCGCACCAGCCCCTGCCACACGCACAACATCCCGTAGCCACCTGCAATCTAGCCCACACCAGTCCCCTGCCACCTATTCCATCTCGCACCAGCCCCCTACCATCCCCACGCTGCCTGCCTTCCCGCCCGCACCAGCCACTCTAGCCCACACCATCCACTGCACCAGCCTGGAGCCTCTTGTATTTTAGGATGCACGAGAAAAACTACATGCAAATCACAAAAAGGAAAGGAGAAATTAGATCCCCTTTCCTGATCCCAGTTTTCCCTTAAATGTATCCATGTAAACTATCATTAATGTTCACTGATAACATTAGGGTAGAGATTCATCTTTTAACCCAAACTGAGAACCTAGCCGGAAAGCCGGGCAGATCCAAATAACCCATAAGAAGTCCCACATGACCGAATCAAAAGAATTAAATAAATTTAACATGAATGAACACCTTAGGACCCCAGAATCAATATTGTAGCTCCACAATAATTCCTGGGTAAAAAGATTCTTAGTATGAATTGGTTTTGGTACTGACGGTTGAGGATATTTTTATCCATCTTTATATTTATGAGTCTATTAATTTTTTTTTGTAACCATCCTAATAGAGGGTCTGAGTTATAAGTGGTGGAATTCTATTATTCAAAAAAATATATAAAAAAAATATTCTTGGAAAAGTTACAAGGAATTTTTCATTGAGAATTCTTTTATAATGAAGTGAAGGTACTGATGGCTATAGAATTTTCTAGGAGGGGCTTCCCAGGTGTGGTGTCCAGGGGTTGTCTGGGGGTGCCAGGGGGATCTGCAGGGTAGGGGAGGGTACAGGTGGGGTGTCTAGGAGGGGGTTTCATGCGGGTGTCTAAGGGCTTTCCTGGGGGGGGGGGGGTTTGTAGGGAAGTTTGTATGTAGGATGTCTAAGGGAAGTCCAGTGGGTGTTGAGGGGACTGCACGATAGGGGGGAGGGTGTGGGTGGGGTGTCGTGGAGGGGGTGTCCAAGGGATATTGGGGAGGGGGGTCTGTAGAGAAGGGGGAAGGGTGCATGTGGGGTGTCTAGGGGCTATCCAGGGGTGTCCAAGGGCTATCCGTGGGGCTGATTTGAAGAGATAAACCCATGAGAAAAGGGACCTAACCTCATAGAAATAATTTTGCTAATGATTTTTGGATAGTTTTTACCAATAGCAATTGGTCTGAAATATTTTAAATCCATATCATTTTCCTTATTTGGGATAATGGAAATAAATTTGGAGTTGATTCCATAGGGAATTGAGGCATGGTTAAAGAACTAACTCATAGCGTTAAGGAGCTCATCACAAACTATGTCCTAGTAGAACATAAATAATTAATTTTTTAACCCATTAGGACCAGACTCACTCTCAAGATTTAAAGAAAATAGAGCACTCTTAACCTGCTCCACATCAAGGGATACATTAAGGGAAATTATTGAATTGGTTTAGCCGAATTCAGTTGGACCAAATGCTTGTGGACAACAATTGTCGTGGGACGAGATTCTTGGGGGTTGAAGTGGGAACGTGCCCCTGCAATGAGGTTCCAGGGGGAAAAGTCCCTTGGTCCAAATTTTCAGAAACTATTGTAAAATTGACAAATATAGCAGTTTGGACTATGGAGTCCCATTTACAGTTTCAATTTTGACTTCCAGCTGAGAGCCACTAGAGTATTGAATACATATAGGAAAGGCTTCGTATGATTCGAAAATTCTATTATAATATTTCCTCATCTCCCCATAATACTATTTAAATCTTCTCCTCCATGAATAGCATTAGTATAGTTGTCATCAGTTTCAACAGGCCAACCTATTCCTTGAAACCTCATTCTAAAAAATTTGCCTCAATTAATCCTGATGAGGTGAATTCACATCACCTATAACAACATGGAAATACTATTTGACTATAGAATATATCAAATCTGCATCAACTAAAGGTGAGGGAGCTGGAGCACTAGATGTAGATGCAACAATAGGAAGTTCCAAATAACTCAAAATTCCACAAAAATATAAATTATTTCTTAATCTGAAATATTATAAATATACTATGGATATAAAAAATGAAGGCACTGGGGAAATAACTCTCACAAAACTATGTAAATTAGCCTCTAAAGGTTATGATTTGGTAGGTAAATATAAGGGAAAATCCTGAAGCTCACATGCTTTGGAAATCTTCTTAACTAGGGATCCCTTATGATATGTGCAAGGGAAGTGTAAGGGGTGGGGATGGCTACCCTCATGAAGGGGGGGGGGGGGGCTGTCCAGGGGGGTCCAGTAGGGGGGGCTTCTGTCCACGGGGGTTGATATCTAGGGGGTCCAGTAGGGGGGCTGCTGTCCAGGGGGTCCAGCAGGGGGGTTGTCTAGGGGGTCCAGCGGGGGTGGGGGCTGTTCTTCATGAGGGTTGGGGTAGCTGTCCAGTGGGGTCCTTCGGGGGGGATATTCTCCAGGGGGTCCTATAGGGAGGAATGGGGTGTGAAAGTGGGTGTGTTCAAGGGGTGAAAGGGATGTGTGGGTGGGGAGATGCTTTCCAAGGGGTGAAAGGGGGGTGTCCATCACGGGAGGTGAAAGGGGGGTCTAGCAGGGGGGGCTGCAGTCCAAGGGGGTCCAGCAGCTGGGGCTGCCGTCCAATGGGATCCAGTGGGGGGGGGCATCTGTCTAGTGGGTACAATAGGTGGTGCGGTCCATGGGGTCCAGCAGGGGGCTGCTGCTATCCATTGGGGGTCCAGTAGGGGGGCTGCTGTCTAGGGGGTCCAGTAGTGGGGGTGGGTGGCCGCTGTCCAAGGGGGACCTGTAGGGGGCTGCTGTCCAGGGTGGTCTAGTAGGGGGGTGAAGGGATTCTCTCCATGGGGGTCCCGCAGGGGGGTGGGGGTGGCTGCTGTCCATGGGGGACTGTTTTTTTTAAGAAATGGGAAGGGTTTTAGACAAGGTTTCAAACCGGGGTTAAAACTCTATAGCCACGGTTCAATGAACCGTGTCTATAACCTATAGCCATGGTCTGTGTGCTTCTAACCATGGTTCCAAACCATGGCTATAGCCTAGATTTTTAGTAGTGTAAAAAAACTATGAAATTGATGTGGGATGTGGAGTTTTGATCGTACTATTCTGATTTTAAAATGTTTATGGGAATAAGAATGAATAAACATTGTCCATAACATCATCTCAACAACACTATGATTTTATTATGGTCTATCATCATCATGATTATGTTTTTCACAATGAGACATCAGAACACCATAGAAGGAGATTAAATGAGATTACTAACCATTACTATTATGATTAACAAATATGATAAATTTCTTAAATGCATTCAATTTTTAAATTTTGTTTTTTCCATTTCATTGGAGGTAGTGATTAAGGGTCCATTTTTGGACTACTGTACAATGTTGTTGTGTCATGTTGTTATATTATCACGGTGTGTTTGACACTAAGATAAATTTTAGAAGTGGTTCACAACCATAATGCCTTATTTAATGTTTTTTATAGATAGTAATGATATCTTTATTTTTATTATATTGAAAAAATTATTTTCTTTGACATACCCTATCATGATACTATCATTCACGATATAGGTTTTGTTTTCTAAAACTAATTTTATAGGGGTCACAATTAGTGTGTATATAAATTTCACATAAAATATATTCATAAAAAACAATTTATTTCATTAAATTAATGAGTTTGGTGCTATGAAAATATTCTTCAGGAAATAAATTTTATATCTATATCTAGATATTTGTTTCAATATCTTCATACATTGTTATTATTTTGAAATATACCTTAGGTGAGATAGAGGAATTATCACATAAAAATCATACAATATATTTACAAGGAATACAAGTTGATGTAAAAAATTTTAAATATACAATTATGATATAATAAATTTAGATAGAGATATAATGATATTTCATGTTACATTTCTATTCTTATAAATAATAGTTGGGGCCAAAAACATAGAGTGAAACCCTTGGAGAAATATAATTTCATTGGGTTTGTTTTCTTATAGGGTTTCAATTAATATTAATTTTGTGTTATCCGTATCATACAAACCAGAAAATTGTAATTTTATTTCCAATAATTAAAATAATGAATGATTGAATATATTGAATTAAATATTCTTTAATTCATATTCATTTTTTTTAAATTAATCAATTTTTTTTTAAAATATCTTCTTTCTTCATTATGTATTATTATTGTATTTGATTTTTGGGTGTTTATTTACTATAATGAGATTTTATCCCTGTCCATTGGGAAAATATAATTTTATGTTTAAATATAGCCTAAATATAACTGATATCTATGCGAATTTAAATAAATAAACTCGAGAAAAGGGAAACATAGTTATTATATACTGATTACCTAGAACAATAGTCGTTCAGATGGCTAAATTTGACCACATAATGAGAATACTCTATTTATTTTATTTTATGTTTCATTATGAAAGGATATTGTCAATTTATTGACATGACTTTTGGACCCAAAGTATTTGTTGCATGGGAATTTTCAAGGAAGGACTAGTTTAGAGAATATTTATTTTCAAAATTGCACAAAAATCCCTTAAAAGAGTTTTTTTGCAAAAACCTTGTTTTTCATGAATGTTCAGTGATCAATAAGAACCCTATCTATGATTTACCTCAGTAAATGTGTGAAGCCATGATGGCACTTCTCTGTGTGGTGACATTTGTAGTCGCGAAGCATGTTGTGACCACTTTAATGTTTGATGGTGTCATGCTGATTCCAAATATAGGACACATAAAACCACACCCATTTAAAAATCCCTTTGTCATTCTCTATGATTCACAAATATTTTCAAAATACCTTACCAATAAATACGACATTCATTTTCAAATTTTCGGGATGGTTACCAGACCATTCAGATTCATAGATTATCCCAATTAGATAACCTCATAAGAATCATTAACTAGACCAAAATTTATCATCCAAGGTTCCTGGTCTTCGAAAAAACCACTTACATATTTTCATGAAAGCATCCATCCCATGTGGATATGCCTTTCACGACTTACTAAACCCATTCTAAAGGAATAAGTCCCTCAGAGGTACTTGGGGATTCGTGAATTATTCATCCAAACTGAAGAACTCCTATCTTGAACTAGGGAATTATTCTGAGGAATGATAACCTTGTTTCATAAATCATATTAATTTGTGAATCCCCTGATATCTATGAATAACCCATGTTTTTAAATCACCTCTTTTTGATTCCTTAAGCTTCTTGAAAAATATTTACTAGTATTCTCCATTATACCTCCCTTCAACAAACACCTCTTCACAATGGTTGAGTGCCAGTTCTAACACACCAATCTAAAATAGGTTCAGCTACACCTCAAGTCCTTATGTGACTTGTTTCATCCATTCCTATCACCCACTACACTATAGGTTCAACCTGAGACTACCACCTACGACTTTCTTCTCACTATAAATTTGCAACAATCTATTTCTTCTCAACATAAGAAATATAACATGGACATTGTCACTATAAACTCCTCACATAATTGTACCATGGAAATTACAAAACCATTTCCTTCAAAAAGGCTCGTGATCTGTTATCATGTAAGCCCATGTGGTATGTATTGATTCCACCCATGATCGAGCCGCATGATGTAAAACTATCTAGTCCTAAATTCTAGTCCTACGATGTTAAACTACATGAAAGATTCCTTAGAACATGACATAAAAATAAATCCTCACCTTGTGTCACAAGTACAAGAAACACCGTGTATGAGTGGCAAGGGCTAACATCCATCAAGATGAAACATACAAAAAAATTATGGAATTAGATCCTCTTTTAGAAACATCCACACATAATCCCCATCCACATCCTTATTACTCTTAGCAGCACCTTATCATATGTTCAGTAGCGGAAAATGGGAATGAAGTATTTTTAGATCAATTTCTTCCTATTTTTTCTCACACTTTTCTTGACTCATATGGTCTTATCGGGTAGACATGATTGTGAAAGCCACACAATACTGAACCTCAATGGGCCTCATATATGGTATAATCCCCTATCATATCCATTAACAGGGGCCTTCAATATAGTAAAATCCCAACTCATATGAATCCTCATGTATAAGGCCCCAGCCTTAAACCTTACTTAATCTTGAGTTATTACAAGATTACACATTGAGGATCTTTTCGGGTTTATATTTTAAGAGAATTAGATCATAAAACATACATTACATTCCACATATAAACAAAGTGGTTACATAAAGATAGTATTCTTCATTCCCAACAATGGAAACACATTTAAAATAAAACATGGATTATTTCTTGACACATCCTTGACTCTATCATCTTATCATGTACCTTTACCTTGACCTGTGAAAAAACATTTCAAAAACTTGGGATGAGCATAAAAACTCAGTATGGGTTATAAAAAAAACCTGGAAAGGAAACATGAGTTCATATATACATAAGAATGAAATCATACTTTACCCATAAACCATAGGCACTTTAACATACCTCATAAAATCATGAATAAATCATAGAAATCATAAGACATAAAGGTAACTTGAGGCATTCATAACATTCTAACGTAGGGAGTAACCCTCTTGGATACGTTTGGAATACCAATCACAGTATATTCCCTAAATCTCATCGGAGAATCTTTAACGTTTCACTCCTTCGCGTTACACAATGCATTGGAGAGCTATATCGGGCTCAATCGCCCTTAGTTTATCACGGAACCACCCGTCTTCATAATAATGACCAAGAACCATAACATAATCGTATCACATAAAACATGCATAAAGGAAACATAACATTTCCACATTTCAATCACAAGATATCAATACAACACAAAAACATTGTGAAAACCATTTTCCATACTAAAATAAAAGAAAAGTAAAACATGGTATTTATTTTTCTTTTAAAAAAGAAGGTATGGCTTGTAGAGGAAGCCGAAACTCAAATAACGGTCATGACGGCGGAGAAGTCGTTGTCGCCGCATACGTACGACAAAAACATTCCCTTTTGTCGTTTAGTAAACGCTTCGTATAAAAAGATTCATTTTGAATAAATGTGAAAGTCAAAGGGGTTTATACACCGTATAAAAGAAAGTTGTGTATAAAATAAAATATGCCTCAAAGAAAGGAGATTGAGACGAAGTCCCATACCTCGTATCCGAATTGACCCGACCGTTTTTTAATCTCCTGAATAATAAACTTGAGTTAATCTCTAATTTCTAAAGAACCTTTTTCAAGTTCATTATTCCTTTTATACCATGTTATGGACATCATGTAATCATTTATGTTAATAATGTTCATTTTGTCGGTATTTGGTTCTTAAGTCAAAAATTGACTTCTTACACTTACATGTTGTTAATTTGGTCAAAGGTTCACTGTATCCAGAATGATATTAATGATTTGGATAACATATATATCATATATATTCATCATATACATGTATTTATAATATTACATCACATTTAGAGGTAATAAATGAAATGCACCGTTCATAGAGACGGTAAGTCGTACGTACGCATGAACGCTACTTCCATTTCTATTTCGTATTTTTTTGGAATGGAATCATAATTATATAAGAGTATATTATAATTCCAGTATAATAACATATATAATATCATTAACTTTATCCTTTACACATCCCACATATGGTATTAACGAATCAAATCACATTCAGGGGGCGGTAGTCCGCACTTCCTAAAATGAAGATATCGTGTTTACCCATAATGGAAACCATAATGGTATGCCCAAAATGAAAAAAAACAGAAGCTTAAGGAAAACATAAACATATCATATATCATATACAAAAATAGTGACATCATAATGGACACCTTTGAAGGTGTTAAATGAGTATTGAACAATCATCGTTTCGGGTGGCAGAATTTCGCCATCCATGGAAACCGTATGTTTTTTAACCATTTGATGTAGTTGTGTGAGAGTGTAGCTCAAATAAATATTATAAAAACATCCTAGTATATTGAAGATACTGGTGTTTTTACAAAAGAAGTAAATAAAAAGAGTTTAGGGGGTTGGAGAAGCAAAATAAAACAAATGAACATGAGAGAATGAATTACCTTTAAAAGTGTAACTCCTTTTGATTTGAGCCTAAAGGCTTCCTTTGAAAGGATTATGCCCAAATGGAATCCTCTAGGATGAGGAGAGGGATGTGGAGAGAGTAAATGGGCAGGGTTTGGCCGAGCCAAAGGCTTGAGTAGTGTGTGAAATGAGGTAGAGGTGGGGGCCTTTTATAAGAGGAGAGGAGGGGCACTTTTGGAAAGTAAATAAATTTTACATTATTTGAAAATGTTTTTCGCTTTTAAAAGGTCCAACATTGATCGAATTCGTGGATAAGGTGATAAGGGTTCTAAATCCACTCATACAATTGGTTTTGGCCAGGTGTAGTTTATAGATTTTACATTATCTTTCCATTTTATTTAAATCGTCAAATAATGATGTCATCACTGCATCATTATTATGTCATAAATAATTTAATTTATTTAATGTCTAAAAATTATAAAAAAAATACTATGATGTAGGAAATATTTTTATCTTTCCAATTACTATTTATAATCAAAAATACGATCTTTATAAGCCCATGTAATAATTGTTTTCGTAAAACATATTATGTTTGTGTCATTTTTACTTTTACATTAAATAAAAAGTTATCTTTGTCATTTCCCAACAAAAGTGGATCCATGGGGTCCCCAAGTTGACCCATGGCTTGTCATGGTCGCCCATGACACAACCAATAAGGTTGGGACATTTTTCTAGGTCATTTCATATTATTAAAGCATTATTAATACCTTAAACTACACTAATTACCACTAATCGCGATTAAGAACTTAATAAGTTACTATTCACCAAAAAATTATTTTAATCCCATTGAACCATATTTTACTTCTTAATGACAACCATGAATGTCGGATTTTTGAAATTCATAACAGAAAAGTGGCAATGTTTCATTTAAACGAAAAATCAGTTTCTTTAACTACCACTTAGTGGTTTCACTATTCATCAAAAATTGAAGTTTTTCAGAAAATTACCAAAAATTCACCCTAAGCTATATTTGATATTCCGAATTCAAAAATGAAGTCTATTTTACAAAATTCAATACATATAAGTCAGATTAATTAATTTAATAATTAATTCCCGCTGCCAGAGCAAATAGCGTGTTTTTACAAAACAATAAGTATCAAAAGATTGACACCAGTTTAAGTCTAATTTAAAAGTGAAATTGATTCCAATGACCACCATTGGATAAAATGGTAAAAATATATTCATATTACAAATTAAGAACAATTAAAAAGATAATCTAATCATATAAATAAATTAGATTAAAAAGCAGTTTTGATGTAAAATGCATTATTTTTCACTATTCATTAAAAAATGAACATTGTCAGAAAAATACCAAAAATTCACACAAAGTAAATCTTGATGTCCCAATAATAAAGAATGAGTTTATTTTTACAAAAATAGTTTATAAAATTATCAAAATATATATTTAAAAAGGGTTTTCCATCATAAGGGAGTAAAACAATCTTTTAAGAATATTAGTGTATTCCATGCATAAGATTGTATTTATTTTTCATTTTAAGCCTCTAAAACACTATCTTAATCATTAATAGACATAGATAAAAATATCTATTATTCATTACTTACTTGGGATGTTATATCCTTCCCCCCTTTAGCAAATTGCGTCCCCGCAATTTATTTACTTATCGAATAAATGGGGGTACTTATCCCTCATTGCGTTTTCAGATTCCCATGTTGCCACTTCAATCATGTGGTTTTCCGCAAAACCTTTACCTGGTGAATAACCTTATTCCGTAACACTTGCTCCCTATGGTCAAGAATCTGGACCGGTTGTTCCTCATAAGACAGGTTCTCTTCCAGCTGAACTACCTCTGGACTCAAAACATGAGATGGATCCGGCATATACATTCTCAAATTGAAATGTGAAAAACATTGTGTACCTGAGATAAACTCGGAGGTAAAGCCACTCGGTATGCAACTGATCCAACTCTCTCCAGAATTTCATATGGTCCAATGAACCTTGGACTCAACTTTCCTTTCTTACCAAATCTCATCACACTTTTCCAAGGAGAATCCTTGAGAAAAACATGATCACCTACCTCGAAAGATAGATCCTTCCTCCGGTTATCCGCATAACTCTTCTGCCTGCTCTGAGCTGTTCTCATGTATTTCTGAATCAGCAAAACTTTTTCTGCCATCTCTTCTACCAATTCTGGTCCCATCAACTTTCTTTCACCCACTTCATCCCAGAAAGCTGGAGTTCGACACCGCTTCCCATATAATGCCTGAAATGGTGCCATCTGTATACTGGAATGAAAATTGTTATTATATGAAAATTCAACCAAAGAAAGATGTTGGTCCCAACTTCCCTGATAATCCATAGAACAAGCTCGTAGCATATCCTCCAATGTCTGAATTGTTCGTTCTGAATGCTCATCTGATTGAGGATGAAAAGCTGTACTAAAATTTAATTCAGTACCCAACGACTTCTGAAGGCCTTTCCAAAAGTTAGAAGTAAACCTGGGATCACGATCCGATACAATGGAGATAGGAACTCCATGTAACCTGGCTATCTCTTTAAGATACAAACGGGAAAGTTGATCAAGAGAGAAAGTATCTCGTATAGCAAGGAAATGAGCAGATTTGGTCAAGCGATCAACAATAACCCAGATTGCATTATTACCTCGAGATGTCTTCGGTAATCCAACAACAAAGTCCATGGATATATTCTCCCATTTCCACTCTGGCACTGGTAAAGGCTGAAGCATCCCTTTTGGTAATTGCCGCTCTGTTTTAACCTGCTGACAAGTCAAACACTTCACAGAAAAATTAGCAATATCTCTTTTCATTCCATCCCACCAGTAATACTCCCGCAGATCTCTATACATCTTAGTACTGCCTGGATGAACTGAAAACGGAGAACTATGAGCATCACATAACAACTCTCTCTTCAACTGTGAATCACAAGTCACACACAATATCTTCCCAAATCTCAAAACACAATCATTATCAATGTTGAATTCAGGCAACTTACCTTTCTGAACCAGCTCTACCTTTTCCTGCAACTCACTGTCTTGCTTCTGTGCTTGCTTGATTCTATCTGATAGAGAAGATCTCACTGATACCTGAAACAAAACAGAAGAACTTCCTATACCAACAACTTCTATGCCAAAGTTCATCAAATCGTTAACCAAAGGATCACGTTCCAACCACAACATTGTTAATGAAGCATTACTTTTACGACTCAAAGCATCAACCACTTTATTTGCTTTTCCCGGATGGTAATGAATTGTACAATCATAATCCTTGATTAATTCTAGCCATCTCATTTGTCTTATCTTTAACTCTTTCTGAGTGAATATATACTTTAAACTTTTGTGATCAGTATATATTTCATACTTTACTCCATACAAATGATGCCTCCAAATTTTTAAAGCAAAAACAACAGCAGCTAATTCCAAATCATGTGTAGGGTAATTTACCTCATGAGTTTTCAACTGTCGTGAAGCATAAGCAATTACCTGATCATTCTGCATTAGGACGCAACCAAGTCCTTTCAATGAAGCATCACAGTATATAACAAACTCACCATTCTTGGAAGGTAGTGCCAAAACTGGAGCATTCACCAATCTTCTTTTCAATTCCTGAAAACAATCATCACATTCTTTTGTCCAGATAAACTTAACACCCTTCCAAGTTAGCTTAGTCATTGGACTAGATAACCGTGAAAAATTTCTAACCAACCTTCGGTAATATCCCACCAATCCAAGGAAGCTGCGAATCTCGGTTACATTTGTGGGTCTTGGCCATTCTTCCACAACTTTTGTTTTTGAAGGATCAACAGTTATTCCATCTTTAGAAACAATGTGACCAAGGAAGGAAATTTGTTGCAACCAAAACTCACACTTGCTGAATTTCCCATACAGTTTCTTTTCTTTTAAGGTTTGCAAGATAACCCTTAAATGTTTTTCATGCTCCTCTTTAATTTTAGAAAACACCGAAATATCATCAATGAAAACCACCACAAACTTATCCAGGAACTCATGGAAAATTCTATTCATTAAGTCCATGAATACAGCAGGTGCATTGGTTAGCCCAAAAGGCATTTCTACAAATTCATAATGGCCATATCTTGTACGGAACACGGTTTTCAGAATATCTGCCTCCTTTACCTTCAGCTGATGGTACCCCGATCTCAGGTCAATCTTTGAAAACAACTGAGCTCCCTGGAGCTGATCAAACAAATCATCGATACGAGGCAAAGGATATTTGTTCTTAACAGTGATATTATTCAAGGCTCTATAATCAATTCAAAGTCTCATATAACCATCTTTTTTCTTAACAATCAAAACAGGAGCACCCCATGGTGATGTGCTAGGTCTAATGAAACCTTTCTCTAATAAATCTTGCAATTGCTCCTTCAACTATAAAAGTTCAATATGTGCCATTAGATAAGGGGGTTTTGAAATTGTCTTAGCATCAGGAACTAAGTCAACAGTAAACTCAACTTCCCGAACTGGTAATATTCCAGGCAACACATCAGGAAAAACAGCAGGATACTCATTTACCACTGGCACATCATTAATCTGAACAGTCCCTTTATTTTCAACGATGTGTGCAAGGTAACATTCATTTCCATCTTTTACAAGTTTTTCGGCCTTTGGATATGTTATCAAAAGCAAGGGTTCATTCTTGTAAACAAACTGAAAGTCTTTCTGAAAAGAAACTTCTTTAGCTCTACAGTCAATCTTATCATGGTAAATAGAGAGCCAATCCATACCTAGGATAACATAAAACTCTACTAGAGGTAGAACAATAATGTTTTCAAGTAGGTTCTTTCCACAGATAAGGATAGGAAGATTCATATAAATTCTTTCTGCCTCGACACTTCCCCCAGGTGTTTTTACCAAAAGTTCAGGAGTCATTTCTTGAGATGGTATTCCCATTTTACTAGAAAAGGTTTCAGAGATGAAAGAATGTGTAGACCCCGAATCAAACAACACACTGGCATAATCTGAAAAAAAAAACAAAGTACCTGATACAACTTCATTTGAGGGCCGGACATCTGTTGAAGTAGTTGCAATGGATTTCACCACCCCTTTCTGCTTGTAGTCTAACTGCTTCCCATCACTCAAGCTCCTTGTCGGACACTCGTTTTCATAGTGACCCATCTCATTGCACTTATAACATTTCACTAACTGTAAATCAAATTTGTTCTTACCTTCACCTTGATACTTTTCAGTGCAATCACGAGCCTTATGTCCCATCTTACCACATCGGTAGCACTTCCCAGAATTCAGAAGACATTCCCCAGCATGCCTTCTGCCACATTTATCACAAACTGGAAACTTAGTTCTCTTACCATTAGACTTTTTTGAAGAATTCTTACCTTTCTCCTGCCACCTCGGTCTCTTCTTCTGCTGGTTGTTATAGAACACTTGGTCATCGGAAAACTCCATTTCCACCTTCTCAACACATCGAACAATCTTTGCATAACTTTTAAACTCTCGAGAAGCTAATGCCCTTCGATATTTTGGCTTTAATCCTGAGTAAAAATGATTGATTTTACTATCAAGGTCTCGAATAAAATTTGGAGCATACCTTGCCAATCGAGTGAACCTGTCTTCATAGGCAGCCACTGAATCTTCCTCTTGCCTCAATTCCAAGAATTTCTTTTCCATCCTAAGTCGAACAGCCTTAGGAAAATACTTCTCAAGAAACATACCTTTGAATTTATCCCAGTCAAGAGAATCAATCTCATCGGCGCCCCTGATATTTTTAACCATAGACCACCACCGATCTGCTTCACCCTCCAAACGGTAAATAGCAAGACTAACCTTTTGATTATCTGAACACCCCATGACATCAAAAATCTTCTCCAGTGCTTTAATCCACCCTTCATCTACCACAGGGTCAGATTATCCTCTGAATGATGGTGGATGTTCCCTCATGAAATGTTCCACCACTGACATGTTCCTCTGCGGTTGATCTGGCTGATCTCGTGCATGGATACCACCGCCATTTATCGCTTGAGTAAACTGCGCCATTACTGCAACAAACTGTTTAGTTCCAATTCCGACCATTTCGGGATGCTGATTCGGAAGGTTATTTCCTTATGTATGCCTTCATAGCACTGCTTCCCGGTTTCCTCTGCGGAAAACCATTCTGAACAAACATGTCTTAGATGAAGCAACATGGTAATCTTTAAATGCTATATCATTTCGAAAAAAATATTTTTGGATAATCATTTAATAGAATTCTAACTCCTACAGTTATCTAAACCGACCTTTGATACCAACTATAAGGCCCCAGCCTTAAACCTTACTTAATCTTTAGTTATTACAAGATTACACATTGAGGATCTTTTCGGGTTTAGATTTTTAGAAAATTAGATCATAAAACTTGCATTACATTCCACATATAAACAAAGTGGTTACATAAAGATAGTATTCTTCATTCCCAACAATGGAAACACATTTAAAATAAAAGATGGATTATTTCTTGACACTTCCTTGACTCTATCATCTTATCATGTACCTTTCCCTTGACTTGTGAAAAACATTTCAAAAACTTGGGATGAGCATAAAAACTCAGTATGGGTTATAAAAAAACATGGAAAGGAAACATGAGTTCATATATACATAAGAATGAAATCATAATTTACCCATAAAACATAGGCACTTTAACATGCCTCATAAAATCATGAATAAATCATAGAAATCATAAGACATAAAAGTAACTTGAGGCATTCATAACATTCTTACGTAGGGAGTAACCCTCTTGGTTACGTTTGGAATACCCATCACAGTATATTCCCTAAATTTCTTCGGAGAAACCTTAACGTTTCACTCCTTCGTGTTACCCAATGCATTGGAGAGCTATATCGGGCCCACCCGCCCTTAGTTTATCACAGAACCACCCGTCTTCATAATAATGCCCAAGAACCATAACATAATCGTATCAAATAAAACATGCATAAAGGAAACATAAAATTTCCACATTTCAATCACAAGATATCAATACAACACAAAAACATTGTGAAAACCATTTTCCATACCAAAATAAAATAAAAGTAAATCAT
Organism: Viscum album; assembly: GCA_963277665.1. Classification (NCBI taxonomy): domain Eukaryota; kingdom Viridiplantae; phylum Streptophyta; class Magnoliopsida; order Santalales; family Viscaceae; genus Viscum; species Viscum album. The sequence continues at coordinate 40,149,544 of OY728143.1, forward strand.
GGCATTTATTTTTTTTTAAAAAAGAAGGTATGGCTTGTAGAGGAAGCCGAAACTCAAATAACGGTCACGAAAGCGGAGAAGTCGTTGTCGCCGCATACGTACGACAAAAACATTTCCTTTTGTCGTTTAGTAAACGCTTCGTATAAAAAGATTCCTTTTGAATAAATGTAAAATTCAAAGGGGTTTATACACCGTATAAAAGAAAGTTGTGTATAAAATAAAATATGCCTCAAAGAAAGGAGATTGAGACGAAGTCCCATACCTCGTATCCAACTTGACCCGACCGTTCTTTAATCTCCTGAACAATAAACTTGAGTTAATCTCTACTTTCTTAAGAACATTTTTCAAGTTCATTATTCCTTTTATACCATGTTATGGACATCAAGTAATCATTTAAGTTAATAATGTTCATTTTGTCGGTATTTGGTTCTTAAGTCAAAAATAGACTTCTTACACTTACATGTTGTTAATTTGGTCAAAGGTTCATTATATCCAGAATGATATTAATGATTTGGATAACATATACATCATATATATTCATAATATACATGTATTTATAATATTACATCACATTTAGAGGTAAAAAATGAATTGCACTGTTCATGGAGACGGTAAGCCGTACGTACGCATGAACGCTACTTCCATTTCTATTTCGTATTTTTTTTGGAATGGAATCATAATTATATAAGAGTATATTATAATTCCAGTATAATAACATATATAATATCATTAACGTTATCCTTTACACATCCCACATATGGTATTAACGAATCAAATCACATTCAGGGGGCGGTAGTCCGCACTTCCTAAAATGAAGATATCGTGTTTACCCATAATGGAAACCATAAAGGTATGCCCAAAATGAAAAAACAGAAGCTTAAGGAAAACATAAACATATAATATATCATATACAAAAATAGTGACATCATAATGGCCACCTTTGAAGGTGTTAAATGAGTATTGAACAATCATCGTTTCAGGAGGCAGAATTTCGCCATCCACGGAAACCGTATGTTTTTTAACCATTTGATGTAGTTGTGTGAGAGTGTAGCTCAAATAAATATTAAAACAAAATCCTAGTATATTGAAGATACTGGTTTTGTTACAAAAGAAGTAAATAAAAAGAGTTTAGGGGGTTGGAGAAGAAAAATAAAACAAATGAACATGAGAGAATGAATTACCTTTAAAAGTGTAACTCCTTTTGATTTGAGCCTAAAGGCTTCCTTTGAAAGGCTTCTGCCCAAAGGGAATCCTCTAGGATGAGGAGAGGGATGTGGAGATAGTAAATGGTCAGGGGTTGGACGAGACAAAGGCTTGAGTAGTGTGTGAAATGAGGTAGAGGTGGGGGGCTTTGATAAGATAAGAGGAGGGGCACTTTTGGAAAGTAAAGAAATATTACTTTATTTGAAATTTTTTTTCGGTTTTGAAAGGTCCCACATTGATCGAATTAGTGGATAAGGTGATAATGGTTCGAAATCCACTCATCCAATTGGTTTTGGCCAGGTGTAGTTCATAGGTTTTACATTATCTTTCCATTTTATTTAAATCGTCAAATAATGATGTCATCACTGCATCGTTATTATGTCATAAATAATTTAATTTATTTAATGTCTAAAAATTATAAAAAAAATACTATGATGTAGGAAATCTTTGTATCTTTCCAATTACTATTTATAATCAAAAATCTGATATTTATAATCCCATGTAAAAATTTTTTTCTTAAAACATATTATGTTTGTGTCATTTTTACTTTTACATTAAATAAAAAGTTATTTTTGTCATTTCCCAACAAAAGTGGATGCATGGGGTCCCCAAGTTGACCCATGGGTTGTCTTGGTCGGTCATGACACAAACAATAAGGTTGAGACATGTGTCTAGGTCATTTCATATTATTAAAGCATTATTAATACCTTAAACTACACTAATTACCACTAATCGCGATTAAGAACTTAATAAGTTACTATTCACCAAAAAATTATTTTAATCCCATTGAACCACATTTTACTTCTTAATGAAAACCCTGAATGTCGGATTTTTGAAATTCATAACAGAAAAGTGGCAAAGTTTCATTTAAACGAAAAATCAGTTTCTTTAACTACCACTTAGTGGTTTCACTATTCATCAAAAATTGAAGTTTTTCAGAAAATTACCAAAAATTCACCCTAAGCTATATTTGATATTCCGAATTCAAAAATGAAGTCTATTTTAAAAAATTCAATACATATAAGTCAGATTAATTAATATAATAATTATTTCCCGCTGCCAGAGCAAATAGCGTGTTTTTACAAAACAATAAGTATCAAAAGATTGACACCAGTTTAAGTCTAATTTCAAAGTGAAATTGATTCCAATGACCACCATTGGATAAAATGGTAAAAATATATTCATATTACACATTAAGAAAAATTCAAAAGATAATCTAATCATATAAATAAATTATATTAAAAAGCAGTTTTGATGTAAAATGCAGTATTTTTCACTATTCATTAAAAAATGAACATTGTTAGAAAAATACAAAAAATTCACACAAAGTAAATATTGATATCCAAATCATAAAGAATAAGTTTATTTTGACAAACATAGTTTATAAAATTTTCAAAATATAGATTTAAAAAGGGTTTTCCATCATTAGGAAGTAAAACAATCTTTTAAGAATATTAGTGTATTCCATGCATAAGATTGTATTTATTTTTCATTTTAAGCCTCTAAAACAATATCTTAATCATTAATAGACATAGATAAAAATATCTATTATTCATTACTTACATGGGATGTTACATCATGGGCCTCCAATATAGTATAATTAAAAATCATATCCATCAAACTATGAATCCCCTATAGGTATAAGAACCTACCATTTCCATACTACATGGGATTGGATTCCCAACTAACTAGGAAATATAGTAATCCTACATGAGGTAAAAACCCAACATCTAAATTCACTTCCATGTTCTCCCGGCCATAACCATAGTAAGATTGTGCCCCTAACCTAATAAACCATTTATCCTCAACGAGATTTAGATAAATTTAATGTGTAATCCCCACATCATCCCACATTAATGTACCTTTTGTGACATGAGTGTCCTTACCCCTAGATAGTAAACTACGTGGATTGATCCTATCAGACGAACAAAAAATGTGACAACAAACTATGTGGGTTTTATCCCATTCCTCTAAGTTGTTTATAGAGGACATCACTCGAGGCTTCAATCCTAAAAGATGGTAAACTTGGTTTCTCCATCCTTATGATGTACTTCCCTGATCCACCTCAAGGAGTGTTTCGATCAACCATAATGGTGTGACAACAAAACGTTACGTGACACACCTCATGGATTGGCCTCCATAGGTCATTCAGATCCATTCATCGTTAATCATTCATGGTGTGACATCTTCCCTATATAGGAAACACATCCTGGATATTCATACATGGGGTGTTCTAATCAACCAATTAGTATAACATTATGTTTTCACATCTTCCATTTGTGGGACACACATCCTAGATCTTCCTGTATAGGGAGTACTAATCCATCCATATGTAAACCTTCATGGAATGACATATTCCATTTATTGAAAACACCTTCGGGATCTAAATCAAATGGGTTTTTTACTCTTATCCATTGGAAAAATATCTAATTTTCCATTTAAGGGATACATATTCTTAATCTCCCTCGATGATATGTTCTGATTAATCTACCTATCGACATCATATGATAAAATCAATCTCTGATCTGTCTCGGCCATAAATTTTTATCTGACTCCCCAAGACATAGAACATGTTACTTAGCCCTAAATAAATACCCTCTGAATGAGCGCATCATGATTGTGTTGAATTCCTTGGAAGAAAAATTTCATCGGCATCAGCTACCTCATGATCGAAATGGGAAATATAAGGTTCCCTGCCTAAGATTTATCACATGAGATTCCCTCCCCAGAGAAGGAATACATGTGACCTGTGAACCCATCATCTAGACAATCTAGTGATGGCCAACATGAATTATCTCTTTACCAAAGCTTACTAGAAATCATCAAGAAATCAGAATGATCAAACAAATGTAGTGTAATTGACTTGAATTCACAAATAGATAGTGTTGGGAATGAGTTTCATGAACATGAATTAACTCCTTGAAGGAGACCCAAAATAAAAAACATATTCTTAGATGGAATACAAGGAAAGAGGAACCAACATCCCATTTTACCCTTTTGATAAAGGAGCATACATTGTCATTGATCATGATAAATGTCACCCACCTTTTGAAAGAGGGAATGTTGTGTTATGTATATTATAGTGCACACAATCCATGTATGGATGTTGTGGGTGCACCTCGGTGCAAGAATTAGAAATAGAAATTATGAATGTGACATGAAAATATTATACTCGACATGGTTACTAGTATCCTTTGAGAAATCAAGAGATTAGAATGTTACTAGATTAAAATATCAAACTCCAGATCATGAAAAGAATATGAGGGGACCATCATGGAACTCACCACATGTTGGGGCAGTCTAAAATTTGGAACCCTTAATCCATGACATTGTCAACATAAATCCTTATCCATATTTTGAATATTGGAATACGATTGGGTATTTTAAATCAATTTCAAAAAATCTGTTTCGATGGTTTAATCCACCATATTCGAAGGATCCCATCTATAAGAAATCAACTGCCCAAGGCCTATAATCACAAACTCTGGATAATTGTTAATTTGGAAATCACATACGACACCACCTCCATTGTTGCATCCCCTATGACTTCATATACTAAGCATCCACACCCTGAATCACCCTTATTATTAAACCAATAGATGATTATGAACACCGACATATGTTGGTATGCGAAGAACGGGATCATTCGCACCATGTATGTGCCTCACCATGACCATGAACCTTCAGTTCCTCACTGAAACTACTACCCCGAAGGGTTGTGTAGGGAGAAAATACTCCATGTTACAACATATAATCCTTTTGAAATCAACTCTATAGAGTGTTTCTATGATTTGTTCACCTATTCTGATGAGGTTATAGATACTAGAGTCTCCCTAGAGGAGACTATTACATTGGGATCCCCCAAAGAGGGCTCCCACTAAGAATTTCCGAAACAATAAATAAATGGCCCTTTAGGATAAGGAATATATATATACTACCCCACTATACCTACCTCGATCCAAAACACATGATTCCTACATTGGGAATAAGCTTATCACACTATCTAACAAGGGGAATCATATTCCATGGCATCAGAAGCCCCTAAAAACACTAATATGTTCCTCAAGATCTATTTGATAGATAAGAATGGATCCATATTTTCCTAATTGGGATCAAGACCCCTGAAACCCCATAGGCATGCTAGGTTGAAAATGTCAATTTCCTGATCCATCGATAGCTATCATGGGATTTCTAGTAATGACGAGTTTCAATGTAAAGGTCATCCCCTTATAGTCACTAATCCAAGAAGAGGTCATCCCTGATCACAAAATTAACAAGGACTTCTTAAAAAAATCATATATCATGAAAAGGTCCTCCCATCTCTAAAACTGATCTAATAAGAGGTCATCCCCACTTCTTCAATATCCAACATAGAGGTCCCCCCTATGACACAGACAATCAGAGTTGAGGTCATTATCTATCCTTCAAAAATAAACATTAAGGTCGTCCCCATGTTCTATCCAAACCCATGGGAGGTCTTCTATATGCCTTAAAAAATTTATATTGATATCTTCTATGCATTTTCACTACTTCAATCAAAGGTAGTCCTCAATTTTAATTTCATCATCACAATGTCCCTCCATGTGTCTTTCCAAAATAGGGATGTGGTACCACCCACGCCCTCACTATCACACCTTAACCTTTGAGATTCATTAATTTCATCCCCCCTTCATCCTTGGATATTTTGATTGACGTTCATGTTGTGTTACCTATTTTAATTTTTTGTGGTTTTTGTGAAAATTGGGATTTTTGGAATTTTTAGTATGTGGCAAATGGTTGACACACTGTTTGGGAAAACCATGCTACCCCACCAATAATTTCTTTATATATAATGTTGATTCATGAAAGTGGTTACCACATAGTTAGCAAACAATTTGGAAAATCATGTGAGGTAACCATGCGGAATGTCCCCATAAGGATAGTAATCGGTGCATGGTTGGAACATGGTTGGTAAAACTATGAATGTTTCCCAGGTCATTAAAATGGTGAAATTCAACTTTTTCCCCTTTTATGATTTAACCAGAATTTAGGAGTTTCCTCCCCCATTCGTCCTAGGCGCACCATGTGGGCCTCCAAACTTCTCCTCGCATTCTCTCATTTAACTGCTGAATATTTTTTATGGATCAAAGGTGAGTTTATTTTTATTTTTGGTTTACTTCATCTTCTTTTCTATTCCCTCTCTTGGTTCATTGGTTTCTCTTCAGTGGTAATTCAATTAGATACACCATATGTGTTAGGGTTTTTGATTGGTTTATTTTTCAGCGATATTAGGGTGTGAAGGGTGTATCCTTTGGAGTATTATTCCTTCTCCCAAAGTCTCATTACAATAAATCATCATCGAGGTAGGTGTTTCTATACATTTTCTTTCTATAACATTTCTTTTAAGATTTATATCTCCTTTAGTGCTTTAAAAATGACAAAATACTACTTGTGAAGTGTTAGAATAAGTTTTTTTTGTGTTTTAATAATGGAAAAAGGGTGATAAATGGTTTTAAAAATGGTTTATTTAATTATTCCTATATTTAAGAGTATGAAATTTGTTTGATGAAATTCCATTTTTTTCAAAATGTATAATTTCTCAGTTGTGGTGTTTTTTGAATTTAGTCTTATTTTGATATAATTTTTAATTGATAAATTAGGTTTCATTAATGGGTTGTATACCACATCATGGCTTATTAATTATTTTTTAAATGTTTAGGAATTATTTTTCCTGATTTAAAATGATTATTGGTGATAATTTAATAAAGTGAAAATTTTTTTTGCACTAAAGGAAAGTGGTCTTTCATGTAATGATTCCCGGATTTCTATATGGTGATGTTTTTTATCCAATGATATAAAAATGTGACTTAAATTTTTTTTCTTTGAAAATTTCCCAATTCGGAAAATCATATGTTTGGGTGTTTTGTTTTATAATTAGCATGATGTGAAAATAATGTTTGGTGTTTTATAATGTTTGGGAATAAGATCTAAAAATACTATTATGCAAGGGCCATTTATAATTCATTTTAATATGTGTTTTGTTTTCGACATGGTATTGGAAATTTATTTTGATTTGAAATTATAAAGGGCTAATTTACACTTTATTTTTTCTTTGAAAAGTATGTTTTGATGTGATGTTATATGAAGGCCTATTTTTCACTTTGTAAAGATTTAAAAAAATTACAACTAATTTTCTCAATGGTCCTAGTGGGTATGTTTATATGTTTTTGAAAAATGGATTAAAATCAGGGGTAGTGTGGATTCCCAGTTGTTATTTTATAATTTTTGGAAAAAAGGTATTTATTTTGGAAAATGGTTGTTGCAATTTGAGCTTTTGTTGTAGAATATACGTTCTTGTGAATGAATTTTAATTTCATGTATTTCCATGGTGTTTTCTTATGTTTGGAAACCACTAGGCCTTAGGATGGGATCCTCTCTAGTGAATCATTCATAGGAACTCCATTGGTATTATTTCCACTATATTGTGGTATACATTCCCCTCAAGTATCTCGTGCATAATAATGTCATGGGTAATGATTTCTACAGAATTATTTTCTATGAATTATTATTATCATGTGATTCTGAGTCTTATTCTAGTGGTTCGAGTGATAGTTATTTTCCAAACACAATTAGATGGGTTATTAAACCCATGGATTTTATGTTTCTAGGTTGGGAATTCCTTTATGATGGCTCTTTTAGAGTGTATACTAAGTTATTATGTAAAGAACTATAAATTCCAAAGAAATTTTTTTTATTATTTTTTTGGGAATTTTAAAAGAACGCAGTTTCTGACGGCGCCTGATTCCGAGGCCCGGTGTTCCCGGAATCAATTTCCGAACTTTGGCTCGGGTACGTTCAGTGAAAGGATGAGCGGGTTTTTCTAACTTTTGAACCTGTGCTCGGAATCGAATTCTGAGGGCACCGATGGAATCGCAGTGCCGGTAATTGCTTAGAAACGCCTCTTTCGGAGTTGCGTTTGCTCGTGTGTGGTTTTTAATTTTTGGGGCTTAAATTTAAGAAATAAAATAAATAGTGCGACAAACTTTATTTTATTTCACTTTAGCCGCTTGGAAGCCACTTAGAGCCACTTAAAGCAGCTAAAGCTGAGTTTTTGCGGATAGGGTGCTATCCGAAAATATCCTACCCTCATGGTAGGATATTTGTGAGGTGGGACCCGCACGAGCCCCACCGTTTCTTTTCTGCTAAGTAACGCACCAGCGAAAACACATCATTATGAAAGTCAACTGACACATTTTCTTATTTTCTTAATGCACCAATTAATTGGGCGGTTTATTTCGTTGAATTAATTCTATGAATTAATGGGTCGTTATTTATCTCTTTATTCGTTTCTTAACCTGTTTGAAATCCGTTGGAGTAGTAATTAAATAAGGCCAACACACCCTCCTTTTTTTTTAATGTTGTGTTAATCCTTGAAGGACCTCTGAGAATTCTTCATCCACCTTCGCGAAGAATGCGAAGAACGCGAAGAACGCGAAGAACTCTGGCCTCCGATGAAGAACGCCGAAACCGCGGAAATCGACGACGCAACGCCGTGTGCCGCGATGCCGACGTTTCCTCTTCTACGACGTTCCTTCCTCCGCAACGAAACCTTCAATCATCTGTTGGAGTTCGACGAACAAGCTCGGAAGCGGAATCGGGTAGCAAGCGACGATGACTTCACCTTCCCTCGAGTCGGACGAACGTCGTCGTCCCCCTTCGACGTCGTCATCCTCACGACGCCATACCGCGACGAACCTCGAACGACTCCTCCTCCTTCCGATCGGCTTATACCCAAGGTAGGGGTTTTATTTGAATGTTCTATACTCTGTAAATGTTTCCGTTCATGGTGAAGAACCCGGATAATAAGAACAATTTTTATTCATTAAAATTGTTTTTGGTTATGTAATCATGTGTTGAATAAACTTCTCTCGTTGTTTTAATCTAACACGGAGGGTGAGGGCCAAATGAACACGGCCCGACAACCCTCCGCAGATTGTTTATTGATGTGTGGATTGACGTGCGACGACGAAGCAGGCCGTTTTGGCATTTGAATCCCTTCGCGGTGAAGATGGGGTCCCGGGGGGACCATAGGCGAAGACGGTAGGATGAACGGACCACCGGAGCGCGTCCGGTGGTCCGCGGAAGGCGGCGGCGGTGCGACCCACCGCCGCGGCGGCGCCGGCACGCCGCCGGGAAAAGGGGCGGTCGGCTAAACGCAGGCCTCAATCAGCGGCGAAGAGCGGGTGATCTGCGCGCCCCGCCCGCGTGGCGGCTCGGCCACGCTGGCCGAGCCGCGGCTGGCCGGTAGGGCCGGACCGAACCGGACCGCACCAGGCCGGGCCGGACCGGGCCAAGCCGGGTCAGACCCTGGGCGGGTCGACCCGGTTCGGGCCGACCCAGGGGGGGTCGGGCTGGGTCGGCCCGGGCCCAGACCCTCGTTTTCGGGCCAATTTGGGTCAAGTGCCCGTAACTTGAGCTACATGACTCTAAATGACTCGCTGTCAGCGGAAACACGATCCTTGGATCGAGAAGGTCGTTTCGGTATATCGCACTCAAGGTTTTGGATTACTTTGGGTTCGTCCGGGTTAGTTTGGATACGAAACCAACAGGGCCCTCGGAGCGGAAACGCTCGTAACTCGAGTTCAGGACGTCCGAATGATGTGACATCGACATTGTTGTTTTTCTCTAAGTGAGATGGATCTTTTGGCTTATTCCGCTCGAGGATTGGATGCCGTCGGAGTGCGGTCGGGTTTGTTCGCTCACAAAACCAACCGGGCCCGTAGGACGAAAAAGCCAATAACTCACAGACCAGGCGTCCGATTACCGCACGGTCTGTCTCGTTGTTTTCCTCTTGTTGAGACGGAACTTTTGGCATCCTCCGCCCGAGTTTTGGATGCAGTTGGATTGTGGCCGGGTTGGATCGCACCGAAATCCAACCGGGCCCCTGGAACGGAAAAGCCGATACCTTTCTGACAGAACGTCCGTTTGACGAACCGTCAGCGGCTTTGGTGATCTCGTTGAGAAACGGTCCCTATGAGGATACCATATGAGTGTTTGGGGTATAGTTGAGTTACGGCCGGATTGGTTCGCACACGAAACCAACCGGGCCCATGGGACGAAAAGGCTAATAACTCACAGACCGGGCGTCCGATTGACGCGACGTCTGTTGTGTTGAGACCCCTATAACGAGGTGGTCCTTTGAGATACTTCTTTGCGGGGCTTTGTGATACTTGGAGTATCGACCGGTAGCTCGTGGAGCGGACCCTCCCGGAAACGAGCGTGCGGAGTACGGAGACCGTGTAGCCGGCTGAGACCTGACGACTGCTTGACCGACTCGACTTGGAGGGAGTCAACTAGCCCAATGGATGGAGCGTCCGGTATTTGGCGACCGACCCACGGCGGACGGAGCGCCCGGTAGTTGGCCGCAGACCCGCGGTACTCGACAGGAGGAGTACATCTGTAGGCTATTGGTGGGAGCGTCCGATATTTGGCGACAGACCCACAGCGGACGGAGCTCCCGATATTTGGCCGCAGACCCGCGGTACTCGATAGGAGTAGCACCTCAGCAGTCTTAGGGTAGTGAGTAGTGCCTCGGAGTCGTGACAGGACCACTGTACACTCCAGAGACGGAGCTCTTCAGCAGTTACAGTTTCGATAATGAAAATCATGGTTTGAGCTGAGACCTTTTGACCTTTGTGTTTACCTCAGGATTGAGATGGGTCACTTGATAACTTAGGTATATGTATGGGCATATACCTGGGTAGTGGTTATCCGTTGATTTCACAATCCTCGTGTTTCCTCATGATTAAGATGGGTTACATGATAACTTAGGTATATGTTTGGGCATATATCTAAGTAGAGGATATCTGTTGAGATCTTCTTGTGGTTATCCTTGTTGGTTTAGTAAGACCTTGAGGGTCTCAGGGTCCCTACTGAGTATCGTTATACTCACCCCTGCACAGGCTATGCCGGAACCGTGTTGTGTTGGTTGCAGACGACGGGCAGTGCTGACGGAGGCTGAGTGTTCGAAGACTAGACGGTACCCGGAGGTGGACTACACGATGTGACGACTCACATAGGAGGTTGACGGACGAGAGTGTGGAGGAGGCTATCTGTACCTACCCTTCAGGTAGGATCCGTGGTGGACGACCAGGAGCTGCGCTATCTGTACCTACCCTTCAGGTAGGATCAGAGGAGGACGACCCAGGAGCTGCTTCCTACTTCCAGCTATTTTCTTTTTTACTGTTGTACCTTGTTCAGTTGTAGTCATACTTTATTTGGGTTTGTATTCTGGCCCATTTACTTTTCAGCTTTTCTTTTGTAAATAGTGTTTTGCTTCCTCTTGTACTCGGTGGTGCTTGTTTTCTTTTATAAAAGCAATGCCTTCCCAGTTATCGAGATTTTACGCCTTTGGTGCTAGTCGCCAGCCCCTGGCCTATGGAAGGCGGACTTGGGGTAGTCACAACACGGACCCCGAGGACGGGTCGTGACATATTATCTATGGATCTTCACTACTTGTTGACAAGTAACAGGGAACTAAGTATGTCCAGGTGTTTCTTATAGATGTTTATAAGAATTTCCCTTGATTACTATATGCAAGTTCTATTTATTTCTGCTGCTTTTTCTAAATTTATCTCTTCTATTTTATGATTGTTTTTTGGTTTCCTTCACATTATTATTATCACTCTTATATTTCCTAGTATGTATCGATCCAGATTTTGGTTTTGAATTGGGTTTTATAAAGTGAAACTATTTTAAAAAGTAAAGTTGTATGACTGATTATAAAAAATAAATTTGAGGAACATTTTTTTTGTTTCTTAAATGATTTAAAACCCTATTTTCTAAATTTATTTCAAACCAATGTTTCAGGACTATTTTATGAAAATAAATGAATGAAATATGTGGTAATTAACTTCTGATATTTTTATGCTCACACCCAACTCGTGCCACTCAACATTGGTAGACCCCAATTATTTTTCAGGTTCAAGTATATAATATGGTTTATCATTAGATATGGTTGGTCATGTTGTTGTTGGTGACCAATATTTCATTTGGAGATTGTTTTATGTTTTTTGATATCTATTTTATATTTAATTTTAGATTTACATGTCGTTTTTATGCGGAATAGTCATGCATCCATTGAATTCAGTTAATATTGGTTATGTTTTGTACTTATGTTTTTTATTTTATACATGTTTTTTTGGGAAAATTAATCCCCATTGTGAATATTATGATTCTCAACACTATTTTACAGCCCATGGGGATAATGAATTCCCTTCAGGCCATGTCTATGGTGGGGTTTCATATTGGATAGAATCTGGTCTTCGTTCATTGAAAATGGTATCAAAGTAGGCCCTTGTTATTTGAGGTGTTAGGTAGATATGATATAATAATTGTCAGGACTAGGGGGGTAGGTATGAGATGAACGTCATGAACACTTTCTCATTATGATCCTCAAGTATCCAAGGGTATTTTTGAATTTAAGCCTTTTTTTGTTTTGGTTTTTGTGGATGAGGTATGATAATAGAGGAATGTCAGTGTTATTTTGTCATCTCACATAGATTTGTGACCCGTGTGGGTACCGTGTACATGCTTAAAGGTCCTATTAGTTGTTATTTTATTCATATGTCATAGCCCACTAACCTTGTCACCAGTTTAGATATGTCCACTAGTTCTTCATTCTAGTTGTTTGGTGTGAGTTGTGTTTTTTTATTTCAATTCTATAATATGGATTTTTAAATGAATACAATTCATGGAATATAAATTATTTCATTCAGGTGTTTTTGTATTGAAAATTGAAAATAGCTTTTAAAAGAAAATGTAATTCTTAATTTTGATAAGTTCAGGTGATTGTGAAGGAAAAATTAATTGAGAATTTTTTAAGTTTGCACGTTAAATGATAATGTGGTATGTGTGACCATTTGTATTATTTATATAGTTTTATGTATGTGTGGGTTTTCATAGAAAGTTCCAGTTGGAATGTGGGAATGTATGATACAAGATGATATTGGATAGAAACATATGTGATAGTACACAAGATTCAGTGGGTGGGTATTTGTGAATATGGGGTATTATTGGTTTTTACAAAGTGTTTCTTGAAAGGGAAAATGATTTTGAGAATTGGGTTTTCGTTAAAAAATATTTTCTTATTTTCTAAAAAATGGATTTTGGTGTTTGTAAGGTTCCCTTACAAAAAGAAGGTTTTGTGAAATTGACACAAAATGGTAGATTTCAATTCGATGATTTTTGGATGATCTTGTAGTGTTTGGCTTCTGATACAGTTGTTTTGGATTGTGTTTTTCTTTTGAATTATTTACTATGTTGATGTTGATTTTGGTCTTGTAATCCTTTTGTTGTTTATAATATACCATCTTGAATAGTCACAAAGGTTTCTAGTGGCTATGGCCCTGTTTTTATTCGTCTTGACTATTTCACATCATTCATGGTTAATTATGTCCATTACAGTTAGTGGAAAGGATTGATCAAGATAAGGGTATATTTATATCATCGGAAACACTCATTGTTGTGAGAGTGTGTTCTTGTAATGGGATTGTATGAGGGTCAAACATTAGATTAGTGTAAAGTAGTTTCATTATCGTTGATGAAATTTTGGATGATGTTGGAGGTGATAAAGTCAAATTTCAACTAATACATTGTACGAGAGGAGGTGAATGTGAATATTTTGGAAGAGCTCATGAGTTTTCATAATGTCAATTTGATAGTTAGTCCCCATGTTAACTAGATAAGGATACAGTTCCCTTTTTCATGAAGGTGTCATCACAAGATCTATTGAAGGATCCTATTTTTATTTGGGGCCATCATATAGGGATCATGGAGAAATTCCTCTCCACCAAGGATCATCCTTTTGAGAAGATGGTGGATGAAGTATTCTTAGTGGAGTTTGTTTCTGGAGCACAAGAGGATGGAAATCTGGTCTCCATTTCTACTCATAATGGTTCACCATCTAGTGAGAGGTGTGTCCAGCGTAACATACTTATGAAAAAACTCTTTCCTTGGTTCTGAATTCTCATTGATTTGACTATTCACACTTACGCTTTATGTGCACTTAGTTTTGGAATTTGAATCTTTATGGTTGTAACCCCCAAAATACCTATCATTATTACAACCATTTTGATCAATACGAAAAGGTTTGTAGGATTCATTTCTTAATAAATGAGTCTTGATCGAGGGCTATCATTTTCTAAATGCAATGCATTGTATTATTCAGACATCATGGCTCTAACCATAGACCCCAGAGTGAATCTTGCACATATTCATGAATCACTACTAGTGTGGGGGACCTAGGAACAATTAATATCTCCCGTGTTGGAGTGGAAACCATTTAAGTTTCCCATTATGGTTTATCACTTGTTGTGAGATCATCAAAAGGGAACCACTGGTCCTGTTATCTTAGTCCCCTTATTGTTCCATGGATTTTGAACATTAAATTATTATCCTTTGATGAATTATTTTTCATTATTTTTTCAATTTCTTGATGATATTCATTCTAGCATAAATTTATGCTTTTATTTGGTTTTGGGTTCCACTTTTTGGTATGACTTCCATTCATGGGTTTCCCCTTATACTATTTCATTGGATTGTGATGGGAAATTCCTAGTTCTGGTAGTGTTGTTATTTAGCATGTGAGGAGAATTTTGGGTTATCTCATTTAGGGAATTTCTGCACTCCGCCCACCCACCTGAGGTGGTGGAGTTGAGACTTCCCATAAAGGGCTGATTTGAAGTCATTACATGTTGTTATTCAGGTTCATGTGGTGGGGAGAACCATATTGTGTTCTACCATTATTTTTTATGTTATTTTTTAATTTTTAAATGGTCAGTTATCACTGTTAAAGTGAAATTCTACCATGAGATTCATTGATTTATTTGACTTTATTCGGTTTTGGGATCAATTTTTTTATCATTCAACAGGGTGAATTTATGGGGTAATAAAGTATTTGTGGTAGCGGGAATTTTCACAAACTATACATGGATTTTCTTTTATTTTTTCCCCTTTATTTCCATCTATATTTTTTATAAGGTTCTGGGTGAGTTCTTAGTTTGATGTTTTTAGTTTTTGCTGAAAAAACTGATTTTTGGTCTTGACAGTATGTGGTGAAAGGTTTAGAGAAACTATACACCCTTGTCCTTGAAACCATTAAAAAAATGTCGATTTTTTATTGCCGTGACTGCATGGTTGGCACATGGTTTGCAATATCATGTGAGGTAACTATGTGGCATGTGACTTTTGGATAGTGAGGGATAGAAGGTTTGAATAATCATGTGGCCAAACTGTGTAAGTTTCATAGTTAATTAAAATTATAAAATTTATTTTCCCCATATGATGTTTTAACCCCAATTCTTGTTTCTCCAATCCCATTTCACGTAGTAATAACATGGGGGCCTCCAAACGTCCCCTCCCTTGCACTACTTCAACCGTTGAATCTTATAAATGCTTCTAATGTGAGATTTTGTGGTTTTTTGGTTGATTATATGCTCTTCTCTTCTAACAATAATGGTTTCATGGATTTTCATTTGTGGAACTTGTATTTATTGATCCCTATGTGTTATGTTTGATGTGTGGGTATATTTTCATTGATATTAGGGTGTGTCGATTGTCTACTGGGGTGTACTCATCCTTCTCTTGATGTCTTGTTGCATTCACATATCATTGGGGTTGGTGTTTCTGTCATTTTCATTCCCATCATATATATTTGATGACTAATATTTCCATTAGTGAATAAAAAATATTATAATCTTATTTGTGAAGTGTTACCCTAATTTTTTTGGTGTTTTGATTAATTAAAATGGGTGTCAAATGGATTTTCAAAAAGCTTACTTAATTATTACTACATTTAAATGAATAAATGGTCTTTTATGAAATTAATTTTGTTTTCAAGAATTTAAATTGAAAATGTGTTGTCTTATTTATCCTTGGTTTTCATTTTATATATTTTTGAAATGATAAATTGGATATGAGGTGTGATTTGGATACCTCTTCATGGCTTGCTAATTTGTGGATAAATTTTTTGGAAATTTTTTATGGTATTTAAGTGTATATTGATGATCGTTTCATAGTGTGATGGGTTGATTTTGTTTAAAGGAATTCTTTGTTTCTTGAAAATGGGTTTTGTAGGATTTCATGGATAATTTAAGTTTATCATTTCATTTTGGCACATTGATGGGTACATTGTGTGCACACATGGTCATGAATGTAAATGATGTTGGAATTTAAAAATGATGTTTTTCATGAGCCTTTGATTTTCAAAATGTTTCTCATTTTATCCCAAATACATTTTTACTAAAACTTTTCCTTTATTTCCAAATTATTATGTGTTTCTTCAAGTGACATAAAATTGTGACTTCAAATGAGTTCATTGAAACATGATCTATTTGGAACATGATATGTTTTGGAATTTTGATTCAAAACTAAGATAATGTCAAAATCTCATTTGATATTTTATAATATATGGTAAAGAAGTCACAAAACAGTGATGTGAAGGACATTTTTTGATTTTTTTGGATGTTTTTTTCCAATATGATTTTGAAAACATATTTGGATTTGAAATATTGAATTCTCGATTGGAATATTGTTTTGTCATAGAAAATTTGGTTTTGATGTGAAATGATGTAAAGTATCCATTGGAACCTTATGATATATATATATATATATATATATTGAACTAGAGTGTTATATTTTGTTAGGGATCATGTTGGCATGTTTTTGAAAAATGGATTGAAATCTTGGGTATCATGAAGGCTCGGTTGGTATTTTGTGATTCTTGGAAAATGGTTATGATTATGGAAAGTGATTGTTTCCATGTGAGAATTAAATTTTCAATGAACTTACTTGTGAAAGAAAAGTCTTTATTCTATGTTCATTGTCTTTACTTACGTTCAGAAACCAATAGACTATTGTATGTTTTCCCCTCTAGTGGCTCGTATGTAAGAACACTGTTGTTATTGAGTCCAGTTTACCTTGAGATGGTTTCCCATCTAGTGGCTAGCTCATGCAAGATAACACTATTGTTTATGGTTTATATACTATTCTTAGTTTGGTATTTTTATTATCTAGGGAATCATGGGATTTGTGTATAGGGTCAAGTGATGGTGGCTTTTCAACCCCGAATAGAAAGGATGGTACCCCAGGACATGATGGGGCAAGGTGGAGAGTGCGACTAAGTTGGATAGTTTAGAGTGGAATGTTTGTTATTTTCAATTGATATGCACTATATTTCAGGATGTGAGTCCAAACATAGTATATCAATGAATTTACAAATATAGTTGTTTAGGAATTTACCATTATTACTATCTATATGCTCTATTTATTTCTATTGCTTGATTGAATTTTATCCATTCAAGATTATCATAGTCGTTTTATTTACATCAATTTCAAATTATATTTTTTTATTAATTGGAATGGATTTCCCAAGAGTTTGTTTTTGAACTGGGTTATGAAAAGTGGAACTATTTTTGAAAAGGAAACATATTTGTGTTCTTTTGAAAAATAAAATTTTCGAACTTTTGTTTGGTTTCATAAATGATCTATAAGACTATTTTATAAATATAATTTAAAACAATTTTTGTTGACATATTTATTTAAATGAATTCATATACTCAACAGTGATTACCTACTGAGCTATTTAAGCTCGCACCCTACTTTTTCCACTTGGAATCGGTAGACCCAGTCTGTTTTTCATGTTTAGGTTTCTGGTTCAGTTTTCATTTAGACCAAGATGATCTTATGGTTGGTGGTCACCAATAGGTCATATAGAGATCATATTTCACGGTTTGGTCTCAATTTTTTATTCATTTTTTGTTTTCTTCGGATATTGTATCTAGATTAGTCATGTAACTGTTGGCATTCTGTTTTTATTAGTTATCATTTGTTATTATATTGTTTATTTTATCCAAGTTTTATATTGAAAATAATTCCCATTTTTATTATTTTTATTCCTAGAACTATTTTCTAGACCGAAGGGATTGCGAATTCCCTATGAGATATGTCTTATAAAGGTTCAAGTGTCATATTGGATGGCACCCCGAATTCATTTGTGATCATAACTAACCATGGAGAAGGTCCTCCCCACACTATCACCAACCAGTATGATGTCCTTGACCATAGTAACATATACCAAAAAATGGAGGTCCTCCCCTTGTCGAAAACTAATAAACATGGAGTCCCTCCACATGTTCCAACTATTTTAAGAAGAGGACCACCCTGCATCATCAAAATCTAATGTGGTTGTTCTCCTTTCTCTTCCATTAGTCTATATGAAGGCATTCCCTATATCTTAATACACCAAAGATGATATCCTACATTCATTAGTACCAACCATCATATAGGTCCTCCCAATTCGAAAGAAGTACCCTACCATAAAGAGCCTTTAAGATGCTGAATGAACAACACTCACCATTTCTAGTGATATATAGGGAAGCACAAAGTCATTGTAAACCTCGTTGAAATATCAAATTCCAAGGACTTAAAATGTCTTGATAATGGAATCCTCACCTTGGCTATCAGAGTTCGGTGAAATATCCCAAAATGTGTTGGTCGCCAACCCTAATGGTGAATTCCAGAGGATCCCCAATCCCTATATAGGTACATGGTAATGGTGGGAGATTTGGACACCTTTCAGGGGATCATGATGTAGCCATAACCATTATCACAAGTCTCCCCTGCCATTACCTAAGATAATGGAGATTTTTTTTTGTTCTAGATGACTCCTTCAGATAGAGCTGCCTAAAGAATCATCAATGATGGCCACTTCCCTTACAAATAGGGAATTGGTGAACACCCAGTCATATAAGGACATGATGATGTGGTTAGTACCAACCCTAATATATGACGTAGATTGCGGTGAATTGATACCTCATATAGTGGCTTCTCTTCTAGCTAATTAGCTATTGAACCAGTCTACATTGGTGACACAACCCATTTCTCATCCATCACCTATTGATGTTTTTGCCTATACATATAAGGGTCCCGCCTCATAGAAAGAATTTTGTGAATGACATTGGGCATTGATCAGTTGTTTATGCTGTTTTGGCTTAATAAAATATCAAACTTCTATATCCTAGAATCCCTCACTAAGGACAAGGATGCATGTTTCTTCTAGACCATCTGGGTGATTCTTCACCACCATCATCATAATAAGTTGGTTTACCCATGAAAAATGTAGAAATTTGATGATGGTGATCAGCAATTATATATTCTTGACATTGAAGCACTACCAGTTCCTCAACACCCATCATCTCATGGATAGCACCAGACCCAGAAATAGAGATCCATTAAGAGCCTCATTTTCCTCTACAGAATCATGTAAATGGAATTTCTACATGTGGATATTTGGGGCAAGGGATAGTATGCTGCTATCCAATTCATAAAAATCATGCAAAAACAAAACTTTCTCATCAATGATGACAATTAAACTCCACATATAGTTATGGTAAATATGGTAATCCCCAACCTGATGATAATCTAGATGGGAAAGGGCTATTATTGAGATCTTGTAGAGGAAAACCCACTTCCTAGGGCAATACACTACCAGATTTACCCTCAAATAGGTATATGTACTCACCTAAAAAAGTAGGAACTCATTATTAGCGTTCTATCTACATAATTTCCTATCCATCATAATACCAATAAGTTTATGGAAAATTTCAATATCTCTAATCCATCCAAGGATGCATTTTAAATATAGCTAGTTACCACTATATTTTTCATACACTAGGAGCATGTAGAACACAATAATCTCATACTATTTTTTTGTCGGTCAGTGTACAGACTATGATGCTGCCCGATGAGATCTCATTCCACCCGCAGTGTTTACAAACAATTCCTCCATGGACAATTTCCCATAATAATGGTAGGTAATCCTACACATTCACAAATAGAATAATAATGTTTTCATGTTAACAGATCTGGATATGAGTCATCAAACCCTCCTGAGTAGGGTGATTATCTTCCACGGTACCTAGAATGAGATGCTCCACAAGACACCAATCCTTCTTACCGAGTTCACGAGCTGGTCAATTCCTTGTTGGTTATTAATCCTCATCAAGACCAAGATCCATACTAAGTCTATTTGATATCGAATCTCATTACTCCCCACAATGCCCTAGAAATGCAACAGATGGTCATCCCTCCTGATGACAAGTCGTACATAGCATGGGTAGAAAACATATGAGCACCCTTTAATTAGGAACCGTATATTTTCTCAGTTCAATTTAATAGGATCCCCACTTAATCATTTTTTCCACGTTATCTTGAGGTGTGGGATGATTTTGGGAACCATTGAGTAGCAAGAGTCTGCCAAGCTCTGATTATTTTTCTAGACATTAGTGGTGCCTACTATCAATATGTACAACTAGAAACATATAGGGTCCATCACTAGCTAGGAAGGCCTCCCAATGATGTTACTCTACTAGTTGAGCTCCACCAAATGAAATAAAATCATTTTTTACCACTTAAAGTGTATGATAAATCCTGACTAACGAGTCAAATATTTTTTATCATGGTGGAAATGCCTCAACTATTTAGTTGACATGATTGTAACTGAGGTGGAGAAACTAATGTTGAGAAAAAGTTAATATAAAGATAGTTTTTGTCCCTAACATTATCACTTATAACATACCATGTATGTTTTGATATTTTTCACACAAGTCCTAGAATTTGGAGGAAGCCTTAAAACTGGATAATCAATCATGTAAATTGCCTCCTATAGCTATCATGAGAATATCTGCCAGGGATGATACTACCAATGCATTAGAGGTAGAGGCCCCCAAGAAATTTTAATTTGTTCCCTCTACTATAGGATCCCCCCATGTGAAATGGCCTTTATAAGGATCAACCTCATCTAGAACAGAACCATCAGGCACTACCTCGCCATGAAAAGGCACCCACATGAGAGAATATGGCTCCAACCCCTCATCAGGATCCAACTACAGATCATTTCTATCATAAAATTATTACAGTTTAGGACTAGAGGAACCAGTTCTACTCTTTCATATTTGTACATGTTCCTGAATATATCTTCAATAACCTGGAATTGGGGGTTCAAAAGATTCTAGATTATATGGGGTCCCATGAAATCGAACTTGTGGATCACCTCGAACATTTCACTTACAACATAACCCTTGGGCATACAATAAAATAATGATATGTGTTCAGGGGTTGCCTAGAAGAACATGTGTTTAATGGTTTTTTAAAGTTAGGAAACTTCCCATCATATATGGAACACATCTATGTCAATACTGATTGTGAATATTAAGTTGAATGGATGAATTTTTTCAACTCTGCAACCAAGTAGTATGATGATTGGTTGGCCTATAGAGAAGCTACATAAACACATAGTTTTATCATCACCTTCTTTGGTAGTATAGAATCTCTTGTCATCACCATTATTTCTCTATCCACCACTTATTCATCAACATAACAACCTTATAAATCATGTAAGAGAAGGAATTTATGGTACAAGGGAAACAAGTGTCCCCTTCCAATGAAAAATTCATCACACACCCATTGTGATTTCATTCCTGTAGAGTTGGGAACCTCTTCTAGGGTCTTCCTAGCATTTGAATACCATTATAATGATGTAAAAGAGTTTTATTTTATGAACTTTTATGTGTTTAAAAAACATTTTACACTACCCAATTAAGTGGAATAAAATTAAAATTGCTCAGTTGCCTGTGAAAGATGACATCAATGGGATTTGAAAAGGTGTGTAACCTGCCAAAACGTCCAAGTTAGTGCCTTGAACTGAGATATGCCTACTTCTGAGACTTGGAGGTTGGATCTATATAGAGATAAGTTGGAAAATTCCCCTCATCTGAATCCATTTGATTCATCGCTACAAATTACTCTGATAGTTGACCGAATAGAACATCCATGTTCGCACTATGGTAAGCTAATTCCAACCAGATCAAAGCCTCAGATAGCTACTAGTTAGACGATAGTGGTTCTCAATGAGCCATCCAGTCAGTGATGGGATACTTACAGTACCATCTAGGACCTAGTTGTATAGAATTCATCACCTATTATACCCCGTTACAAAACAGTGACCCCCTTTGGACAGAAATATTCATCTAGCTTGAACATACAATCTGATAAAGAACCTTCCAATCATACATTAATGAATGTCAATCCTCTATGTCATATTATTTTTAAAATAAATTCATTAGGTCCTTGAAGAAGCCATAAAAATCCCTTTTTATTTCAAAGATGAGGTAACAGTAGTAAAATCTTGTTATGCAGATGAGTCTGAGAAATTGGAATTATAAGCCATTATATAATTTCCAATAGAATATGACTAACTAAAAAATAATTTTTTTATTAGAAAACACTGTTAAGGAAAATTGAGAAACCAAAATGTTTAACAATGAAGATAGCCCTCATAATAAATCACATGATTATTGAATAGAATGTAGACCTATTAAAATATTCCTCCCTATATAGATTATAGGTAATGGAGCGAACATGTGCATATGTATTTTTGATGTTGAAGTCTTCAAAGAGATCCGCCAACATGTCCCATGTTTTAGAGTACTCCTCTTTCATTATCTTCCCTTCATTAAAACCCATTATTAAAATAAGGTCTTGCATGTCAGCCAATGTAGCATGCTCCCTATTGACTTCCTCCCGAATCGCTCTACCCATAATATTTTTCATATTCATGTGTATCATTTATATAAAGTCACTCCTCCACCATTTATTATTATGAATGTACATGAAATCCTAGTTCTTTCATGCTAACCCCTTTTTCCACACTATCTTTGGCCACACCAACATCACCAGAGTCGGCCACATGACTCCCCTTCATATTATCAACATATACATATCTGAACTCTTTTTATTTTGTTTTTTATCTAACCTGGTCTCCATTGGATTTTTAAGGTATGAGTAATCCTTACGTCCTTTTTTATTCCCTATAGACAATATGCTCTATCTCGAATCCCTTTCAAGGAGAACCTCATCCATATAATTCCCCCCAATTATTTGAGCATCAATGACCTTCTTTTAATCTTTGGCCAAACACTCCAGAATAGTAAAATGATTACAAATTTGAATATCCTCCTATGTTTGACACTCAAATGTAATCCAATGTCCTATAATATCTATATGGTTACTCTTCACACCCTCAGTTTTCTTAAAATCCATCAGCATAGTGTCCAACATTTAGTTTGAGTCATCTGATCTACATCTAGAGTCCTACAGTAGCTAATAATCAAAAAATTTTTGTCCCTCATACTCCACTAGATCTGTCACCATTTTCACCCCTGGATGATAATCTTCATTGGTATCAATTAAATCATCCAATAATGTTTCATTTCCTTGAGTATCCACTGCCACTGGATTGTTTGGTTCCATAAGATCACCTAGTAATCTGTTGAAAAAATTCTTTTCCTTTGGATCAGATGCTAGAGGCTCATATGGATTTGGACTTATAGGATTAGCTTATCATATATCCCAATTTTCAAAGAATACATTAAAATTACAATTTAACACCAATTTAGAACCATTAGCCTACCAAGGGTGCCCCACAAACTCAGTAATCTCACAACCCATGTTAGAAAAATTCCCACCCAAATTACTATCTGAAGTAGTAGAAACCCCATATAGGACTAGTTAGGTTTGTGAACTATGTAATCTAAGATCTTTCCACATTACATGCCATTATACCATCTCTCCATGCCCTAGTTTAATTCACAATACACAAAAATCAGACCAAATTTCAAAAATAACAGGTTTTTTATGCCTAAACACTTCACTAACAGCCATCTAGAAAAACTAAATAGGTTTCTATGACAAATCAACCTCAATCCGGATTCTAGGATAAATTTGGTGGCATACATATTGATTTATTCTATCATAGAAAAGGTAAGGACCTATCAAATTCCATATCAAAAAAATAATTGAAGGGTTATGGAAGGGTATGGGATGTTAGAGAAGCCATACCCAAACTTCCATGTAATAGGAATACTATTTAATATGATAGCCAAATGACCATTTTTGTAGGATAAATCAAAACCCCTTATATAAATGAGGATCACTCTACTAAGCCTAGATAAAATCATCCTCCAAAGATAACATAGTCATGAAGATTTTTGAATAGTGAAGCCCGACTGTCATGCTCTCTATAAGTCCCCATGAATAAAAGATGAAGTGGTCCAAAACATAAACCAATGGTATTGAATGATTGAAATGTGAAATCAAAGTAAGACGAAGTAAAGAAGAATCTTCGGTGAACTCCTGAATCAAAATCGGTACTTGCGGAGCTCCATTCAATTAGTCTGAAACCTTCGGGTTGAGATCTATCTAAGGTAAAGAGGAGATAAAATAAGGGTATTTAAAATGCAGTAAATGGGTTGGGTCGACCGTCTTACAAATATTCCAAAGGACCCTCCCCCACCGAGGGGGAGGGGCGGAACCAAGGTCATCGGCAACTAGGTCATGGCAGACCAAGGAGAGTGTTTCCCCTTCCTCTTACATGAGAATAGGAAGATTATCTCATGTAATGGAACATTTACCTCTATACATCATTGGATAGTTCAATGTATTGTAGATATTCTATATCTGGGTTAATATATGTGCTAGAGTTAATATCATACTCTTGTGAATGGTCCACAAACTAGGACTTGCCGAATTAGATTTGAGTCCTTATAACATGAATATTCAATTCTATAACAAAACCAATATGAGACTAGGTGACTGGATTTAGTTTAATACCATGATCAATGTCATTGTAGTGTCCGATGAATTCATGGTTGTCTCACATGATAGAGACTATAACACAATTATACGTAGGCCGAAGTCCCATCTTCATGTTGTATTCTTCTCCATGTATCCCTAATGCATCACATACTCTCTCAACAGTTTATTATCTGTGATTAAATTTGATGAAACTCATTTAGACTCCTATAAATACTACAATATAGAAACCTAATATTACATGAGAGAGTAGGAGAAAATTTAGACCAATGATACTGAGAGCACAACCACCACAAAAAATCCACATGAAGTCTTGGGTGATTCATTGATCCTATGGATTCATCGGATGGATGATGAAAAAATTGATGTAAGAAGTTGGTTTTCATATATGAGAGAAAGGGTCACCACATTCCTAAATGTAAGGAGAGACTATATATTACCTTGTAGTCATACAAAGGATTAGCCTCTGGGATACCGTAATCCCTTACCTCTATGAAGTATCGAACATTTCTCCTCAGGCCTACAATCTCATAGCACTATCACATGTTCCACATAGTAGGGTAAAAATGACGAAAATGGAATCAACAATTTTGATTTGATATCAAGAATGGATCTCGTATTCCGAAGATGATTGAATTGGATCAACATTATATGTTACCATTGTTTTAGTAGAGGAGGAACCCCTCCGGGGAGACTCTATATACTCCCATGTTGGTACCTCTATTCTCCTAGAATCAGTTTTCCTAGATGAACTATCTCCTCTGACCATTTATCCTACATTATATGGGAATTTGGAATTGGAATACTCCCCATTGCATTCATAGAGGGCGTCTAAACCAATGATGATGAGTTAGTTCAGGTGAACCATGATAAAGTGGATGATCCAAGACAAATGCTGATTTGTGTAGCTAGTAATCTGGAGGATTGAAAGTAGTATGTGATTTCAAGATGAAATATCATAATTTATTTCACTAGAGTTATGATGAAATTATAGGACTATATTTTCAGGTGTCTTTCCACCTTCTTACTCTCCCAGAATGTAAAGATATGTTCAAGAAGCCTCCTATAAAAATACACCCCTCTCATGGTTCCATGGTATAACCTAATGTAGATAAGCTTAAAAAATCCAAAATCACAAAGGAATTTCAAAAACTATAATTTTAGGACAACATCATCCCAATTATGATGAATAATTGCCATATTAGAGTTTGTATGAAATTTTAGGACCTCAACCTTCATTTTCAGAAGGATTATTTTTTCTATCTAGTGATATAGAAGTTGACTAATGCTATATCTAGGTTCGGGCTTTCCATTTCATTTATAGATTCACTAGGTATTATTATATCCTGATAACCCTCTAATATAAGGAATCTTATACCTTCAATCTTCCACAAGGGATCTTTTTTATCAGGTAATTCTTTTGAGTCTGAATAACAAAGAGCCGCTTTTTAGTGGTTTCGGAACCATATCTTCATCAAATTAGTGGAATTCTAGAGGAATGATACATGGTCATTTTTATATAAAATAATACCATTTTTAGAACCATAATAGATAACTTTACAAGGTGATAATCTTCATAAGCCCCAATAATTTGAAGACAAACTCCTAAAGGTGTACATTTGGGTTTACCTCTAATTTACTTCTCAGCTTCATCATTAGAACAGAGGTGATAGTGTTTACCCATAGAATATCAAGGCCATCATCTAGATGCCTCTTATAAGTAACCTCTGGGAGATTCATGGAATTAAATTCCATTTAACCAATATACATCGATTCATTAAGAATCTGGTTCACAAGTGTATTCCCTTTTCCCCGATCATGCCAAAAGGTTTTGTTTACCAATGGGATGTCGAGTTCCACACCACCTTTGAAGAAATGAAACATTATCTACTACAAAATCTTATTCTCATTTCACTCATCTCTGGGAAGACTCTACTCCTCTACACGACCTACCACTAATGGTCCCTCTACACCCTTCAATTAAAAGAATTGTTATGACAGAGTGAACAAACTGAATTTTCTAAAACATCAACACCAGATACCCTCCTATAGAGAAGATTTTTCTTATGTCTGTTTTTGATGAGAAAAAGATGAAGCATTATATAGAGCATCATGATATGTGGCTGGTGTTCCATGTGGATACACTATTGTATATCATGATTTTTTTGATGATTACAAGATTTTTGACATGTTGGGAAATTATGCTTTTGTAGTTCGACATCAGGTTAATTCCATAGAAACCCATCAAGGGTTAGGTATTGGAGGACTTTATGGCCACTCATCATTCTCCTAATGAATTTCTTATGGATGTCAGTTTCCCATATGAGGCCATCATTTCAGTGGACTAGAAATTGTTGTAATGTAGGCTGCATTACGATGGTGCCTCCCAAAGCCAAATGATTAGAAGCATCAACAATCCCAAGATCAAAAAATAGGCATGAGGATCATCTTAATCACTAATACATAAGCTACTATCTATAGTCATTAATATATTCACAGTGATTCACCAATAATGAAGTTGATTATCAGGATCTTATCGTTTCTCTTGAGATGGCCCTAGATATTTTTTTCCCAGCTTGCAGGTGATGAAAAAAACATAAGTAATAATCAAAAATAATCATGGTGGATCTATTATCATAAATATAGATATTGTGCCCCTACTAGATTACACTCTCTAGCAGATGTCCCAGTTCCCTTCTCAGCTAGAGGTGAATCATTTTCCCTATTTGCGGAATGGTTTTGTCAAAATCTTGTCGAGATTATCCATATATCATACAGAGACTAACCATTAAAGACTTTTCATTCCTGTATCACATAGAATGGTCATTTTAATCATCATTAAAAATTATGATGTTGTACGGAAGGTAATGTAGATGGCCACTAGTGCTTCCACATCAGCACACCTGCTTTCCCCCATAGTAATAGAAACCTCTTATTGGAAAACTCTTTCATCTAGTACCTCAAATGTGTCACTATAAAACCAAGTCTAGCCAAGTGTGAATGAATATATAACTATATAGTGAATTTTAACCTTTATATGAGGCCTAACCATGAATAAAATCTATAGATATGAGGGTTTCAAGTAATTTTTATTTGTTACATATGAGAAGAAGAAATTCTCTGGGTTATACAGGAAGTTTATATAGGGTCCTATGGTTCCCATAAAGTGGTATTGATGATATCCCACTATATTGAATAATTTTTCTATGTCAATGACACCAGGATCCATAACTTAATCGAGTTCATCATCTAGTTCCATTCATGAAAAATCTATGCCAATTTTGTGCATCAACAGCCAGAGCTACTACATACCACCATGTATTCATATCCCTTTTATTATGGGGACTCGATGTCTGGTGGACCATATATGTCAGCGACAAATCATACATGTAGGTTCATACTACACATGATATATTATTCTCCATGTGGGAGGAGGAAATCCATATAAATGATTTGAAGGCCAAATCCATGATCAAATTTGTGATATCCCACATCATCCATTGGTCTCAAACCATTCTCACTGGCAATGGTACTGACTTCTAGGATTCACAGCTGATGAAAACTTTTGCAAAGTAAAACATTATGTCAAAACATATATCCCACTATCACACATTGAAACATGGATAGACTTATTAATTTAATAATACCCACTCTAACAATCAATATAATGTGGTTGTTTAAAATAATAAAAGATGTCCAGAATGCATCACAGCGCCCTCAAGGCCTATCAGTTGAAGACTCGGAATTCAACCCAGGTGACCCCATATTTTATAGTGTATGGAATAGAGTAAGTATTTTTCATCTTTGTTCAATTTACATAGATTCAAAAATCTACCTATGATTAGAAGATTCTATATATAATAACATATATATATCATACTAAGATGGAAGCCCTTTTAGAAGACATTTTATAGGCCTTGAAGAATCTCGAGTTACACCATAACACAACTATGAGAGTATTCAACAAGAAGGTTCACCTCTTCTACTTGTTCTATGGTAACATAGTACTAGATCTTAGAATTATAATGATATCTAGAAAGAAGCCACCAATGTTGGATCAAAAATGGGAATGGTCTTATATCATTCATTAGGTATACTCAAATAGTGAATACACATTGATCACCATGGATAGAGATTGTATCACTCATCCCACAAAATCCATGTTTCTTAAGAGGTAATTTTCATAAATGGGAGCACCAGGTCTAAAATACATTACCTCAAACTAAGAGACTATGTCCAAACATTGTGAATTTAAACTATGTACGAGTCTCTCGAGGAATGTTTCACGTAGCATGGACCTTCTTGGTCCTTATTCACATCTGGTTATTCATACTATTTCCCACATATCACTTTTGTCCGAGAGACCCATTTTGGGGTCCAAACTATATGACCATAAATTATGAGTCGATGTCCCATGAACATGTTCTAAACTATACGCTAGTTCCAAACACTATGACCTTAAACTAAGAGTTTATGGTCCACACATAATGTTATTAAACTGTGTGTGAGTTACCTCTTCAGACTATTTTTTGTGGTTATGGGCCATCATTTACATCATTCACATTGGATATTTAATTCCACTGCTACAAACATGTTAATTTTTTATACCCAACAACATTGATCCAAAATTTATAAACATAAACTAGGAGCCTACATCTTGGGAACATGATGTTAAAATGAGAAGTTGGTTTCTTATTTAATACATTAAACTGATATCTATCATATGGTTCATGTGACATAACCTAAAAAATTCTACAATAGGACCTTGAATGATGATCCTAATTATTTAAATCTCTTGTAGTCTGATTTGTTCAAAATTAAAAATAAAATCCTTGCATCCTCAATGCACAATGTTAATCTATAATTATACCCTTTACCAAATCAAGATTACTCTTAATAAGAGATGTTTTCTACCCCATCTATGATCATTTTATTTTCTCATTATGAGTTTGGGATTATTGATAAATATTACCCCTTATCATGAACAAGGGATGCCACATAATAACTATGGGACCGCTCAGATTCCCCCTTTAGATAGGATCACTCATACCAATGTTGGCCACATACCATTTTGTATTTTAGACCCATGTGTGGATTTTTTCACAACCTAATGTTAGGTCGGAGAGTGATGGAAAGAGGGGGGGGGGGTGAATTGCCTTTTAAAAAATAATTAACAATTTAAAATCAAAGTTAATGTGCAGCGGAAATAAAAGAGGAAAGACACAAAACTTGATAATGGAGTTCGGCTTAAACCAAAGCCTATGTCTCCGCTCCCAACTCAACCGTTGAGAGATTTACTACCACTTGCTTTTTAATGGTTTTAGCAAGAAACCCACTAGACTTTAAGGTAGTCTAGAACCTATTACAGCTTGCTTTTAATGGTTTTGCAAGAACCCACTTGCTTTTAATGGTTGAGCAAGAACCCACTAGCCTTCTTACAGGTGAAGGATAGATCACCTATGACTCAAGCCTTTTAAAGGGAAGGCTTGACTAACCTCTTCACACCTTGAAGGTGGTGTGAAAACCCAAACAAAGAGAGGATGAGAGAAAGAGGGGTTTGTAGGAACAAACCCAAATTGATGCTCAAAATAAATAAAACAATAAAAACCGTAAAGAGGAGAAGTCTTGGGTGACAATGGATTGATTGGAGTTGATGAAGAGCGCTCCCAAGCTTCTATGGTGGTGCTCCTTGGATGTGGAAGTGGGTTGGAGCAATTGAGGTTCCTTGAAAGAATCCGCCAGAGGTTTTCCAAATGATGAAAAATGTTCCCGTGGGCTTCCGTGTGTTTCCGAGGATTCCTAGTCATTTATTTATAGAGGGGGAACCCTCAAATGGCCTTTGGCGGTCTTCGGAGCCGTTGGAGAGGCCTTCAGAGCCGTTGGGAGTCAAGTGGGCAAGTCTGGTCAAAGACCAACGGCTAGTTTGACTGGCTCCACCGGCTGACCGGTGCTTGGCCACCGGTTGGCCGGTGCTTGGAAAATGGAGAAGCCTTCTGCCCAGGCTCCACCGGCTGGCCAGTGGGGAGGCCACCGGTTGGCCGGTGAGGAGGCAGTAGTTGTCCCTTCTGTCTGGGTTCCACCGGCTGGCCGGTGATGGGACACCGGTTGGCCGATGGTCTGGACAGAAAGGATGCCTTCTGTCAAGACTCCATCGGCTGGCCGGTGGACATCCACCAGTTGGCCGGTGGACTGAAAATCAGTCCACTTTTGCCTTCTGGCTTTCTTGACCCAATTCCTTGGCAACCTGAAATCATGCCTATCATCCAAAAACACTTAAAACAAGATTAGATAAATAAGAGAGTGATTGTGATCATGAAAATTAAACCACGAGGGGTACGAGAGGTACAACAATCTCCCCCTATTTTGATGATCACAATCACCAAAACAAGCAGTGTAAAAGACTGAAATGAAAGGCATGCTTTAAAGGATAAATTGAAAAGTAAAGCATGAGAGAAATATTTCTCCCCCAATCAACCAAGAATTTCACCCCCTTTTTGATTATCAAAATAGCACGGGGCATAAAACTTGATTGAGGGAAAGGATTGAAAAACAAGATAGAGATTTTAAACCAATTGAAATTTTTGAAATTTGAATTGAAAGTTTTGAATTTGAAAGTTTTGAATTGAAAGTTTTGAAAATAAAGCAAAAAGTCTTAAACAATCCTAACTCCCCCTAAATAATAACAACAAATCACCGGGGAGAGGATTTTAGAACCGGGACAAATTGTGGTCCGGTGAGACTCGCTAAAAGGGATTTTTCAATCCATACTTGTCTAGTGGTGGGTCTTCTCCTATGAAATTCATCATTAAAGGAAATGGTTTTGGGCCTTCCATAGCGGGCATTTTTTCAATCGCACTCATAAATTAAGTGCCCGGGTTTTTTACAATAGTTGCAAAATTTATATTGGGAGCTCCCCCTTACAAAAATAGTTGGAGCATGGGAAGAGGAAGCTTGCATGGAATAGCCAAGCCCTTGGGTGGTTCTAGATACTCATTGGGAACCAAGGAGCTTCGAAAGGTTATGTTCACCTTCGGTGAACTTTTCTAGGGATTCCATTAAATCCTTGATTGTTGATTCCATAGAATCAACATCGGGAAGGTTTTGGACCTTGAGGGACAACTCTTCCTTTTCTTTGAGATGTTGTTCCTTTTCGGAAGAAAGTTTATTGAAATTATTTTTTAAAGCAATGAATTTGGATGAAAGTTCGTGAAAACCTTCCTCCAATTGATCTCTAGCATGTTGGATATCCTCGTAAGATAAATGATTGAAAGAATTTGAAGAACAATAGGAAGAGGAGTCGGAAGAGGTTACCTCATGAAATGCCATTAGGAATTTTTTACCGTTGTCACTTAAGGAGGAGGAGGAGGAGGATATGGAGATATCACTCCATGTGGCCTTGAAAGCCTTCTTCTTTTCCTTTTGCTTGGCCTTTTTCTTGTGGAGTGGACAATCGGGATTGTAATGGCCTTTCTTGCCACACCCGTAACATGTTACCTCGGGCTCGGATTTTTCGTTGGGTTGAGCCTTGCATGATTTCTTCTTCTTGTGCTTCTTCATGAATTTATGCATTTTGCGGGCAAGATTCTCCATTTCTGAATCGCCGCTTGAAGAGGAAGATGAGGAGGAGGAGGAGCTTCCTTCTTTGTGAACTTTGAAGGCGATGTTCTTTGGAACTTTGATTGGTTTGCCATCATTTTCAGCTTGCCTCCTCATGGTGATCTCGTAGGTCATGAGGGATCCGATGAGCTCTTCGACCGGCATGTTCTTGAAATCTTTTGCTTCATGAATTTCTGTGACTTTTGGTACCCATGTGCTTGGTAGGATCCAAAGGATCTTCTTGACCATCATTTCTGCAGAAACATAATCACCAAGGGACTTTCTCCCATTGCAAACATCAGTAAAACGTGTAAACATTTCAGTTTTATTTTCAGATGGATGCATGGTAAAACTTTCAAAATCTTGGCGATACATATCCAATCGAGTATCCTTGACTTTGTTGGTCCCATCATGGTTAACCTCCAAATGTTTCCAGATTTCATGTGATGAGGTGCATGTGGAAACTCGATTGAATTCATTACGATCAAGGCCGCAATGAAGAGCGTTCATGGCTTTGCCATCAAGCTCGAAATTTTTAATATCGTCTTGAGTCCATTTGGATTCATCGGGAGAAGAAAGAGAATAACCATGCATGACAATTTTATAAATAGGATAACCAATGCTTCTATGAAAAGTGGTCATGCGGGTTTTCCAATAAGTATAGTCGGTTCCATCAAAAAATGGAGCACGACCCAAAGAATAGCCTTCGGGGGCGAAAGAAGTTGAAGCCATCACAAAGGATCTTGAATTTGAAACCGGTTAGGGTATTACTCAAATTTTCCCTCTGATACCAAATGTTGGGCCGGAGAGTGATGGAAAAAGGGGGGGGGGGTGAATTCCCTTTTAAAAAATAATTAACAATTTAAAATCAAAGTTAAAGTGCAGCGGAAATAAAAGAGGCAAGACACAAAACTTGATAATGGAGTTCGGCTTAAACCAAACCTACGTCTCCGGTCCCAACTCAACAGTTGAGAGATTTACTACCGCTTGCTTTTTAATGGTTTTAGCAAGAAACCCACTAGACATTAAGGTAGTCTAGAACCTATTACAGCTTGTTTTTAATGGTTGAGCAAGAACCCACTTGCTTTTAATGGTTGAGCAAGAACCCACTAGCTTTCTTACAGGTGAAGGCTAGCTCATCTATGACTCAATACTTTTAAAGGGAAGGCTTGACTAACCTCTTCACACCTTGAAGGTGGTGTGAAAACCCAAACAAAGAGAGGATGAGAGAAAGATGGGTTTGTAGGCACAAACCCAAATTGATGATCAAAATAAATAAAACAATAAAAACCGTAAAGAGGAGAAGTCTTGGGCGCCAATGGATTGATTGGAGTTGATGAAGAGCGCTCCCAAGCTTCTATGGTGGTGCTCCTTGGATGTGGAAGTGGGTTGGAGAAATTGAGATTCCTTGAAAGAATCCACAGGAGGTTTTCCAAATGATGAAAAATGTTCCTGTGGGCTTCCGTGTGTTTCCGGGGCTTCCTAGTCCTTTATTTATAGAGGGGGAACCCTCAAATGGATTTTGGGGGTCTTCGGAGCCGTTGGAGAGGCCTTCAGAGCTGTTGGGAGTCAAGTGGACAATTCTGGTCAAAGGCCAACAACTAGTTTGACTGGCTCCACCGGCTGACCGGTGCTTGGCCACCGGTTGGCCGGTGCTTGGAAAATGGAGAAGCCTTCTACCCAGGCTCCACCGGTTGGCCGGTGAGGAGGCCACCGGTTGACCGGTGAGGAGGCAGTAGTTGTACCTTCTGTCTGGGTTCCACCGGCTAGTCGGTGATGGGACACCGGTTGGCCGGTGGTCTGGACAGAAAGGATGCCTTCTGTCGAGACTCCATCGGCTGGCCGGTGGTCATCCACCGGTTGGCCGGTGGACTGAAAATTAGTCCACTTTTTCCTTCTGGCTTTCTTGGCCCAATTCCATGGCAACCTGAAATCATGCCTATCATCCATAAACACTTAAAACAAGATTAGATAAATAAGAGAGTGATTGTGATCATGAAATTTAAACCATGGGGGGTACGAGAGGTACAACACCTAATGGAATATAAAGAGACACAAAAACTTCTCATCTCTAGTCACAACCACAAATTCATAACCCATTCTGTCCTTTTGCCATATTTCTAGTGAATGACCCCTTGTAGATCAATTCACGTCTAGTATTAACTCCCTATGTACCTCATACGTTCCTATAATGCCAACATGAATTTAATAAACATGATGTTAAACTATTTAATTTATTTTTCATATCCATCCATTGTAAAATAAATATTTGTGATGTTTTTTCCTAATAATTTTGTAGGGAAAGGACTCTTTGGCCCATTTATGTCATGTTTTAAGACTATCATGCCTCAAAATATTATAGTAAACACCATTTTTTGTCCATAAATCACAATATTGAAATTGATTTACTCTATTCTATGAAATGTTACTATAATAATTTTACAATGGTCTTAAATATATTAAAATAAACTGTGTGTAGCCGGATTTTGGATTACTTCTTATGGTGTCGGGAGTCCTTGTCTCATTCCTGATGGGTTTTACTTATTTCACTACATATACATCCTTAAATACCCATCTGCATACTTTCCAGACATTATGTCCTTAATCTTTGTAAATTCACTTTTAGAACTATCTGGATGTTGACTACCATCCCCATGTGAACGTAGTGACTCATATGATTTATTTCAAGGGATTCGTCCACAGATTCGCCAAGGAACCACCCGTTATTCATGGTGTGATTTCATCAAAATGTTCTATGGGCCTCCTTCCAAGTATACGCACTATTCATTTAACTTGACCAATCAGTAATATGGGATTCCATTACATCTTGATAAAATAAAGGAACATCCTTATCACATGACATTAAACTATGATTTTACCCCATGTAAATTTTTGATGCCTCATATCCAACTATGATAGGATTCAAAACCCTTGTTAGAAAGGGAATCCACCTCAGCATCAGTCCTTATCCAGAACATGTGTTAACATAGGGTTTATATATCCATGAATAGTGTGGTGAAAGGTCCCTTAGATTCTCTATTCATATTAGGTTATTACTCTTCATCAAACACATGCCCCTTTCTAGGAACACATGTGCTCCCTTTTGTCAAATAATTATGACCTTAAACGAAAATTTCCCTCCCCTTATATTTATCAGGAAATGTGAGTCTTTAAATCCCCATTCATGATGGTTTAACACTCTTTTGTGACATGTCAAATTTTGTAGGGATCCCCTTGGTGCTTAAACTACAATTAGGTCCCAATTCCATCATTCAGACTCTAAAATGTGTGTGATTTGTCTCATGGATGTTTATACAATATCGCATGGATTCATGGGCCCCATAAATCATATAAGGCAATATTATTTCTATGCTACACACATACATTGGAGAAAAATCTATTTTACTAACACAACATGGATTTAAAATGTTCTGCAGTTTCTAGGCCATATGATATTAAACTATGAAAAATTTCCCTATCAAATGACATTACAATGGTGGGATACGTCTAGATCAGATGATGATAAACTAAATGATACCCCATATTTATCATATGATCTAAAATTATGTGCCATGAGTCCTCATTGTACAACGTTAAACTATATTCCTATTGTCGTCATTGCACAATTTAAAACTGCAAGGTATCATGGGCCCTCACCTGTGATGTCCTCTCCTCTAATGATATTCATATACAACATCAATCATGTTCTTTACATGTCTCTCAACATCGGAGATGAGGTTATTTTTACATTTTCAGAATGATAATCCCACACAAATGATATCCATGCCCTGGTGTCTCAATTTTAGGTGCATCAAGAACCAATTTAAACATCACATCACAATATTTACATGCTTCACTATCCCGAAAAGTCATTCGATGTAATTTTGAAATATGTCTT
Organism: Viscum album; assembly: GCA_963277665.1. Lineage (NCBI taxonomy): Eukaryota > Viridiplantae > Streptophyta > Magnoliopsida > Santalales > Viscaceae > Viscum > Viscum album. Next base: position 40,185,929 of record OY728143.1, read on the forward strand.
GTGTTTTTAATTTTTTTAGACGTTGACCCTCAATTTATTTTCCCCCATTCATCGGCTAAGTGATATAGATGACGTGTTTTGAACATGGTAAAAATTATCCAATTTCATGACACCACGCTCATTATGTTACATATTACGGCCATTATGATTCACAATCCTAATCATCCTTTTTTCAGGTAGAAGTCAAATACAGTAGATTTATCTCAATACTTTAATAGATAACATTGTAAAACCATGTCAGTTGTTCATAGGGGCTCGTCCTCTAGCCATAACCTCTCTCAGTTCGAACACTCTCAATGGTTAGTCAAAAAATGCATACCCTAAGTATTCTATGATTATGGAACATTATTATATCAATAATCAACAACATGGTTGTCCCTTATTTCTCACACCGATCATGGATCAATTGTGATTAGGAATTGGTTATTGGTTTTTTGATAAATATGATAATAATGGGACAATGAAATAATACGAAATGCCTATGTATTCATAAATTAAACAAACCAATGTTTTAAAGGTTTATCCACATATTTTAGAATGTCTTTAACTAAATTCCATTGAATATTTATCATGTAAATCATGTGGTCGAGATCGAATAGCCTCTTACGAGTTGCATCCAATAGTTTTTTTCTCACAAAGCCAGGTATTATTTCACTTAAATGGATTTAGAGTAAACATCTTTGGCCATGATCCACTATTGGTTCTAGTCATCCAACCTCATAGACTCCTCCATTTTGGTGTAGGCCTCCTGGGCCTTGACCAAATCTTATTGATCCCTCGCACTATTGATGATCTCAAACTAGGTAGTATTTTCCTTCTTATTCTCTTATACCATCACATATTGTAAGATATGTCTTCCCTATATTTCTTAAGAGCAGGGGAGACCCCATCCCTGTGCCTTTACTAGGATAGGTCAATTTATTTCCACTATGATCATTTCTTCTTGATGTTAAAATCCATGTCCATTGAGTGATGTTTTCTTGAGTCCACCTCATCGATTTTGAGGCTAACTAACAATAGGCAGAGAGATCCCACATGTTGTGATGATTTACCTATTTTTTTGTGGGTGATGAAATTTCATACATTCCATGCTTCTTTACAGTGCATGATCTAATTATACATAGTAGCATATGAGGAAAATATTCTATTTCTTTATGATATGTAGGCTCTCAAAGAAGAACGATCTCAAATATTGTATCAACCAGATCTTATATGTCCTGGTCCTGAGGTGTGAGTAGTTAGAGAACTAACTCTGGATGCAAATACTCTTTATCCAACCCACCAATGGAAAAAGATTTTGTTTCACCTTGTGGGACTTCTGAGGTAGACACCATCCTCCCTACATCATTGGCTACCCCTATTAGTGGTACAAACTCTGCCTCAGCTCCTGCATCCATGAACAATGGTAATTCTTATACAGGGTCATCGAATGCTGCCTCCTCAAATACTCCAACATTTGGTATTGACATCTCCACTTTCACTATAACATCTTCATCATCAGCCACGTATGGTGGAACCTCATTTATTTTCCAAGTCACCAAATCTCCTTTGGCTATCTTTGTAATGGTCCTTCCCTCGACCCCCTCCACTGAGGTTTTAGTCTTATAATTTCCCTCCAATAGTTCCTTTATGATTGGACAAATCAATACAGAATCCCCATACACCTCCACTGGTATAGTAGGCTCCACCATCTCTACCTAAGCCTCCATAGACACTAATTTGTTTGTAGGAACTGATGTTTAATCACATAAGGATACAACACCAAGAAATGTACCCACACTAACCCCTTTATGGGTTAGTTTTTCCCCACCGTCTACATGAGGCATGTCATAGACTTCTCCTTATTCTGTGTTTTTCATATTTCTAAATAATTAAAGGGTGGATTACAGAAGTATCACGATGATGTAGTGATGTTTGAAAGCATGAAATGGTCAGGAATATTACCTTTTTGGTAATATAATTTATGTCCCATTCTGAGATCTGGTAGGTGTTAATCCCCCTGGAGTCTTTTATTTCATCACTATTGGTTGTGCTAGAAGTTTCACAACATGAAGGACGATAGAGGGGATGTCATAACTAGTGTAATATTCACTCGATCTATCAATGGTTTTGCAATTACACAGAGTACATTACAGAAACATGCTCCACCATGTATTGCATCATTTTAGCGTGGGTATCATTGGAACATTAAGTTTAATGGCCTAGAATAGTAAGGACCATCCCATCAGTTTTTAGATACTACCACACCCCATGAGTATTGGTGGTCTTCTTGTGATATTCCCAAGCATCTTATGAAATAAGATACCTGGAATAATTGGGAACATTTTGGTGATGTACTCATTACATTTGAGATTGAACATGCACCATAAGGTTCACCATAGAGATACCAATATATACCTTTGACTTTCCACCCTATAGTTTTGGGCCTAGTGTTGCACCTCTATCTAAAACTCCTATAATTCTGGGACCAATAACTACTGGACCCTCTGATATTGCCCTGTCTCATTGACATTCTCTACAAATACAATTTCCATCCACCGTCTATTCGTATCGGCTTCATGGTCGAAGGGACACAGCTTCATTAATTCGGGTTTCCCACAACCTCAGCATGAACCCATGATATGATCCAGCCCAACTCTACAAGAACTCATTAATAAGACAATATGTAGTAGTATGTGGAATCAACTTTTTTTTCATCTTCAAATCTTCAGATGTAACTTTTCACTAAATCTATCTAATCACAAAAGGGTGAAAATAATTATGCACTAATGAGTACACCTTTAGTGATAGCCTTTATAGACACATAAACTCACTTGTAAAGCAGTTTGTATTGTATTATTTGTAGATATTATCACTGTTCAGTCCTGCTACCATTACACCACCTAAAAAGGCCAAATGGTATGATCTCTGTTCCATTATCCGTATGTCATTATCAGTCACCATCCCTATTGGAAAAGGAAATCAACTTAATATGATGTTATATTCCAACTCGAACATATGAAACACTTCCAGTAGATCCAACATGAATGGGATACATACCATGATATTCTTGATCAATGGATGGATGTTGGTCGTGGGAGATTAAATAGGGTTCTAGTACTCATAAACACCAACGTGTGTAGCCACCCAACATTACAGAAAATGAAATTTCTAAAAACGTAGTGAAATCATCAATTCATAGATATATTAGAGAACCTTTCATAACTTCTCTAGTAATAGGATAACAATGTTGATATGTTTCCCCATCACCAACATTGCTTCCATCATGAATGTTCTTTTATGAACATATATATGTGCATCCCACATCAGTAGAATCCAACTACAAATTAGTGCTACGTTAAACCCCACCAGTCTTACTAAAGTTTGATCATTTGTATATACATTGTATCTTAACAATTTCTAATTGATCACTTCCAAAATCTACTAGTAGGAGACATCTTTACTCCGTTGATATCCCTGGGGAATGTGTGGGGCCTAGTCAGCAACATATCTACTGGATACTCTCCTTAAACTAGACTTAAAACTAGTTCATTAAAATGTTCTGGACCACTACATTAATGGGATATCCCTAGTCCCTAGCTTCTCTTTACTAGTGCATTGCAACAGATCCATCAGTGCCTTCACCAAATCCAACAGCTACTCGGTGAAGGACCTCAGAACACCCTAAGATGGGAGGGGTGAATCAGGGTGACAAAGTTTTCCTATAAATTGATTTATATTGTTCTCATGATGGTAGGAACTTATTAAAAATTTCGTACAAGAATGTGTATAAAACAAATTATCACATTCAAAGATTCAACACAACAAATTTCCATGGTTCATAACTAAGGGATAGTTCAAAGAGCTTATGTCGATAATGCTTCAGTCACTATTTTTGGAATATATACTATAAAACACAATAAATCTATTCAATGAACACTTAATTTTCAGGATTTTGGTGATATAACATTATAACCATCTGAACACTCCCGCTGAACCCCCCCTGTGCTCCCTACCTTGGGTGAATTATTTTAATGTTTATAGACATGAAGGAAGAATCCGTAGATTGGGATTAATGTATTTATAGACGATTGGAACAATATTCTAAATATACTGTAGAACTCATTTGATGGGATTTTAAAATACTATTCACTGAAACTTGATGTTCAAAGCTTCATTTCATGAAGTTCCTTTGCAAATCACAATCCTTTTTGAAGAAAGAAACCTTCATGGAATAAACTACATTAATAAAGCACATTGTGCCATCATTGGATACCCCATAATTAAAAAGCACTCATTATATAGAAGCATTAGAATTATTCAATACAAACCTATTCTTTTCATGATTCTCAAGCTCACATATAAACCCATATTCATGGGGGTCCCAACCTTTGTGAATGCATAGTTATTCTTACTTTTCTCTAAAATTTTTATTGTTAAATAAAGTGGGTGTATCTTTATATTTGTAAGCTCAGCGGTTCATGATGCTTCCCCACCTCCAGCAAATTTTTCATATCATTAAAAAAATATTCTCAAATCTCCTCAATTCATCAAGCTTCATTGCGATTTTTCTTAGTCAAGAAGATCTCAGTCACACCATATCACCCTCATAATTATCCAATTATCATAATTGTGGATAACACTATAAAATCATCATTAAATCATGTAACAAACCATTAAAAAACCTAGTCTTTAAAAACCTCATCCAATTATGATATTTTTTAATAGTTGATTCTGGAAAAAAAAACTCTTTGCGATGAAAGCATCTTCGAATGGATATTGAGAACAAAAATTTGAAAACACTCGGAAACAATGCCACCATAAACATTGTTCTCAGCATGTATGGTAAGATCAATTTTCATATTTCTTTATAGATCACCCTAGTGTGGATTGAAAACATACACAAACCAATTTTTACATCCAAAAAGAACAACCTTGGATACAAAAATCTATCCCTTTGTGTTTTTTGTCAATATGTATATAAATTTAATAAATCACCAACAACTATCAAAACCTAATATGTGAGAAATATTTCATCCAACTATCTAAGTATTTGTGAGAAAATAATGGTGTAGAATATAAGAGGGGCATCATGAATTGGGGTCTCGTGTTTTTTAATGGATAAATATTTCCAATCAAAGATCAATTTTTTCCCTCAAAACCCCAATGTCACATCGTGTCACAAAAATATTTTGAATTTATCTATTCTACCCCATTTTAAATAAACTCCAGTAACATGATTTTAAACTTATAGAGAACAAATCACACTCTCCTAGATTGTTTCTCCCCCATAAACCTCCATCACTCTCACAAATTGTTTAAAATAGTTAACACAACTAGGGAGAGAAAAAAATGTAACATCCTCATTCAATGGGATGTGGTTGAACACTGAGGTTGAATCTATTTTTATTAAACACATGTGATGAATATTACATGGTTAGTTTGTCTTCCACTTGATCATCAGTTACAACATGATCCATTTTAATTGTTACTTGTTCAATATTATCCTTGATAAAGTGATATTTGATTTCAATGAGTTTCATTTAAGAATTATGAACAATATTCTTCAAAATATCAATTTCACTCTTGTTATCACAGTTAATCACTATTGGATGTTTAAACTCATCACCAATAACATTAATTTGTCACTTCATCCATAATAGATAATTGAAGTCCTTTGATGTAGAGATATACACAAATTCATTAGTAATAACTAAAGTTATTTTACATTTCTTAATCAACCATCCCACACATTTCTTTCCAATAAATAATCCTCCACCACATGTGGACATTCTATCCACCACATATCAATCACATTCATCATCATGAAATGATGATATTTAATTACCTCTTCCTCCAACAAAGTATAATCTGTAATTGTTATTACCATTAATTTACGTCATGACTATTTTAACAATATCCATATGTTATTACATTGGATTTATTTTATTATGGACCATTAAGCATGTTTCAAATAAAATATTTTGTAGTGGTTTAGTTAATTATAATAAGATTATGATGATTCTACTATACATGGTGGGATCCAGAGAAGTATCATCCTCATGCATTCCATTTTTTGCCCCAAATGAAATTTGAGTCGACATTGGTTTGGAGTCAGGAATATTGAATTTAAGCAGCACCTCTCTTGCATACATTTCATGATAAATGAAAGTGTAATCTCTCTTCTGAATCACCATTATCCCCACGATGTTTGTGAGTTCATCAATAAAAAACATTTCAAATTAATGTTTCATGTGATTATAAAATTCTTCAAATAATATCTTAATATTTCCTACAAATATAATATCATCCACGTATAACAACACCACAAAATGGTCCACCTTTGAATTCTTAACATAAAGATTGTTTTCGATATAGCCGGTTTTAAATTCGGGATTCTTCACATAATATTACAGACAAGAATACCATGCTATTGATTTTTATTTTACACTGAAGGGTGCCTTTTTCAATTTAGAAACCTTCATTTTAACAATACTAATTATAAAACCCAATGGTTATTCAATGTATACTTCTTCATCAAGAATACCAATTAAGAATGATGTTTTGATATCCATATAATAATCATTATATCTAATTTTAATTTCCATAACATATAAAATCTTGATCGACTCTAGAATCTCTATTTGAGAAAATGTTTATTCGACGTCAATTCATTCAATTTAAGAATAGGATTTACATAGTAAGTGTTTATTTTTTCGAATCACATTTCCATTATCATAAATTTTATATTGAAGATACATTCTTATCAATCAACTGATGATTTTTATGTCTTATAACAAGATCCTATGCTTGATTCTTATAAATATGATCTATTTCTTCATTCTTGGATTTCGCCAATGATTCATCCATTGTAGTTTCGTCAAATGAGGGTGGTTCGACAATTGATTGGAATGAAAAATGTGTATCACTCCCCTTTCCCGTGTTTGTGTTAGTGTTGTCTAATCCCCAATGATATTATATATGTCAATTTATTTTATTCTATTTATCATATATTTTTTAGATGATGTTTCTTAATCCATCATTTCTTCTTCTAATTATTCTTATGAATCATTATCATTTTCTGACATATGAACTTTTTCCACACCATTCCCAACTTCTCTATTTGAATCTGTTAAATTTCCAATAGCTTATTCATCTTCTATCATATCATCATAATATCCCCTAGAGGTATTTGTAGACTAATATTCAATGATATTAATATAGCTTTCTTCCACATTTCATACAAGATGATTAGGGAATAATTTTAGTCATTAGTCTTCATTTATTATCCAAGGAATATTTCTACATCTACATCATCACAACAATTTCCATGATTTCTTTATTTATTTCAGATGAATCATTTACATTAAAAATAAAAAAAATCAAAGATGTATTCCATCCATGCCACATATCATATGGTTTCTTGTTTTATCCTATATGATTCCAAATTTCATTTTGATTACACACTACATATCAAATATCTTCTTTACAATAAATGTGAGAGATATGGATCTCAATCAGCAATGTTGTGGACATATTATTTACCTACTGATTTATAGGTTTAATATATTCATTTTGTTATAGGGATCTCGATGAAGCAACCTAATTCCTCAATACATCTTTTTCTAGTAAATTCTTAAATTCAATGGATGTTTATTACCCTCTATTGTCAAATCTTATAACATTTATTTCACAACCAGAAACAATCTCAGCTATTCGGTGATAACTATTCAGGGAATCAATAAATTTTTGTTTCTTATATATAACCATTGAATAATCATTTATAAAATAGTCATCAATAAATATGTTGATGTACCTCTCTCCACATGTTAAAGCAACATATATCAAGCCACACACATATTTGTGGATGCGATTATGAATTTTTGATCCCCATTTTTTCATTGGTTGATGTGAACTACAAACCAAATTTCCTCCTATGAAAGCATCATATGTCTTTTCACATTCACAAATTATTTTGGGGATATACATGAATATAATCTGTATAGATATATTATCCATGTCTTGTTGATTAATATGGCCCAACCATTGGTGCCACAAGTTTTGTTATTCTTCAACTATTATTTATCAATATTTTTCTTTACTATCCACCTTCTAAAAATTGTTGTCTATTCTACATACTTTCATGAGATAATTTCATGTATTTAATTTTATAGTGAATCCATTTTGATTGAATGTCACTATTAGTCCTAAGTTATATATTTTACTCACAATCAGAAGATTGTGGTGTATACCATCCACATAGAGAACATCAATTTTATATTTCTCTCCATTTTCTAGTTTTATACATCCACATCCTTTAATATTCAAAGTACCATCATTGCTTATCCTTCCCATTTTGTTGAATGTTTTTTAAATTTCATCAAAAATTCTATAATTTCCATCATATGGAAATTCCAATATATTTTCTATATCCATTGGTTCATAAAACTCATCTTTTTCTTCAAATGAATAATATCTTTTTTCCAGAGAAAATCCTCTTGGTTGGAGGGTATTAACTTGTTTTTGTGTTTTGTATGTATTTTTATCACCTTTCAATAGCCTAAAATGAACTCCTTTATGACCATATTAAGATAGGTGAAAAAAATATCCATAAAATTTATTTCATCAATAAGATGTTGGATATGAATTTTCTCTCCTTTGATGATTTACTATATCTTCCCCATTCAAATATCTCCATGTTTCTTCACAATTTGAAATGGTGTGGAACATATGTCCATATAATTAACATTTCATTAGTGGAAATTTCTTCTCAATTCATTTACTTCTAATGTCCCCTTCCTTAAGAAAATGGTTTTAATTGTGATCATTTCTTGATAATTTTGGATAGTTTTAAATTCTCCTTATAGTTTTATTTGAGGAATTATTTTATTGGACTTTAAGTGACATTAAAATATGTCTAAATTTTAGTTTCCCTCAATTTTGTCCCATTTTATTTCTAGCATTTCATGTTTTAGTATAACAACAACTTCCACTATTTCCATTGAATATAGATCATTGTTCAATTAAAACCTTTTATACTTCTTCAAAACAATGTTTGGATCCCCCTAATAACTCATCATCTAAAAAGCATTCAATTAGTATATTCTTCTCTATTTCATATTAATTTTATTCACATTCGATTTTAATCCTTATAGTGGATACTTATTCATCAAGACCCTCGACATTCATGGACTTAACCTCAAGTATGAGTTTAAGGAAATTTATGACCTTTTCTTATCCTTTAATCACTAGGTTTAACTATACTACATATTCAGAGACTTCAATAGTTCTTTAATGTTATTTTACTACTTCTTAAAATCACTAAATGTTTACTTCAAGCCAACCAACATATTTTGATGACTCATCCATAACCTCTCCTCACTTTTCTCTTTTTTTTATTCTCAATCATACCAAGATCGTCCTCACATCGTAAATAGATATGAGTACCAATGCTCAAATGATTATCTATAATATTATATTTTCATGGATCTTAAATTCAATCAGTATCCATTTAGGATGATTGGAGTCCAAATTTATACTCTAGTTATTCAACCTTAAAAAGATAATTATTATTAGCTTCTTATTTACATACAAAAATCTTTCTCTATAATTTAATTCCATATTTGAAGCCTCCCTTTTGGGTAAACCTTTTCTATGCTTTCAATTAGTTTCTATCGTAATATTATTCATCATCAATCATCTTAGATAATCGAGAATAAATTTTCCAAAATATTCCATAATAAAAAACATTCCATATTTAGTTGTCCTTCAAATATAACATTTCCACTCATAAATATCTTATAAAAAAGAAAAATAACTTCATATTCCTCATTATATTTATCAATACTACATCCAAGAATCTCATGTTTTTACATGGATTTGAAATTCAAATCCTTTCTTAAACGAATTTTTCTGTCCTCTAGTTTGACTCTTATTTCATAATCCACCAGACTGCTCAGCATATCATCCAACAAATGTTTAGATATATCCATTTCTTCAAGGTATGGAAGGTTTTTATTGTTGATAGGTGGAAAAATTCTAAATACATTATTCAAACTATCAATGTCATTTATTTCATCACCAATTCCTCAAATTTCTCTAACAAACTCTATAATTTAATTAAAAATGGTTCATTATTTTCATCTGACTGCATCTTCAGGTCATCGAACATATTAAGAAAAAAACAGAGTTGGGATTACATCACTTTGTTGTCACTTTTATATATATTTTCAAGTATTTTCACATAGAGTTTCCTGAATTGAAACTCATCACCTTTATATAGATTTGATCAGATATAGCTATAGTAGTAGAATTATATTCTTTGTAATCTGCATCAAGAATTTTTATGTCTACTTCAATCATGCACATATCATCTACATCAGTCACATGAATCCCATGCGCAGTAATAAATAATACTTCTATTAATGGATATATTATATGAGATATCATCTTGTTCTTAAAAATATGGAAGTTTCATCCAACAATGTGTGGTACTCCCCTAAAATTTATATATTTCTACATGATAGGTAAGATTAATAGATTTTATAAGATCAACTTGTAGCCTCTGATACAACCTAAAGGACCCTAAGACACCATGAGTGTGGAGGGGTAATTTAGGGTGTCAAAAATTTATTCTAATGTGATGGAAATTGTTCTGACATTGGTAGAAACCTATTAAAACTATCTGATGGGAATGTGATGAAAAAAATTACATTTAATGAGAGAACCCAACAATTTTACATTGTTCATCCCGAAGGGATAGTTCATATAGAATACACCAAAAGTGTGTCAGTCATACTAAAATTCACTAATATTAACTAGTTTTGGAGTACAAATATTACACATAGTAATTATATTCTAAAACACTTGCTTTACAATATTTTCAAGATATCCCACTACATCCCTCAGAACACTTCCTTCAACACCTCCTACCACATTAACTTTGGGGATGTCTTTCTTAGTTGATCAACATGATGGTAACTTCAATAGATTTTCATTACAGTGTTTTTTCCCGACTAGAGAGAGTCACTTATTACAAAGTAGACCTGAGTGTTTTCACTTCAAAATCAATTTTCTTTAAAAACATATATTCAAAATTACCTTTTACAATGATCCTTCTCCATGATCACTCCTTCATGAATTTAACTACCTTAACAGAACAAACATCATTAGAGAAGATAACAATTACATCATAGAACACCCCATAATAATGAATCAATTAATACATAGAGTAATTGGATTTAGTCAACAGTAATCTAGTCTTTTCGAGATGGTAACGCTCGAGTAGAAACCAATATTTTTAATTCTCTCTGCCTTCACGAAAGTAGAGATATATCACGTTTTTTTAAAAAAAATCAAATAAAGTTGGGGTAGCCTTGTATTTATAGGATCATTCCTTCATGATGCTCCACAATCTCCATCATGTTTTTTTACTTTCAAAAATATATTTAAGGCACTCCTCGATTCACTAGGCTCCCTTGATATTTTTCATTTTTCATGATGATCTTCATCAAACCATCATGCACCCATGATACTTCAATTCTTAAAATCACAAAGAACACAATCAACTCATAGTGAACTCATGAAACTCACCTTTGAAATACCTATTCTTCAAAAAACTCATGAACATAAAATATTTTTGAATATTTTATTCCAAAAAACATCTTTTCGTTATGAAATCATCTTGCTCTGGATTTTGAGCCCAAAATTTTGGAAAACACTGGAAACGACTCCCCCTTAAACACTATTCTTATATTGTACTATATAAGCGCTTGTGTTGCAAACTACTTGATCAATCCATCATTGATTGAAAGATAACACAAAACAAAATTCATTTATAGAATATAAAACCCTTTTTTATAATGCTCTGGGTCCCCCAAACACTCTTTAGGTAGAGTAATTCATCATACATCTCCCCAGGATTGGGATATCGGTGATTTGGGGAAGTTCCCAGAGGGTGATGTTGATCTCTATGGGATTTAAATGAAATGTATATATCCCTAATGACCATATTCATAGTAACTATTGAATGATCTCTTGTGGGAGGTTAATTTGGACATTTTATTCCCATGATGCTTCCCAAATTCCTACCTACATCATATCTACTTTGAATTTTGTGCAAGACACAGATGCCTAGTTGGTCCGGGCTCACTCATCTATGAATATTCTCCCCTGTTTCTAATCCCATCAATCATTACACCCCTTCTATACTTACCATAAAATGGTTTCTATAATAACTTGATACTATGATGAGGATTCCACATCCTCCAAATTCTCCCCATAAATACTGTTGGTGTTGTTATAGAAACAGTCTATTGTGATGATAGTATGGTCCTTCCATATATTTCTTGAATCACAAATATGCAACTGGTACTACCCCAGAATGCCTCTGAATGAGTATCATAGTTCATATCTACTCACATATGGGATGAAAACATTATCCTTATGTCCAAACATGTAGAGATGTATACTCTTGTAGAGAGATTACTCCCTCTTAGAATCATTCAATAGTCTGAAAAATGATTCTTGGTCTAAGGCTAATTGGATGCACTCCCCATTAATAATGTTATCATCCATAGTTCCCTTGGAACAACATCAACATTAATTCCCTAAAAAGAAATTGGATTCAATACATATGTTTTTTATCAGTATAGATAGCCAAGGTGGTTTGTGGAGTTACATTCATGAAGCTTCTGTTCACAGGGATCTCTTTATGAAAATATGGTTTTCGGTTTCATATTGGATAAGAAGTCTTTTTGATGAATGGTTTTGATGTCTGGTTCACTAAATAAATGTTGATGAATCACATTCATAGAGATGAAGAGCTTCATGAAATGAGAGAAAAATATTTTTTCTTTTTACAAAGGTTCAGTGCCTCTCACATCCCACCCCCTATTGATATTCATATAGATGAACTGTGATTTGGGATGACCATGGAACCATCCATCATTCTGAATAATTATTGTCAGCGAGCATCATGAATAATCATTGATAGAGGTAGTGGACTTCTAAAATATGCATTCCATGAGAATCATCATTGATGGATTGGATGGTAGAGAAAAAATTTGAGTTCAAAATAGCCCAAAATCCCTCTAATGTTTCTATTTTGGGATGTCATGGTCCTTCGTGAATGGTTGGAACTCATCTAGAACCCTATAACATTAACCCCTCTAAAAAAATGTGAATATTTTATGTTACTTTTCTATGCAGAAACATTCACAGTATCAAATTGCTTCTGAATGTGTGAATATTTTACAGTGTCTTCGTGACCCCAACTATTAGAATCACAAAACTATAACTATTCACAAATCCCCAAGTTATTCAAAATTCCCTGCCAATATCATTAAAAACCATTTATTATTAATTAAACTTCGTTATGATATTTTAGAGATGGATAATATACCTTTCACCTTCCAAATTTCTCCAAATTATTGAACCTCATTATCATTGGGAACTAGATAAAAATGGATTATCTCAGATACTTGGGATTCGTGACAACCCCTTCCTTGTGTTCATGAAATCCCCCACCCTATGTGAATATTCCTTTTGAGAAGTTTTATTCCCTTCATTATGTATGATGTACCTCATAGGATCTTGCGGCTTAGAGAATCCATCATCCTTCATGAAAAATGCTTCTCAAGAACCAGGACTTCATTCAGAGGTAGAGTCACCCTATTTTATGAATTATACTCGTTTTTTAATCACATGACCACTATGAAGCACCTAATATTTGTAAATCCTCTCACTATAAGTCTATAATCTTTTTGAAACCACTTTCTTGGCCCTCTCAATTATACCACCCTTATTTTAACACTTCTTCACAAAGGTTGAGTGGCCAGATCCCACACATCAATCCATGATTGGTTCAGCTACAAGTCAAGACTGTATGTGACCTATTCCACCCATTTATGTAGCCCACACCACTTCATGTGTGGCAGGAGACTCCAACCTACCACTTAATTCTTATCAAGGATAAGATAACACATTCTGCTTCTTAGCGTTGGAATGACAACATAGACTTTGAGAAAAGCCACTACGCCTGTAGTTGTACTATCATAGTGACAAATCCATTCCCATCCCACAGATTCATTGGATATAGTCATGTAATCACTGGGGGTATTGAGTGAGTCCACCCACATTTTATCTAGATGATGTTGAACTAACGAGTCCCATGTCTTAGACATATGACATTAAATTACCTGAAAACATCCTCAGTGCATGTTGAAAAACTATAGCCTTACCATGTGTCATAAGAATATGATTCTCTGTGTGTATGTGGCATTGAAAAACCTCCAATAGGAATTCCTATATACCACTAACATTGAATGAGATTATCTTCTAGAATAATCCATGCATAAGCCCCACCTTCATCATTTTTTCTCCTAGAATCACCCTAGAATATGACATCCAGTGGAAAAGGGGATCATTTTATTTTTAGATCTACAAGATTTATATTGTTTTTTACACCAAGCGTGAATCATTTTTTTATTATAGGGTATTGATAATCGTGACCACCAAACAATTCCTAACTTACATTGGCCTCTTTTACTGTAGATGCCACAAAAATATCCATCCGCATGGGGCTCTTATATTGTATAATCCCCAATAATATCCATCCACTTTGGACACTTATACTGTATACATCCTAATCATATTCATCCACCTAGGCCTCCATTATAGGTGTAAGATCCAACCCTTTATGAAATCTATGATATTTTATTCTAAACTAACTTAGATACATTGGAATCCTCCCCGAGGTCAAAACCAGACATTTGAATTCATCATCTTTTTTTTCCAGGAATCATCCCCAATAAGATCATTCCCCTCACCTGAGAGACCATATCTCCTCCAGGTTATGTGAGTTGATTTTATGTTTAGGGAAAACACCATCCATTATCGAAGCACCTTTTATGTCATGATAATCCTTATTACATGGCATTAAATGGAATGGATCAGTCCTGTCACAAGACTCTAAACTGTGTTATTGAACTACATGGTTTATTATCATTTGCGACTAAAAGGGTACATAGAAAGCCTATCTGAGGTTAAATCCCTAAAAATGGAATAATTATTTTCTCCCTCATGAGTATGTAACTCCCTAATCGACCTTGAGGGTCATCATGATCAAACATTATGGTGTGACATCTTCCTTTTATGGGAAAAAACCTCCTAGATTCATCTCCAAAGGGTGTTATGATCCATCCCTCAGTGAGTATTCTTGGTGTTAATCTTTAGTTTATGGGAAATAACACATATATATGACTCCTTGGGGTAATCTTATTCACTCTTCGTAAACCATTATGGTTTGGCATCTCCCCTTTATGGGACACACCTCTGAGATGGACCTCCATGTTGCATTTTTATGCATCTATCAGTAAACCATCATGGTGTGTAATCTTCCATTTATTTTACACAACTACGAGATCGCCCTCTATAGGGAGTTCAGATATGATCCATTTGTAAACATTATGTTGTTCCCTATTATATATACACCTTATTTATTCACCTCCATGAGGCATTCTTATCAATCGTCTAGTATCCACAATATGTTAAACTCGTACCCCAATTCCTCTAAACTGGAAATTTAATTCAGTATCCACATAATGTATAAGATGTTAAATAAAACTAAATACATACCCTATTCATATTTATGGGATTATAGAGGTTAATTATTTTTATTATAAACACTTTTAATGTAAACTAAATCTTGAATGACATTGGATTCTTTGTGTTTTGTACCTATGATGCATCACATGAGATGCTCTCCCATGAGGCATAATATCGGTGACCAATGACCCCAGCATATAAACATGCCTATGGTGCACAATGTGACTAATATATTAACTGAAGGTTGATTCATGTTCAATAAAAAATTTTAATGTCCAAACAAAATATTTTTAATTAACTAGATTCCACAGAGTTGTCTCTAGTAATGAGTTCCATGAAAATAGTTTAACTCTATGAAGGAGACCCAGACTATGAAAAAAGTTCAATGGAGGAATCTACTGATTGAGGAAGCCATATCCCATTATCCTGTTTTGATTAAGGATTAGACATCACCATTATAAATGATTAAAGCCTCCATCATTTCGAAATCAAGAATTCATTGTAATAAGAATGTTGTTGCACACACTGAATGTATAGATGTCACTGGTGTTCCCAAATGAAAATATAAGAAACAAATATCATCATCATTCATTTATATTTCATAATATAATTATTTTCAATCCATCTTTAATCCTTATTCATAAATATTATATTATAATTTTCCATATTAAGTACCTTTTCTCTCTGGGATATTGATGATAATTCATATATCGAATACCATTCAATAGTAGTTTTTTGGGATGGTGTGTCCTGATTATATAAATATATAATATTTATTAACCCATAGGAAACAATTTTACCTTATAGGAAAGGAACAAAAAATTATTGAGTGCACTACTTACATTAAAACCATGAATTTTTTTTGAAAGACTCACAATTTTCATATTTGGTTCCTTCCACTAGATAAAATGATGCTTTTAGGTGTGATTTTATGGTTGAATAAATTTCATGTTGGCAAATTTATGAATAATGTATTAATATAAAATAGTTTTTTGTTTGTTATAGGATAATAATGATTTATCTAGCATTTTTATATTCTCGGTTTTTTTAGAGATATATCATTTGATTGGGATAATGATATTGAAGAGAGTTTCATTAATGGTCATGTTGGATCATGTAATACAGTATAGAAAAATAAAAAATATGTTTGATAATGAAAATATGTTGTCATTGTGATATATGGATCCATTATTTTCATTGAATAAGTTTTATTTGTGGTACGGTAGAAGACTTTCATCAAATAACCCAAATTTTTTACATGGAATTAATGATTAATTGGATTTATGTGTGATGGATCTAAAGAGTCATGGATGAAATAACATTATAGTGTTTAATTCCAAATGAGGGTTGAGTGAAAATATATGATTAAATTCCATTTTCATATTAATAAAATTAAATATTTAGGTGGAAATAATTGATAAGATAATGAATTTGGAATATTCATTTAGTTGATTGTTTAGTTGTTTACTTCATAAATTATTAATCATTTTTTAGTATCTATTATGTATTTACATTTGTGTATTTTATTTAGTAATTTTATTTTTTTAGGGTAAATAAATATAGAAGTTTATGTGTGTATATTTTTGGAAATGTATCTATCAAATATATTGACATTATAATTATGAGTTCAGATTTATATGAATGAAATATATCAAAGGTATCTAATGTAATGTTCGGAATATATTATTTTTAATGTGTTTTCATTTTGGATTCCATTTTCATGATTTCACATCAAAAAGGAAATAATGGTATTTTTAACCAACAAATCATACCCATTACCTTAATGATGTTTTTGATGTTCATAGAGTGTGAAAATTTCAATTGAGTGGATTTTTGGAATTAATTAAAATTATTTTTCTTATAAATTTAACTATTAAGTTTAGATATGTCTCAAATTCAGTTTTTTGGTTTTTTTAGAAAAAAAAATATCATGAAATCCATATATTATATTGAGAGACTGTCTATGTAATATTTCATGGGACATGTTATTTCATTTAAGCATTTCATATTTTCATGTTTGGTTTCTAAAAAACAATATATAAATAAACAATCATTCCAAATGGTCTACATTTTACACATACAGATCTACGAGAGAAAATATACTATTAAACGATGGATGTTTTGTCCCCCACAATATGAGATAGTTAATACCATTAATTATGTAGTAATTTTTAACAATAATTATTATATATAGTAATTTTTTAAAAAAAATATAATCAATAAAATAAAATTAACTTTTGAATTTATAAATTTTTCTTTTGAGATAATTGTTTACAATGGATTCCACTCCCTGTGAGCTCATTTAGGTTGTTCTTCGACTCATGAGACTCAGAATATTTCCAAAATTTAGTGGTATCTCAATCACATAGGTGGTGAAAACATTCCCTTTTATCAAATGATATTATGAGAGTTCAGAGCATCCAGTAATTATTTTTATTTCCTAGTTCAAGAATCACCTATATATTAATGTAATATTAATGAATCATTCATTGTAATAGTACCATTTTCTAGTAAAGGATATTGATTAACTAAAAAATAATATAAGAGTACATAGCACACCCAAATAATATTATCTCTCCTTTTAATTAAATAAGTGGTCACTCTATAACGTAAATCCATATAGATTGGAACTTAAGAGATTATCACTACCCAAGGAAGAAATAGTCTTATGAGAAAGGAGATAAGAGATATTTTGTATCTAGGAACTAACCCATGAATGGGGATTCAAATTAATCCATTTAAAATGAATTATAACTCATGTATCGTTGTTCCACAGAATAAGAAACTTTGTATCTTTTATTGTTTTCTAATGTGGATCACCATTATTCCATTTAAGGTCGTGCCTCATTGAGAACTTCCAAGAAATATAACTCAATACTGAGTAGACTATTAGGTGAAATATACATTGTATTTCCTGGTTTGGTAATAATAAAAAAAATACCTTTTCTCTTTTCCCTAAATATGATTCAAGTGAATGGATTTTGGGAATTGAAAGGTGTATCCTGAATTGATGAATTTGAAAGAACCGTGAAGTGAACCTCGACTGAGTTTATATTAAGAAAACTATTAGAGTATCATGATTTAATGAATATGAGGAAACTAACATGAGTATATATCATCCTCAATGTTTCATAAATAATTATTATAATATTTTTATGTAAAATATGATAATAATGATACAATATAGAATTGAAAGGTTTAGATTCTTATGAAAATAAGTTTCATACAACATTATTATATATTAAATATTAAACATTATTTATATTATTCATGATGGTCCGCATAAATTATAGAATAGTCCTATTAATTCATGAAATCATATAAATATTTTTTTTTCACAAAGAAAGTGTGTGATAATAGGTTAGTAATGGGATGAATAATAAGGAAGGAAAATTAGAATTGAATCAATAAATTTAATAGATGGACATAATCATCAACATCATGTCATAATAAATTTTTTTCCAACCTTAGAATGATGGAATCATTTGAAAAAGAATTGGAATCTTTAATATCAATAATAATTAAATATCATTATATTTATATCAAACCCCACTCATGACATGTGATCAAAGATATCATTATGTTTATGTATAATATATGTGTACCACTCATCATTTCATTAAATGTGGTAAAATCTTGTATAATATTCATGTATAATATATGTAATGTCACAAACCAATATAAGTCACTGTCCAACCTAGCACCTGAGTCGCTCTGCGGTAAGGTCTGAGGGACATTCTTGATCCCCAAGGACTGGCACAATTGTAGAGGTATCAAATGTATTTTGGGGAATGATTTACCAGATAAATATAAAAAGATAAACTGAATAATCTAGAACTGGGATTAAAAATAAAAAAAATAGAAAAACATTCCTCAATTTACCTCATCTGTCACTCTGAAACATAAAAAACCACTATATCTCAAAGTGAGTACAATGGCTAGAGAAACCTAAAATGGGAAAATAAAGTATGTGTGACCACTGGGATGCTCAGATGGAATTCCAGAGTACAACAAAGCCATGTTCCCTTACCTTCTAAAAAACCCAAAACCTGCTAGTTTGAAAATAATATAGAATAAAATATTTTTTTTATTCTTTTCTAAATCATGTAACAAGATTTCATTTTTTCAATAAAATAATTTATCATCTACTTATTTTTTAAAATAGGTTCCAAGCATGCATTAACACTTCAAATTGAAAGGAGACTAATTTAGATTAAAAATATAGTTTTCAAAAAAGAGGGAACAAGTATGAAACAACTGAATTTAAAATCATATCACAAGAACTATAGGAAATTCATAAGAATATAGTGATAGTTGGCGACCAAGAATCATGGTACCTCAAGTAAAGGTGGTATAGTAACCAAAACGAACTATGTTATCATAAACATGACACTAGTAGGGAATACAAATATAACCAAGTGGTCTCCAATCAATAATCATTATGTTTAGTTAGTGTTGTAAGCATCAATACTTCTATAAAAATTGGGATGAACCACTTTTTTATCATCTATCATGCAATTACTAGTCCTTCAACCTAGATACCCATGATTTCCATGTTCTTCATTTCAAGTGGTGCTGAGATTTTATCTAGAAAAAATTTATGAAATTATCATTTTTTTACTATATAACATAGCTTACCTCTCACCACTAATCTCCATCCTTGAGCATATCCCCAATTATAAGTCACATAATAAAGAACATACCACATCACGAGTAACATATCACAAATGATACATTTAACATACACATAATGTTTCTAAAACATTGGGGAAGGACACAACATGGGTTTTTAAGGATACAAATCATTTTCAAGGTGCCGAACAGAGCGCACTACTTCACAAAGAATTACTTTTCTTTCAAAGACACACTAAAACACCAATTTCATGTTCTAAATCCATTTGAAATCCAAATTAACAAAAAAGTCTTCACACATTTTAATACAACATAAAAATTTCATAAATCCATGCAACCCATTTAAGAAAGTAAAATCAAAATTTAACCTCAAATTCATATCAAATCCCATACCCTTTTACTAACATACCAAATCATGGAGTTTACCCTTTTTAAAATCACACAAGTGCCCTCATTCGTTTAAATCTACTTTCACAACTAATATACACACCATTATTTTGAAAAATACCCACCACACACCCAAAACCATTTTAGAAACTAATTTTGTTAATTTAAAATGTAATATTTCTAAAACAAGAAAGGGAACATATTTTAATGAAAAATAAACATGTCAACACATTAAGAAAACCTGAAAATGAATTAAATTCCAACATAGAGCATCACAATAAATTTTCATAGCAGGAATATACTCTGTAATATAAATGGGATATTTTTAAAACACTCAAGAAAATAAGTAATTCAATTTAAATATATAGTCATAGGGGACCTACCTCAGGGTGAAACCAAACCGAACATGTGGCCCTTGGCACCTTCTAAATAAGAGTCCCCCCCCCACTAAGCATATGCACTCTCAGATACATATAAGGACACATATCCCCTATACACACACCCTCATAGACATGAACATGTGCAAGGGGATCCTTATATATATACATGCTTTTATGCATATAATAGTCTTCAAAACCTATGTATGCATTTTCATATATATAAATGGGAACACCCCTCAAACATGTACATTCAGTGATATAAATGAATATACAAGTAACAGGGGAACCCAAAAACACAAAAAAAAAACACACAGATATATATATATACTCAACTATGAACACGCAATCAAGTCTCCATATACCCAATGACTCTAAACCACAATGTAGGGACCACTCACAGCACATATAATTTAATAAATCATTAAAAAAATTAATGATACACTACAAAATTAGAACCATAAATATTTACACCGAAAACACTCAATTAAACCAAACACACACCTAATCATATCCCAAACATGTTCTCATATCTCTGATATTTTAATTAACCATTTAAACATTTTATAAGGTATCCCAAATAAATACAAAAAGGCCTCACACCTTGAACATACCAAAAATAATTTTTAATACAAGCATCTCATATTTTAAAACAGTTTATAATTCACATTTAGAAATTCACAAAATTTTTAAAATGCCAAAGTATGACATTTTCCCTTAAGAAAATACTTAAAAACCTATCAGCACATTATACGCCATTGAAATCATGGTTTTCAATTTTCAAACAACCACTAAAAACTTTTTGATGAAACACAACCCTTAGAAACATACATATACAACATAGCTATTTCCATTACAAAACTTAGATGCAACACATAAGCACTCCAAGACCTTTTATGAACCCTTTCACACTACTCACAACATTTAATAAACCATTTAATTTAACCCAATTTTATTTCTAAAAAATGTTCTTCATTCATTAAACACATCACAATTCTTACTCAAAAGAACACAATAAATCTAAAATTTCTGAAGTGCCTCATTCCCCATAAAACTATCTCTTTCTACACACATTCACCTCAAAAACCCAAAAACACATTTTTCATACCTGAAACAATTAATTAAACACCACTAAAAATTTTCACATTCAATGATGCATATAAAACACAAAGTCATTTCCTTTAGAAAATATAAATTCATCATATATTCAGGTCAAATTATATATATATTAGATTTTTAACCACATAATTATTGTATCGTACATTCTAAAATTGGTTGAGAAGACAAATTAAATCATCTAAAAATATTTGGGCCAGGAACCACCTTCCTCAGTGTCGAAAACTCCAAAACATAGGGTGGAACATCAACCATGCCTAATCCACACCAAAAGCGAATTGAATTAAAATGTAATCCACAAGATTGAAAAAGAAAATCCCATATTATGACCCCAATTTGACACCCTAACTGATGTATACCTAAACCCCCAAATAACACAGGACCATAACATAATCAATGAGAAAAAAGAGTCTACATGGGGTGGTCGCGTCTCTATCATGGAGTTTCACATAAAGGGTCATGCACTACATGGATTATCCAGGAAAATAGAGGGTTCCGTCATTCTATGGTGCGCATGTTGTAATAGAGGGATGATGGTAAGGGGGTCACTAGTAATAAGGAAGTTGCGCCAGATGGAGGTCCGACCAAGGGGAGAAACGTTCATTAGAGGGAGGGAGGTGGATATGGGGCATGCTGTAGGGAGGCATGATGGCAAAGTGACACCCGCAAAGTGACACCCGCCCCAAGATGTTAAGTCACCTCCATTTGATGTTCAAAAGACAGAAACATTCACAATAAACCATTCAATTTCCCAAGACTAAACACCTTGAACACTCCAAAGAAACTAAAACAGTCCTCCTAAAATAAACATTGAATCCCAATCATTTGAACAGGGAGGTCAAAAAGACTCCCCACCATAAGAAAAAGAATACACCAAAGGCGGAACTAGGACACTAATATGGAGAGGCTCGAACAAACTCCCCACCATATGGAATAGGCTAACACCATTTAATTTTAGTGTAATATTTACTGAGACCCATGATGGGTCTCCCCACCATAAAAACTACCCAGATTATTCGAACTTAAGTTCTTCCCCATACAGACCAATAACCCCCACCACGAGGGGAGGGTAGGGGAGGGGCCCATCCAATGGACAAACCAGAACTCCACTGACACATCCCAATGGTTTATTTCTCATGAAAGTTCAAAAATACAACTAATATAGATTTATAATCATGTGAAACACATTGGCCATTAAAAGAAGACCCATACTTAGCGGAACACAACAATTAGGATTATATGGAAATAAGAGGACCATACCTACCTATAACCAATGAGAATCTCATACACCAAAATGGTTCATAACGTGGAAACAATGTCCTCCTACATCCTTCCACTTAGTAGGAATAATTAAAACAAAACAACTACACCATAGGTTTAATTTTTTTCATCACCCACACCGAGAACCAAACTTAGATCCAAACCTTTCACAACATTGGGGTTCTCGTGAATACATTCCATCATCACACATAGACCTATATCTAGAGCTCTGATGATTAGAGAATCTCCCCCCACGTTGTAAGGCTTCAGACCCCCCCCCCCCAAGTGAAACTTCTCCTTCCAGTGCCATAAATGACCATTCTATGACCCAAAAATCACCATCAAACGTATCATGCTTCAATATATATTTTTTCGCAAAAAAAAATCACCAAAATAAAGGACACATGAGTGAAACCTTCCTCTAAAATAGATATGAATATGATTTACCAAAGGAAACATGCTTTTATCATAACTATGTTTCTTAGAAGGGTGTGTAACCTTCACCTCTATCGTCAAACGGGAACACGACACCACAATGTGTCACAAATCATTACCCTTAAAACCGATGGAGACCTTTTAAAGAGAGGGACCTTTAAATATGTTTTTAATATCATTTCATTATTGTAAGAATCCATAAATACCTCTTATAACTAGATTCACAACATGGTTGGATTAAATGTATCTCTTAGAAAAAACCAACAAAAGACCCAAAATCCCGTTTTAAAATAGCATCCCACACCGATTACTCTACAATCATTCCTATTTTTCCCACTAGAATTTCCTTTAGGGCTTCCAGACAGGACCATAATACTTAATGATTTCAAAATCCACAGTCCACAAACCAAGAAACCTAAAATAACAATGTTTCCTTCAACTCCTCTTGCATCCACTCACCCACTGTAATAGGATACACTAGACCGCAAAACGATAAGTAGATTAATATTATGATGTTGTAGAGGAAGAAGGATCGTACACTAACCGACTGGAGGATCCTCCCATGGAGAATTACAAGTGGCCTCACTTCAACTATTCACTAACTCTTTATGGGGGCATACACTAGCTGATGGGGAGACCCAAAAACCCAATTAAACCATTCTTGGGTTCAAATTCAATTCCCATAATTTTCAAAAAGGGTTATGATAAATAATTTTTGGGAACTAAGGAGTCACAAGACTATTCATGTATAAATTAGCATCGATGAGTGACTCTAACATATAGTCAACAACCATACATCGGTCACACCATCATAATTGAGAGTTTTCTAGGAGAATTTCCCTGGGTCCACATGGCTTTCCATCCCCTATGAGATCATGAAAACCATTGATCCAAATCTCTTTTAATTTCCTAGAAATCAATAAACTACATAGACCAAAAGACTCACATGAAACTGATTTCTCCTGGTAACTCAAGTCTCTTAACATGGTATGATGGTTATGCACCATAATCATAACCGTAACAATGAGTTATGACAATCCTAACTCTATTCTACCATAAATCATTCCAACGAAATTGGACCCAAATGTGTGAACCTTCTCTGAAACAAATGTTTCATGAACTATGTCGTTCCATACAACCTGATGCCCAACGTGGCACTCGGGACTCCCATATACTCAGTTGGGAATCAGGTCGGATGGGGACCCAACATGGTTTATGACATGTAATCTCTTTAGATATGTCATTAAACCCAATTCATTAGAGAGTGATATTATTCTTCCCCACTTTTAACCTCATAAGGTTCTCATAATCGTGCATTCCATTAATAAATGTAATATATATCAATAAAAAAAGAAATAAACCCATGAAAATATAATAAGATACATAATGTTATTGGAGGTAACATATAAAAGAAAAATGAGGTTTCACAAAAGAACAAGGGAAAATATATTTAGGGAAATTAAATAATCATAGGCTGTGTAGATAATAATAAACAATTAAAGAGGAATCAATTGGACGTATTGGATAATAAATTATTTTTGAAAAATCATTATTAGTTGATTAAAAAAATGTTATAATACTAAAATCATGAATATCTCAAAAAATAAATAGGTAATGAGGTGTAAAAGTAAATTTTAATTTTATTTAAGTAAAATCATTGTAGAATATAATTAAAATGAGAATAAAATGATAGAATGGGTTGGGTTCGAGAGTTTCCATTTATAAAAATATAATGTTAGACTTAATAAAATTAATTTAAGACCATAATGAAAAGATATATATATTCATATAAAGGGTAAAAGATGGTTTTTATATTTGGATTATAAATAAAGTAAAATACATTATAATTGATTTGGATAAATTGAGATAATCCAAAAAATTTAGGATTAATGAGATTCCCCTTGTGAACTATAGAAGGAAAAAATAACAATACATATGGTAGATCACAATGAATAAAATATGAAAATTTATTGAATAGGATAATAAAAATAAATAAGTTGGTAAAAGAATAAAATGTATTTAATACATTTTCAAATATGTTTTGAAAAAGAGAAATAATCACATAAAGAGAATCTGAGAGATGTCCCATTACTATAGGTCATATTTTCCATTTACAAAATTATGAATCCTATGTAATAAAATTAGGTTTATTAAAACATGATCCCATGAGTGAATTAAATTAAATTTTATCAGCTATGAACAATTATAATCACCTTATTTAATTTTTTAATATTATTTGAATGGTTGAATGGATTGATATCAAGATTTTATTTTAATATATTAAATATTGTTTTAATTTATATATTTTGATTCAATAAAAATTAAATCTAATAAAAATAAATTTATAAAATTAAAGAAACATATAAATAATTTTTTATAAAATATATTTAATTAATCTTACCCAACTCTAATTGTGGTTATAATTTAAGAAGATTACAATTCTCATATAGGTGGTTAACAGATCATTAATTGGACATTTTTCAAGAGAGGGAGAGATATATATAATACATAAATATAGTTTAAATATAAATTTTTATAAGTTAATACTATTATTAATATGATTATAAAAATATTCATAGTTAATTATTAAAATTTTATATTATAATGGAAATGATGGATAGAATAGAAGGGGTCAAAAGCAAAGGGTAAAAAAATACAGAACCAACCCTAATTCTTGATGTTTTTACTTTTCTATAACCCTTATCTGCATGAATGATTACGATTTTATAAAACAATAAAATCACAAGGGCGATAATGACACCTACTATAAGAGAATATGAATGTTTTTTATGATTGGTATGTAGATGCGGAGTAAATTTCTATATCAATATAGAAGGGATATTTATAATCATGGGGAGGGGTGTTTTGGAGATAAAAATTGAATAAATTATCATTTACCATGTAGAGCCTTCAATTGTCAAATCATTGAAGTTATGAACTATATTTGGATAATAATTATGTTTATAGGACATCCAAAAAATGTAAACCAAAATATATTAATTTTTTCAAAAGGAATGAAAAATATGTTATTATGTTATACTATAACCTTTTAGACATTGTAAATTAGATTTTATAATTTAAAAATTATTTTATTATTTATCATCGTTAATATTAATTTTTTCTATAAAAAATATAAAATTTATGAAGTAATTATTAAAATATTAATTACATAAGTAAAACATATCATTTATGTAAATACAATATTTTTACTATTAAGAAAAAAATTTTATGTTTTTCAAAAAAATAATAAAACTATTATATTGTAATATTGTGGTATATTTGTTATCAAAAATGTAATTAATTTTATGATGTATCTTTCTAAAATATTTTATTTTAATAGTAAAAAAATATAATTGTTTTTTGTAAAATATATTTAAATATAAATTATAAAAAATAAACATATATATTCATTAAAATTTAAACTATCATAATTAATTAATAAAACAATAATATTAGAATTTATATACTATATTCCTAGTAAATATTATTTACATGTATTTTCATTATTTTTATTATAACACCAAAGCATGGATCACCCAAATGACACATGTTTGGTTGGAAAACATGACTTCTAATACACCTCCACATATATTAGAGGTTGTTGAATAATGGTAGGGTACTATAAAAATCATATAGAGACAATTATGTATATATAAAAACTAAAGGTTCATGGATGAATAAAATAAAAATTTAATATGACACGTTCATTTGATTAAAGTAAAAAAATGCATGTAGCTATAAAAGGGACACAATAGGAGCCCCATGTTCTAATATTAAATGAATACAAACTATATGCATGATGAGTGAAATGTAAAATCAGAGCCGAGGATAATAAAATTATTAAATTATTCATATAAATAAACTAAAAATAAGATAATACATACTAAATACTAATAAATATTTATTTTCTCTTTGTCATAACTGATATAATTATTATAATAAATCCTAGACCTCCATAACCTATTAGACTAGACTAGATTACCAGATCTAAGATGTAACATTTTTGTTCATGAAAACACAATGGTTTTATAAAATAAAATAAAATACATTTTGTTTATCGGGGTAGAGTTGTGTCAAATGACCGAGTACAAATCCCCAATGCCTCGAAAATAGTGAGTTCTGATGTTATCTAGCAGACATGGATGATATATATATATATATATATGGTGTATAATTTTTGATAATAAAACACCCCCACATTGAAAAATAACAAAAAATGAATATAAAATAATATGTTTTAGGTCGTCATGTAATGATCAGGCCACTATGACACCGAGTTATACCAATGTTGGCTAAATACTAGATTGAATATACTCACCTCACACCATAAAAAATGGGCCTTACATTATGATTCAAGATATGGGGTGTAAAAAATTACTAAACCCATACCTAATGATGTAAGGTATGTCACATAACCACATTATATCCCTCAGAAATTAGTAGATCATCATTTCTTATGAAGGGGGCTTTCTACTATAACTGTCTCACTTAAGGAGGCACATTCAATAATCCCATTCCAATTTTTCAACAACACCACATCACTAATGGTTTTAATATAATCTATAATACACCTTCTCAATCACGATTTTCTATTAATCATTTCACATACAACACCTTCCCACTAAAGAATAATAAAACATCACGACCACTAACTTATCACTTAAGGAAGTGTCTCACAAGAACAATAATAGTTCTACATTATCTCACAATATAGGATCCTACCAATACATTATCACTAATGTTTATTATGGGTGTTGGGATCTATATAAACCAAAATGAAATCCATTCCAATCACAATACCACAATCAACACGTGCACACCTCATCACTAGTGAACTAGTCACTTCATACCTGGCCCCAGAAACATAATTTTCAATATATCTTTCTAAGAAATACTCCCAAACCATCTTAGTTATTAATAAAAATAATATGTCTCACCCATAAATTTGATAATATTACCTATAAGGAAATTTACTCAAGTCTCTTAGACACATCTATAACCTCTAAAATTTATAAAAAAACCTCACCCCATCCTTGGAATTCAAAAAAAAGTTGAAAAATAATATTATAGTTCACATAGTAATTTATTATAATATTAAAATAAGCATGCATGGATATCACGAGTGGAATTCATAAAAAAATCATTCTTTAAAAACCATCACATCACCAATAAATTTTAAAATAGACCAAAACAACTAAAAAAATTCCATACAAATATGCATAAAAACAAATCCAAATATTCATTTTATATAAAATTAAAAAAATAAATACATGTAATCTTACTAAAGATAAGAACTTATCCAAAATCACTTAATAACACCATTTTTAAATCTTAATGCATCATTGGAATATTAATTTCTAAATGTAATTTTGAAATTATATAATTTCTATTAAAATACTATTAAAACCAACCCACTTTTTAATAAGAACATTTTAAAATTAAAATTTTAGTATCTTTGAAATCATCCCACACCCCCATTTATACCATAATAAAGAAAACCTAAACGAATTTGTCCATATAACCACCATTGAACTATGTATCAAGCTCTATGGTCTATTTTTATAGTTAGAGTGGTGCACTCCCATTCCGATATATGGGAAAATCATTAAAATAATTCTATATAATAATAGTAACTATAATTATAGATCACAAACAAAAAAAAAATGCAAATTTAGATAGTATAAAATTTCAATGCTTCACAAAAACAAATTATACATAAATCCATCCAAATATTTTATAAACCTATTTTTAGTCTACTAGAACAAATATCATTAATAAATACTATTAAAATAATATTTTAAATTTAAAACCACAAGAAAACTTTTTATATCTGATGTAAAACTCAATATGTGACCCCATGACACAAAAAACAATGAGAAAAAGCGTTTGTTCCTCTCCCAACATTCAAATGGACCTAATCCACACAAAATAACAAAATTAAATACACAAATATTCCTAAAATTTATCCCAAATTCTCCCAAATAATAAATTATCCTATAGGGAAAGAGACATCAAGTAACATGAAGAACTATGGTTTGAATACCAAATCCTGGACCCCTCTATTTATTTTTAGGAATAAATACCCACAAATTAAAAAAATTTCACCATGATCCCATGAAATCATCCACCGAAAAATAGTAATTTCGAAAAAAATCAAATGAATATATGTGGAATTAAAAGATGAGAAAGGTAGTGATATTACATCACATCCATGTTCAGGAAATATTCTAAATGAATCAGAATAATGGGGATAATGAGGGGATAATTGAGAGATAAATATAGATTTATCTAGTTTTATTTATCTAGAGTCAAGGGATCTCTAGGGGGTTCAATTTATGACCTTTATAAAGTTTATCTATATGTAATGTTAACAAAATAAACATGCACAGTTGCTGTAGTGTCATTATGAGGGTCACATTGGGGTAAACCCTCCCAAATCCCTGTCACAATATAGATATACCCCTATGTTCTGTTTTGATAATGTACCTGTGAAGAAATGACAACATCCATCCCAACATCATCAAAATATGACACACTTGGGTCACTGAACAACTACACCGGTTATAGGGAATGATCCTTGACCAAGAACCATCATAGCCTAGACCCTTTAGGACACAAAATGTCTTCTCTTATCTATAAAATTTAAATAAAAAACAATTGATTAGTCATATTTATAATTTTTACACCCAAAAAAATATTCATGAAATATCTCATGGATATCTTAAAAAATAAAACAAACTCACGTGCCTTACGTAAAATCTAAAAAATTAAAGTCATCCTAAAATTTACTAACCTGTATAGTCATGATTTGGAATGAGATACACACTATATGTTTTCCATTATTTAAGAATCAATGGTGGTTATAAAATATTAAATATAGGGATAATTATATTTTCAATTCACTTTTCACATGACATATTCAATATTTAAATTCAAATGTTCATCCACTAGGAAACTGTTGTGATAACATATAATATTCACTAAAACACTAGATACCCTCTCGAAAAATATTCCAAAAACTATATACATGACCATCATCAAATATCAAGGATCATATAACTCTTGGTATTCTATAAATATTCCTAATATTTGATCCAGATTACCATGTCTATTTTTCTTAGAAATTCACATGTCCATATTCCTCTTCCCAAAAATCTCAAAAATATTTATAAACACACCTAAAATATCCATATATATCATGATCAATATCAATTAACATTCATAAGCATTGTGAAATCCCCAAAATTCCTACATCAAAGAAAAAACCCAACACCTGGTGTAATGCCATTCTCATGTCCAAGACCATCACAAATTGTTGTAGTTCTCCACCCCTATTTGAGGAAACTATAATACTACTCAATATTTCAAAATAAAATATCCACAACCATAACCAATAAAAGGTCTTACTCCCCACCATATTATAATCTTTGTCATCACCTACTAAACTGAAACACTAAATCTCTACCACACATATCATATCCATTACTAAAATTATTGATTGAGAGTGAACTCCTTATTCATATCCAATCACTAACATGAAACATCAATCAATAACAATTGATATGGTGTATATCCACACATCGATCCCAACACTAATGAAATGAAACCTGATTCATTCTATATCATATGGTTCTCTTTGTAATAATACTCCACTAAAAAAGATTGATTCTAACTATAACTCCTCTACACTGAAAAAATAATATATTGAATCACTAATCAAAAAGTAAAAAACACAAACAGATCAAAACTGACATATGGTTATTTGATCCCAACATCATACATCCATTATAAAATCCTAGATACATGGATCCCCCACAAAGATACATTTATATACCAATTTAATATAAAATCCCCAAACCCATTTCACCCATAAGAATCCCCAAAAAATCTTGAAAACTAATCTACATTGGCATAAGTTTCTTTTCTCCTTCATTGGACCATATCTGGTCCACACCCAATAACCATACTTGACGATTATAAAAAAAACAACTCGTATTTGTTAACAACACAATTCAAGCCTAGAAATTTATCTTGAATAGAACCCCAAAATATGAGAATCATTGTTTATACTAGAAAGACATCCTCATAAAAGAATGAGTATCAAAACATATTAAACCCATTTAATAAAATTCTTTTTAAAAGACCTATTAGAATCCAAAGAATTTCATTTAAAATTAATTTAATTAAAATAGCATTCCTAGATGATATTTTTTTCATGAAAATAGATTCAATTTTTATAAAAAAAATTAAAATACATTTTCAAAAATATTTTCCTATAGTTTTAAAAAAATCATGAAAATTATAAAAATTTGAAAATACCCATCTCTTACAGATATTTCAACTAAATACAACTTTTAATACCATTTCACAAACACTTCTTTCAAAAAAATTATTTTTACATTAAATTAAATGTTATACTCAGAAATCATGGTATTTCTCAATAATAAAAACCTAAATAGTAATTTCCAAATTGTGTGTGATAAATCACAATCAGCTTCAATAAAAAACCCTTATATATATTGTTATATTCACTCATGATTATTTATTCCCTAAAAAATAAAAAATAATTTTTGTTTCTTCAAGTTATAATTCTTTATAATGAGACAAAATGTCAAAAAAATACATAACCAGTTAATGTGTATCATTCCATAAGAAAAAAACTATCATGATATATGAACAACTATGTGGATGTCAGATGATCATAATGAAACATTCCCTATACCACTCATCTTATATCTAGATTCTAAATCCAATACAAAACCTCACACATTATATAATACATGGTCCCTAAATTGAATATCCTCTAGAAACACAGGTTTCAATTGATGTCATGTTTTCTAGACAACTCGTTGGTCCAATTATTGAATCTTAATAATCTATCTCCTCTAATAAATAACACCATTCCCTTAATAAAAATGCTATGATAGCATTTAATAATTACATGGACTAGAACACCCCTTAAGTACCTTACTGTGGGAATAATACATCCTTTAGTGCACCTCATTTTATTTTAAAGGCTTGGGAATAGCACCATGGGACTGAAGTAGTCGTGAAAGAATTATTACCTCAATGATAAATAGATACGGTTAGGACAAAATATACCAAAATGTTGGCAGTACCTGTCCATTTGATGGGAAAACCCAAAAACATATGTATATAAAAAATTGAACTACCAGGTGTTATATAATATAGATAAAATATCATAAAAGTATATATATTTTACATGAAACATATATTATTATTACCATTAGATAAACAAGTAAGAGATATCATCTATATGACTACAACACTAGAAAGTACATTTTAAACATTAACAGAAAATAAAATATCCAGGAATCCAACTCATGTAACCATTATAGAGAATCCTCAACCTCAATAAAATAATAAACATATATAACATGTTCCACTCTAAGTATTACCCATTAACTAAATAAATACATGTAGGTCCACCAAGATATATCAATACCAATTCACTATATGTGGGTATGGGTTAGTCATACGACAAAATAATAATACCTAATGTATCAATAGTACTAAGATATATTTTTATCATCTGGATGGATATGAAATACATATAATATTTAGATTTATTTTTTCTGAAACATATCCATAAACAAAAAAACACATTGTACTCATAGTAGTATGTACAATTGTTAGTTATTTTCTAAACAAGATAGCACAATATCTGAACATACAATCTTTTGATCTATGATAGAAGGAAGATAGTCACCTCATACCCCAAAAACCAACATATACCTTAATATATATGGTATATTGTATAATATATTCATCATAAAATACAAAATGTTAATGGTATGATACCTCACCACATCATTTCCCATGACCAATGATAGACCATTCCTTCAAACATAAGGGAGATCTTTTCCAAAACCTTCTTACTCAAGGTGATACATCCCTGAAAACCATGATATGATCATGAAAAATAATTCACCCTCATGGTTAGTTTTATAATCCCAATCGAAATATATTACTAGAGGTTGATCATATATTACATATTTTTCTACACCTTCTTAATCAAGGATAGGAACACATTTATACTACTATGTTATCACTCAATAATAAGTCTGAATATAACAAACAAATCACAAAATTTTTACTAAGTGTAAGATAAATACAATACCACTTCAATTAAGAAAATGTTTGGGCCTTTGGATATACAACCTTCACCCCAATATTCCATGACTAATAAAAATTACATATTGAGAAAATGATTAAAAAATAACAAGAAATGCATAAAATCTTACACGCTCACCCATTTTTTTTCTTTCTACAAATGACTTAATACCCAACCAAACACATCTAATCTCACTATATAATTTCATTATAGACTCCCCAATACACCTTTTTCAGAGATAAAGAAAACATGATTTGTCATTTTTCATTTACATTTTATCCATAATGTCATGTTATTGGATCCCTCATACCAATAAATACACTATAAGAGACAGGTATATCTCATCAAATAAAATTTGAAATTTATAACATACTTTAAAAATAATAATCCAACAAAAAAATTCATGCATCATCATGAATCATTCATTATTAAATTAAATCATAAAAATGTGTAATATATAAATGCAATCATTATTTTGAAACTCGGTCATCATCTACATGAGTTCCAATAAAAAAATAGGTCAATAAATACCTTCTATATACCCATCAAAAATAATTCTGGGATACTTCATTTGAATTTATTTCAATGATTCACCCTATTATATAAAACTTATACTAGGCCCTTAGATAATATAACATCAAAATAGACTTCGGAAAACCCTACATATTTTTTGAAAATTCATATCAAACCCCATTTATAAAATAATCATATTTACATAAAAATACGATTTAAATAAATCCCTTTTTAAATTAATATTTTTAATATTTAATATATTTTTAATTAAAATAATGTCACATTAAAAATCAAACCATAAATAGGCCCATTATAACTCGTTTTAACAAGAAACAACCATCTAACATTTTAGCATACTATGTAGTCTATGTCAAATTTTAAGCTAACAAGAGACCATAAAAATATATAGAGGGAATCACACATGTAATAAAATATGGAGACTATAATTATAATTAAAAAAATATTAAATTTCTAAATATGAAAGACACTCAATAATGGTAGGTACACCTACATTAACTGATGATATGTAAATCAATACCAATATCATATCTGTCACATATGAGTCCACAATAAACTATCTCATCAATGAAAACCATTAAATCGAAAACTAAATATATAATGTGAAAATAAAATTTTTTATAAATGAGTCTATCCTCATAAAAAACCCTAAAAAAACTGAAACATTCAGAAGGGGTTTTTATTGACCACTAACATTCACCCAAACTAAATTCAATCAAAATAATGAATTTAAACACCTAAATTAGTGTCCAATTCAACTCAAATTCACCAAAACAATAAATAAATACCTAGGGGACAAACTAAATTCATATGATGAATGATTTCATGAACACCTATTCATGATACCTTCTCTATAATCCTAGAAAATCTTCCCTATCAATATGGATTGCACCATTATTTGGATAAATTATCTCCCTAAAACCAAAACGAAGGGACAAAAAGTTTGTGGAAAATGAGGGTAAGAACAATGAATAAAAGGGAAATTATCTTAAAATAAATTTATTTGACAACATAGTTCTTAATGTTACACATTAATGGAGAAAATATGGTATATAATGGAGTGAAAAATATATAAATCCTTCCACTTCTATTCAACTTGATTTATAGGAACCCGGGGGAGTTCCAAATAAGAACCCTTATAAAAATTATCGAATGACCTTTCTGAAAAAATCATGTAGCAATGTTTTAGTGGTATAATGAGGTTCATCCTATAGTAAACCATCACTTATATATTTCACAACAATTCTCCTATCATTTACAACAAAAACACCCCCAAAAAATGTGCAAACCCCCAAAAAAATGTTTTATGGTGCTACCCACAAGGGTAATGATTCAACTATCCCTAGTCGAAGGTCTATATCCATGACCAATATTTATAGAAATGATATTCTTTTGGTAAATGGAATGACTTATTCCAAAAATATAATTCCATAATCCAACATTTGAGAACTCACCCTAATCAATCATATGAAAAACCACCAATCTCAAAAGGTCAGATAGTATTCATTAAACATGAACAAAACATTATCTCCTTAATCAAAATCCAAAAATTCAAATTCTTTCAAAATTTCCACAATAAATAAATATGATTGTTGTAATGGTAATGGTTGAATTCCAAATGTAATGTTATTTTTATTATTCATAACACTTAGGTTTTTTCTTCATAGTAGTCACTTTTACTATTATAACATCTTAATTGGTCGCATACCTCCTAAAAATACATCTTATTTATAATATTCGACAATCATTTAAATTAATCTCTTAATTTTCAAAATTTTAATTACATCTATAGTATTATATTTCAATATTACATTTTTTTCAACAATTCCAGAATTCTTGGAGTCAAATTAATCTAAAATTTTCTATTCTATCTTTTTTAATAATGATTTTCAATTTTTTTGAGTTTTATATTTCGTAAATAAAATGTTCTGAATTACAAATATTATATATATTTTTTATTATATGGTTAAAATTATTTATATTATACTATATTTCTAAATATAACACGTATGATTATTAAGAATAAAATTCCACATATGAAATTTTCATTCGTTACATTGTTCCCCCCTAGGGAAATTTCATCCTTGAAATTTTAACTAATATCATGGGTTATATTAGATTATAGTATTTATATTTTATTGAATCCTCCAGTTTAACTATTATACCAAAATAAATGATTCTCAACTAATTAATTTCAAAAGGTGTGTGTTATTATTTAATGTAATTTGGTCTCTACTAATGAAGATCATTACTATTTGATCCACATAAAGGTTTTCATGGTATAATTTTAATACCTCCATATTATTACATATGAGGGATCAAGTATATACTTTCATAAGAGATATATATGGAAAAAATAAGGAAATTTTGATATTTTTTATATATTTTATAGTATCTAGATCATAGTTCTTATGTGATCAAGGATCAAATAGGGTCCAATTACTCTCTTCCATTGTAATAATTGAATGAAAGATTTTTCTCTAACGGTAAATACCAAGTATATTCAATTATAGTTAGCATATTAAATCTGTATAATATAAATAAATTTAATGCGTTATTTAATTGATTGAACCATATCTATCATCTGTTTTTTTCAATATCAGTCCTATTTACATTAAATTCACCAACTATATCACCACATATAAATGTTTTATGTCAATTCCCAAAAAAAAATATTCATACGGGGTTATCTGAATACTTGAGTGGAAACTATTATTTTATGAGAACTCAAACAATAGAACATGTTGAACCTTACATTTATATCCGTCAAGATAGACATAAAAATTTTATTGACTGTGTGGACGATCATTTTATACTATTAATCATTCTATTATTGATAGGACATATTAGTTCCCAAAATAGTATTAAGTTCTTGTTTGAAACACCACTCGAATATATAGGTGAACCGTGGATCATGATTAGTTAAGATCAACAAATTATTCAATATAAATACTCAAAATTTACATAAATTATATCTTGGAATTTTGATAATAAAATTATATATCTCAAATTGGTATGAAGTGAGAATTCATGGGGATTCACTGTACCAAAACATATATATTATCTTTTTAAAATATTTGACCAAAATACCAATGAGAAAGTCTATGGCGATGATCTCTCATTTCCATATATGTATGTGTAATTTCTATATAGTTTATTTGGATGTATGATGATCTTCATTAACTTATTGATATACCAACGACTTTTAGGTGAATTTAGTAATATATTTCACTATGTTGTCCCTTTAGAAGTACTCTTAAATATCATGGTCTATCTTAAAACATAATGAATGTGATGAAAATTATGAGCTATGTGCGTCATTAAATGGAACTACCTTTATCTTTAGTTTTGATTCAAAATATATTCTACATTCAAACAAAATGAATCTATCGTTTCTAATATTGTGTTCATTAAAATTATCTTATATTATTTATCAATATTTATTTTGGAGGTCTAAATCATTCATTTGTACCTCCATAATTTTCAGTAATATTGATGGTTGGGAATTCATTTAGGAATTTTTGGATATCTTCCAAACCTTTATAATGTTTATATATATCCTTTTTATATCCATATTTAAAGGGTATTTATCAATCCACATCATTGAGATGGTATAAAGTTTATTTCTTCTAAAACAACCATTAAAAAAATAATCCATTCTAATATAGTAATTAATTTTGGAAAATTATTCCTTGACTATCTCTATCCTTTTTGATTAGAACATGTTAAACAACTTCTATTTCAAATTTATCCTCAAATAGTTATGATTAGTATAAATTTAATACTTCACTACATATATATAATGTCAAAAAATATTCAATGAATTTATAGTATTTTTAACACTTAATAATTTTTCAATTAGTTATTCTCATGGATCTTCAATAATTTTGTTTCATGGTCCATTAAATTATTATTTCTCATGAGTTTAACCCTAAATAATTTTTTTAAATAATCTATATATATCAGATATCCTTCTCTATATGATGGTATTTTGAGTACAAGGGAAGTGATTGGACTCTAATTAAGATCCTAAAATATTCCATCACATTATTCCATCTAGAAATACATTATTAATTTCATTGTATAGATACTTCATGGTGTAGATAATCATCAGTTGTTTCTCAAAAAAATTCTATAGCTCATGGACAATCTAAGAAAAATAAGGATATCGATTAAACTTTCAGGATTCAATCATTCCTTAATACCTTTTTTCATTTAAGGACCTATAGAAATTTCCTCATTTATTATCAAATTCCCCATAAATGTGACTTGAAATGTCCAAAATTCACACGTGTAAAAAATATCATAAAAACTCACCCACATTAATTTCATAAGAACAATCAATTCGTCCTCCAAAAGGATTCATTTCTATTTTGGTATATGAAAATGTTCTCAATAGAGACTATAAAGTTATTTTAATTAATATTCTATTAATCAATTTCATTATTATTTAAATAAAATGTTTCTACCAAAATTTCTTAACTATGAACTCATGTTGTCCAATACTCAAATAGAAGGATTTATATTGAATATATTCCATCATTACCATTAATTCATTATATCCACACTAAATACCCCCTTATGATAAGTATTGAGATATGCACAGTTTTTTAAAAACTCATTAATTATTTCCAGAAATTACTTATACTTTATAGTGATCTTGTAAAACTCTCAGTTTTTGATGAAAATAAACATTAATCCATCCTTCTTCTTAATAAAAATATCATGCACAGCCATAGGTGATACACTAGATCGTATACACCAGAATCCTAAAGTCCCTTGTTTTTTCTTCATTAAATTCCTCAATTCATTCAAGACCTATCAATATATGCTATTTAATATAGGTATAGTTCCAGGTGTGATCATTATATAGATCTCTACATCATTATCCTGGGGAAGGATATGATTTTCCTTATGGAATACATCAATACATACCATTATAATGTTGGTTTTTCAATGATGATGATTTCCTTAATCTCACCCATTTATGAAATATATTCACTTTTAGTATGTATTAACACCCACAAAAAATAGGGATTTGAAAACTGGGATTCATAATCTTACTTGACTTTTTAGAGGAACATTTTACAATTAGGGGTAGAGAATGATATTTCCTTTTCTATATAGTTGACGTGAGCTCTTTATAATGAAAACTAATCCATCTTTAGTATATCATAAAATTATAAAAAATTATTTACTAAAAGATTCACTGGATTAACATCTCTCCTAAATCATATTGGGTAATTATCCAACACTTCGGTTTCAAGGATTCCAACACTATGTGTTCTGAAAAATATCACCACTTACATGTTTCAAAAAAGTGATTTAATAATTGTAGAAAAGATACAAGAATAAAAGAATAATTACAATACAATTTAAATAAATCATTAAACATAAAATATTTTATATTTATAATATATTTCATCGTTTCATTTTATTTATTATAGTTTAAAAAAATTATTTAAAAGGAAAATATTAAAATAAATAAGTCAATGAAATATTAATAAATAACTAGTTCACATGTAAAAATGAATTATAATATATTCACTTATGGGATCCCTATGATTGGAAGATGTAAATTGTTACAAATATAATCCACATATCGACTAAACCATTCATTTATACTTACTATAGTGACTTGAATCATTTAATATTTACTATTAAACCATTTTTAAGATACATACCACAACAATTATACAATTCAAATCATAGGGTTTAGTTTTTTGTGTGGATTAGGTTATTTTATAGTGATTTTATGTTATTTTTAATTAGTATCTATACCCATATATGTGGTCCCCCTAAAACATTTCATAGTTATCCTAAAACATGTAATCACTTATTGATATACACTAAAAAATGTAATGTTAAATATATATAAATGGTTTAATAATAAAAATAATGTGATACCTAAAACAATATTGTAAATGTGTGAGAAAAATAATCAACTTATATTAACAGTAAAAGGATCACCATCTTAATCATGAGGGAATAATTTAAAAGATACTTGTTATGTTGAATATGCATAACAATGAAACATCATAACAATGTAGTAAAAGACCACTCATTAAATATGAACAAATATAGAATCATTTTCACATAAAACATATATTTACTAATCATCACACCATAAAATATTAAAAAAAATTCATCATGAATATTTATAATACGTAAAATTTAATGAGATATCTCACATTAACCAATTCAGGGGATAAATATAAAATTTTAGCAACACCCTTCACATTATAATTTGTTCAAAAATTTACGTGCTAAATAAAAATGGAAAATATAACAATCGTAAACCTGAAATTGACCCAAGAGAAAAAAATGGGAGTAATAATGGTTTCATAACAAACAAATTAATAAAATAATCATTAATTTTTATCAAAAGTAATTTGGTAAAACAAATTTTTTTACAAGAAAAATTAATAGAAAAGTATCTTAAGATATGAATATGCAGAATGTATAACATAAGAGAAATCAATATCATGTCTTTGAAAATTATGTATTTTTCAATCATTACTATTCATGGGTTGTCAGTAATCACAAGAAATTATAATTAATTATTTCCAAAGAAAAATAAATAATAATAAATAGTTAATTTACATTTATATAGTTTGTGATAATATTTATTACAAAATATATAGGAAATATGGATAAACCTAAAGAAAGTGTTGTATTTTTGAGTAACACAAAAAATTAAATATCCAAATTAAAGGGTATGTATTTCCCAATAAAAATAATAATATTAGAAATATGATTTTTCAATTATAAATGGTTTACAAGATATAAATGTTTTAAAATAAATTAAAAATAATCTCAAAGAATCGAGTTGGGAGGGATTCACCTAGCGAACATCGTAAGGAAATATATAATCATAAATACTTGACATGATAATAAAAGTATTAATTAAATTCATAGATGAATATACTAATAAAATAAATAATTTAGTGGGAGAAAAAAATATATTTAATCATTTTTATTGTGGTTTTGATAAAAGTCAAAAATTATATAAGGAGATGAATAGAGTGACCCTTTTACCTTATGCCATTTTTTATTTCATCTTGTTTACTCCTCTTGTATAATAATTTTCACTATCAAAACCTAGAACCATAAGTGATATAAATTAATTTTCTTTTATCTAGATCAATTACAATCATTATATTTTAGTTTTTAATCATCATTATTAAATGTTAAATTGTTTAGTAACGTGTTATTCCTTTAAAATATTTCATCATGTTTCTATTTTGTGTTTTTGAGTTAATTCCATTTACACATTAGTAAATTTAATTATATAATCATAGAAAAATATTATATATGTATATATATTATATATAATTCATAAAAACAACCCATAAAATTGGTGTTAAGGAAATTGTTTACCATCCCCTCTTAGGATATTAATATACACATAAAGAGACATTTTTTAAAGAGAAGTATAAATATATATACTATATAAATATATTTAAAATAACATTTTCATAAGATATTAACATCATTAATATAATAATAAAATAATATTTAATTAAATTTAAAATGTTTTAATTATAATTTAACTGATGAAAAATTTAATAAAATTATAAATGAATGGAAAAAAATAATGGAACCATAAAAACTTCATGATGTTATCAATTTGATATACCCCTTAATTTCATGATGGAGGGAGCTTAATATCACTAGAACAACCTGGGGGTTCTTAGGAGACATAAAAGGAGGGAATAAAACAGATTATGTGATTTTAGAGGACCATGGGGATTGAATTTCCTTGTTAAGGTATATAGTTATTTTTACATATAGGGAGTGGTATTTTTTTTAAAATATTGAATAAAATATTTCATCCAAGGTAAAACCATCAATTGTTTTAATTTTGAAATCATGAACTATATTTTAAAAGAATTATGAATATTTATGACTTTAAAACTATTTATAAATTTAATTTATTAGGAGATAAAAATTAAAATAAGTAAAATTAATAACTATTTTTTATGATATAATTTACTATTTTAGTAATTATAAATTTCTATTTAGGATTGGAATTTGAATATCTTATTCATTAAAAGTATTATATATAATTATGAATGATTTTTTAGAAACTCAATATAGAATTTATTAGGTCCTTATCACATCTTTAATGACATAATTAAAACATATCATTTATATAATAACATTATCTATTATATTCACATAAAATTGGATTTTTCAAAAAAATTAACTAGAATGTCAGTCGATGACATTTTCAAAATTAATTTTACAATTTTTGAATTCATTTTATAAAAAAATTACAAAATATTTTATTTTACTTATTTTAAAAATTATTATTTTTAAAAAATACTTTAAAATAAACATTATAAAAATTGTAAAAATTTATTAATTTATTATTATGCTTCAAAAATTATTTGGTAAGAATCTAATTTTTAAATTTAATTACAATATTAATATAAAATATTATTTGTAAATAAAATTTGTATTGTAATTGTCAACATACTATCTTAATGGCCTTTTTACCATTCATAATGATATTTTTACTGTTATTCATCTCTAGTTTTACTATTATAATGGTTATATAGGATTTTTACATCCCCTAAAATCGCGTATTTATTATATTAATCATTCACATTAATTAATCGCTTAATTATAATATTTTTTTGTTGCATAAAAAATGGTTTTTTTATTTTTATAGTGTTTTTTAATTTGTGATAAATCTTGAAGACAAAAATTATCCAAATGATACAACTCTAGTTGATTTTTTTATGTGTTCATTGTATCATTATTGAATTTAAATATTTTTTGGAGAATTTTTATTCTACATTTTAATTGTTATAAATTAATGGAATATATTTGAATTATTTTTTATTTTGTAGATAATATATTTTATTGTTTACTATATTTATAAATAATATAAAAAATTTGTATTCAGAAGGAAAATTATGTATATAAAGTTTTCATTTTTATTGAGTATCTCGTCTCATTTCATACAATGGAACCAAGAGATGTATCTCGATTTAATGAAAATGATTAAAAAATAACAAGAAATGCATAAAATCTTACACGCTCACCCATTTTTTTTCTTTCTACAAATGACTTAATACCCAACCAAACACATCTAATCTCACTATCTAATTTCATTATAGACTCCCCAATACACCTTTTTCAGAGATAAAGAAAACATGATTTGTCATTTTTCATTTACATTTTATCCATAATGTCATGTTATTGGATCCCTCATACCAATAAATACACTATAAGAGACAGGTATATCTCATCAAATAAAATTTGAAATTTATAACATACTTTAAAAATAATAATCCAACAAAAAAATTCATGCATCATCATGAATCATTCATTATGAAATTAAATCATAAAAATGTGTAATATATAAATGCAATCATTCTTTTGAAACTCGGTCATCATCTACATGAGTTCCAATAAAAAAATAGGTCAATAAATACCTTCTATATACCCATCAAAAATAATTCTGGGATACTTCATTTGAATTTATTTCAATGATTCACCCTATTCTATAAAACTTATACTAGGCCCTTAGATGATATAACATCAAAATTGACTTCGGAAAACCCTACATATTTTTTGAAAATTCTTATCAAACCCCATTTATAAAATAATCATATTTACATAAAAATACCATTTAAATAAATCCCTTTTTTAAATTAATATTTTTAATATTTAATATATTTTTAATTAAAATAATCTCACATTAAAAATCAAACCATAAATAGGCCCATTATAACTCGTTTTAACAAGAAACAACCATCTAACATTTTAGCATACTATGTAGTCTATGTCAAATTTTAATCAAACATGAGACCATAAAAATATATAGAGGGAATCGCACATGTAATAAAATATGGAGACTATAATTATAATTAAAAAAATATTAAATTTCTAAATATGAAAGACACTCAATAATGGTAGGTACACCTACATTAACTGATGATATGTAAATCAATACCAATATCATATCTGTCACATATGAGTCCACAATAAACTATCTCATCAATGAAAACCATTAAATCGAAAACTAAATATTTAATGTGAAAATAAAATTTTTTATAAATGAGTCTATCCTCATAAAAAACCCTAAAAAAACTGAAACATTCAGAAGGGGTTTTTATTGACCACTAACATTCACCCAAACTAAATTCAATCAAAATAATGAATTTAAATACCTAAATTAGTGTCCAATTCAACTCAAATTCACCAAAACAA
This sequence comes from Viscum album, assembly GCA_963277665.1. Lineage (NCBI taxonomy): Eukaryota > Viridiplantae > Streptophyta > Magnoliopsida > Santalales > Viscaceae > Viscum > Viscum album. Next base: position 40,230,611 of record OY728143.1, read on the forward strand.
TAAATAAATACCTAGGGGACAAACTAAATTCATATGATGAATGATTTCATGAACACCTATTCATGATACCTTCTCTATAATCCTAGAAAATCATCCCTATCAATATGGATTGCACCATTATTTGGATAAATTATCTCCCTAAAACCAAAACGAAGGGACAAAAAGTTAGTGGAAAATCAGGGTAAGAACAAGGAATAAAAGGGAAATTATCTTAAAATAAATTTATTTGACAACATAGTTCTTAATGTTACACATTAATGGAGAAAATATGGTATATAATGGAGTGAAAAATATATAAATCCTTCCACTTCTATTCAACTTGATTTATAGGAACCCGGGGGAGTTCCAAATAAGAACCCTTATAAAAATTATCGAATGACCTTTCTGAAAAAATCATGTAGCAATGTTTTAGTGGTATAATGAGGTTCATCCTATAGTAAACCATCACTTATATATTTCACAACAATTCTCCTATCATTTACAACAAAAACACCCCCAAAAAATGTGCAAACCCCCAAAAAAATGTTTTATGGTGCTACCCACAAGGGTAATGATTCAACTATCCCTAGTCGAAGGTCTATATCCATGACCAATATTTATAGAAATGATATTCTTTTGGTAAATGGAATGACTTATTCCAAAAATATAATTCCATAATCCAACATTTGTGAACTCACTCTAATCAATCATATGAAAAACCACCAATCTCAAAAGGTCAGATAGTATTCATTAAACATGAACAAAACATTATCTCCTTAATCAAAATCCAAAAATTCAAATTCATTCAAAATTTCCACAATAAATAAATATGATTGTTGTAAGGGTAATGGTAGAATTCCAAATGTAATGTTATTTTTATTATTCATAACACTTAGGTTTTTTCTTCATTGTAGTCACTTTTACTATTATAACATCTTAATTGGTCACATACCTCCTAAAAATACATCTTATTTATAATATTCCACAATCATTTAAATTAATCTCTTAATTTTCAAAATTTTAATTACATTTATAGTATTATATTTCAATATTACATTTTTTTCAACAATTCCAGAATTCTTGGAGTCAAATTAATCTAAAATTTTCTATTCTATCTTTTTTAATAATGATTTTCAATTTTTTTGAGTTTTATATTTTGTAAATAAAATTTTCTGAATTAAAAATATTATATATATTTTTTATTATATGGTTAAAATTATTTATATTATACTATATTTCTAAATATAACACGTATGATTATTAAGAATAAAATTCCACATATGAAATTTTCATTCGTTACATTGTTCCCCCCTAGGGAAATTTCATCCTTGAAATTTTAACTAATATCATGGGTTGATATTAGATTATAGTATTTATATTTTATTGAATCCTCCAGTTTAACTATTATACCAAAATAAATGATTCTCACCTAATTAATTTCAAAAGGTGTGTGTTATTATTTAATGTAATTTGGTCTCTACTAATGAAGATCATTACTATTTGATCCACATAAAGGTTTTCATGGTATAATTTTAATACCTCCATATTATTACATATGAGGGATCAAGTATATACTTTCATAAGAGATATATATGGAAAAAATAATCAAATTTTGATATTTTTTATATATTTTATAGTATCTAGGTCATAGTTCTTATGTGATCAAGGATCAAATAGGGTCCAATTACTCTCTTCCATTGTAATAATTGAATGAAAGATTTTTCTCTAACGGTAAATACCATGTATATTCAATTATAGTTAGCATATTAAATCTGTATAATATAAATAAATTTAATGTGTTATTTAATTGATTGAACCATATCTATCATCTGTTTTTTTCAATATCAGTCCTATTTACATTAAATTCAACAACTATATCACCACATATAAATGTTTTATGTCAATTCCCAAAAAAAAAATATTCATACGGGGTTATCTGAATACTTGAGTGGAAACTATTATTTTATGAGAACTCAAACAATAGAACATGTTGAACCATACATTTATATCCGTCAAGATAGACATAAAAATTTTATTGACTGTGTGGATGATCATTTTATACTATTAATCATTCTATTGTTGATAGGACATATTAGTTCCCAAAATAGTATTAAGTTCTTGTTTGAAACACCACTCGAATATATAGGTGAACCATGGATCATGATTAGTTAAGATCAACAAATTATTCAATATAAATACTCAAAATTTACATAAATTATATCTTGGAATTTTGATAATAAAATTATATATCTCAAATTGGTATGAAGTGAGAATTCATGGGGATTCACTGTACCAAAACATATATATTATCTTTTTAAAATATTTGACCAAAATACCAATGAGAAAGTCTATGGCGATGATCTCTCATTTCCATATATGTATGTGTAATTTCTATATAGTTTATTTGGATGTATGATGATCTTCCTTAACTTATTGATATACCAACCACTTTTAGGTGAATTTAGTAATATATTTCACTATGTTGTCCCTTTAGAAGTACTCTTAAATATCATGGTATATCTTAAAACATAATGAATGTGATGAAAATTATGAGCAATGTGCATCATTAAATGGAACTACCTTTATCTTTAGTTTTGATTCAAAATATATTCTACATTCAAACAAAATGAATCTATCATTTCTAATATTGTGTTCATTAAAATTATCTTCTATTATTTATCAATATTTATTTTGGAGGTCTAAATCATTCATTTGTACCTCCATAATTTTCAGTAATATTGATGGTTGGGAATTCATTTAGGAATTTTTGGATATCTTCCCAACCTTGATAATGTTTATATATATCCTTTTTATATCCATATTTAAAGGGTATTTATCAATCCACATCATTGAGATGGTATAAAGTTTATTTCTTCTAAAACAACCATTAAAAAAATAATCCATTCTAATATAGTAATGAATTTTGGAAAATTATTCCTTGACTAACTCTATCCTTTTTGATAAGAACATGTTAAACAACTTCTATTTCAATTTTATCCTCAAATAGTTATGATTAGTATAAATTTAATACTTCACTACATATATATAATGTCAAAAAATATTCAATGAATTTATAGTATTTTTAACACTTAATAATTTTTCAATTAGTTATTCTCATGGATCTTCAATAATTTTGTTTCATGGTCCATTAAATTATTGTTTCTCATGAGTTTAACCCTAAATAATTTTTTTAATGAATCTATATATATCAGATATCCTTCTCTATATGATGGTATTTTGAGAACAAGGGAAGTGATTGGACTCTAATTAAGATCCTAAAATATTCCATCACATTATTCCATCTAGAAATACATTATTAATTTCATTGTATAGATACTTCATGGTCTAGATAATCATCAGTTGTTTCTCAAAAAAATTCTATAGCTCATGAAAAATCTAAGAAAAATAAGGATATCGATTAAACTTTCGGGATTCAATCATTCCTTAATACCTTTTTTCATTTAAGGACCTATAGATATTTCCTCATTTATTATCAAATTCCCCATAAATGTGACTTGAAATGTCCAAAATTCACACGTGTAAAAAATATCATACAAACTCACCCACATTAATTTCATAAGAACAATCAATTCGTCCTCCAAAAGGATTCATTTCTATTTTGGTATATGAAAATGTTCTCAATAGAGACTATAAAGTTATTTTAATTAATATTCTATTCATCAATTTCATTATTATTTAAATAAAATGTTTATACCAAAATTTCATAACTATGAACTCATGTTGTCCAATACTCAAATAGAAGGATTTATTTTGAATATATTCCATCATTACCATTAATTCATTATATCCACACTAAATACCCCCTTATGATAAGTATTGAGATATGCACAGTTTTTTAAAAACTCATTAAATATTTCCAGAAGTTACTTATACTTTATAGTGATCTTGTAAAACTCTCAGTTTTTGATGAAAATAAACATTAATCCATCCTTCTTCTTGATAAAAATATCAAGCACAACCATAGGGGATACACTAGATCGTATACACCAGAATCCTAAAGTCCCTTGTTTTTTCTTCATTAAATTCCTCAATTCATTCAAGACCAATCAATATATGCTATTGAATATAGGTATAGTTCCAGGTGTGATCATTATATAGATCTCTACATCATTATCCTGGGGGAGGATATGATTTTCCTTATGGAATACATCAATACATACCATTATAATGTTGGTTTTTCAATGATGATGATTTCCTTAATCTCACCCATTTATGAAATATATTCACTTTTAGTATGTATTAACACCCACAAAAAATAGGGATTTGAAAACTGGGATTCATAATCTTACTTGACTTTTTAGAGGAACATTTTACAATTAGGGGTAGAGAATGCTATTTCCTTTTCTATATAGTTGACGTGATCTCTTTATAATGAAAACTAATCCATCTTTAGTATATCATAAAATTATAAAAAATTATTTACTAAAAGATTCACTGGATTAACATCTCCCCTAAATCATATTGGGTAATTATCCAACACTTCGGTTTCAAGGATTCCAACACTATGTGTTCTGAAAAATATCACCACTTACATGTTTCAAAAAAGTGATTTAATAATTGTAGAAAAGATACAAGAATAAAAGAATAATTACAATACAATTTAAATAAATCATTAAACATAAAATATTTTATATTTATAATATATTTCATCGTTTCATTTTATTTATTATAGTTTAAAAAAATTATTTAAAAGGAAAATATTAAAATAAATAAGTCAATGAAATACTAATAAATAACTAGTTCACATGTAAAAATGAATTATAATATATTCACTTATGGGATCCCTATGATTGGAAGATGTAAATTGTTACAAATATAATCCACATATTGACTAAACCATTCATTTATACTAACTATAGTGACTTGAATCATTTAATATTTACTATTAAACCATTTTTAAGATACATACCACAACAATTATACAATTCAAATCATAGGGTTTAGTTTTTTGTGTGGATTAGGTTATTTTATAGTGATTTTATGTTATTTTTAATTAGTATCTATACCCATATATGTGGTCCCCCTAAAATAATTCATAGTTATCCTAAAACATGTAATCACTTATTGATATACACTAAAAAATGTAATGTTAAATATATATAAATGGTTTAATAATAAAAATAATGTGATACCTAAAACAATATTGTAAATGTGTGAGAAAAATAATCAACTTATATTAACAGTAAAAGGATCACCATCTTAATCATGAGGGAATAATTTAAAAGATACTTGTTATGTTGAATATGCATAACAATGAAACATCATAACAATGTAGTAAAAGACCACTCATTAAATATGAACAAATATAGATTCATTTTCACATAAAACATATTTTTACTAATCATCACACCATAAAATATTAAAAAAAATTCATCATGAATATTTATAATACGTAAAATTTAATGAGATATTTCACATTAACCAATTCAGGGGATAAATATAAAATTTTAGCAACACCCTTCACATTATAATTTGTTCAAAAATTTACGTGCTAAATAAAAATGGAAAATATAACAATCATAAACCTGAAATTGACCCAAGAGAAAAAAATGGGAGTAATAATGGTTTCATAACAAACAAATTAATAAAATAATCATGAATTTTTATCAAAAGTAATTTGGTAAAACAAATTTTTTTACAAGAAAAATTAATAGAAAAGTATCTTAAGATATGAAGATGCAGAATGTATAACATAAGAGAAATCAATATCATGTCTTTGAAAATTATGTATTTTTAAATCATTACTATTCATGGGTTGTCAATAATCACAAGAAATTATAATTAATTATTTTCAAAGAAAAATAAATAATAATAAATAGTTAATTTACATTTATATAGTTTGTGATAATATTTATTACAAAATATATAGGAAATATGGATAAACCTAAAGAAAGTGTTGTATTTTTGAGTAACACTAAAAATTAAATATCCAAATTAAAGGGTATGTATTTCCCAATAAAAATAATAATATTAGAAATATGATTTTTCAATTATAAATGGTTTACAAGATATAAATGTTTTAAAATAAATTAAAAATAATCTCAAAGAATCGAGTTGGGAGGGATTCACCTAGCGAACATCGTAAGGAAATATATAATCATTAATACTTGACAGGATAATAAAAGTATTAATTAAATTTATAGATGAATATACTAATAAAATAAATAATTTAGTGGGAGAAAAAAATATATTTAATCATTTTTATTGTGGTTTTGATAAAATTCAAAAATTATATAAGGAGATGAATAGAGTGACCCTTTTACCTTATGCCATTTTTTATTTCATCTTGTTTACTCCTCTTGTATAATAATTTTCAATATCAAAACCTAGAACCAGAAGTGATATAAATTAATTTTCTTTTATCTAGATCAATTACAATCATTATATTTTAGTTTTTAATCATCATTATTAAATGTTAAATTGTTTAGTAACGTGTTATTCCTTTAAAATATTTCATCATGTTTCTATTTTGTGTTTTTGAGTTAATTCCATTTACACATTAGTAAATTTAATTATATAATCATAGAAAAATATTATATATGTATATATATTATATATAATTCATAAAAACAACCCATAAAATTGGTGGTAAGGAAATTGTTTACCATCCCCTCTTAGGATATTAATATACACATAAAGAGACATTTTTTAAAGAGAAGTATAAATATATATACTATATAAATATATTTAAAATAACATTTTCATAAGATATTTACATCATTAATATAATAATAAAATAATATTTAATTAAATTTAAAATGTTTTAATTATAATTTAACTGAAGAAAAATTTAATAAAATTATAAATGAATGGAAAAAAATAATGGAACCATAAAACCATCATGATGTTATCAATTTGATATACCCCTTAATTTCATGATGGAGGGAGCTTAATATCACTAGAAAAACCTGGGGGTTCTTAGGAGACATAAAAGGAGGGAATAAAATAGATTATGTGATTTTAGAGGACCATAGGGATTGAATTTCCTTGTTAAGGTATATAGTTATTTTTACATATAGGGAGTGGTATTTTTTTTAAAATATTGAATAAAATATTTCATCCAAGGTAAAACCATCAATTGTTTTAATTTTGAAATCATGAACTATATTTTAAAAGAATTATGAATATTTATGACTTTAAAACTATTTATAAATTTAATTTATTAGGAGATAAAAATTAAAATAAGTAAAAGTAATAACTATTTTTTATGATATAATTTACTATTTTAGTAATTATAAATTTCTCTTTAGGATTGGAATTTGAATATCTTATTCATTAAAAGTATTATATATAATTATGAATGATTTTTTAGAAACTCAATATAGAATTTATTAGGTCCTTATCACATCTTTAATGACATAATTAAAACATATCATTTATATAAAAACATTATCTATTATATTCACATAAAATTGTATTTTTCAAAAAAAATAACTAGAAAGTCAGTCCATGACATTTTCAAAATTAATTTTACAATTTTTGAATTCATTTTATAAAAAAATTACAAAATATTTTATTTTACTTATTTTAAAAATTATTATTTTTAAAAAATAAATTAAAATAAACATTATAAAAATTGTAAAAATTTATTAATTTATTATTATGCTTCAAAAATTATTTGGTAAGAATCTAATTTTTAAATTTAATTACAATATTAATATAAAATATTATTTGTAAATAAAATTTGTATTGTAATTGTCAACATACTATCTTAATGGCCTTTTTACCATTCATATTGATAATTTTACTGTTATTCATCTCTAGTTTTACTATTATAATGGTTATATAGGATTTTTACTTCCCCTAAAATCGCGTATTTATTATATTAATCAATCACATTAATTAATCGCTTAATAATAATATTTTTTTGTTGCATAAAAAATGGTTTTTTTATTTTTATAGTGTTTTTTAATTTGTGATAAATCTTGAAGACAAAAATTATCCAAATGATACAACTCTAGTTGATTTTTTAATGTGTTCATTGTATCATTATTGAATTTAAATATTTTTTGGAGAATTTTTATTCAACATTTTAATTGTTATAAATTAATGGAATATATTTGAATTATTTTTTATTTTGTAGATAATATATTTTATTGTTTACTATATTTATAAATAATATAAAAAATTTGTATTCAGAAGGAAAATTATGTATATAAAGTTTTCATTTTTATTGAGTATCTCGTCTCATTTCATACAATGGAACCAAGAGATGTATCTCGATTTAATGAATATGAATAAAAAATCGATGTATCTCAACCTAAGGAATTTTTTAAACCAAGACGAGTATCTCGACTTTGTGAGTTATTAGTAAAAATGGGGGGGGGGGTGGTTATAAGTATCACATCAAAAATCATGTTTGATAAAACCTAAAAATTATATGGTATGAATATTAGTTTTAATATTATTTCAATGATGTATTTTAAGGGATCATGGAGAGGTATTGAAACCACATCCATTCAATAATACCAAATAGTGGTACAAGGGGAGGGGTTTGTCTCTATTATAGACCATTGGGAACCTAGGTGGATGGGTGCCGAGGTGGATGTCTTTTGAAAATGAGGCACCAATGTTTGTGACCTGGGATAATGTAGATCCCATGTTGGTGACCCTGTAAAATAGGGAACCCTCGTAGCAACCATGAAGAATTAGGGACCCAAGATAGTGACCTATGCTGATGGGGTTATGATGTTCTTCAACTAGATGATTGCGATGATTAGGTGTTTTGTTGGCTTGGTATCAAAACCTAGGAACTCCAGTGACTAGGTTCATAATCATCGATGAGTTTTAGTTATTATATTTCCAAAATTTAGTTATTTTATACTTAGGTGATTGGTATTTCAAAGGAAATGACTCCAATAAAGAGTTTTCAGTCATGGAATTTTTATCACCTCTACCCTAGGATTTTATTTCCAAATCACCTTTTAGTTTAAATAAAAGACATTATTATGTTGACAGATGATCCATAGAATAAGGTTCCCTTATATTCACATTTCACTTGATATCGATGTCTACAAGTCCCTTAATTGGGAAACTCATCCCTGAGAATTAATCACCATAGTTTATAAGGTACGTGACAAATAATTCCAATTTTTTTGACTAATATAGAGTTAAACAAATTATTTATAAATCCAACTAACAATATTATAGGTAGTAAAAAATATATAAAATCATTAGGGAAACTATTAGATAAATTTTCATGACCAATAAGAACAATTAAACTCAAGGAAAAATTAATGTAATTATGTGGTGGTGATGACAGAGTAGTGATCATGAAAAAGAAAAAATATCAAAGAATGAATATCATGGAAAGTGAGGAATAATAGATAAATAAAATAGTGGAATTTGATTAGTTGGTTATATAAATTATAATTTTCATTATCGTAATAAAAAAATATATGAATAAAATATAGGCAACCTACTATGAATGTTGATAATCTTATGAATTTTTTATTCATATAGTTTTCTAACAATTTTATTCATTTATTCACAAATCATATATATAGTTATCATGAGAATATAATTTTACTAGTTCATGGTGATGAAAATATCAATAACTATTTATATGCCATATGAATATCATAAAAATAATTAGTTAAATGAATTTTTATCATGAATTTTAATTAAATAACAATATATTTATCATTGATGATGAACAACTTATAAAATGTAATATTGAGATAATTGTCCTTAAATAATTGCCCATGAATGAAGAAAATGATTTACCAATAGAATATTATTACCCTTAAAAAGTGATGAAAATGTTGATTTTTAACATGATATAGATCATTAATATAAAAAAATCATATCCAAGAATATCCAAGAAACATGAATATAGCCAAATGAATCTTCTCTTCAAAAGTATCTAACCTTCATGCTCCCATCTCACTCTGATCAATCGTTTGACTGATGAACTTGAATTTCTCTATGGAATAACCTTTATAAACCATGGAATTATCTATTAATATTAGTTCTTATTCTAAAAACACCATTAATATCACAAAAATAGATTCTTGGTTTTCTATGTGAATCATTAACTATATTATATTATCCAAAGGTAATTCTAGGTGATACCTTTTATCTGAACATGTTTAATCAGATATTGGAAAATATAAAAAATATCCACTAAAAATATTCAAATAAATGTGACCAAATTGTTCTATCATTCATCGTGACATAATCACCCAAATAAAATTGAATATACTCTATGTAATAAGGAAAACGTGACATACATTTATTATATTTTAATTTCAATTTTGTAATTTTGAACACCTCGTTTTTATTATAATGTGGCTAATATTGTGTAGGTAATATTTTCATATGATTTTGTCAGCATTGAATTCCACAAATATATCCCCATTCCACATTGACTCTTGGTCAACCATAATATCAAATATCATCACCACACTCCCCTTTGAGAAAAAGTTTGATATATTCAATCCATATCATATTAAACATTCTATCTGATTCAATAATATTCTATAATCATATTTCAATAGGTAGTGAACAAATACAAGAAATTATTTCAACTTTACTGGATCTTAAGGAATTGTAGCTGATGTCAATCATCTACATCAAGATAATATTAGTTACCATCTCCCACTAAGATAGATCCTCTTACACATTCATCATCAGACGAATCTTTGTCTATTCCAAATTCAATCCAGTACTCCTACACTAGTTCAATGTAATTTTTTTATGACCAGATGAATACACTAAAAAAAATTTCCTTATTTTTCAAATTAAATCAATAATTTCATCAAAGAGAAGTCATACCCCCCCCCCTCATCAAAGTCACACCTAATGTAGTGATTATCATTGAATTATTATCATCAACTATGGTTCAAATATGAAAAAGAAAAACTATTCATCTAGAAAATGAAATTCTTCAAACACCCATGGTAACATTCACATTAATAAATTTAGTATTGAATCCAATTAATTAAGACTATAAACGATTTAATATATTTAATGAAAATCCATTTTTGTCTTATTCTAAAGGAAATGGGTTTCAATAACACATGGAATTGAGATATTTTAAAATAATTGATGTTATTATTTTCATGAACTGTTTCATTGTAGTAAACTGAAAATCAACCTGAGATTCATTTAAATATGCATACGAACACAAGTAATAATTGAGATAGTTATTCATAAACCCATATCAGTGGTTCTGTTACATTTTTTAAACAGTTTATCATCAAGTGTAAAATATCATTCTTTCCCATTCATCTTTTAACCTATGAGGTTACGATCCTTAATCCATTCCCAGAATCATTCATTATCCACGAATCTCTGCATTAATTTGATCTTCCTTTGAATCTCCCTGTTTTAATTGACACATTTTAGATTTTAATCCTCATTTCACAATTATAGATTGAAATATTATTGAATAAGGCTTTAATGATATATATTGTGAAAAATTATTTTTATTTGTATCATCCGTCTGATTAAAATTAATTATATTGTACTCATTTAAATGTTTAGACACACACATTTCATAACATGATAACTCAACTTCATTGATCGTCAATATTGATATTGTTATGCTTCTAATTACATATTCACCTCAAAATCAGTTCAATTCGTTATCAGGTCTTCTTAAAATAGAATTAAATTATTATTCAAATTTTATTAAGCTAATTATTCTGAATTTATGTTGTGACTTTGTATTTTGAATTATCTTCATAGGTATTGGATTTGTATTCAAAAAAATATACATAAAAAAAGATATTCCATTGAAAAATGGAAGTTGTTGCATGAAATATTTATTATGAAAGGTAAGGGAATGATGTGTCACTGATGAAATGAAGGGAAGGTAAATTGGGATCGAAAGATCAATCCATGCATAGAAGAATATTTATAATGAGGCATAGATAGGTATAGGTAAAGTCATTGATAAATGGAAGTAGGATGAAAGTCCACATGGAAGAAAGGGAACAAAAGAAAAACCCTTCATAGAATATTAGCTTCACATTAATATGAATACATAAATATTTTAACACATATTTTTTTCCATAACATTCCAAAATGCATAAATTTTAATATTTAGTTAATATAATCAATTAGAAAAAAAAATTGAGAACAACCATAAATCACTAAATTATTATATTTAAATAACCCCAATAAATATGTCAAATTAAAAATATGGAATGTGAATTAATTAATTTTATCAGAATTAATATCATTAATATTGCCATGAAAACATATTTTAAATAATGGATCACAAAAAAATTAATCTATTAAATTAATGTAAAATCAACACAAGAACATTTTAACTATTTAAAAAAAATAACACTCTTTTTTTCATAAAAATATAGGAGTTTAATTTACAACCGTATATTAATGAAAATAACATAATATGAAGTAGAATAATTACTTCCACCATAAAATATACAAAAATTCTCAAAATAGTTGTGGATAAAGGACAATAAAATAGGCCACAACATTATAACTTCTAGGAAGGTGTGTAAATGTATTAGCTTTGAGATAACTAGGTTTATGATTTCATATATGTTTATCCAAATGTAAAAAATAGTGGGTGTGTATTTTCTAAATTTGTCCGTAGTATGGAATGTGGTAAAGGTTATTTATATTAGGTTTTCTAATTTATGCTTCATTGGTGTGTTCCTAGATAGATAATGTGTGGAGGAGGGTGAACATGTATGGATGTCACCTAAGAATAAGAATGAATTTTGGAAAAAAAATTCTATATTACAAAGTTTACAAAAGTTGTTCTTAGTGTCTATTTGGGATATAATTGTAGTTAATTGAATCCTATGAAATCAAATATTCCCCTAACTATAAGGATACTCATAATAAGTTTATTCTAATTCAAAAAGGTGTTCATAAGACCATCAAAAATGAGTAGTATTGTTTGGAAAACCTTTTTCACATGAAATGTATAACATAAATAGACCACATATTGTCAATGGATCCCACCACCACATCACTTGACCAGGAAATTATTTGGGTGAGTGAATAATAATCTAGAACATGATGATATAATATAAATATTCTTCATGTAAATACATACTTTTCCTGCGATAATTTAATTCCATATTATGAATCATGTCATGGATAATTTGGAAAAGTTCATTAGAGACATATTTTTGTGCTAAATGTATTTATATATTAATGTATTTAAGGTCACCTTATTCCAAACCATAGAAGATCATACCTCATTGATTCCTTTTTAAATTGACATATTGAAACATTATCACGTCCCTTAACTTGGTAATGGCTAATAATGATGTCTTGATTTGAAATAAATAGGTAAAATAAAAGAATTTTTTTAAAAAAATGGAGGATGGGGGTTTGGTGAATTTGTTAAGGAATTAGGATGGATTTGTTATTTTGGTTTTATGATTATTGATTGGGTTTTGGTACATTCAAGCAACTATGATGTGTGTAGGGTGTTGATAGTGGTAGGTCATGTAGGAGTAGGTTCCCTCAACAAATAGTTCTGTTGTGGTAATGATTATAGAGGATAATATATTTGTTAGTGTAAATATATAATAATAAAAATATACGAATGTGGATTAGGGAAATGAATATTACAATTTGGATGATGCATGTGGTGAACAAGTTTATAGGGGAGTGGTCGATGGGAAGAGTTTTTGAAGTTGAGGAAGATCATGAAGTAGGGAATCAAACAAGTGGATTGTAGTGATGTTGATCTAGAGTAAAATGATTGGAAGTGAAAGTGTTAATTAGATTATGGAATCAATGATGATGAATGGGGAATTATTTTTGAAAATAAAATAAAACATATTTGGTTAGGCATCATGGATTTTTTATGTTTTTATGATAAAAATTATAAAATTATGTTTTATCCTCTTATATATAAAATTAACGGGGAGGTAGACTTGATTGTAATAGAAAATTGTGGCCTATTAAAAAAAGGAAAGTGGCATAGGTCATTTGACAATGTATATTGAAAAATGTATGGTTTTTAATAAATTTAACCTAAAATTTTGGGTTTATATTTGGGAATATAAATATGAGTTAAAAGATTTTTTTATTATAGTACATACGTTTCCATCATATTTTTTAATATATATATATATATATAGTGAAAATTACTCTCACTAACCCCCTAATGATTTAATTTTATTAATAAAAATTATATAATTCACATTTTAACACGTAGATCACTATGGTGATACTATCAAGGATTTCATATATTTATTAATGTGTGAATTGGAATTTAAAATTATTGGTCTCTAAGATAATTGATTTGTGGAACCAAAATTTATATAAAATACTAATTTTATTATTTTCATAAGTATATTTCAATATTTCCCTCCATTATGTGATTCAGATCATCAATGAATATTATAATTCTTAAAGATGTTTCAGACTCGTGTAGGTAGATGTTTAGATTGGTAACATCTATGATGACCATAATGTAAAAGGGCCATTAAATAGAATCATCAATAATTTTTATAATTAATATGACTCATATCAATCAATCAGTTAGCATGATATGATAATTCTATCATATTCATCATAATGGAAAACAAAAATAATCATTTAGAATGTATTTTTCTTTAAATAATAATTATATTGGTATTTTGGAATTTAATGTTAACATTGTTATTGAAACATTGAGATCTCCAACAATAGACAATTCAAGAAATTTTTGTGAAAGGGAGGATATTATTGAATGAAAATTAGAAATATATTTTGAAATTATATTTTTACATTATTTGGGATTACTCAAGACATCCAAATATTTGATGAAAAAAATTCACTAAACATGGGAGAAAATTGCATGGGACACACAATATGTATAGACATGTTAGCTTAAAGTGAAATTATAATTTAAAAGAGTGTTATAGTATCTTATAATCCTGTAGTTATTTATCCACACAAATGTTCCATTATTGTATAGTAATAACAGAAGTAATGGTGATGGAGTTACAAAGAACATTCCAAATTCCACACTGTTGTAGTACCCACTATTGATGAACTTGTTGTCCTATAATACCATTGTTCAACATTCTTATATTACCTAATATTTTTTTGTAAAATATGTATAGTGTGATCCAAAGTATTTTTTCGAACATCAATAAATGCAGTGTTCTCCATAATTTCAATAAATAAGTTCAAAAATTTGTGGTTTAATTATTTTATTCCCATCCCATTAACAATATAAACCACCCACTGGAATTGTATTGTATATTCATAGAGATGATTTTGGTATAGTAATACTAATGTTGTTTGATAACTATGTGATACAAATTGATTCCCAATCTATGATTAGTTGTTCAATTTTGATGCAATATTATAGCTTTTTATATTTATTCTCTATCTCTACACATGTATATTATAGAGGGGTTCTATATTTATACTGAGGATCCCATTTAGAAACTCAATTTTGGATTTTTTTTCGATTCCATATATCTTATTCTATTATAAATATATATTTATATATAAAAATGAGTACAAAAAATAAAACACAATTGGGTCTAGATAATAATAAATATTTATATTTTTAATATAATTATAATACATATGATTGTGAAAATAATTTTATACTATTAATAAAATGAAATATTAAATTTAAATAAATTTTTAAAAAAAATATCATTTCAACTAAGAAAGTCAATTATGTAGAAATTTTTCATTTTTTAATATAATTAAAAATATTTATTAATATATATGTCATCATTTATAATATAGTTAATTGATGTTATTCAAATGTAATTAATGTAGTTATTTATATATATATTAATAGTACATATATATGTATTAGAAATTTAAATTTTATTTAAATGTAATTATTTATATATAAAAAATAATTAATAGAATATTTATTTAATACAATTCATATTAATATGTTAATTTATTTTAATTATGAATATGTAATGAAATATTTTTTATTTAAATACAATAAAAATAATATTTTTAAATATAACTCTAAATGTTTTATATTGTGTGAAATATTTATTTATAGTTATAATTAATAATATTTTTTAAATACTACTAATAACATTCAAATAAAAGTTACGATTATTAATTTTTTTTATATAATGAAAATATTAGTTATATTTATATAAGTAGTGATTATTAATATTTATTTAGAAAATTCTATTAATATAAGGATTTAAATATATTAGAATGAAATTATAATTTATTTTATAATGAATTTATAAAACATTAATATTGTATTAGATGAATATAATTGTATATATAAACAAATGTGTTGATTTTAGACATAGGCACATGAAAGCACATTTATATAAGTTCTTTAGATGTACACAGACACCCACATATTTATATAACAACACAATGTTTATGAATAATATTATAATTTTTTTATATTTTAAATTCATTAATCTCTAATATTTATATAAAATATTAATTAATACAATAATACTTATATATTAGTAAGTAATTTAAATTTACTATGTTCTGATGTTGAACTGGAATTAATATTATATTAATAATATATACTTAGATATTAAAATATTTATGTTGAGTTCACTTACACACATACATAGTTGTCATTTGGTTCTTCCAACACACACACAAACACATACATTTATATTTGTATAAATATGGTCATATGTAAATCATTAGTTGAGAAAAATCCACTTCAAATCATCAAATGAATTAAGAAAATGAATTTATATTTACAATTTAATAAATAATATAATTTACGAATGAAAATATTTTAATAATAATTAAATATTTAACTAATATATATATCATAAATTTATATATTTCGCATCTTATTCCTCAAAAACAAACAATTTTGTATGAGTGAATAATTATATATTTTTTAAAATAACATGTCAGAAATGAAAATAATTATATTTTTAAATTTTAATAATAATAAATTATTTTATATAAAATCAATACAATTTATATATGTGTGTGGTAATGATCACAAATCTATATATTAGATATTGTAATCAAAGATAAATATAATATATTTAATTATATCATATAATTTTATATTTGTAAAATTAATAATATATTTTGAAAAGTATTTACACATATATTATTGGGAGGTCTTGTAACAACCTAGGTACATATATAATATTTTTATAATTATAAAAACAAATACTTATTTTTTTATAAAGGTATAATAAAATAAGTTGTATTTATATGAATTAAGGAATCTATTCTAATATAATCGTAAAATGACCATTGATATATTATTGTATCCATTAGAAACAATAATCCATCCATGAGATTAATAACCACACCTTTGAAACTATAATAAAATTTTTTAATATCATAAATGAATATATGAAATATTTATATCATGGATTAAGTAAATAAATGTTTTAAAAATGTTAATTTAAGTGTTAGTATTTATCTTAAATGTAACTGTTTATTTATAATTTTATAAAAAATATAATGATTTAGTAGAAAATTTATTTTCATATAATAAATACATAAATTAATATTTTGTTTTCATAATATTATATGATAATTTTATGGGACCTTAATTATTTTTTCAAAGTATCATAAACATAGTTATAATATTAAAATCTAAAATTTTTCAAATAAACGATGATTCTAATTAACAATTAGAATTATCATATTTAGAAAAATATTTTTTAAAAAATGAAGTCCCTATTTAAATTATAAATTAACAAAACTATTTAAGAATTATTTTTTGTATTTTTCTGAAATAGGTGAATTTTTATAAATAGTGAAAATGGTAATTTCTGGTATTTGTCATTATAAGTTAAATACTTAATTTTTTTAGTCATGAATGATTTAATCCATCAGTATTTGGAAATAAAAAGAGTTATTTAATGATCATATACACATAACTAAACACTATTGAATATCTTGAGCCAAAATAATAAACAAATGAATACAAAATCAAAACCACCACTCTCTTAATAAATATCACACTCACCACCCTTTCATCTCACACTTTAAAAATAAATGGAACAACGAAAAATGTTTCTGAATCCCATTACCAATCAGCTTTCTTATGTCCAAGACCTGTTTTTCTTACCAAAATACCAAAACCATGTTCCATAAGATAGTTCATAAGGAGATGATATTCAAGAGGTAAAATCATTTATTCATTCTATTTTAAATTTTTTTCATTCATTCATTATTTATTTATACCTTATCGTCACGTACTCTATCCAAAATGGAATAATTTATCCTATATCATATATATAGAAAAATTGTATTCGATTAATTCAATATCCACCATCAAACCTCTTCTCTTCTCCTCTTGTTCTAAAAAATTGAATACATCGTCCATGATGTGAAAATTCACATCCTTTGTAGACATTGATTTTACATTTTCACATACCACATTCAAGGATAGTAGTAAAACCATTTTTAGGGTTAAATTTTTTTTATATTTATATGATAATTTTTTAAAACTTTTGTAACTAATTTATTGACATAATATTAAATAAAATGACACTAGTTTGTGATGGTTGGAAAACTACAAAAAATAAACCAAATATTTTTAATTAATGTTTTACCCAACGAATAGTCCTCATATAAAAATAATATATGGGATAATTATGAATTATGAAAGTATATTAACAAAATTTATTTACACTTTTCATGTTATGATTCCATTTAAAAAGACTGCCATAGTTATACTCATGGGAACTCACCATAAATCCCTAAAACGAACTCTCCTAAAATGATGATTCTGATTTTTATAACTCATAAAAATTTCCATAAATGAAATTAAAAAATGGTAATAAATAAAATATATTCCAAAAAAGTTATTAATTAAAAAACTAATGAATATAATTTTATTATGTAGTGCATTAAATATAATTCTATACTACTATTAAACATAATGTAGGGGACTTTATTTTTAAAAATCATATTTTCATTTTACAAAACCTTTTATTAAATAAATATTTTCATATTACTTATATGATATATGAGGATTTTCCATATTTAATGACACTTTATTTAAATTATGTTTACTCTACATGTTTGTTTTCCAATAAAATGTTCTCACCTATACATGTGTGGATTAATGAAAATAATAAGTGTTTTCAAAATGAAAATTTATTTTTCATAAGAAAATTTCATTTATGAAAGATTTATCTGTTGTGACCATATTGTGGTTCTTGTTCATTGTATTGATTATAGGAGGTTGAATTATAAAATAAGGTTATGTTAGCCTTTTATTTCACTACAATGAATTGGGTAAGGGTACAGAGTTAACATATTATGTTTCTCTTAAGAGATTATGGGAATAAACTATGATGTTTATTTCATAGTTAACCATAATGGATACACCCTATATAGTCAGTATAGCTTTGTTATATGTATGAGTGATAGGAAACATAATCCTTAATATACCTTTCAGTGTTTATGAATTCATTATATGGTTTTATTGGAAGATTATGATTTCATAAGGTAAACTAATGAGATTATGATTAATGTGTAAATGTTATAACATTGTGAAAATGTCTTCATTCATGGACTAAAGTTTACTTTATTCCATTTATATCCCTGAATGATTTTTTTGTCATTGCATTTTTTTAAAATAAAATTATAGGGTTTATGGAAGTGTAAGTGAAATCAAGAATTAAATTTTAATTTTATTATGGTTCATTATAGGAAGATATCGTGTTTTATTTTAAAAGAATAATTTTCTGAGAAAAAATGATATTTATCAGAACAACATAATTTTAAATATATACGTTTATATATATCAATTTATGACCGATATCTACAAAACTCAAAACCTAATAGATCTTTTGAAATGTCTTAATGTGAATTATAATTTAATAAACTATATTATTTAATGTATAATGTTAGGTCCTTATGATCGTTATTAGAGAAAGGATTAGATATCATTAAAGGTCAGGATAATGTTAATAGAATAACTGTAAATTATTTATTATTTATGGTTATGTTTAAATGACATAGAATTTAAAGATTATCATGTGTCTTGGTCTAATATATGACTTTTAATAATGTTTTTCTATTGAAGAAATATGGAATCGTAAGTAGGAAGGAACTGAGAGGATGATACCCTTTCGAATCTGTAATATAGAAGTGTTGGAAATAGAACTGAGTAGTTTTTTATAGTAATAGATCAGTTGATGCAGGCTATAAATGATGGAAAAATACATGTATGATATCATATAGATCAATCTCATTGGTATATATCAGTGTAGGAACATTTTATAAGGGAACACCATCCTGATTTTAGTGGATAATTTGACCCAGTGGATGCTAAATGGTGCATTAATGTAATGGGAATGATTTCTATGGTCATGGGGTTATCAAACCATAAAAAGTATAGTCTTTCTATTTACATTTTTATGGGGAATCCAACCAGTGGTGGTCAATTTTCAGTAATATCAGGGATTTTGAGGTGATTGATGCTTTGGAATTGGATGAATTGATAAATATTTTCCTTCATAATTATTTTCCATAAGTGACTCAAATTATAATGGAAATCGTTATTGAAAATTGAGATAGGGGGATTCAGTGGATTTATATGACGTATAATTTGTTGGATTTACAAGGTACACTCCAAATATTTTCTAAGATATTGATGGTAGAATTATTCTTTTTAAAGTTCTATTAAATCCAAAAACATGGAATGTTGTTGGACTTAATAAAATTATATAGTTAAAAAAGGTGTTTGAAATTTGAGAAGATGGAAATGGTTTATAGAGATTACCATTTTTACTTTGGAATCCAACAGAAAAACAGGTCTGTATAGAAGGGAAAAGGAAAGAATTTATCAATGAAGTACTATGTTATGAAAATTATGATTTTATTTTTTGAGAGTATTTGTAGAAATACAACAACGAAATATTTTTGATGTTTGTGAGTGTTTCTGATGTGGCAGGTTTGTTCACGTTGATCAGAATTATAATTAAAAATCATTCATGGGGTAAGAAAAATTCTAATATACAGAAAATAACATGTTATAAATGTATTGTGGTGGGTCACTATTTAAACAACAATCTAAATGAGAACTTTAATGATGGTAAGCAATTAGAAAATAATAATAGTGTTGTGGTGAAATCATTTTCAACTACATCAGTAGATAATGGGTTATTCAATGAATTTGTATCAGGTACCTCGTTTTTTCACTTATATTTTTCTAATGTCTGGTTTTTTATGGGTTCTACAAATTCTTTCATATCTGATAAATTTTATTGTAAATTATAAATTTCACCTCAATAAATAAAGCCATAAATTATGGTAAAAACACTTGGTGAAAATATTTAAAAAAATGAAATTGTAAGAATATTTATATTTATTCCTACAGAAATAATTTACCTACAAACTATATTGTTATGCCCTTGGTAGAATATGTTGTTATTCTAGTAATGGAGTTCCATTATGTTTTCTATGATAAGATTGATTGTAGATCTAAATATTTTTTCTTCATAATCTTTATATGTTTTAATACATGAATGAACCCATCCCATTGATTACATATCAGGATGTTGAGAAACTGTTAAATGTTAGAAATGAAAGTTACATTTCACATATTTTTTAAACTAAGGGATCTATTTAGATTAATGGTTATTTGGTGGAATATTTGTATCTTGATGTTTTTTCTAATGAGTTTCCTGGTATTATACATGATCGAGAGGTTGAGACTACTATTGATTTAGTCCCTGGTGCTAAAACTATTTCAGAACCCTTTATCAAAGGGAAAAAAGTAGCACTTATTGAATTGAAAAAACAGTTGAAGTAGTTTATAGATAAAGGTTTCATTCATCCATGTACATCACCTTAGGGTTCTACATATTTTTTTTTGTTAAAAGTAAATATGGTTCTATGTGAATTGTATTGATTGAAGAGCATTTTATAAACTAACTTTGAAGAGTATGTATCCTTTCCTCATATCAATGACTTATTTAACCAACACAAAGGAGATTAGTATTTTTACAGGATTTACATGATATTTGGTTACCATCATCTAAAGGTGAAGGAATGTGATATTATAAAAACAATATTTCATACTAGACATGAAGATTACGGTTTGGTTATTATGCCCATTGATTTGATAAATTCACATATTGTATTTTTGGATCATAAATGTAGAATATTTTGTGCATATTTTTATGAGTTTGTTGTGGTTTTATAGATAATATTTTGGATTATTGAAAAAGATACGAGGATTATGAAAAACATAGAAGAATGTTTCTACAGCCCCTTAAAAAAAATAAGATATATGGGGTATTTAGAAAATGTTATTTTTTTTATAATAGATTTATTTCCTTGGTAACATTGTTAATTAGTATAGATTAATAGTTTATCCCTCCAAAATGAATGTGGTTGATGAATCCGCGACACTAATATATATTACTTAGATTCATATTTTTCTTATATTAGTAGGATACTACAGACAATTTCTTAAAAACATTGCACAATCATCAATATTGTTAAATATGTTAACACAAAAAATGGTTAAACTAATTCGGATAGAATAATTTGATTCTTTTTCATATATGAAGAGAATATTGATGAATGATCTAGTTCTGGAACTACTTTATAGAAATGGATAGTTTTTCATCTATACTGACTATTCCTTTGAGGGACTTGATTGTGTTCTGATGAAGAATGATCTAGTAATTTCATAAATATCATCAAAACAAGAACCTAATGAGTAAAATTATCCCACAAATAATTTAAAATTTGAAGTTTGGGTTTTGAATTTATAAATTTTGAGACATCATCTACATGGATAAAATTGTTAAATATAAACAGCTCATAAAATTTTTAATTATATATTCACTCAAAATTAAATGAACATGAGGTAGAGAAGATGATCGTAACATTTAAGGTATACTGATTTCATAAAAAAATTATTA
This sequence comes from Viscum album, assembly GCA_963277665.1. Taxonomy (NCBI): domain Eukaryota; kingdom Viridiplantae; phylum Streptophyta; class Magnoliopsida; order Santalales; family Viscaceae; genus Viscum; species Viscum album. Next base: position 40,253,416 of record OY728143.1, read on the forward strand.
TCCTAAAATATAAAAAAATGTAGAAGATTACTTGATCCAAAAAAATCAAGCTACAATAACCATGTACCATTTATAACATGACCCTATCATAACAAATTTTAGTAATTTTGTCTTCAATGTTATTGGTGTGGGAAATTATTCTATTTTTTCAGATTTCAGTGCAATCATCTCTATCATACATAATTAAGTAGGTGGAGGAGGAATACCTTGATTTATAGAAAAAAGTAAAATTTTGTAAAAACGTTTGGTTGATATAATATAAAATTGTTAAATAATGTTTTATAATTTTTGGGATGAGATTATGTTTTCCACAAGATTCATATATGAGAAAATAGTTATTATGTGAAGCTCATAGATCTCTATTTTCAATTCATCATTGATGCAAAAAAGAGGAATAGATGCCTTCAAGAGTATTAATTGTGGGATAGAATGTAAATAGATATTATTAACTTTACTAATATTTTTTTGAATTTTCAAAATGTGAATGTAGATTAACAATTACAAATAGGGATATTTTAACCTTATCCAGTTATTAAGAGAAAATGGAAAAACATATCAATGTATTTTGTAATGGGGTTACCAAAAACATCTCGAGGTAACAATGTGATCTGGGTTTGACTGACTAAATAAATATAAACATTTTCTTCTTATTTTATATATAGTGTATTCAGATCATATTTATTGATTATACCTCAATGATATAGTAAGGTTTCATGGAGTTCCACTTAGTAATATGTCTAATTGAGATCCTAATATCCATTATACACTTTTTAAATTGCATCAAAATTCATTGGTAAAAAAATTAATTTTCATCACTACTTTTTAAACTGAATCTAATGGACAATCAGAGTAAAAAATTTATACAATGATGGGTATATATTTATATATTTTATTGGATAAATAGGGATGTCTGTATGAACATATTTCTATAGTTGATTTGTCTTTTCATAATATTTTACATTACAGTGTAAATCTTTGGCATTTTTAGGATTTATATTGAAAGTGGTATTGTACTAAAACATATTGGGATGAATTAGGTGAATTAAATTTTATAGGACTTGATGTTTTAGAGGAAATAGAAGATAAATTTATGACGATTCATTGATACATGAGGACATATCAGAGAAGGTAGAAAAATTATGTGAATAACAAGGGGAAGGATCTGTCTTTCGATCTTGGTGATCATATTTTTCTAAATATTTATATTTTAAAAAGTTGTGATTTGTTTTGGGATTAAGGTGAATCAGAGTCCAAGGTTCACTTAACCCTTTGAAATTCTAGATAAATTTGTATCAGTTTCCTACCAAGTGGATTTTCCTCATAGTTTCCCCTTGTACAAATTGTTTTTCATTTTTCAATGTTAATAAAGTAAGTTCGAACTTCATATCAGGTTTTGAACCTTGAATTAGTTTAGTTTCAAGAAAAAACATCTCATTGGAAAAGGCATTTTATATTCTGGATCATATATAGAAAGTATTGTTAAATATAGTACTTCACCATGTTATGGTTTTGTGGAGATTTCACTTGGTTGAAGAGAAAACATGGGAACCTAAAAATGCTATGAGGAAAGGTGTCATCACATGTATAATAAGTGAATAAAATTGCGAGGACGAAATTTTCAAAAGGGGGGGGGGTGCTGAAAAAACCAAGACACTTATAGAACAATTTTTTTCATTCTAAAATTAGATATTATAATTCATTATAATTCGATAATTAAATATGTGGTATTTATATAAATTGATGAATCTATACAAATGGAATACTATACTGATCATTAGAATAGTAATGTGACTGTTAGGAATATTAATCTTTTAATTAGAATAACAAAATAACTGACTATGGTATTAATAAAATTTAGGTATCTCATAAATTAATATATAATATATTTATATCATGGAAAAATAAAATAAATGTTTTAAAAGTGATAAATTAAATGATGATATTTTTGTGAAACATAAATGATTATTTTTAATTTTACAAAAATATAATGATTTTAAAAAAAATTCATAAAATAGATTAATGAATTAATATATTATATTATTATAATTATAATATTATTTCATTAGACCTGGATTATTTATTTAAAGTGTTATAAAATCAGTTATAATATTAAAATAACAATTATTCTAATAAATTATGATTTTAATTAAATATTAAATTTATCCTATTTAGAAAATTATTTTCAGAAAATAGATTATTTTTTAATTATGAATGTCTAAAAATTATTTGGGTGTTTTTTGGGAGTTTTCTAAATTTGTAGAATTTACGGGGAATGGTGAAATACATCAATTTACGATATTTAACATTATAAGTTAAATAGAATAATTTTTTATTCATGATTGATATATGTAGCCATTTTTGTGACCTCACATTCACTAGTTACTGTACATAGTCCCATGAATCAATACTATTGTTATTTTTGAGAAAAAATATTGAACAAATGAATAATAAAAAAATAAAACTCTCATATCCCTATAAAGCCTAAAATATTGTATAAATTATTCTTACTAACCATCCCAAGCCTCTTCCCCACTTCCAAGACCTTCTAGACGCACTAAAATACCAAAACCAAGTTCTTTAAGGATGTTCTCAAGGAGATGGCATTCGATAGGTAAAATCCTCCATTCATTATCTTTTATATTATTTCTTTCGTTCATCCATTCATCATTATCCTCACCTACCATATCAAAAAAGTAAATAAAAATCCAATAACATATATTTATAGGAATTTTTTGGGTTAATGGAATATCCACACTCAAAACTCTTCTCTTCTCCGCTTATCCTAAAAAAATGAAAACACCGTATGTGATGTGTGGATTAACCAGAATCATGGATGATGATTTTTCATTTTCCATTACAATCTTCAAGGTTGGTTATAAAACCATTATTTGGGTAAAAAATATGTTTTTATCTGTATTATAACTTTTTTATTGTTCTATAACTAATTTATAGATATATATTAATTAATCTGAAATAAGTTTGAGATGGTCATAAAACCAACAAAAATAAACCAAGAATTTATCATTACTGATTTATTAAATGAATCATCTCCAAATAAAAAAATTATATATGGGATAATTTAAAATAAACAATGTATATTAAAACCATATCTTTTAACGTGTGGAGTTTTCATCCATTTGACAAGAACTCCCATATCTATACTCAAGGGACTGATGATAGTGAAATGAAATGAATGCTCCTATCATGACAATTCAGATATTTATAACTCATTTAAATGAGTATAAATTAAATTAATAAAATGATAATAAATAATATATATGTGGAAAACCTTATTAATTATGTAATGAATGAATCGAATCTGATAATATAGGTCATTAAGTACAATTGCAGAATACATTCAAACATATGGTGAGGGACGTTATTTTTTAAAATATACTTTTCAAGTCAGAAATATTATTATTAAAGAATATTTATTTCTTTAACTTAAACAAAAAAATCATATTTTATCACTTTCTTTATGTCGTATTAATTTTTTTTTACATTTTTACAAGTTTATTTTCAAATTACGTTTTTCACTTATTATTGTGTGACTTTAGAAAAATGAAATGATATTTGAGAATGTAAAATTTATTTTCCACAAAAATGTTTCTTTTATTCAATATTTATGTTTCATGAACATGTTATAGTTATTTGGATATGTTATGAAGATGAGTTGTTCCATGATAAACTAAATAATATTGAGCCCATTAAATATCTCTAATGCATTGGGTAAAGGGATGTAGTTAACCAGTTTGGTTTCTCCGAAGAGATTATTGGAATATACTATGATGATTATTCCAACTGTAACCATATTTGTTACTCCTTGTATAGCTAGTATATATAAATTATTTGTGAGATTTATAATAAATTTATTCCACAAGTTACCCTTCTATGATTTATTTATTATTTATATATTTTTACGATAAATTTATGATTTCATAGGGTATTCTAAATAACATATGTTTTATGTGTAAATGTTCTATATTTTTCAAAATGATTTTATTAATTGACTCATAGTTTAATTATTTATTTTATGTACCTTACTATGTTATTGGTGCTCATATCATGTTTTAAATTTACTTTCATAGGTTTTATGGATGGTTAAAGGAAAGAAAGAAATAAAGTTTAAATTTTTTATGTTCTATTATGGAAATAAATCTTGTTTTAAAAGGTTTAATTTTTGTGGAAAACTTTATGTTGAGTAAAAGTTTCTAAATTTTAATATATGAGTTTATATGTATGAGTTAATGATTTAATTGTAGATAAATCTATACTGAAATGATTTTTAAGAATGTTTAAATGTAAAAATCTATTTGAATTGACTAGATTATGTTATTTTTATGGAATGGTCTTACAAGAATCACTGTGGAATGAATAACACAAATCCTTTTATTCAATCCAACATATAGAGCTTGATATAAAACGTTTCATTGGATGGAGATTTCTATCATAACACTTCCTCTTTATCAATGAAAAATATTTCATCTCAATTTTTCCCATAGATATGTCCATATAATAATCTTTACATCCCTTATAATTTTAATTGGGCATAAGAAGTGTGACACCATCCTTATTTCCACACAAAATTTCAATAGTCGATCAGTACACAAAACAATAAACAAAATCGACAAACTATATTTTACATGATACTTAAAAAATCCTACATAGATTGGGAAACACTATAAACATTTTCATTAATAGAGGATACAAATGAGTTTAATTATCTCTTACACTTTATCTTCACTTTTTAGTAAATAATATTTTTTTATAAAAAATCATTTCTCATTCAGTTATAATAACATATTTAAAGATTTTAGCGTAGAACTATTTATAGATGCAATGATCCAGGAAACAAATTTTCAATAACAAAAAATTGTCACCACCATCCTTACAATTAAATGGAAAACTAATGATACCATGTTGAATATTCTGTTGAAATTTACAATAAAAATTCATTAAGAAACAATTAGCTAATGTATAAGCGTAAAAGTATAGTTGTGCAAGGGGAATAACAATAAGAAAAACTTGATATGTTAACTTCCATATAATCATGAAAAACTCTCTAATTAAACATTATGTCTGATAAAACATCATCCACTAATCTCTATCATATGGAAGTTATATCCAGTAATAAACATTATTCCCAAACAATCTGAAACACCACCGAGGGAAAAATCATTATAACTAGTCTAATTGATTGTTTTTTATCATATCTATATAGAAAACTATTTCTAATGAAATGAAAAGAGAAATTCCACAAACCCAATAATATACCACATAAAAATTACTTCAGGATTTTATCCTTATTATGCTTTCATTCACAAGAGGTCTAAATATATCTTATACATGTAGATTCCCCCATTAAATATGACTATTAATGATAAAATATGAAATAATGGTTCCTCATTCCTTCTTGAACTATAAAAATTTGAACATGTTGTAATGATTTTTCTTATTTGATATCCTATAAATATCCAACACTTTATCCTCTATCAGACATCTTTTGAAGTGCTATTTTATATCAATGTTTTCATTTTTTGAATGAAATGCTAGGTTGTCAGAACGACGAAGTAAACTCATACTCTCACAGAATAACATTCATCAATTTTCCAATTTTTTAGTTCATTTATCAATAATATCTCCCATTTTAACTCTATACATATTTTAATTATCCAAACATAGTAAATTTCTGTTGTATATTAAGTAACCACTAGTTGCAACAAAGATATCCAAAATACCATTTCTCCAACATAAGTAAATAAAAAATTGTAGTACATTTTCATGAATACATGTCTCTAGAAAAATCATTGTCTATAATGTCTTCTAAGTAATTTTCATCACTAAAACACAAAGTGTCATCCCACAATCCTATCATGTTTTGTATCATCCATTTTACATCTTCCCAGTTCTCCCGTCCTAGTTTATATATGAAATTCCTAACACGTATCATAATATGAAAATAGTAGAAACCATATATTACACCAAACATCCCATAACCGATGTATAAGAAACCTTCCCCATGTCACAAACACCCTGATTAATTTTTCTGAATAAGGTCTTCTATGTTCATAGTGACTAGTGAGGTGTTGAAAAATTTTAATAACATGTCATTAATAATATGTCAATGAATTTATAAATTTACTCCTTATGGGATAAAAACAATAATCTTACTTTTTTACCCCTCTTGATTATCATCACCAAGATATTTTTAGCTTCCACACTATTCTTCATCTCAAACCATCTTGATAGATTCATCTTATGTTGTTTTTTCCATTGTATCTCGAGAACAGGATACAACATATCATCCACAATAAATAGCAGTATGAGATTATTTCAATTATCCCTTTCTTTTTGTAAAAAACGTTATACGGATCACATCAACTATAACTATCTTCAAATATGGAAGTGAAAAACTTCTAATTTCAGTATCGTGAAGATTTATTTAATCCCCATGGACATTGTTTTGACTTATTTACCAAATAATTTTAATGAAAATCATAACCCATGTGTTGGACCAATGTAATTTATACCTCCATATATCAATAATGATATGCTACAATTTCATCCATAAGATCCTAGTGTAGAACACTAGATTAAATAATGAAAATAATGATACAAATGCTTGTGTGTTTTACCACTAGTGATATAAAATTATTATATTAAACACTATAATTTTTATGGAAACATTTCACCACCAAACTTTCTATATATCAATTACATCCTGAATTATTCTATTTCAAATGAAATATTAAGTTTCTTTCCAGATCCCTCTTTATGTTTTCTACCTCGACCAACTCCAATATATTATTGAGAATTAAGACACTCATTTCGTATTTAATGGATGAGTGTGACTATTTTGAGTATCTTGGAGTTGTTTCTTTATCCAGACTATTTAGTGTCCCTACTTTTATTAGATGTAATAATATCATATTTTTCCAAATCCTCTGAATAGTTTTCATATGATGGTTTAATATTCACTACACAACTGTAGGTTTATATTCTCAGTCTTAATTTTATTGTTGTCTTCTATCTAGTAAATATCGTTATAATTGTTATCTTTTAGGTACTTGAACTAACTAAGTTCAATCATATGATGCTTCCCATAAAAATTCCAAATAGTATATTCATATGGTATTATCTGTCTGGTCATTATAATCATTTTTAGTTGAAATATCCTCAATATCCCTCTCATCCATATTCCAATATTTCTATAAAATTTAATCATTGAAAATAATATACTAGTGTGAGATAAATTGTTTCTTTTCATCATCCCAAAGCGATAACCAAATTTCTCATCACCAAAACTGACATGAAGAAACAATTTGGATTTTTTCCTCTTACTTATATCTATATTTATCATTAATATGAATATTTTTTATGCATCCAATTGTTTTTAGAAAGTAGACCTCTATCCTCTTTCCACAGTAATTTTCCTAAGGATGTTCTATTCCCATAGCTAAATTTGAACATTGAATCACAATGTAAGATAATGTATTCCAGGATTATTCCCAAATTCCATTAGAAATTCAAAGCCTCATACTTTAATATTTCATTATAAGTGCATTATTTAATTTCTCATCAATTTAATTTTGTTTTGATGTCCCTAGAATAGTCTTATCATTATTAATTCCATTATTCATATATAATTTATGAATTTTTTTCTCATATTCCCCACAATTGGATATCCAAATACATTTTATCTTTGGTTCATACATATTTGAAGCTAATAAAATATACATAATAAATTACTAAAAAATATGTTTTGTTGTTTATCCAGAATATCTAAACCATTTTAGAGACATTAACGGTGATGGTCAAGAAATATAGGGATCATATATTTTAGAAAATGTGGGAGAGACCTCAATAATTAAAATATAAATGTTTTAACTCTAGATTCATAGGATTTCATCCATACAAGTTGAAGGAAACACAATTTTTTCATAATATAAAACCCTAATATCATTAATGTTCAAATTTATTGATTTTATGTATTCCCTTAAATAATAGAACATTATTTACTTTCTCACTATTATGACAAAACATGAAGTGAAAACTTTTCAAACCATTTAATGAATTCATTTTGATTAAATTATTATGAATGTAAGATACTTATGACATGGTATGAGATCTTCATAGGTGAATCATACCTTCCTATAATATTGAAAGAGAAACTAGGGATTCTATTTATGGATTTTATTGGATGGAATCATCATTCATTATAATTAGACATTGTAGATGAATGGTAAATATTTCAGGATTGATAGTTGGTATCATTAAACAATATCACATTTCAGATTCTCTACCTCCGTATTAGTGATACCAATTCCCTAGGGGTGTCATCATGGTTGGGATTTATGGAATTAAGGTTTTACTGGTCCATGAGAGATGCTCGTTCCCCTATGTGAGATACCAAGGATGAGCATAGAGGTTACCATCTTCACATGACACCATGAGTGATAATTGGGATTTTATTTATTGAATACCTTTAACAGACTCTAATAGTATTTATTATTTATTTACCTCTTCATATGATACATGGATTCCTGGATATGGTTCAACATGGAATCTATTAGGATGCTAATAATTTAAATTCAAGAGATTCATTCTATATAACTCTAAGAATGGAATTTTATTAAACAGAATGCTGCATCCACCAATCTAAATCACATGCTTGGGTTCTATCCAATATTGAATCTTTATTTATGATAAGCCCTTTATTTTACCCATATTATATCTATACAGGTTCACCTTGGTTCAAAAATACCATCTTTAGGCTGAAGCAGGTTGTGTTAGTCAGTCATCCATGAGGACCCGAGAACAATATGTATTATATATTTTCTATTTATACTCATTTATTATTTCTTGTACACATAAATTTTATATGCACAGAATGGATTGTTTTATTCCCCATTACTGGAGGCCTGCTAACTACATCTCACAACCTGATCAAGTCTCCCTTTGTACCCAAGTATAATTCATGACTGAAGCAATAGATAATGGGATGAATTCATCTTCTGATGATTTATTCGCATAACTATGATAGAGTAATATAGAAGAAGAACAAGACCATTCTAACGATTCTAGTAGTAGTTGAAGTTGGTCATTTTTGTTAAATTTTATAGAAAATGTAATATTTTTATTTTCCTTGTATCTTGTTTACCTCATTTTTTATAACTACATGAGATGATCATCATCATTTTTGGGTCTACTATGATTTAATTTGCAACATTTTATTTATCTATATGGTTTAATACTTTCTTACTTCTTGTTTAATATTTCTACCACATATTTTTATTATCATTTACCATTTTTCAACACTAATGTTTAAGAGATAATAGTATCCCCATGGACACACCCTAGGCCCTCACTGCCCGTCAAAAGCCTCTTGAGTATGGAGAGGCATGCTTGATTTCTTTGTCCAACCATCTCAGGGTACCTCTTAGTGACTTATGGGGAAGGACGCTACAAGGTGGTAATATATGGGTTCTTTTACATATGGATTACTATTATGTTATCAGATGGGAGACAAGGATGTATCAAAATTTGGTAATGAAACTCTTAATATTATTATCTAACCCACATATTGTGAAAACCAATGTTACATTGGATGTGTTACTATTGTTATTGTTTTGTTCATATTATAGTTGTACTAATTTCAAAATTGGATGAAAAATAGGTTTTATGACATTATTAATTGTTGATATTATTTTTAAGGACATACTCTACTTTTCCTTACATGGAATGTTAGTATTATCTCATGAATTATTACAAGAACATTAGGACTTATAATCCATGAGTTTTTCCATGATACATAAATTTTCTACATATATTGTGTCTTTCATATAGTTAGTGCTATGATTATTATTTGTGTAAATGTGCTAACTAAACTTACCAGAAAAAATTGCATTAATTAAAGTACATATGTCAATTTAAATGGGGTTTTCCAATATATTGATGGTCTAGCCCTTATTAAAAAATTATTCCATGTTTGATCCATTAACCATTGTTTCTATTAAATTAAAAGTTAGTTTATTTGAATACATAAATGCCAACTATAGTTTTGGAAGCACGTACATTAATAAATTGGGAATATATTTTAATTTAATAAAATCCGGATATAGACTTATTATATAATGATATAAAATTTAATGGTTAGGACCCAATTATTTTAATGACTAATTACAATTTATAAAGAGTATGGGCCTTTATAAATTTAAAATACTGACATATCTAACAATACTAAGATATATATATATATATATATATAAGGATGAAATTAAATCAATTTAAAATTTAAAATAAAATGGTTACTGCTAAATGGGGATTAGAATTGAAATTTAAATGGTGTTTTCCACTATAAATTTCTACTAAAAACTTTTTAACATGACCTATAATATTTTATTAGAAACATTGAATCTAACCCAACCTTAGTTGTGGGAAGTAGGAAGTTTCTCTTATGATTTGTTCTAATCTTTCATATCCCCTAGAACTGAATTTAGGAGCAGACTAAGTGGTGTGACTAATTTAAAGGTTTTATTTGTATTTTTCTTTTCTTGATATTACTATTTTTATCTAATATTAGACCTTATCATAGGAATTTGTTTTAAAATTATAGATCTATACTTCCACAAAACACATGAGTCATGTACTAGGATGGTGTAAACAACCAAGATCCGGAGGTAGTGTCCAATAAGAAATCAGTATTACCCCTTTTAGTGACGCCTCACACAACTTCTATTGATCTTCAATTGGGTGTTGGTGTTGAGTTATGATATAAATATTTTATGTAGTCTATAGAGTGATCTCTATAACCTTCCCCCGTGTGGATGAGTTGAGAGGATAATTTCAACAGCAACATCATCCCATCATCTTGGGGGGATGGAGTTCCTCAAGATATTGAGTCATTACTATAGTCCATGTTACCTATATATGAGAATTTAGAGATGCCTCTATAGTGATGTTTCAGTATCTCCATCTATATATTGTGCTATCCATTGATGGCCTATCATCAACCGGGATATAATTCATCTTAGTATAGTTTTGTTGGGCTTCCATACAACCGTTTGTGTTTACATATTCCTTATAAGTTGAGATCATACATCTCTTGAGACTTTAGGAACCTATAGCATGGTTCTATGTCAGTTATGGAGTATTATATCCTTTTAATGAGATTAATCATTTTTCACTATCAATATGAAGTGATGATTATATTATTGAAATACATTTTGTGGATGGGTTGTGTACACCATCCCATCAATGTTGAATATTTTTTGGTTGGCCGCCATTTATGAGATAATTAATAAAACCCTCATCACATAGGGATGCCTGAGGAAATATGGAAATTTGAGAAATGGGTATTGAACCTAAATTTAGAGAGATGGATTTTCTAGAGGCTGAAAGCATCTTTTCAAGGGTGCATTTGCTGGAATTTTCTGCCAGAAGACCCACACTGATAGTTATGTGGTGTTTCACCAATATGTTTGGGAAAACCATGAAAACCCTAGTATATGTGGAACCCCACATAGATTCAATCTTAATGATGTATGGTTAAACTTTATATTTTTTTCGAAGTTAATCATTCAGTTACTACTGAGAATGGATATGTACTAACACTGTATTGTCTAATGGGATCCACAGCTTTATGCCAGACTAGGAACTTCTCTACAACATGTCTATCAGGATGATGAGGTTTTCATGGATGAGGTAAAAATATTCTAATAATAAGTTATAGAAAACCATACTTAAATAAGTTATTCATGATAAATCATAGGGCCATAGATAAGGAAATATATATGTTGTGTAGCATAATCCAAAGTAGAAGTGTCCATGGACTTATATTGTTTTAAAAACTATTATATTAGCCATTATTGTTTTGTCTACCTTATTTTATATAGGTTCATAGAATTATTTTATGTCTACCAAAATATTGAGATGTTTTATCCTAGAGATATATTACTTTTGTGATTTTATGACTCTTGACACATAGTGAGGTGTTCGATCAATGGGTGTGCAACCGTGCAAGGAGTTCCTCCATAGATTGGTGGGTATCATTTCTTATTGAACATCCTTTTCCTTGAGATGAATGGATTTGATGTTATTATTAGAATAGACTGGCTGGTACCTAATCATTTACTATCATGATTTCAATCACTAGAGGGTTTCTTATATATCACCTGCGGGTAGGGATTATTTTCCTAAGAGAGAGGGGGATTTCTAGGCGATATGAGCTAGAATTGAGCATCGTGAGACGGTAGGAGTGAAATCGCAAATGGAATGATTCTCTATGAGTGATTATGGGAGATATTTTATGTAGTTACCTTATGATGTGTATCTCTTTAGATATATATTCATTGAAGTATTCTCAGGTTTCCCTCCGGAGAGAGAGGGAGGGTTCACCATCAATCATGTTTCAAGTGGATCACCACTATCCATTCCAATTTATAATATGAAACATACATATCATCCAAAATATAAGAAAAGGATGTAAGAATTAGAGGCAATGGGTTTTATATGACCCATTACTTCTCCATAGGGTTGAACTGTTCTTTTTTCCATGAAGGAAGACAACTCTATTAGGTTATGAATTAATTATCGATGGTTAAAATGGATTACTTTGAGAAATTTTGTTAATTTCAATGAATAAAAAACCAATTTCACCATATCCAAGGAGAAACTATTTTAACTAGATATAAATTGAGGTTGAACTACCATCAGGTGCATGTAATTCCATCAAACATACTGAGAAAATGATTCATAGTAGACATGGCTTGTACTTGTGCTTGGGTATAACATATAACCCAAAAAATACACTCACAATTTTGCTGGATTGTATGTATATTTTCTTTCACCCACATATGGATTCTTTTGTTTTTGTATTGATGGAAATTATATTGGTGTATTCTCCTTTGCAACAAAAAATTAAAAAATAATAAGATCATGGTGAATACCCTAAATGAGAACAAGTCGTATACTAATATATGTGAATTTAACTGAGGATTTGATAAGGTTCACCAATTGGATTATATTTTCATAGTGGTTGGAGTTTCGTTTGACCAATAGAAGGTGAGTTTCATGGTTTTTTAGAAAGAGGCCAAGAATTTATTTGACATATATTGTTTATAGGGGTTGGATAGATATGATAGGATATTCATTCAATAAATATCATGATTAGAAGTGTCTATTATGGATTTAATAAAAGGGTGTGATGTTTTTATGGTTCAATGACTTTGAGTTAATATATCAAAATTTGAAAGGGATCCTGACTTCATTACCAATCCAAATTTCTTCAGAGTTGGGAAGAGGTGATATATTTTATTGTAATGCTTCTGGAATTGGGCTTAGAAAAGTTCTGATGCAGGGTTACTAGGTTTTGGAATACTAGTACCACCATCAATGACCTCATGAGTAGGATTACCCAACACATGATTTTGATATGGAATCAATGGTTAGCAATTTACTCTTTTGGAGGCGTTATCTATTGGGGATCAGGTAATTATTAACTTAGATCATAAAAGAGTCAAATTATTTTTCACATAGTGTGATTGGAATCTCAAAAAGTGCAGGTTGGTATGATACATATAGTTGTTTAATTTTTACATTATTATTCACCCTAGATGGAAAAATCTATCATTGATGCACTAAGATAGAATATTCTGACATTGACCATTCAAGAGGCCTGTAGTGATTGGTAGCCGATTCCAATTATTTATGATACACACCTGGAGTTTTAAGAATGTCATGAGAAACCTATTTATACATCTTTATTAGTTACATCCTTCCTTCTGATATTGGGTCATATGAGTGAGATTTTAGATCTCGAGGGCCTCATCTTGGGGTATACATCTCTAGTGAGAACCCACTACTTTGTTGGTTTGTTGATGAGATTGATATCTGAAACCTATTTGGGCATGTATGGGTGCCACAATCATACAGAAGGATTTGATGTGGGAATATCATGCCACTGTTTGGGATGCACACCCTGTGATATCCAAGATGTACCGAGAAATAAAATTTTACTATCGGTTGTTAGGTATGAAGAGGAAGATTGCATGATTTTTCACTAGATTTTCCACCTATCGGCATGAGAAGGAACAATAACAGTGACCTTCTAGACTTATATATCTTGTATCCATTCGGTGTTTAAATTGAATGATATCAAGATAGAGTATCCACTAGAATTTTTCAGATCCCCTCGAGGTATTGATGTGGTATGGGTGATCATTAACATTTTGACCAGTGTTGAACACTTTCAACCTATCTGAGAGACTTTATCATTTCATTTTCATTGGATAACATATATTTCAGATATTTTATGCCTTAATATAGTTACATGTTCTATAATATTTGATTTATACACCTATTTTACATCATGATTCTCATGGCAGTTTTAGAAGGCAATATTTTCTCATGTTCTCATTTGTACATACTATCTCCCTCAATCCAATAGGAAATCAAAGATTTTGATATGATTGTTAGTGGAAATGATCTATAAATGCATCCATGATCTTGGAGTTTCCTAGTAGAATAATATAAATATAATTTATTTTTCTAATGATAATATATTTTAGTTAATGTTTCAAATGGATACAAATGAGGCCCTTTGTAGAAGGTCATACCATTAAAATATATGCTTTTTAGAGGCCTTTGAGGTTTCATTTTCCTATCCTCATCTAATTCTGGAGGATTCAAAACAAGAACAATATATTTAGATAAAAATGGAGACAAATTATTCTAGGAAGAAGTGTTATATCGATCATCACTTTAATCCTCTAGAGTTCAAGGTGGAACTTCAAATCTATCTATAAGTTCAAACATTATTGGGTTATTGATTGATTTATAGGTAAGGTAAAATATCAACTCAGTATTTCATGCCTTTTGGTATCACAAATAGTGTTGGGCTGATACCCTATCAGTGGAAGTTACCTCATAGGTACTATGTGATGAATGATGTCTTCCATGTATCATAGAACCACTGATATCATTCTAAACCATCTCATTCATTTGATCTTATAAACATTTTGACAAAGATGGATGCATCATTTGAGGATAATCTAGTACATATCACAGAATAAATCATGATAGATCTATAAAGAAGGTTATTTCCTCTAGTGTGAGTGTAAGGTCATCACAAACGAGTATAGTATTAGTCCTAAGAGATAGAGGATAATTTATGATTATGTGGATGGAACATTTCATAGAAAATGTTTTACCACATTTATAAGGGAAACATGGTGATGAATTTTATAAGGATGTGAGGTGGTAATGTCTAGGATTTTCAGTGAGGTGTGTTAACATATAATATGGCTCAACCCATTGTAAATAGGCCCACAGACTAGTCAGTTTTTTCAGGAAGAATATAATAGGCGGTCTCAACTACAGCTATTTATAAAATACATGGATTGTATTTATTACATGGTATATATTGAATACATGACATATAACCAAATACATGATTTGTATTTGGGTTGTCTAGAAGACACCTTACACATTTTGATAGCATTTTCCCCAGAGGGTAAAAACTACAAGTTCACATAATGTGTAAATGCCTATGGTTGTTATTTAAAAATGGGTTGGTATATTTTTGAAAGAACCTAATTTCACTTCTCTAACATGTACCACATGAGATATTCCACTCCATACCTCACCTAGTTTCCACTAAATCTCTTCCATGAAATAATATATATATTTTTTATTGGGTGAGTTGGATCCACAATGGTGAGATCTCTACTCTATTTCATTCGCCTCATCATTTATCATACAGTCTTTGTGAAAATTTGGTATGATCTTATATGACATATTTTTAGTTCATTGGTTCATTCTTCTATTTTTTACCATTCTAGATCGATTCGAGAATTGATGTTAGATGGGTATGGTGGTATGGGATAACGGTAGGTGGTCTAGTCGCTTTCACTAAAATACATTTTCTTTAATTTTATGTTTTTCATGTTGTGTTTCAAACATCTCCAACAATGCCTCTATAATTATTAATAAAAATAATTTAGACAATTATCTGTGGATCAAAATTTCCTATATAATAATTAATAAATATCTTTGTTAATCTCCATGATGTTTTCCACCCCATGGATGTTCCATTAATTAAAATCCTAAATTCCCCCTTGCTTAAAATTGTCAAATCACTATTTTAGGTGCTTATTGTCTTGTAATAATAGATACATTTAAAAATATGAAATTTGAATTTAACTATGGAAAATTGATAGTCTAATTTTAATTCACATGTTATTTATTCTATAGTTTCTTTATAATGAATTAAATAATTTTTACAAGTTAATTAATTTATTATCACTATAATGATTTCATCAATTGAAAATAGATCCTCATAGAAAAAAATAACTTCATTATATTTCAACAGTGATTCTTGGGATTCCATTTATGAATCACCTGGGACATAATCATCTTTCTTTAAAATTTTAATTTTTCAAAATAACCATAATTACTTTAATAGAGATACATTCTATATTTTGGATGGGTCCACCATATGGATTATCTGCCTTTTTATGAGTGATTTTAGATCCCTAGTTGAGTCACTATGGATGGTCACAATGGAAATATGGTTATACCATCCAACGAGAAACACTACAACCCATATTTGAGATACTAGTTATAGTCTCAATGTTTATTATATTCACACTACACAGAGAGTGATACATTGGATTCCATTTGTATATTTCTATGGAAATACTCTTAAAGAATTGATTAGTTATTTCTCTCTTGGTGTGATACTTGGGTTATTTGATATGGTTCTCCTTGTACATTACTAGGATGCTGCTTACTTAAATTATAGAGATGAAATGTATATATCACCAATAATTCTAATTTATTAAAGTAAGGGATGCATATTCCAACCAAAATCACATGATTGGTCTTAGTCCCATCTTGATACATTATTTATGATAACCCCTTTATTTCACCCATATCAAATATGTATGAGTTCAACTCGGATTAGAGACACTAGGTTTTTGAAAAAAGTAGGTAGAGTCAGTCGAGTAACCATGATGAACTGGATCGATGTGTATTATTTATTAGTTATTTTTTATTTTTAATGGAACACTTCCCATTTTATATTAATATACTATATTGTTATGGAAGCCATTGGTGTTAACCTACTAAGTTTTTCTCACACCATAAGTGGGGATCCCTTGGTACATAAGTAGACTACATGTATATAGGTTTAGACAAGGGAAGTGACCATCGTTTGACTTTTGATTTTATTTAATAGGATGATATAAGATTTTAGAGGAATGAGCTTATCGACTAAATTATTATAGTAGTAGCTTTTTCCACTTTGTTATATTTTAAATAGTGTGGAATATTATTGTTCTCACTTTATCATTGGTACAAAATGTTTTATTATGACATGACATGATCATCATCTATTTTTTTATATAGTATGATTAATATGTTTCCTTCTTATTTATAAATATGGTTTATTAATATTTTTCTACTTAGTTTTTATTGTTACAATTCCATACCATTATCATTTACTATTGTGCCACACTCGGATTCATGATGGAAAAGTCTCTTCCAAACACCCCCTAGACCCTATCTCCTAGTTGGTTTCATCTAGCACATCGGGAGGAACACTTGAGATCATGTGGCTAACCATCCTAGGGAAAAGATTAGTGTATTATTATGTTGTAAAATATAATAAAATGGAAACAGTTTTATAAAACATGGTATTAATAGAAAACTGATTTTTTAGCGGGGAAACAATTGAGGCAAGATTATCTAAAAAACATTTTTTCAATAATTTTAATTACCAATGAGTGAGAAAATGGTTCTATTATTTGAAAATATAATAAATGACCACGGGAGGAGAATAATAAAAGGTTTTATTATAATGTTATCAATTATTTTCATTAAATTTTAAATACATTTATAATCTATCTCGAATAGAATATGATTAAGAAATAAAATATCACAATGATCATAAAATTTAATTCATAATTAATAAGTGAAAAAATTATGACTATTTAGAATATAAAAAAAATGTGTAAATACAATATAATATATCAAAAATTTATTACACAAAAAATAATATCATATCAAAGACAATGAAGTGGTAATATATCCCAAATAAAAAGAAATTGAGCTTTAAAATTCCTTACCTCAAGGTAACTTTTAATTCAAATCCCCATACATGAAATAATTCAAATCGAAACTTAAAATACAATTTGTAATTAGTTATTAATTATATTACATTAATAAGGGGTAATATATACAATATGTATTATAAATTAGATGAATACAATTACAATATGCATCAATGAAATTAAATTGGTATGAAATATATTGCACCATGCTTGCATTTAGATGAATGTTATAAGAAATCATGTATAGTTATTATAAACATGTTATTTAATTATTCAAAACATTATTAATATTTAATATATCATATATTATCCTTTTATAACATCTTATCAGTCTTTTGTCAATAATCCTTCTTTTTTATCATCGGTTTTGGGTGTAAATTGACTTGTTTTTCATGCTTTTTTTATCATCAATGATCTAGTACAAGAGAATATTTTATAGTTTAATAACATTTGGAATATTAATAATGAAATAATTGGAATATTTTCACATCAATTATACTTTTAAAAAAAATAATAAAATATTGTAATGATAAATGAACTATGTTTCAATCATAGAGACATTAGATTGTACGTACACATGAGTAAGGTTTCTGTTTTTTAGTGATCATTATGTAAAAAAAGAATATAACATTGAATCTTCACAGAATTATCATTATATCAAATATACCATATTATTTCATTAAAATTACTAATATATACCATCCATGCGTCATGGTTGGGATAAGAGATTCACATCACTTCTTGAAGGTAGGAGTCAACACATACACGAATGATGTTATAATTTTTAAGAGTAAAAAATGAAAATGATATATTTTCTTTTAAAAATATCAAAAATGTAATGAATAAAAAAATTAATGTATATTACATATATTCATTGAATTTTTCTTTATTACATTTCATGTAATGATTTAGTGAAAAATGAATCACATCACTTCGTGAGGCTGTAGTTCATCGTACAAACGAGCGGGATTATCATTTCCCCTATGGAATATAAAGTAAAATTTTGATATATGATATAATGAATCCATATGTATAATTATATTATAAATATAATTTATATAATTTATATACATCATAATACTCAATCATAGGAATTGGTAGTGGAAAAATAAATTATATCAGTTCGTGAAACGATAGTCCAACATACACATGAATGGAAATTTGTTAATCCATTTGATAGAATAATAGATGGTTTTAGGTCATGAAATTATTTCAAAAACATATTATTAAATTTAATAGAGTTATTTCATTTTATCTTCATGGTTTAATAATAAATTATTGTGGTGGATGAAGAAACAAAACAAAAACGTTTGTCAAAGAATGGCACCTCTTTTTTGGCCTGAATATTTGGTTTAAAAGAAAGCCTTCCTAGGATGGATTTATGCCAAAAAAAGGGTTATATTGTTACAATATGAAATTTTTAAGGTGATTTGGTTTGGTATTTAATTCTCAAAAATGATTTCAAAATTTTAAGAAGATAGGACAGTGCTGACATTTTCTAGGTGAGGTTAGTAGCACGATGGTGATTGTTTGAAACGATTCAATCAAACCCATGTTATTGTGATGAAAAAAAGACTTCAAAATGGCCCGTTATAGAAAATATAATATATTTGGTCTAAATACGACCATTAAATTGGTTTTCGAGAAGTTTTTTGGTCATTTTTACACTTATCTTATTAATTTACCCTACATAAACCCATTTTATCATAAATTTGGTTATTTATTTTAATTGTCTCAGTATTGATTTTATAAAAAATTTGTTTATCATATTATAAAATATAAAATATTATTATTAAAAATAATTAATAAATTTTCCCAAATTTAATTTGAATTATTTTAACATTTTTTGATAAAACATATTGATATACTCATCAAGAATGTAGGTTTTTGAAGAGAAAATTATCAGAAGGTTACATAGTTTTTATATCCAAATTCAATTTGAAAATGTTAAAAATGAAATAAAATGTATTACATATTATATAATTGAAATAATTTTACTTTTAATCAAAATTAAGTTAAAATTTAACTTTACAAAGAGTTTTAACAAAAAATTTGTTCATATTTAAAAGTATGCATTTCTCACTATTCATTAATAAATGAAACTGTTCAGAAAATACCCAAAATTCACCCAAATATTATTTTTATATTCAAATTTATAAAATCAATTAATGTTTATAAAATATTTTTTCTATGATTTTTTAAAATTAATTTCATATTCTATTCATAGAGGGAGACTAATATATCTTTTTGAAAAATATAGATTTTCAGAAAATATTTCTTTTCCTTTTAAATGATGATTATTTTATAACTAATAAATATATAAATAATATCATATAAAAACTATATGTAATCATAACTATGTTAATTCTATTAATACCCTCCACTCTTATAGTTATGATATATATTAAATAATAATATTGATAGTCTATTATTGATTGGTAAAACACAATCATGCGTGTAACACAGGCTATCAAAGAGACATAATGTTCACTAAAAATCATGAAATAATAAGTTTCATGTGTAAATAATTATATTTGAATGTTTTAGTTTATTTTGAAATAAAAATATAATTATGTCTCTATGTGTTATATTTTCATTTATGTTTTTTTGTGTAATTTACTCTATCAAATAAAATATTCTACTTTTATAATTTTTGTGTGATATGTTATTCGACAAATTTTGTCTCCTTGGGAAACACCTATTAATTAAGTAAATAATAAAGGTAGATAAATATATCTATGAATTGATAATAGTGAGATAAATGGGATCATAATATGAAAAATTACCCTCTCTTGAGGAATGATGATTTGTTTTACCAAAAATGATGGGCTTAATTCATCTCCAAGATTGACCTAAGATTAGAACATCATCAGTTGAGGGTGAAATGAACTATTAGATATTGACTAAATGATTAATATGGGAGGTCCTCTACCAAATGGAAATACCTATCCTAATTTTTTTTATAATGGACTTTCTTGAGATAGAAGGATAATTTACCAAATTTCAAAGACCTATGGGATTTCCCTTTGAATATCAAAGAAGCATTGGGAAATTTTGGCCTACACAAGTTAAAGGCATGTATACCCATTAGGTTTACAAGGTTATGTCCGAGGATTCTATGAGGTCATGTTTGGATGGATTCCCGGTGATTTAGAAAACTATCTATATACTTCCAATATGAACATCCAATAGTGATGTTAGACTATATACATTTTTATAAAATTCAATCTAGAAAAAAAAAGAGCCACAAATGGTTGGAATCCTAGATTATGGTGATGATTTACCAGTATTTTCTACATGTATACACTGAAAAGGCCCCATTAAAAATTTTAGGGGAATTTCATGTGTTTCGGGGGTGGATTATAGCACACATTAGATATTATTCTTTAATAAGTGGAGTTAATATCCCTAAAATATAGTTTTTTTTTGATATATTCTGGAAATTTATGGTATCCAACCATTATCTAACATTTCATCCTTTAAAATAGAGGGGGTGAAAATGATTCAAGTGAATGACCATGGTCATTACTATTTTAGGCCTCCCTAGGCCTACCCAAATTCATTGTTATTACTTTCTTGATTTAGAGTGTCAATATAGGTGATGATAAAATAATGAAGTCTTCAGGATTCTGAATATATCAGGGGATTTCAAATTATTTCCTTATGGTAATCCTCCTACTGGGACTTTCATGGAAAATTTAAAATCTAACATCGATCTGAGGTCAAACATGACTGAATTTAGAGATATCATACTAGAAGCTCAACTTGACATCCAGATCATATGTGGAGGGCATGAAACATGTTTATTTACTATTATATTAATGTTCTTGTTATAGAGATGTGGTTTCACCCTTTTGAAATTTATCATGAGAAGCTCTCAATTGTTGCCCAGAAATTCTAAATTATTATGGCCTTGGTGGCATCCCAAATTTAAATCCAAACCCCTCCATTGGGTGAATCAATCAAGCTAGAATCTGGCAATTCCAATACTTGAATTTCATTATATCCTCAAGGGTCATTAAATAAAGGCATCCCTAAATTTAATTCTATGAAAACTATTAGGTGTGGCGTTCATGGTAGAATGGTTCGGCGAGAGGGTGATGACATTGAAACTCCAATGTTTTCAAATTGGTCTTCAACATATACCGTAGAGTAGGATGGGTATAGCAAAACCACATATTTAGGGCCAATGTGGTTTAGTCATCACAAACAAGATGAGATCCAAGATCTAGAAACTTATTATCACGTGTGAGAAGAGAGGCCTGAAAAGGTTTCAATGTGAAAATATGTCAGGACTTCCTCATAGTAAATTACATTAGAATCTGATTATGTTTGACCACTGGTGATCCATGATTTTTAGAATGTAACATGTGAAATTAAGGACATGTGTGTATTTATCCATGTTGGAGTACATATCCTGGATCTAGGGATATCTTAATTCCATTTGATTATTTACAGGATTGAAATTTAACAATGTTGTAGAAGTTTGTTCAAAATCTGGAAATTTTGATATATTCAACATTTGATCTGATCCCAACTATAAGGATATTTTTTGACCTTCTAGATCAAGATGATTTTGAGTGGATGATTCTTTGATCTGAAGAAGAATGGGGGGACAATGTCAACCCTATTGAGGTATCTCACTCTTCTCTCATCCCTTTTTTTTTTGCATCATCAACAATCAATAATTTTTAGGGGTTCTATCTCACTAATTCAATATTTAGATGAAGAAATAGTAGTAAATGCACATAATTCACCAAAATACGATCTCATGGGTACCCCTATCAGAGTAGTGATTGAATATCGTGAATCCCAAAAGATATATATAGTTTAAATGATGATAGTTTTTGAAATGAAAGAGGGTCTTGTCGATGACCACACCATGTGTTCGTAAATGAGAGGGATAATACAGGCCCCTCTCTATCTCAAGTGATGAAATGAATGAGGGAAAATAATTTTTCCTCGAGTATACACCATAGTAATTCTTATCAATATCATTTTAATCTCAAGAATTTCCTAACCTACCCAGCAAATTTTTTATAAATTTTTTAGGATTTTCTTTACTTTCCTCTTTTAAGGGGTATAAAATTGATCCTTTTAGGATCAAGGGGGACATCTTAGAGGAGGAAAATATTCATATTTATTAATAAATTTCTTTTATGGATGAAGATAAAACATATATATATATATCCATTTTTACCCCCATTAATTTTTGTAGAGGACAAGTCCATGGTAAATCTTGATGTATATCATAAGTTTTATTGTGATGGTCAATGACTTTCTTCTTTATGATATTTCATATCATCCACATATAGTGGAGGACCCAAAAAAACCACATCTATCCCCATATCCACTCTAAAAGGGATTTAAATAGATCCTAGATGGTTTGACGAATGTTTTAGTGTTGATAATAACCCTATTGGGTTCAAACATGTTTCTCTTACCAAGGTTTTAGAAGTTATAATTCATGTAGGGACTAATTTGGGTCTTGAGACATGCGTCTCGGATACCGCGACTAGTGAGTATGTTTCAATACTTATAGAAATATATAATTTAATAAATAAACATACGGATAAGAAAAATAATAATAATATTCATACATATTAGGAAGAGTTCAAGGACACTGATTGTGAATTGTATGAATGTGAGTGTTCACTTTTGTTCATTTTCAAAAATAGTCATCCTTTTTTCATTTGACATATAACACTACAGATTGACTTGTACATCATTTGTGGAAAAGATAATTTCTATGTATTTTCATGAGATAGGCCTCCAAGTGTGTTCTTGTTATATTTTTTAGGGATTAATAGTTGATAATCCTGAATTAAGATATCCTATAGGGACCACGATCTTATATTCTAAACAAACCCAGTGTGGCGTACCTTCTTAAATGGTTCTTGCAAGGATAACTAAGGTTATTTCTCATAGGGAGGCATGAATCAAAATATTTCATCCAATCATTGTTATTTTTTATTAACTAATGAAATTTTTTCGTATAATTTTCCTTATTTTAAACACTTTATGTTGATGAGGGGTCTCATCAGAAATCTATTTCCATAGACATTAGTGGTTGGGCCTAAGAGGATATCATTCATGACTATATGGACAATACATGTAGTCATAACTGATACTGCATTAGTGGGAGTAGAAAAAGTTTACTGAAAAATTTCACTAATTCTAGTATTCATATCTCCTTCTAATAGAAAATCAATGTCGGGATTGTAAAATCAAAACTCCATTCTCCCCACATGCCATATTTTATGGTTAGACATATATAAGATTGTATCGAAGACACCTCTCAAAACATTCCATAAAAAATTCACATAATTCCAAAAATTATTTCCATTTTTTTATTATAGTGGCATTTATTGGTATGTAATTGATTATACAGTGAAGTCAACTATATAATGATGATAGGAAGTGTGAAGATTGCGGAGGGATGAGGCATAATTAGCAATCCAGTTTAAAACATTATGATCTATCTAATACCAATATGTGATAAATCATTCCAAGGAGGTGGAGTAATATTTTAATCTCATTTATGATAAATATCTTGAAGTGAAATTCATTCAAGAATATTTTGAGTTTGTGAAGTAATGGTCCAACTCTTCTGATCCATGATGGGTTAATTTGTTCAAGTAAGAGACTCTATTGTCATAGAGCCGAAAAAACGTTTTAATTATAATGATGTTGTCTCCACACTATTAGCTGAGTTTCAAAAATAATTATAATTCCCCAGACACAATCAATCAAATCAAATCCTATGTTTAAGAGAACTTATACAGTTTGGAAGAAAGGTTCTAATGTGGGTATGTTATTTTCCATTTTATAACATGAATGAAAAATGTTTTTTTTCTAATCACATATTTCTTCATTTCTATCATTATAGAAATTGAAATAATGCACAAAAATAGACTAATTTGAGTGAACTTCATCATGTTATAGTTACAATGATATGGGTGAGGGATCACCCTAATTTATTTATAGGGATTTGGACCTAAGGAGCATAGTTTTCTTGTTGCTGGGGTCATATGGACTACCCTACAAACATTTTTTCATTTTTTTCAACTCCATAATTTTATACTAATACTGATATGAAGAATAATTAATAGAATATACTTGTATTTTTCTAAGTCTTCACCTTTAGAGGTTCTAACCTAAATTTTTTTCCCACTTATCATTACATTTCATGATTTTTGAAAGATCCATGGGAAGTGAAGGTCAAGTGATCTGAGACTAAATTTTTTTCCCATGGATTCCCATTGTGGGTTTCCATAAAATGAGTATTTTTTCTCTTCTGTGGTAATTTTAATGTCCTTAAATATGTAATAATGTGAATTGAGTTTTAGGTCGACCATCCTTGAATATGATTTTTGGAATGATAAACCAAACAATACATTTTAGCCCATAATGTTCTGATATTCATTAGAGATTTACATGAGAATTTTGAGTCATGATTTTGTTATTTGTAGATCAGAAACATGATGTGAGAAAAACGTACAAGGAAATAACAAACACCATATCTATGAAGTGTTTTCCAATATGATGTTTTTTTAGTGTGTACAGAGATAAAAGTGGTCTCTCCCAATGATGTGTATACAACTTTTTTATAGGACCTTTTTTGTGGTTTACATATGAATAGACAACATGGTTTTATTACCATGTTGTCAAATAGATTAATCCTCTGGAAAAAATTTCTTTTGTGAGATTCTTCTGAAAAGACAATAGGGAAATATTACTACATAGTTAGACAAAGGTATCTTCATGAATCTAACATTCCATTATTGATAGTGGTGATCTTTGTGAATATTATTGTATCTTAACACCACAATGGGTGGTTCACAAAGGGAATATGTATGAGAATGAAGAGAGAGTATATATTGCAATTGAAAATGAATGGGAAGCTCCCTTAAAAATATTTGGCTTTTGCAAATGGGGGTACATTCTATTAAATAACCAATGTCAAGGGGGAGATCCCCTTCTTGAGAAGGGATGAAGCATTGTGGTATCTAATATCATCTAACCTGAACATGGAACATAAAGCATAACATTTATGAAACTGGCATTATCATATATGACCATGATTATATATAGTTTAATGTTATAAAATAAGGATATATGGAGGCTATAATTTAATATCTTGTATCTCCGACCGAAATGATTAGTTATTTTACCCTTATATATTAATCTGTCCAATAATGCGCCGTCATTTTCATGTATACAGGGGAAATTCTTATAAGATGTAATCTAGGGTTTCAAGATCCGATGTGTTATATGGGATAAAGATATAATTTCACCTTATATATATATAATACTTCTATCTTAGGGACGAATATACATCTATTTGGAAATACCTTTTGTATGGATGACATATACAAATTCAAATAGGGTGTATTATAGCATAGTCAAATAGTCGATACAATAGATGACATGCCCTTATAGTGTTAAAATTATGAAAATAAAAATTGTGGATTACTGATTTATAGTCAGAAAAAGGCATCATTAGAATGTTTAAATTCTACTATATATGGTTGTTGAAAGCATATATATATTTTTGTTGTCCTAGACACAAATTTTGATTCATGGGAGGAAGGTTCTTAAACAATAGAGTATGATTTCTTATCAAAACTATCATGTTTGTGGAGAATTGGTTTCCTTATACAGGTCTAATCAATATTTATTAGAGAGATATTATTTATGACTAGATTGGGATGTGGGACGTGATTGTTTCTATTTACCTTTATAGAAT
The DNA here is from genome assembly GCA_963277665.1 of Viscum album. Lineage (NCBI taxonomy): Eukaryota > Viridiplantae > Streptophyta > Magnoliopsida > Santalales > Viscaceae > Viscum > Viscum album. Next base: position 40,280,275 of record OY728143.1, read on the forward strand.
GAGAATCAAGTCAGATGACATTTTGGAAAACCATGAATTTTGTATCAAAAGGATAGGAAATCATCCATGCAGTATAAAATCATAAGATATGGAAAAAGGTTTCTCAAAGTAAAAAATGGTAAAATATTGTGGCTGGAGCCAAGACTGGTGATCTAGGATCCACTACATATCCTATAGTGATCTAAATCAATCCACATGTAGTTTTTGATGTTACCTCAACCATATAGTTTAAAATAATGTGATGATTACATCTAGATTATTTTTTATGTTTATAGTGTTGTGACTATGGTATTTTAGAAATGATAGGTAACCATAGGCCTAACATACCATGGTTTTTTCAACATAATTTGGACATTAGGGAGGAAATTGTTTTCCAATTTTTTGGGGGTACTTAGATCATGATAAATGGAATGGGAAAGGCATGTGAGGTAAAACTATATACCATTTTTAGATAACGAATTTCATCATGATGTCATTGTTAATTATTAAGATCAAAGAGGTCTCTCTAAGGAAATTATATCACTAGGTATGAAAAACCCCTTTGGTGGGAAAATTATGAAAATCTAACTGTGGTGTATTACTACGTTGTAAAATAGTGGAATACTCTTGCTGATAGACACATTTGGGGGGGAAAACATATTTTAATTCAATGGGAAATTATTACTACATAGTCAAACAAATACATCTTTTGGATGATAATATGTTATTTTTGATAACTGTTGAATGATTTCAAATATCTGAAATTGTCCAAAATTAGAAGTATAGTATGCAGAAGGAGTGTGTCCATGAACAACCAAATAATTTTGAATTACATTTTACTAGAATGATAGATTACCCTATATATATCATACTCACATGTTAGAGGAGACATTTTTGATTCCTTGATGGAACACTGAATGATGTAAGCCAAATTATAACCACATGTATTGATATTTATATGTATGCAATCGAGGTTGGATTTTTATTTACCCCATGTTTGGGCCAAGTACATGAGTTCTAGACTTCAATATATACATCATTGGATTGAGAACCAATACACATGTAGTTCTTGAATAGCCATGCAGTTTATAGTCATTTTCTAAGGACATCTAGCATCTTTTATGGTATTTTGATCAGAACCATAGTGAGCCTGATGTGAATTGATATTCATTAATTATATGTGATATCGTTTACCAAAATCCCTTTTCCCACACCATCTATGATTTTATTGAAAAACCTGGAGTGGAAAAAGATTTTTTCCACTGCACAATGGTGAGAAAAATGATGTATAGTGGCATATTTATTTTTTATAAGAAGGAACCCGGATCAGTGATCCGAGTGTCACTATGTATCTTGTCAGAGTGAGAATCATTCCATATGTAGTACTTGGATTTTAACTTCGTCTAAGGTGGTGTCAAAAAATTATTTTACAATCATTCGATAAGGATGAGGGTTATCCCACGTGGAAAAACAAATGTGGTGGATGAAGCTAGGATTATAGATCTGGGGTGTCACTACTTATCCCATAATGGAGGAATCATTCCACATGTAGTTATGTAATGGATCTCTATAAAGGTCTGACATGTATATAGGGAAAGGATATTTTATCCTTTTTTGTCATATTTGGGCCCAATATTAAATATCTGATATTCACTATGTATCCTATGATACTAAGAATTAAGACACATGTAGTTTTTGAGGAAATGTGTGGTGGGATTCCCGCACCAAAGGTTTAGATCCTCTTAAGAACATATTGTATTGTTATATAGTATTACATTATGAAATAATGTAATGAAACATATTGTTTTATTTCATGTCAAAATAATTTTTTCATACAGATTAACGTATATTAACTAGAATGGTAGGCTATGTAGTTTAATGTCATACAACTCGACTATGATGTCGTATGATTTTCGGTCATACGACTATGACCATATGATGTTATTTTAATGTTTATCCATACAAGACTATGTTTCAGTTCAGTTTAATGTCATACATCATAGATCTATGGTTTCATGTTGTTTATCATATCATGATATGGTTTAAATGTTACACTTTTTAAGGCCATATGATAAATACATACTACACAGTTTAAAATAGGGCATTTGAGACGATCCACTCTTTCATCCCATGAAGTTTCTTTCGATAAATGTTGTATTGGTATGGGATATAATGAGTTGTATGTCTAGTAATATTAGAGAAGAATCCATTTTAGAGTAGACCTTGTGTATGGAATAAGGTACCTCCCACTACAAATCAATATTTAGAGGCCTCTTCCCTGGTTTCATTGAAGTCTTCTGTACCTATACCTATTCATCTTAAAGGAATGAATAGGTTATAAATTTCTTGTAAAAGCTCATGCTATATGATTTTGATGGATCTCCATGTGATTCAAGTTATAAAAAGATTTATCGTCGTGTTAATCCAACTCATCTATCTATTTTTGGGATTACACATCTATAGATATATGATCAATAATGGAAATGAAAATCATGTTTAATTGGAACTCAATGGATATGACTTATGTTTTTTAGTATATGAGTGAATGTGGGGTTTCTCATGCAGAAGTACATGTTGTGGTCTTGTTGTCCGTCAAGGAATGCAAGATATTATCTGGATAATATTTTTTATCATTATCTTCCATCATCTATAGTATGATTGTTAGGGGCATATTAAAGGTCTTTGTCTTTCAATTATCACTTTAATGATAGTGGGATGGTTGGTTGGATTTGATATTATACTCCGGATATAGCTTCTACAACTCAGGATAACATAAATTAAATCCATTGTCAGTTAATATTGAATGATGGATACCAAATCTAGTATTGATGTTGTATTTCACAAAGCTAATTATAATTTTTTTCCTACTTTATTGAGAGGAATTTCATTATCCTATTTAGAGGGAATTCCAATGGCAGTTATGATGTATTTTATCTTCTTAGACATAGTTAGAGGATACACCCCTACAATATCCATTCTTTATATGGAGAATGAAAATAAGTATTTTGTAGCTTTTTGGAACTCCATTGTTTTATGGAAGAAGTTGGAATTCTCTTTGAATAAATGACATTTTTACTGAATTTTGTGCAATACAATGTTATTAAAGTCTTGAAATATCCAAACCTTCAAATTTTATTGGAAAGACAAAAATTTATTGGTGGGAACCACAATCTTCTGTATGAAGTTCTCAATTGGAAATAAATCACACTTATCCATCAATGCATATAATAAAAACCACATCAAAGACTAATTTATATATTACTTTATGGTGATTTAGTCTATCATAAATAGTAAATTTAGTTGTTAGTCATCCGGTTTTATCTTTTCTACCACATTATTTTGAGTTCAATCCATTTTAAAGGTTTTCCACAATAGGTATCATCCAACTAGTCATCAAACCATCTAGTTTAGGAATTGGACTATCATCATTTACCACTCCAATAATGATATGAGAAAAAGGTGATACTATTCGATGATGTGTGAGGATGAGGAATGTTTCATCTCAATCTGTATCTACATGGTTCATGGCTTCATTCACCAATACATCATTATAAAAAATCTATGATCATGGATTGTAATTCTTTGCTAGATCTCAGGGTATCTCTTCTATTAATCCCCATACATAATCAAGAAAAGGTATTAGTTATTCTTTCCTGATAGTATAATCTCCATTAATCTATTTTATTACCAAATATGAATTTACATTTACCGGTAGAAGGCCCATGGTATTTGATGTTCCATCTCTAGGCCTACAATTAGGGCATGACATTTGGTATCATTGTCTGTACATCCTTCTAAGAATATTAATGAGTATGGTAATATTGGATTTACTAAAGAGATGAAAATGACTCTCAATCTGCCATTGTTGTGATTACGTTCTTCAATTATCTTCCCTATTGGGATTATGTATGCTCTGTCAAAACACATTTCCCCTATTTGGGGACCATCTTGAATTGAAAAGACATATTGTCCAAGAAATTACATATTTAATGTCACTGTTCATACTGATCAGTGTTCCAAAAAAATCTAGGAAATCATGGCCTTTCAATACGTTCTGAGGCATTAATTATATGTAAAACTATTCTTGGATGAACACCCACCATTCCAACAGTCACATAAATATAATATATCTATGGTTAGACTTTATCATGTTATTGTGGGAGACCAAATGGACCTTATGATATTATATGAAGTGCCTTACTTTCAGAGCTATGAAGATTATTTCTATATATCTCTTCTTGATATTTGAATAGATATTTTGAGTATCAACCATGGTTTGACATAGATAAAAAAATAAATCCTAGTTTCATTATTATCTCTCTAGAATGTTCCTACTGATTACTCATTGGAAATCACATATAGAATTATAAGTTTCTCTTTAACAGGATGAATTTGAAATGGTGGACCCAAGTGGTATTTTATTAGGCTATCAAATGATTCCTCACCATCATTGTTCCACTTATATGTGTCCCCCTTGTTCATAAAATTAGTGAATGGTAGACACATTACTATGAGATTGGATATAATGTTCTTAATGAATGCAACATGTCCCTATGAACCCCTAAACACTTTTTGGTTATGATGCGGTGACATACTATGGATAGAAATTGTCTTATCATAATCATCATGGATTTCATAATGGCGTACATTAAATCCAATAAATTTTTATGAGGTTACCCGTAAAGAAAATTTACAAGTGTTTATATTTATGTCGTGATGTCGTAGTTTGATAGATTTAGTCTACAAATCAGTTAAGTGATCAGGATGATATCAAGACTTTACAACTAGGTCATTGATGGATAATTCAATTTACATACCGAATAAGGGTTTTAAAATATGATTGATGGAATCTTGGTATATAGCACCTATATTCGTCAAGAAAAATGGAATTTCACAGTAGAAAAATAATCCCCGATGGGTCCTAATGTTTGTGGACTATTAAACTTCATGGGAAATTCTAATTTTATTTGAACAAAAATATTAATCTATGAAGGTATAGGGTTTGATATCTGGATAGACATCAATTAGTAGATCTGTTATAATGATTGGTAAATCATACTTTAGATTGTTTGAGTAGTGATATCTAAAGTCGATGTAGACCATGATTATTTCATTCTTATTAATTAATAGGGCTATATAGGCTAGCCTTGTTGGATACTAGACATTTCAAATGGAATTGGATTTTATAACATTATCAAATTTTGTTTCAATTTTAGTTTCATTAGTTTGGAGTATCTTTTTGGATTCTTGTTTATAACCCATGTGATTTAATAGAATCACTAGATAGTAAGTGTCCACCCCATGATTGAGACCTTGAATTTATGTATTATTACAATAGAACTCATCTTAATATTTATTCAAAAATTATATGTATATATATTGTTCATTAGAATACATTTACATAATGATAAGGGTATTATGTGGATCTTGTTCTATACCCAAACTTATTTCCCTGAGTTTATAATGGTGGTAGAATCACCTTCCTCAAATGTTGGAGGGGTAGGCCTAAGTTCATCCACATATTATCTTCATCTTTATCATCCTCTTCATCCATTCCTAGAATGGATGTCATTAAAGTATAAACAAATATATAGTTGTGAGGGTATTAATAATTTTGACATTTTAAAGATAAATCAACTCCTTCTAACCTCCCTGATAATTTTTGGGTTTTTTCGAAGCTCAAGAGGGGATATAGTGATGGATGAAGAATGATAATATTCGTATTCATTTTGATTCATTGATGAGGGAGAAATTTTTTATGTATCCATTGTTGGAGCTAGAAAATTTTCATTTAATCATCAACCCCTTTTTTAGAGTCTGTGACTTTTTTAGTTCTACCAATATCAGTTTTCCTAAATGGTATCACTAAGGTTGTTGAATATGAACCTGAATTTGAGAACATGGAATCTATTTTATGGATATGTAGAAAATATTATTCATTGATATATTTGATGGGATTGGTAAGGGTAACTTCTAACCCATTCTTGGCCATAATCCTAGTAATACCATTGGTCACATGCTATTTTTATCCACATACTAGAATCCTTGGTAAATTTACTGTGAATTGTAGGATTCAAAAGGGTATTAATCCTAAATAATGTCCTAATTTTTTCATTAATATAATATTTTAGATATTTGTAGTTTGAGGACGGGTTTTCATCATACCGATACAACCATGGTCTTCCCAGAAAAACACAAAAATCATGTCTTTACAGACACCCGTAAATTATAAGTTGGATAAAATGTCTATGAATTATTCCTTAAGATTTATTTCAACTTGATTATTTTCCCACTATTTTCATAGACATGTAATTTTATAGTAGAACGGGAAATGTTGACCTCACGTAACCCAATTGCTTAAGTGTTCAGACCAGAAGGAGGATGACTCTTGAGAATTTTTTGATGAAATATCATCATATATCAATGTTATTTATCCTTCCAAATATATACCAAAGACTGATATATCCATTTATAATGGAATATATTTCCAGATTCATGAAAATAGTGATCGTTTGGAGTTCTATACGATATATCTTCACCTAATATAATTCAATGCCAATAACATGTTCTTTTAATTCATAAGGTCTTATCAAAGTCTCTATGAGTTCTTCTTGGGGGTACTTTGATATACATAGATCATCCAATATCGACAACATAAGCTAGAACTAGGACCAATTTCATTAAAGAATAATAATTCTCATCTAAACTTCTATGATTCCCATAATGGGGATTTAATTTCAAAAGAACGTTAGTAACTAATATACATGAGGTAGGAATATCGACCTTTTTAATTGGAGTTGGATGTTCTTCTATCCTTGGTGGGTTAGGTCGACTGGGTTTTCTGGAACACCTATGTTGTTTTGGTGATGTTATACACTCTAACAGGTCATATAGGATGAATGGGTCAACATGACCTCTATAACATGTGTGGAATATTTCATACTAATTATGATAATGATGTAGGTATCTTACATTTTTTTGGCTACATATATGGTTTGATAGGGAATATGGTTGGAGTATTAATTTTTTCACCAATCGGGTCTTCCCCTATAGAATTGACCTGTATGGCCTCTTCCCCCAATTCCCCAATTAGATGTTGATAATTTAGGATCATAGCCACACTTATCATCCATGTATAGATCCATTAAGTAAATAAAATTAATGGAACCCAATAACAATACTTATTCTATTGAGTACTTCGTCTAGCAGGAAGAATCTTGTTGTTTGTTTTGTGGAATGTCTCATGTAGTTTAGATAATAAAGGTATGATTTCTAAAAGAGTCAATGTAAATGGTGGAATTGGTATAGTTTCAACTTAATATATTTTTTCTCATTTTTATAGCCATGTTATTTCTTTTAAGACTATATATTAGAGCACTATGGTGTCTGTGTATATTTGTGTACCCTATCAAAAGTGGCTGATGTAATTTTTGGTTGTTTCAACTATGGTCAAAGAATAAATTGTCTCTAGTTGATCAGTTTTCTAACGATATAATTAATTTTAATCTATGTACCCATGTCATTATCTTCTTTCCATTAAATGTATCCCTTTAGATTGGTGGTCGAAACACATGCTACATGTTCTTGTGTATTTCCCATATTTACTTGTCTATAGTGGACCATTTTTTGTAGGATTTCATTGAAAATAATGAATTCTTGAATACTATACCAAAATATTTGGTGTCGGCCCTCTTGGTCCTTTGAAACATGAGCATGTCATTTTCCAAATCCATGATGAAGTATTCAAGGACATGTTCATATTGGAATGAATAAACGTTATTATTATTTTACTCAAAATAATTTATTAATTGGTTTATTCACTCATCTAGATGAGGTGGGTGTTGTTTCTAATGCTTGGGAGAAGATTCTATGAGATAAGATGTGGGTGTTTGAGTTGTAGTTGGGGAAGGGGATTTCTTAAGTGTTACAATAATATCCTTTTCTTTCCATGTTCTCATCCCTGATGTGTCTGGTATTAATTAGGATATGGCCCCACTAGATAATATGGAATACTCTATTTTTCTGTTACTGTGGTGATATCTTAAATTCTTCCAGTTTATTTAATATGGATTAATGGTCTACATAAATCATCCTGGTGGTTCTCAATATTTATAGAAAAAATATATTCATGGGGAAGCTACAATTATATTAAGTAGTTCATCACATTCCACCAATAAATGAAATATACGACAATTTTTTTCTAATTTTTTCTTATTTTTGAGGTCAGGTGTAGTTTCCTTAAATGGCATTGAGAAAAATTGAATGTTATATTTTTTATGGAGGTCTTCCCATCATGTGATGGATCGACCTAGATAACATGTGTACCAAATGAATGTTGTCCCTTGAATTGTTTTAATGAATAATCATAGTTTCACTACATATTTTTGTATGGGGGTTATGATAATGTGATCATAGTGGGACATGGAATGCATAATATGATTCTCTAGATCCCATGAACAATTAAAAATTAAAAATGTGGGGTTCTTAAAATCTTGTAGAGGAAGGGTATGATCCACCCTTTTGGGGTAAGGCCTCTTTTTTATATGCATCAGTGGATTCCATTATCTCATATAATCCAATCATGCTATGAGGGACTGGATAGTATTAGTAAAAACATGGGTGATGCCTTGATGAATAGGTGCTTAAGTATGGTAATCCCCATGTATAGACATCATAGGTGTCTCAATATATAGCTATAGAGGGAAACCATCAGGGGAAAACCCATAAGGGTGTGTCTAAAAATACCTGATTGTGCAACCAAAATAGAGAACTCCTATTACCTAACAATCAAAGGGTCCAAATATATTTGTCATCAGTTTTTCCCACTGAGTGGATATTCTAGTTCCATGTAAATTTTATGGGTGACACCAATTTGTTGAGGTACATTGGTTGGGAGTCTGAGTTGAGGATCAGTTTTTGGAATATATCTTGTATGAATGATTCCTTGGAGTGGTGTTTTGTTGAGTCCCATCAATACATTCATTTACTATAATTTATAAGGAAATCATTCCTCATGTGTAAGGGGTTCAATCTCCTTAGGAGGAGGCTAATCCAGAACCTTACATTTAACAATTTCATTGGGTGGTGATCTCCGAGGAATTAATAATGGAGGGTTTATGGGAATACCCAAATTCATAATAAGACTCTAGTTATATGTATTAACACCTCTTTAAATAGTTTTGTTTTGGATCATATTTGGAACTGATACTTACTCATCATTCTCCACCATATTATTCTCATGTTATGTATGTTCTATAGGGGTGGTATTAATTAATTTCACCAATATATAATGCATTACATGAATTTAATTAGTCTATTAATGAGACCACCGTTTTCCCGTCATAATGTCATGTCTTATCCAACACTGGTTATCTTAGAGCTATTTAATAAATCACAATCCAAAGGTGATCTTCCTAAAATTTTGATTGCATGTACCAAAAAAAAACAGATCATGATATGGGATGAACTAGGAGGATTCATTCTATGGAATTCCCACTAATACATAGTATAATGACTTCTATTGAAGTTGTTGATGTAAAATATCCCCTATCCTTATGTTCTATGGATATTCCAACTATATTTTCACAACCTCTTATGTCTGGTTTTTTCGACCTAAAAGTATATGTTAAAAAATCCCTCAACACTACGGGCTGTTGTTTATCCCAGATCACCATAGATACTATTACTACAACTACGTTCACGATGATACAGAGCCTTGTCCAAACATGAGAGTGGTTAATTATTCAAATTGAAACTAAATCACCTTCTTCTGAATATATTTTTTCTATTTTTGGAATCTAATACATATGAAACCAAAATTACATTAACCGGGAGGCTTGATTGATATATTCAGATGCCTGATGAAAAAGTATTTATATGACCTTCCCTCTTATAGTGAAATGTCAGTGAAAGTTAGTCAGGGCCTATTTTTCTTGATAATATCATCTATTGTGAATATATTCTATTTTTTAGAGATGGAATGAGGCTATTAAAATTCACGATGTTGCATTTGGGATGATTTTTTGATTAGGGAGTGTAGTAAAATGAAATGATCCGTGTTCAACTCAATCTATGATATGAACTGTGGATGGGGAAACAATGATCAGCTGAAATATTCCTTTTGATGCATTGAGACATGAACACTGGAGGTATCATTTTTTATTTCCCAATTTTCAATTTTGTGTAGCCAAGAAAGATGCCAAGTCTATTTTGCGGTGTATCCCACCTAATACTGTGATGTGTCTTAGATACTCTTTGTATGGTAAAAATTTTCTATCAAATGATTAAAATTGTTTCGTATATTAATGTGGTTTTTCTGCACATAATATTCCAACAATCATTTATAAATAATTTATCGGGGAGTGGATAAAGTCAATAACAAGATGAGTATGTTGCCTTTATCCAACTATCTCATCTTGTTTAACATGTTATATTCATCCTTTTTTAGAGGTTCTCGCACATGGTCTGACCAAAGTGCATTTTTCCTAGCTCAATTATTATAATCAACATGATAGATAGGTACTTCCAATGACATGTTATAATAAAGGTGGTCTAATTATGGTTTGGAGAGTGATTGTTTCCTTGTAATGTCTTCTGGTTGAGAAAGGATTTCATTTTTCAATGGCACGTAATCTGAAAAGACTGGCCCCATTCTCTCAAGTTCCCTATGTTATTATAGATTGATTATAAATAAAAAACCAAATGGAGGACCTTTTGGATTAATTGATATTATTTTAAGGAGAGGATTACCATAACATCTTGATATCTAGCTGCGAGGAGATATCATATAGTGTATACCATGTAAAAGTCCTTTAGAGATAAAGATATAAAGGGTAACTTCTTTATATTTCATCATCTCACCATGTGGAGGGATGAAAAGGTTCTCATCATTAGGTTTTATATCATGATCAATTAGATTCTAGAAATTAATTAAGCCTTCTTGGTGATGTTTATGAGGTGGAAAATCAGAAATTCTGCTATTATTCCTAAAATTGTTCAATAGGATAGTGAGATCCTGAGATTCCACTTATAATAATTTGAAGGCTTCATGAACTAAAACATTAAGGAGAGAGGGATAATATATTAGATCTTAATTATCCAATAGTTTCTGGTGAGGCTTCTATATGGGTTCCTTTTTATGGGTGACTAGGGCCTCTTGTTGGGGAAAGAGATTTTCATATACATAAGCCCGATTAGAGAGCTCCAATATCAATAGTGGAATTTTCTAACATGTCTATAAATTTTCATAGTGGTTTTTTTCATGATTCATAGTGTCTATTGGAATAGGATGATTGCATATATTTGTAATGGGGGTATGGACCTGATTTTTTTGTTTATATTATATGGTGTAATTTGGTCCATGAACCTTCTAGATGGTAATAGTGTTGGGTATCTTATCCATAGTGACATTTTGATGAGTGATCCCAATTTTGAGTATGCATATTTCTGTCCACCCCCATACAATTATTTCTATTTTTATAATGTCCTGGATGGGTTCGAAGATGTGGGGAAATAATTTTCATCCTCCCTTTTACCATTTTCAATATAGTCATGGTAACATAAGAAGGTGGACCAGGGATGTATACCGATTCCATGGATAGAACAAGGGTGTGTGCCTTCTCCTGTTTAATATTTCATATGTGTGGATATTGATATTACTAAGGTGTGGGGGAGGAGAGTTGGGTCTTCCCTGTATTTTTTATCATGTATTTCCATATGCTTTCTTTAGATGCTTTTAAAGTATTCTGAAAGGATTTATACATGTAGGTCGGTTTGTATGCCTAATCGTGATGTTTCATCAAATTTGACTGGTAAAATTTGTTGATGTGGGAAGGTGTTTATGATTTCTCATGGATTTCATTTTAATTTTACTTTAATGATTTGAATACTACTATTGGAACCTACTGTGAGCATTGGGTAACATGGGAATGATTTAGTTCTAGCACACAGTTTTCCATTGAATTTTACTCATTGTATTTATAGGTGTGGTCAAGTGTTTGTACCTTGTCATTGTTTTTCACTATATTTTTCCATAGGATTATATAAACTGGAGAGAGTTTTATCCATATTACTTTTTACCAATTTATTCCCTCGACATGACATCTTGTTTGATTGATTCAAGATGACATGGGATTGAATTCCATGGATATCACTCTTATAGTGGTGAGGGTTTGCTACCCCTCAGTTTTGGTAGTGGTTCATAATGGAAGTATCCCTTATAAAGTAACCTTGTGACTTCTAGGTGAGGCCATTTTTTCCTCTTGATATTACTCACTATTATAGGATGGACCAAATTTCCTCATTATGGGGATAATATCCCAAAATGATTAGAGATGGTGGTTGGTTCCACCTTCTTTGGGACAACCAGTCATCGTTGAGTGGGAAACTTGATGGGTTTCATAAGGTGGAGGGATTTTTTTGAAGTATCTAGGGTCATGATGGTACCATTTTTTTTAATCCTTAAACAACTCACTTGAGTCCTATCATTGAAGATGTTTCATGTATGACTATGTCCTCTACTTAGATATGGGCCCATATTATGTAGTGGATAAAACACACATCTGGGAGAAATATCTTGACATAATTTGGATCAAAGAGAGTTCTTTTCAATGTTTCCAGAAATATAGGTAAAAACATGAACAATAAAACCCCATAAAAGATTCATCTCAATAAACAAACAGTTGAATAATTTATTTTCATATTTGGACTCTTTCATGTTAAGAGAGAAATGGTCATGACATTTTTGAAACACTACCTTCTTGGATAATGATACATGTTTGGCTAACCATTTTTCTTGGATAAAGACTGTATTGTGTGTTTCTTTTCCAAATATATGATTGGGGGGTTTATTGTTCGCAATAATCTCTATTAGTCCATGTTAATAATTTTTTATTTTCCTCCTATAGTATTTATTTGTGGAGCTGGAAACACTGAACGATTCCCTTACTCATGATTTTTCATGAACCTACATTCTAATGGTAGGTGGTCACTGGTAAATAGATCATATTACACTTAGAGACTCACATAATTTGAGAGGATGTGATGTCAGTCTTATAACACCCTTTTTATTGGAATTATTTCATTATATGGAACTCACTTAGATATTTGAGATATATTCACAATTCATTCATTAATTACCAAGTATGACTTGAGCCACCCTCATGTTAACAATCAATTATTATCATGCATGGAATTTAGAATCATCTATATTTATATGACATTCTTTATAAATAGAGATATATGTCTATATCCAGTGTTCACCATCAATACTACATTCTTATGATACAATTATATTTTTTTTTTCATTTATTGCTATGATACTGGTTTTGATCCATGTCGTGGGGTGCTTTGGATTTTATCATCATCCAGGGAGATGAGAATTGTTTTGATATTGGGATAAGACCCATAAGATCGGATTGCTACATATCCATTTATAAATAATCATGTCCCACATAATTTGGATCCACTTTACTACACACATTATACCTTTTACGGTCATTTGGTGAGGTCCAAGCCATGTAGTTTAACATCACGAAAAAAGGGAATCTTGGTAGAAGATGACTAGATATTGGTTGTTATGGGACATATAATAACATATCCCAAGTAATGTGGAAATTATGTGGGATTTCATGTTAGATATAACCTTACTAATAATATTTCATTAATATAATTAGGTTTTATTTTTGGGGTGTTTGTTTGGATCTCATTGGAGGATTCCTACATATCCCATGTGGAGAGGAATCTAAGCCAATGTAGTTTGTTTGTGAGGACACACACCTGCGGAGGACCTCATAAGGTTTACCTCATAGGTAATGTGACCCTTTGAGAGGATTTAGGGATTATTTATATTAATAAACAATTTAAGAGGATTCCTTGAGGGTTGTATAATTTTATTTGAGGAACCACACCTATGGAGGGTCTCTAAAGGATGGAAAGAGGATGATCTTAAAAAATATTCTATTCTGAGGCATTCATTTTGACATTATGATATCATAGTTTTAGGTAACCTATAAAATAAAATGATTCATGATTTAATATTAGAAAAATATAAAGAATAATATACACAAAACATCATGATCGTTTTCATCCACTGGCAGATGAAGGTACAATGATTGAAAAAGATGAAATGAACATGATGTTCCCATATTTTATATGGATTCATAACTGGGAAAGAAAGATCAGACTACCTCTGTTGATTCCACCATAAAATAAACTATAGGTTCTTAATTCATAAGGTATTACCTAAATCATTTTTAAGATAAGTGATGCGGATATGTTCCAAACCATTTAAGGCAAAAAAAATTGTGACCTTATCCCTCCGCGCTTGGAATCAGAGGCCCTTGATCCTAAAGAGGATGCCAAAATGAAACTAACATATCCTTACTATATGAGACCTATGGGTCCTTAGAATTACTCTAGGGGTCAGGTTAATTGTGAAAGATGAGATTCCTATCTTCATGCACCTCTAGGACCCTAACTATTGTGGTAGGACCAGTGTCGTACACCTCTAATTGAAGGAATGCATAACTAGATGGGAGACATGCCTGTGTGTAAAATTCCACGGTTATGAATGTATGGAGTAATTAGTGGAAGATTAAAATTATCCCCATTCATAATAGGGATATAGTGGAATGGGATTCCCACTATAGGTTTCTTTAATATGGGTTATAGGGTGTCTCTCACAGGTCATGGTTTTGTGAGCAGAAGGTGCTTCATGCAAGTTGGACAGGAGGAAATGGAAATAATACACGCAGGTGTAGGACTGCATGAGTTTCATTAACCTTAGGAGATATAAATCATGGGAAAAAATCATGGTTGATTCCACTATTTAGGAAGAAAGGGTTTACTCAGGTGTCCATAAAATGGCCTCTCTCGGGTCCCATACTTAGGGAAGAACCTTCGCACTGGTGCATCACTACTATGGGGGATGGGTCCTCACATAGGTTACTTATGTTTCTACCATTAGATGGATGTTAATCCCACCAAAATCTATGATTAACTCCTATATATGGTTTTTATAACTACCTAAATTATTTTTTCAGGATTTGGGGAAGGATATGTGCGACAAGAGCTCTGAAGCATCTTCCGTTTTCAAACATCTCAACTAATGAGCCCTTATGTCTTATTTAAACTAAATCATTGGACCCTTCATAAAATATTTTTCCTACGTTGGATAGATTGGTAGGTTATCATAATAGGTTTGACACATAGGGTTGATATTTACTTATATGGTACATAGGTGGCCCTAATCAGGCCTACTGGTGAGCATGCTAGGTGCTCACAGGCTGATTTAGGAAAGTTCCCTTGACACGTCTTATGGATCTTTACCACTATAATACTTGAAGTATATTTAAATAAAAATTTGCTTACAATGATAGAAAATTTTTTGTCATAAAGAGTGTAGAAATTATGTTGAAATCATTCGACCATAGTGATAAATTCAATTTATTATGATAAAAACACATTTACCACATAATTATAGTTTTTCATAAAATCAACTCCCTTATTTTCAAAAAGTTCTTTCTATTTATAATTTTTTAATTTTTTAACTAATGTATTTTTTTACATGTGTAAAATATATATTTTTCATAATTAATTTATCCTTATCCATAAAATCCAACCTAATGGTTAGAATATAATTATTAAATAATATTGTAATATAAAATAATATTTTGATTAAAACAGGTGTTTGTGTTACAAAATCTATCAACAAAATAAAATTATTTACGACGTTATTATAAAATTTCAGTGTGATACAATCTAAACCATATTAAAATTGTTTTTCATCAAATTTTAATTACTATGATACAAATATATGATGATACTTCTGACTAATCATAATATAATGTTCCCCGGTGGCTTCACTGAATTGGCAGTTTCTCAAAAAAAAATATGATCTGGTGAGTGGTCTTGATTGATATAACTTTCTCAACATGATACCTAATCTACACTAGTTATAAATCATATGAATAATCTTAATAAAGTGGTATAAAATCAGAGTTAAGTATATTTTATTGTGCTGGTACGCACATTATCAGGAGAGATACATGGAATACATCATGAACATGAGATAGTTTCGGTGTAAGACCTAATCGACAATCTGACATCTTGATATGATCAAGTATATTAGTGGTAATTATATACATAGGTTTTAGTTTTACCTTTACTCCAACTCTCATCAACCTCTTTGATGTTGATACTCATAGGAATACCTTATCACCAAAATCAAACTCTTAATCATTATGATGATTATCATCATAATTTGTTCGGACAACATTGAGATGCTCTAATGTGATGTTGAATGGATCTAACCTTCATTTTTATTTCCATAGATATGTCAAAACCCAATAGTGTTTTATCTAAAATTATTTTAGAATTTCATTTTTCATCACTTATTTCTATTTAAAGGTTCTTAAGGATCCATTTGAATTACTGATTGAATGATATTGTTATAAAAAAATCCACCAAACTATGTTATTGATCCCAACCACCTCTGAAATCCAACGATAAATACAAAAACATGTATTATAGATTTTGAATTGTCTTATCATAATTACATTATATTTGATAATGATATGTAGTGTAGAAACATAACTCCATGTCTATATCTCAGTGGAAACTTTTCTATAACTTCAACATAAACCTTGAATCCCAATAAATACAATATAATATGGTACTCCATTTAAACTAAACACTTATTTAATATAAATTTTATAAAAATATGATGATTATATAAGTCTCCTATAATAAAAATGATGTTTTTGTACTTCATAAGGTGATCAACTAAAATCCTTCTAGCATTATTCCCTTTAGACATTTGGGGGAGTCTGGTGATAAAATCAATGGTAAATTATTCCAATTTATATAATGGTATGGGTAGTGGTTGTTAAATACCCAAATATTTTTACTGTCATTCATAACATTTTGAAATACCATGAATCGAGAATAATATTATAAACTATCACATTTCATGTTTCCCCACCATCAATAAACATTAAAATCAGTACACATATTTGTACTTCTAGGATGAATAATCAGTTAATAACTCTGTGATTCATCCTGTATATCCATAATCAAATATAATATAGGTGAGAAACAACCACGGTTCCTAAACCTGATCATTCCATAATTATCAAGGGTGAACTCAAGATCATTTATAATATTCTTCTACATTTCCAAATCATCCTTATACACCACTTTAATCATCGCATGGATATATGGTTTTACAATCATTTGAGAAAGATATGATTTCCTCCCTTCATTCATGATTTCATGATATATCCTTTGCAATTATAAAAATATTGGGTATTTTTTATCCTCATCAAAGATAATCTAGATTGATCCATTTGAATTATAGAATATGTCACCTTGTTCTATTTCTTGATGTTGTAATGTATTGATAAATCATAATCATTAATTAGTTTTAGCCATATTCTCTATCATATATTCAATACTATCTATATAAAAATGTAAATTAATGTTCTATGATATATGTGTGTGATTCCATTATCTATAATGATAATGTCTTCATATATTTGATTAAAAATTCACTACATGTAACTCCAAATCATGAGTTGGATAATTAATATCATGGAAAATTAGTTGGTGGGAGGCATAATCATTCATTATATCATTTTTCATGAGGATTTGTCTCGATCCATTATTTAATGGACACTATATATGGTAAACCCTTCTCTAATACATGGTTGTTTATAAACAAGTGTGATGACTAACATTCTCTTTAGTTCCTTTATTTTTTCTTCACATAAATTTATCCTAAGTAAAATGGATTGTTTTCATGTAAAATGGGTGAGTGTGTTTGATACCAGGAACAATTCTCCACAAATAGTCAATAATAACCATCCAAATTAACAAAACTATGAATCCCTTTTATCATGGTTATTCTAGAAATTTTTTTGATAACTTATAAATTTTATGGATACACATGTATACTCTTTATTGATATTATGTGAACACAAAATGAATATTTTTTTTTGAAAAAATTCACAGTTTGTAAAATTTTCAGACATATTTTACATCCATAGGGTCTTCAATAAAATCCTAAACTTATCTTGATTATTTGACTTTCTCTTTGAATATATAAGAATATTATATATAATGACTACCCCAAATTGATCAAGGTAATATTTAAAGAATATATTCATTAATTCAATGAATATAGAGGGGGTATTTGTATGGCCAAATAGAATCACTATAAATTCATAGTTTCCATACCATGTACGGTATATTGTCTTAGGAATATATTCTTTTATAACCCCCAATTAATTCCATCTATAATGATGGTCAATATTGTAAAATTATTGTGCTCTATGTAGTTTATTTAAAATTCATCAATATGGGGTAGAAGTTATTTATTCTTGAAATCGTTCTTTTTTGTTCTCAATAATAAATTTATACATGTATTGATCAATATTTTTTCTATAAAAAAAATCCCCCAAGGTGAAATACATGGATAAAAAATTGATTGTTAATATTATCTTGGATTTTTTTCTTTAATTAATTAAACTCAATTAGATACATTCTATATAAATTATCCATAATTATTGTAGAAATAGGTATTTGTTCTATTGAAAACAAAAATTCATGATTCCGTAGAAGATAAAGAAACACCATTAATCAATAAAAGCATACATGATATGAATATAATTGAAATTGAAATTTTCTCAAACAATATGAGACAATCACCTATTTGAAAATGAGTATGGACCCATATAGAGGATTTAATTTCTTCTATATATTCATATTTACCATTTCAATAATAAAGGATTGTAGATTTGTTGTGAATATAAATTTTGAATTCCATTTATGAAAAATTGATCTATTTTTTATATAGGGAAATCAAATTCATTCCAAATACAACATAAAATTATACCAGTGGAAGAATGAAAATAATTTTAGGAAGAAAATTTTCAAAGACCTTAATCAGATGGAAACTATATTCTTGTGATGTGACCATAATAACATTTGGACTCTTCACTAATTACTCAATATCTAATCATTGAGGGGGTTATACAATACATTTAAAACATTATTTATCTATAAGTGATTGGGTAGATATATAAATTAAAAAACATTTGTAATTCGATAGTGAATGATAAGTTCACCTTTCACCACTTCATTAGGAAAATACATGTGGGCTATAGTAATTTCATATTCTTGGTCTTCTCTCCATTGCCACTTTTTTGATATGTTCCCTTGACTCTTGTGTAATTGGGTAGAATAGTTCTACATCCCTTTATAGTTAAATAATTATACTTTTATTGATTCTTCCATACCATTTCATTCAAGATCGTAATGATGTTTTACTCAAAATATGATTGAAACACATTTTCCATTAAATAATTTACTATAGTGTTTCCTTCCACTGTAATCACATATTGAAAAATTTATCATTTTTTTATTCCCCTTATACCTTTTTTTCTCTTATATTCTCTTCTACTCATTATTTCCTTAGAAGAGATATGTATTTGAGAATTATTTAATTATCATGATAAAAAATGTTAATATATCCTCATATGATGATCATGTTCGAGAGACTAATTCCATTTGATGGATTATTTTAATCTCATTAATAAAATTGTCAATATTTCTATTTAGATTGGGTATATAGTCTACAACATTCTTTGTTATACATGTCATGTTAGATTCATACATAGAAATATTTTCCTCCGCCTTTTGTCTCATATTCACGATTTTTCATTCCATATAAACTATTTGTTCAAGATGAAAATCCTTTTCCTGAAAATATCCTTAAATCACATCCATTCCAAGATTATTATTTTATCCTCCATTACTGGAAATACTAGATTTAACATCAAATTAATGATTTTGGTTTCTTCTAAAATAATGACAATATTATGTGGGAGAAATTTTGAGCGCCCTTTTTTAGTAAAACTGATGCCAAAATTTTTTAAGAGTGGTTATTTTGGCATTGGTTTTCAATAGAACTGATGCCAACAACTCAAAAAAACAGCTATATGGCATCGATTATTAAAAAAACCTGATGCTGATAATAAATAAATAAAAATGTTTTGGCATCGGGTTTTTAAAAAAATGATTCCATTAATCCCAAAATCAGGATCTTTTGGTGTCAGTTTTTATAAAAATTGACGACATATATTATAAATACATCTTTACGGTGTTGGTTTTCATAATAACTGACATCAAAAACATTTTTCAAAATCTTCGATGTCAGGTATTATAAAAACTAACACTTCAAGTATTTTAAAATGAGTCAATATCAGAAATCCTTCATGTTTTTAGATCTGTGAATGATCAACTACAGAAGCTCCTCATGACTCGCGATGACATTGAATGCTAATTTGTGATCTCAAACTACTGTTTTTTTTTATTTTCATCTATTTTCATGATCTATGGTTTCATTTCATGATTATCGCCATTTTTTTAATCATTTATGAGTTCTATTTTCTTCCAAAACATATTTACATAAACATTCAACCCTGGTTTGATTTTAGATTGTTTTTTATCATTATTTTTCAAATTTACAATCAGTTTTTGTATTGATCTTTCATAATTTAACCTTCCAATGTAGTTTACGGAGAAATTTAAGGATTGGGATTTATTTCCTTGTTAAAATCCAAATTTTTTATGTTTTATTTTTAAATTTGAATAGAAATTAGTTACCATTTAATATGTTTTTGATTTTCTTTAATTATTAGTTTAATGTTTATTATAAATTTTTTGAACATGGTTAATAGGATCCCTAAAAGTGATCATCCCATATAAATTTACTATATATTTTTATATTTAGTTTAGTCTATGATTTTTCAATTTGGATCAAATCTGGTTGAGTATATTTAGGCCATGTTGGTTTGATTTGGTTTAATTCAATTTAATCATCACATGTAAAATCAAATTCCTGGACTTTTATTTTTATGAAATATTTCAGGTGTATAAATGAAAATAATATTTTTTCATTGTAAATATTTCATGAACATATATCATATATTGTATATTTACTATTATTTTGGGTATTTTAGCACTTTATAAACAATTAATAGTGTACACACTTAGTTGGATAAGTTCACTTTGTTCTTATTCCATCAGTACACAAGATTCTTACTTCCCAAAATACAATATCTCTTTTTTATGGGTGATAACACATATCAATTTCTCAACATCACATACACTTTTGAAAAAACACACTCATTGTCCATGCTTCTCTCATCAAAACCCAATCACACAAATTTTATTTTGGGCAATTATCACTAATGTTCAATGTTCATATAATATTTATGAATTCATATTGTATATATCATGCTTGTATGCATATTTGACATGGGATATCAGACAATTTTACTTGTATGACCTTATGACTATAATCTCAAATTATTATTCATTTATGTACGCATGAAATTATCCACTTATTGCTTCATACATACCCTTGCATGCATTATTCTTTCACGAAAGACACAATTTCACTATGTGTTATTCATTTATGTTATAGAATCTCACACTACCTTTTGGACACACATTATGTGCATGTAATTAAAAGAATCTCTCAGCATAACCACCTAGTCATCATTCTTAACATAATAATATACACACTATTAAAACCAATTCACAAATATTTTGTACTTTATTTTTAATTCTCAACACAGTACAAATCTAACATTTTCATTGATTTAAATTTTTAAAAAATATCATCACATAAACCAGTGAGTATTCATAAGAATATGGAATTTCATAATTCCTTCACATAACTCAATTCTTCGTGATTCTAAAATAGTGTGATAAACACATATATATTTCCCATGATATTTTCTACATCTTTGGGAGTATTATGATTGATTTCACTTATAATATGAACATTTACTCCAATTATTATATCATATTACTAATAATAAGTTATTTTTAGTCAGTTAAATTATTGAAATTTTCAGTACATTTGACACATGCAACATCGAAATAAAAAAACATTGTAAAATGAATTAATAAATTTTAGAATATTAATACTATAATTAAATTATAATATCAATATAACATATGTATATAATATGAAAATAACAGTTTTACTATTAATAAATGTGTTTCATATCTGATGTTTTCTATCTGATTATAAATAGTTTTTATTAAATGTGTTTCTATTTACAATTTATCTGTATATATATATATATATATCTTTATATGTTTTAATATATTCACAAATTATATTTTGATATCATGTATTGAATGGATTGCAATTGGATACATTTATGTAGAACCACTAGTGACAATAAAAAGGGAGTTGATGAATTTATTGAATTTTTTAAACAACATCTCCAAAAAATTGATTTCATTTCCTATACTAGTGTAAAGTGTTTGAATATGAGAAAGTTAAACTCCAGAGAAATTAAGGATCATCTCATTTGTTACGATTTTATCTTTAATTATACATGTTGGATCTTTCATGGTGAATGAAGTAAAAAAGTTTACATCCAATGTTGATGACAATATTTATAATTAGTCATATGATCGTATTGAAGAATTCATTCATGATTTAGGGGTTGAAACCATCAAAAAAACCAATTTTCGAGTGATTTTATAGAGATTCTGAGATACCATTATTACTAGGTTGTAGTAAATATACAGTGTTGTTAGTAGTATTGAGATTATTTAACTTAAAAGAAAAAATGGGTGGAGTGGTAAAAGTTCCTCTAGATTACTTATGATTTTAAAAGAGATACTTAAAGAAGGAAATGGGATTCTAGATTTAAATTATGAGAAAAATAAAATATTATGCCAGATGGTATTTGGGTATAAAAAGATACATGATTTCCCCAATGATTTTGTATTGTATTGAATAGAATTTGAATATTTGTCATGTTGTCCTACATGTGGGACATCACACTATAATATAGATAGGAATGTAAACTAAAATTCATTCTCAGGTAATATCACCTAACATTATGAAAAATAAATATATTTTTTTCTAATTATATAATCAAATATTTTTTGCATACAATTATGATAATTCAGCTATGATTCATTCTTAGGTACCCGAATAAGAAATCCTACTAATGAAATTTGGTACCTTACAAAAATTATACTTTTGAATCATCTATTTGAAAATTCAATTGATACAAAAAGATTAAGATGGAATTCAGATGAGTGCATCTTTGTTGGACGTGAAGTTAGAAATATTGGAATGGGATTGTGTACTGATGGAATGAATCCATATTGAATCCTCATTAGCCAACATAGTTCATGGCCTATTTTTCTAGTAGTTTATAACTTTCCCAACAAATATGTATGATGAAAAAATATATTATGATGTGATTGATGATTTATGGACCGAAACAACAATTAAATGAAATTGATGTGTATCTTTCTCCATTGATTTATGATTTGAAACTGCTATAAGAGGAAATTTATAAAGTGTTAAATGCATATAATAAAGAGTATTTTTTTCGTGCTGTAATAACGTTTACTATAAATGACATTCCTTTTTATAGAATCCTATCTAGATATACTGTGAAGGTACATAAATCATGTCCAATTTGTGAAGAATAGATTTCATATTCTCAATTGCAGAATTGAAGAAAGAAAGTGTACATGGGACATCAATGATTTTTTTTGAATTGATCATCCTTACCATAGATTGAAAAATATTCATTTAACATTTTACAATAATAAAACCTTCCAACTCAGCCATGCTCAGCTGATGAATATTAGTATAGGGTGAAAAATATTGATTCGAAATTTAGAAGGAAATGATGTTCGGGTCTTCAATGAAATATCTGGAAGAATCAATTTATTTTTTTTGTACTACCATATTAGATATTTTTTTAGATAAAAAATAACATCAAGGTTATGCACTTTGAAAAAAAATTATGTAACCATTTGATTGGAACATTGTTAGACATAAAAATAAATGAAAAAAATAGATTTTATGCTCTATTGGACTTGATATTAATGAGAATATGTTTGATGTCAGCTCCCACTATGAAATAAAGTAGAATATATTTACCTCTGACTCGTAACAAATTAAGCAATATGAAAATGATAAAAAAATCAGTGTCTTGATGGTATTAAAGTACCCAATGGTTTTTCTTACAATTTGAATATTTTTGTCTCATTGATGGATCGTAAATTAATATGAATGAAATCTCATGATTTCCATATATTGATGTAATGTATTCTACCAGTAGAAGTGCATGATATATTACTAGCAGCTATTAGAAAGACTATCAACAGGTTATGTAATTTTTTCAAATCTATTTGCAGCAATTTCATTGATCCAAATTAGTTAGATGTGTTATAGAATGAATCATCTCTTATTACTCTTCGACTAGAAATGTATTTCCCACCTATGGTTTTTGATATAATGGTTCATCTACTGATTAATTTGAAGCATGGGATAAGAATATGTGGGACTTTTTATTTATGATGGATATTTCCTTTTAAAAGCTGTAAGAAAATTTTGAAAGTATATGTCAAAAATCCTTACTGGTCATAGGCCTTTATTTTTCAAAAATATATATTAGAAGTGGTGATTGTGTTTTGTAATGTTAATTTGTATGATGTGGATCATATTAGTCTCCCTATATCTCAACATATGCATGTTTATAGTGAACATAGAGGGGTTCAAGGATTAAAGGTAATGATTATTCCATGTGATTAAGTGAAGAAGGAACATTTATATATTTTGAACAACACAGATGAGGTTAAATAATATATATCCTCCCATAATTCTGAAATAAACATATATTATCTAAAAGTAAATGAAAATTGGATAATGATTGAGCAAAATAGGATATTTTCACCAAAAAACAGTGAAGTGGTTAGAAGGGGGGCCATCTCTTAATGTGATCACATGGTATGGTTTTCATATTAATGGTGACACATTTTACACAAAACATATCTGGATGACATGAGTACTATTATAAATAGTTGTGTGATGGTTTTCACAGAAGCATAGCATTTTTTGAGTGCCAAGGATTAAAACCCTATTTTTTCATCAACGCCATATTTTGGTGTCCTTGAAAACATATGGGAAATGCATTATATTAAATTTTGATTCACTATTTTTATGTGTAATTTGGTAGATATTAATAGTGGTTTGAAACGTGATGAAAATGGGTTTAAACATATTTATTTGAAAGAAACTTATTTACAATGAGGAACCATTTATCATGGAGACACATGAAAAAAAAGTATTTTATGTCATTGATCCATTGAATGGATAATAGTCTATCATTTTTAATGTAAAAATATATTATTTTGGTGATGATAATGATTCTAATGATGTTATTGATTTACATTGAACTTATTCACCTATTATGTAATTTCCAAATGATTTCAATTAGTATAAGATAGGCATAGTGCTTGAAATAAGTAATGATCATGATTGGGGAATGTGAAAAAACACTTAATTATTCTCCTACTTTTTTTAAATATTTATATATTGTTTCTTTTTTTGAAACTTTCAAATGCATTCCTCTTTATTACTTACTTTTTTCTTTCTTATTTTAAAATATTCTATTTTCTAATGACATGCATGTACAAAAAAATTCATTACACTTTCTAGAAGAAATATTAGACACAAAATATTGAGAAGACGTTATTGGTGTATATATATATATATATTAATATTATTTAATATTCCATAATATACTTATTTAATCAAATAAAACTATTAATTTACAATTTTTTTGCAGGACTACTGATGCGCCCTCAGTAGATGATACTTCTCCTATTACCACTAAAAAATAATGTTCTCAAGTTGGTAAACATGGTATTACATGTTTAACAAACTATAACTTTATCATGACGATGACATATTACTCTTCTGTTTTGATGATAATAATAATGAAACTATCCCAGATGTAATTCAGTTTATCAATTATATAGCGATGCATAGTCATTATAGGATAAGTATTTTATATACTTATTGGAAGTCAATGGATAGGATGGAAAAATAATATCTTTGGGGGAAAATGATGTAAAATAACTTAATTGAATTATTTTATCTCATTGTTTGAATATTAACTATTTTAAAAGACAAATTTAATTTTTTAATTTATAGATGACCTTCAATTTTGAGTAATCCAAAGAAATTAAGAAGAAACATCTCTCTTTATTGGCTGTTCAATAGAGACTTTTTAAAAAAAACTTATAAAAAATTATGTTTTTGGAATAAGAAGGTTTTAAAACACATGCATCAAGTTTCATTATATAGATAAAGATACATGGAAGTGATTTGTTGATAATCGTCATGAAGAAACATTTCAGGTATGATATTTTTTTATATTGTAAAATTATTTATATATTTTTCTAATTACATAGTAAGATATTTTTATATAATAGGCCTCCAAAAGATATCATAAATATACTTAATTGAATAATGTATACCCTCATACTTTAGCACATGGTGGCTATCCATATTTGGAGTAGAAAATGATTGATGAAAAATTTGAAGAATTAAGAGCTCAATCTTGTAGTGGTTCAGAAGAGCTTTGACATGGTCCTCCATCTCCTCCCAGTCACCAAGAAATATAGAAATGAGAAAGTAGAAGTAAAAAATAAATATTATCTTAGAGAGGACTCTAAGAAAGTAGCTGATAAAATTTTAAGAAAATATTATTTATTTTTCATCAATTTTTATATATTAAAATTTTTTATCACTAATATATCATTATTATTTTAATTTTTAGATAAACATCTGGAGAAATAGACACATGGATCTTTTATCCCCTATGGTAGTATGGATATCCTAGCCACTTTTTTTGGAAAGGAAGAACACCCCGGACTTTTTATAGGATACCAAGCAGGTGTTAGTATACATAAAGTTTTTTGGAAGAGTAAGAAATCCAAAGACCTGAAAATAAAATCATTAAATGCTGAGGTGAAAAATATGAATCTCTCTGTTGGTGATCAAATTATAGAAGCAGTGCAGAAAGTTTTGTCAAAAAACTTGGCCAGACATTCACAGTCTCTAAATCATTTCCAGGTATATTATCTATTTGATAAAATTTTTCTATTTAATATATTATAATCAATAATATAACATTTTCATATTTCAGCCCATCTATCATGATCACCAAGACTACCCTAACCCATCTACCTACCATGCCCTATATGATCAACCATTTAGGGTATATTATTTATTTTTCATCAATTTTTCTATTTTATAAATTATAAACACTAATATAAAATTTTCATTTTTCATCCTTCCGAGCCTACTCACCCAGACTACCCTGCCTCATCGGCCTAACTTTCCCCGTATAAGCTGCCTTCCAAGGTATATTATTTATTTTTCATCAATTTTTATATTTTATAAATTATAAACACTAGTATAAATTTTTCATTTTTCAACCTTCCGAGCCTGCTCAACTAGACTACCCTGCCCCATCTACCTACCCTGCCCTGTATGAGCAGCCTTCCTAGGTATATTATTTATTTTTCATCAATTTTTCTATTTTGTAAATTATTAATATTAATATAAATTTTTCATTTTTCAGCCTTCCTAGCACTCTAACCTAGACTACCCTGCCCTATCTGCTTACTTTGATCATCCACCACCTCGTTATGAACAAAATGTATATTGTGAGTTGTTTTGTAGAGATCCTCATATACATATTTTTGCAATAGGACTGGTGCATTTTTTGGGGAATTATTTACATCACCATCTTATACAGATGAGACAGGTTACAGTATTAGTACTTGATATTATAGATCTTAATGCTATACTACCATTTCTTGCTGAGGAGATCACTAATGTTGGGGATTATCAGGGTTATTTTTTACTTTGGACAACTGGTTTGATTTATTATATTTCATATGAGTTATGTGTTTTTAATGAATAATTAATAATGATTCAATATTAATTATAATGTATTCTGACATTTAACTTATATAAGATTATCTGAAATCAAAATAAGCAACAAAAATTAAACAAAATGTTCAGGAAGAATCAACTATACATACTTCAGATATGTATTATGTGATATAGTGATTATCTCCATAATCATATTTATTAAATTATATCTTTGGGTTTTGGATGAAAACTGATATATGGGGAATAGAATATCAATTGAGATTACTCAAAGAAGATATCATGATTCTAGTTGATTTTGAAGAGCTCAGTCTGAATGTGGTACAATGGTTTTTCAAGTTTACAAATTGAAATTTATATTTATATTAATTTAATAAAAGATGGTTTTAAATTTAATAAATATATTTTCTTTTTAAATTTTATATACACACACACTTCTTCTAGAAAACTAAGGTATAAATATTTCTGGTTTTTGGATCCAGAATTCATTTCCATGGAAGTGAAATATTTGTAGAATCCTTACATAGTTGAATATATGTATGATGAATTATCACATATGAATATTGAGTGATGGTTTCTGCCATTTCATGATACGTAATAACATAAACATAATTATGAACTAAGGATCATTATAATGTCATTAATTGTGAACTTTTTATTTTGTAGGGGCATTGGATGTTAGGTGTATTGTGTCCAAGTTGATGCACCATATATTGGTTTTTCTCTTTATTAGGGAATGTTCATAAAATATTTTTTGTATTATTAAAAATGTAATTTTTTTCTTTTTTTTTATAAGCCCATTATTTTTAATTGTTAATGTTTAGATATGTATTATTAGTTTATATATATGTAAATGTAATTCCTATAAATATTTTAATAATGATTGTGTGTCGATAAAGACACTGAATAATTTTAAATATGTGCATGTACATGTAAATTGTTTTTATATTTGAATTTATTTGTATTTTTTGTTATATATTAATTTTAATTAATAATGTAATGTTTTATAGTTGTAGTGAATCATCAAAAAGGACATGTTGAATGTGTTTATTAAATTTTAAAATTCATGTATGAGAAAATTAAAACTGGGGAAACTACTGAATTTGATTAGGGTAGTTGTATTTTTATTACATTTTCTACCATATTATTCTAATTTTTTATCGCATATCACTCAATGTTATTATAGGGATTCAATAATTCTCAGTCTTATTCTCAATATGATCTTACACATATTCAATCTATTTTTGCAAACAATTTTTTATGTTTATTTAGGATTTGAGGTATGTATATTCTAATATTTATGAATAATATTACATATGGAATAAAATAACAAACTCTTTTGATATAATAGGTGTTTGAACATACTAATAATCAAATGAATGCTTAAACAATAACCAATAATGGGCATGTTGTAAATTTCAGGTATGTTTATTTTAATTCTACGTTATAATTCCAATGTGTAGATAGTTATTTGATTAACAAGATAAAATCATGTATGAAATAGGTTTTTAGTCAATGATAAATATTTTTCGATTTATGTATATTGTGTTTTTTTGTAGGGGTTTTGTTTTTTTGGAAGTGTAATATTTTCAATTTTATAAACAAAAATTAACATTCTGCATCAACTTTTTAAAAACTGACAAGAAATATTTTGTAAAAAAATATTGGGTTTTCAGAGTCGGGTTTTAAAATAACTATCAATGAATCCTATTCAAAAAGGTATATAAGCATCGGTTTTGAAAAAACTGACAACAAAAACAGCCCTCTACCCATGTTTTGATGTCGTTTTTTCTAAAAATCGACATTGAAATTCAGCTTTATTAATGACGGTTTAAAACTGTCCTAAAAAATAAATAAACACAAACAATAAATTCAGTTTTTTCACTACTGCTCATACATAGAGATTTGGATAATTGATATCCATTCATATCTATCATATGGGAGATGATAAACTTCCTTTAAAACATTATCACTTTCATTGCATCACAAATAAAGAAATATCCTACCTAAAGACCTCATCCATTTCTCAATTACATGTTAATTTGTAGTCTTATTGACAGATGGAGGTTGTTGGCACATGAATTTTTCTATCATTGTAACACCACATTATTGACCTGTATTATAAACCATATCGGAAAGGATATAACTTATAACCTTATTCAGTAGCCCCAATATTTATATAACTTGTTCAGATCCATCTATAGTTCCAACTCTATATTAATTATGTTTCATAGGATGGAAATACTTACATGCATTTATAAAATTCCAATTCCTTCATATACTAACCATTGAAAAACAATAGAATACACTAAATTAGAAAAAGAACATTAGGAAGCATAATTTATAATTCCAGAAATAGTTAAAGAGAAAAAATAAATTGAATGATTTATGCATAGCTGATCTCATAATCATAAACATGGTTTCATTGGGATTATTATTGAAGTTAGTAGTAGGGTTATGTTCCCAAATATATGTTATCCTAGACCTAGATCCCATGGTTTCTAATAAAAATGTTTTGATATAAACTATTAACAACCAGAAACATGTATCCTAGATCTGATGGTTACATTATTACATTGAAACCTGAAATAAGATATCGCATCCAAAAGGAATGAATAGTTATGTAGTCTTGGTGAACTGGATACATACGTGAATTTCACCTTTATATTTGAAAGCATAAAATTAAAAATAGTATTTCCACTGATAACATAATTTTACCCTTTTGCATTTCCATATTAATTGATCAAAAAACACTTCCTAGTATCATAGGGAAAAGATATATACTAAAGGGATGAGAACAGATGCTCAGTAATGGTATGCATATAACAGTATCTAAATAATACATTAATAATAAGACATGAAATAAATTATAATCAAATAATGAAATATAAATAATCACGTGATTTAAAACATATCTACTAATATATAAACTGTTAAAATAATCACATGGAAATAATGAAACGAGTTCATATTGATGTAATTAAAAATTATAGACATCTACAACTTATCATCGAGGCCTCAAGACAAGAAATCATAAATATGTTGTCAATTCCTCATTCTATGACATCTTACATAAATGGGTATGTTATCTTATAAAAACCCAAACTAGTTTGTATCATGAGACCTAATAATGTATCAAGGATATTTATAATTCTAGGCATCACCCATCACATAATAGGTAAAATATATTCCTTATATGATTAAATAACACAAAATTATCAACTATATTAAAAATTAATAAGGGTTTGTTTTGGAGGAAATAGATTACAAAGTTTCAATACATAAAATAGTTAAACTGATCATAAACCAAAAAAATGGTGGCTGATAACATAATATCATAAAATTAGAAAATAATTAGATTTAATAATGTATGTTGATGTAGAATAAAATACATTAAAAAGATTTTTTAAAAAATAATGAGGAAAATCCTATTTTTCACTTTGAAATTACTTATTTTTTAACTTAAATGAATTGAATGAAACAAATTATTTGAAAAAATATATATACTAATATAAATAATTCATCAAATGAAATATTATTCATTATTGAGGGAAAATGTATTAATTTCCTAATACTTAAAAAACGTTACATATACAAGTTTTTAAAATTTAACCAAAGTTCCTCATTCAAAAAAGACAAGAAGATTTATTTTTAAGAATTTTTTTAAAATCTAAATAATTTTTAAATATGTGATTAATAAATAATTTATATAATTTTAATTTTTTAAAAATCTTGTAAATATATTATGTAAATTTTAGAAAAATATTCCTCTAATGGGGACTTAAACATTAACAATATCGAATAATGATGATATGTTGAAATAAACCCTTAAAATATAGGTGTCATTTGATTCATATTCCCCACGAAAGAAATAACATAAAATAAAACAATAAACACCATGAATAAAAATGTATTAGTTATATAATACATAAAATTTTTAAGTATATTGAACCAAAATAATATGTTGTGAATATGACATTTGTCTCGTGTAATTAATTTGAGATGAGAAACCCTTACCTCAGGTAATAGTTCCTTCACAGATCCTTGAACCTCCATTATAATAAATATATATTTATTATATATCTATTATAAAAAAATAATATATGTATACCATACTATATATGATCAATTTATAACCATGTATTTTCCATTTAGGTATAATTCCTTATTAATGTAGTTGTTCCATGCCATAACTTCTTCATTTTTCATATATGTTCTGTTTCGGTAGATTGGTCTATATACATTGAACATGGTTATGTATTATCCAAATTTTTATTCATGATATATTTATAATTTATATTCATTTTATACATAATTTGTTTCATCCATAAAATTTATAGAGAGAAGGATGAATTTACCATTCATGGAGTTGTAGGGCATACATACACATGTACAATGGTCTCATATTTAAATTAATGAAATGAAAGAAAGGTGAAAATTTGTTCTCATTTAAAGAATAAATATTATATCATATAAATCATATAAATTCATAAAATATAATCTTTCTACCGTCCATGTAATTTGTAAATGAAAAACAGATCATATCGCTTCACAGTTATTATAGTCTATTTGTACACACAAGTTGTGTTATTATTTTCTAATGGATTAAAAAATAAGACGATATATATGTTTTTATAATTTTAAATTCATATTTATTTAATAAATATTATGTATGTATTCATTATTAACTTCTTTTACAACAATTAATGGTAAATTGTGATAAAAATAAATTACAATGCTCTGTTGTGATGGTATATTGTACGTATGCATGACTGATGTATTCACTTTTCATATGATGGAAAAAAGATGGAATATGGTTGTCCCATAATCATAATATAAATATTATTATATTTATTATACACAATATATTATCTTAGAATGGGTGAAATCATTAAAAGTAAGTATAATATAAAATAAACCTTAAAGACTCGATAAAGATGATTCCATCTTCTTAGTTAGACTTCCTTTATATCTCTATATAAGGGAAATAGAGTAGGTATTTTGGAAGAACCAAAAACCACTCTGACATGGATACATATTTATAGAATAGTAATGGGATTATTGTTTTCAATATATATGGAAAACTTTTGTGTAATGAAGAAAAGGAGGATGTGCCCTTATATAATTAAGGTGGTGGATCTTTCCAAATTTCTTAAAAGATTAAGTTATAATAAAGTCATTATTTTTTCAAAAGCATAAAAATGGAAAAGTTTTATATAATATTGTAGTGTATTTATTAAATTTAATCAAAAAAAAATTTGGATAATTTGTTATAGTGTTTAAAATCTTATCATTTAGTTTAACTCTATATATAACTTATTTTAATGCGAATTTTTACAATTATCATTCAATTTGACTTCAAATACATGACAATAAAGTTTATTTAAAATATAATTATATAAAAAACCCCTAATATTTCATATTAATATAAAAATCATTTAACTTAGTAAATAACGTGAATTATATCACATTTACTATTTTTAAAATATTTTATATTATATTTCAATCAATAGAATAAATAATATATTAGTGTTATAGAAGTATATAAGGTAATTATATAATCACTAAAAATTATACATAAATTATCGTAATTGATTTTATTTATTATTTAGAAAAATTTCATTTATATTCACTCATAACATTCATTTTTCCAATTATGGATACATAATAGATATTTAAATAAATGAGAGTGAAATTTTTAATATTTCTTTCATTTAAATATTATATTGGAAATTTTCATGCACAAGTGTCCATTAAACTTATAAATTAAAATATTAAGGTGATAATGGTTGAATTTAATTAACAAAATATGAATGTGAATGAAATCTTATGACCGTGTCACTAATTCCTAACCTAGGATAAACTGATTTACTCTTTACCAAGGTGATAAATATTTACACAGTTGTTAATCGAAATGCCCCAAAATAAAAGGGAACTATTTTCCAACTATGGAATTCATAATTAAAAATATGGAATCAATTTATCAAATTAAGTACATATAAGAGGTGAAAATTATTTTTAATAGGTGAAAAAATGCGATGAAAACTGTATTTAGAAAATTACATTTTCAATAATAAAATTGGATATAAATTATTTTCTCATTACTATATAAAATATTAGACAAATGATAAATGATTTAATGAATATATATTATATATAATTAATTAAAATAATTATCTAACTATGGGAAATAAAATTTATAAAGATAAAAACCCATTGCATGAATAATAATAGTTAATCAGAAAAAAAAACTACTTTATTTTCAAAATGATTTTTTGATTTTAATTCATTATCAATTAATAAATAATTTATTTATTTAATAATTTCAAAAAACATATATTATTTAAAAAAATTTAAGACTTATTCATACCTAACAACCCAATATTTATGTTACAACTATTAAATAATATTTTCATAGAAATCTGTTGTTTGTTTAAACTCAGTATAGTGTGTAACACAAGCTATCGATAAAATAAAATTAATTAAATATAAATTTATTATAAAATATCTGGTTAATATATATATCTCCCTCAAATTAATTGGGTTCATGCTTATATCTCAAGATATATGAATTTCAGGTGAATATTTTACTGAGGATCAAGGAACAGAAATGATGTGTGTGATCACATTTCTCTTTACCAACATTTTTATGTGTGAATTGGTTAGTGAGTAACATGGTTCACAACAGGTGAGTGTGATAGAATTTTTTTCCATCACAAAAATATATGTTGGAATAGGTTTCCAATCATCTAATTTCACAATGATAAAAATACTACGTTTATAATAGTTCAACATCTTCATAATTTTTATCCAGTTATTCTATATTTTCCATATTATATGGTATTTTTAATGTATTTCACAATATAATATCTTTTTTACTTGTTTTTTGGATATTGGTATCCAATTTTACTGAGGTTATAAATTATATCATTTCTTGATGTTATTTATATTATCTAATACTTATTTATATTATCTTATTATTAAAATATATTGTCTTACGATCTCTTGTTAATATAATTTAATAGTTCTGATATTCTACCTTATATTTATGTTCTGGAACATTATGAAATTTTTCACTTATTAGTAATATGATCTCATCCCATTCTAATGTTTACATTCCCTATTTTATTAATATGGTTATATTAAATGAGATTTCATTAAATCTCTCTAGAGGATCATGACTATGGAAAAATGGTTTCTTGTGTAATATAACATGATATTTATGTAGTTAGTTTCAATGACACTAAAATATTAGGAAATTGTATTACGAGACAATTGTAACATGTAATATATAAATCATGTGAAAATTATATTATTTATTTTAAATTTATCTTGGGTTAAAAAATTCATTTGTGATATAATTCTTTTTGTGGGAAGTTAAATCAACCCAAATAGTAACGTTTTATAATGATTCAATGAGTAAGGATATGTGTTCATAAAATGACAATAAAAAATTTGAAAAAATAATAAAAATTTAATATAAATAATATATCATCACTAAATCCATTCTATGAACTATCAATGATAAAAATGATGAAAAAATGAAATTCATTTCTCATGGAGCTTGTAGTATGCACATATAGAGGAATGATGACGTTGATTTTCTTAACGAGTGGTAATGATAAATTTTTAATGATAATAGACATATTATGATATTATTATATTATATAAATGATCCGGATTCTATTTTATTAGTTTCTCTATATTTTATGTGAATTAATATAATTACGGTGAAAATCCATGTTTTTTAAAATACCCATGCTAATAACATGAATTTTCATAGGGAATCACCTTAATGATTAAGGTTTAATGTTAATTAATGGTGAAAAATATATTTGGACATGGTAGTGTGTTCAAGGTGGGGTAATTTGGTAGATATTCCTAAATAAATTTCTAATATATGTTAGTATTGATGTGGGGGATGTTTTACTATTTTATAAGTAATGAGAAGGGTAGTTTTGGAAGTAACTATTATATTTTTAATAATTTTATCATACTCTTCAATCATTAATGTAAAAAAATTGAAAAAATTCTAGGTTGTGAGTGTGGTAGATATTCTCGTCATATGTTCAAATTATGCAAAAATTATAGTTTATGCAGGCATTTTCAGTCAAGTTTTTATCTTTTTACGTCATTTACTTTTAACTTGGTAATTAATGTTTTACCTTACTAATTTATATTAATGAAAAAAATTAAAATGGTATCTTCTACATATTTTGAAACTAATGATTTTTTAAAATCATTTAACTATGAAATTTTTTTAAAGGCATGAAATTTTAATTTTAAATTAAACACACATAATGAGAAAAAATTGATTTTAGTCAAAAATGTGTTAATATGATTAAAAATTTATTTAAAAGATTTGATTATCATATAAAAAAGTTTTTATATAATAAATTATTTTATAATTGAAAAAATGTATTTTCATTTCAAATAAATCCAAAACAAAATCTCAAAACCAGATCAAGAAATTTTAAGAAAATATTACAACCAGTTTTTATTAAAGTAAAATTTTAATTTAGTTCTAAAAAATTTGAACATAGGATTTTTAAAATAAAATAATATTTTAATGATCATAATCATATAATTTTGATAAAATTATTACTTAAAACAATTTTAAAATATTAAAGGAAATTGTTACATAATGAGAAAATCATAAAAATTATAATTTTAAAAAATTCAATATTATCCAACTAAATATCAACATTTTCAAGAAAATTAAAAAATTATTACTATAAAAATTACAATTTTATAAATGAAGAAATTAATTTAGTAATTTAAAATTTAATTTCTGAAATTCATAAATAAATTGAAATAAAATACACAATATAATGAAAAATATTTTTTAAAATAATAGTTTTCAATATTAATTCATATAAATTATCTATGATCTAAAGTTGATTAATTTTAATGGTTTAACATATTCTTTTTTATTATTAATTTATAAATAATATTATATTGATATTTTTGGTTTTTTTCTTACATTGGGTGATACATGTAAGGCAAGTTATCAAACAAACTATGACATTTACAAGGTCTTGAGTTTTTGTTCATTACATTCTACAAGACTTAAATAAATAACATCCTCTCATTTTTAACTCTTATTTATTCATGGTAATTTATAAAGTATTAAAAATCTAGTAAATAATCATTATTTAGCACATATGATAAAAAAACCACTCTGTGTTATAGAAGATTATGTGACATAAATTTCTCTTCATTATAGGTATATATTTATTTCGTAGGTTATTTGTTAGAAATAATCCTATATAGATAATTCCTTAAAGCCTCTAGAGACATACGTTTTGTAAAATCTAATGAATTTTGTAGCGACCTAAACCAAGAGAGCCTAATTATAGTGTCTACTAACATTAAATTATCATGGTTACAAGGAATCTAATCCCAACATATTGAAGTGTTTAGTATTATTGGTAAACCAGATACACACATGAGTCATTTATTACAAATGAATACTTTGATTAGAACATAATTTTTTATTTCTTTTGATGATAATAACTTTATTCCATCTTGAGTATCATTCCATATCCTTATTAGTACACTTCATTGATTCCAAAGGAATAAAACATAATAAGGGTGAGATCAAATTATAAGTATGGGTAAATTATTGGGGAAGAAATGACAAATCGATGAGATTAATAATTATGGCATGGAAAATAATAGAAAACAAATACCATATAATCAAAAAATAGATAACTATGTGTATAAATAATATATAAATGTAATAAATGTAATTAAATTCTATTTAAATAACTATATAAGGGAAAATAAATATCTCATGGTAAGAAACTAAAACACTTCTCATTTAATCAATGAAATGAGAATAAAATGAATCCATAGATATGTCCACACCAAATCATAGGGATTTATAATAACTAAATCATAATTACAGAAATAATTAGTTATTAGATTTCAAGAATAAGGTAATGAAAACCTCTTCTATTATGATATATTCTCTGGACTGTTTAAAACTATGGGTTGAAACAAGTTTTTTCAGTTTGGAAAGAAAATCGAAGGGTTATAGCCAAATAATGTCATCTCATGAGACTAATGATTCAACGAGTGGCTATCTATAACTAAGCCCCACCTATGTTGTACCAATCCAAATCAGTATTGAAATATTGAATAATGAATTTAATAATGTGGATTATCAAATATCTGTATTGAGTATACGATATAAACTTATCAATATTTAACAAAATAATCAAATAACTTTCAAAATAAACATCATATGGAAAAATTTATATGGTTAAGGAATTGAACATATCCATGATAAATGATATATATAATTTGGGTAAATTCAATGTTCAATTATCATAGGATATTGAAAATTTCACTTGGACTAACAAAGGAAGCTAGGATATTAATGTCAATTCTATACTTGAAAAACATAAATCGTAAACATATAAATGAAGAATACAGATAGTAACAATAGAATATATCCCAATTTGAGTAAAATAAAGGGTTTTTGTTGTTTATTAATAGAATTATTGAAAAAAATAAACATTTGAATAATATATTGAGGAATATATTTTTTATTTTGAAAAACCATTAGAAAAACATTTTCATGGAATATCAAATTCAAAAAAATTCATCAATTTGTTACATGGAATATAAGGATGGTATCTATTCTATTTTGAAAAACCTGTTGAAAAAAGTCTATTCGATTTATGAACAAGGTGAGTATTTTAAATTTAGGGTTTGATTTTTTTGGATTTATTTTAGAATATCTTGGTCGATCCAAAGAGTCTTGAGAGCTATGGGGAATTGGGAGGCTTGAGTGTCTTTTTATAGTAGAGGAGGAGTGATAGTCTTGTATATTTTTGGAAAAATATATTCATCTCACAGTATTACCATTTAAAGTGGCTCCAAAAACCAAAAAAGTATATAGAATGTAGTATATGGTTTAAATATGTCTATATTATGTAATTTGGACAATTTTATAGGTCATTTTAGGCCTTACCTTTATGTATTGTTCAATTTTCAAGCATAATTTCACAGTAATCACTATAATAAATTTTAATTACATTCACATATATTTTTGGTAAAAAATTTGAATTTTTTATAAATTATAAATTATTATGATTCAATCTACTAAACCCATTTTTCCAAATTACAATTAAAGAAGTGGTATAGATAAGTTTAAAATTAATCCCAAAAACTGGAAGACAATTCAGGTTTTTAAAGAAAAAACATACAAAGTATTACTATGATTTTATATTGAAATTAAAAGTGAAATTTATTATAATAGAATAATGTGGATAAATTATTAACTAATTGATATTATTAATCTTTCAAAACAATATAAAATTTTAGTTACCCTTATAAATAAATTTTATGAAAATACAGTTTAAGTTAAAATTCAGTATTTATAACTATTTGTTAAAAAATGAAACTCCATTCAAAAATAAAACAATATCACCCTAAATTAATTTTTATGTTCCACTTTAAATTATTAAGTTTATTTTGACATAAAATATTTATAAAACATCTAAAAAAATATTTAAAAATGGTTCTCCATAAAGAGGTTGAAAAAGAGCCTTTATTAAATATATGTTTTATGTGTTGCATTTTATTTATTCTTATCTAACGAATAGAGAATATATTTTATTAATACAAAAAATATTTTATTAAATAACTAATATATATTTCATTAATCTCACTCACTAATTTTAATTAATTTAATTTATTATGATAAAACTGCTTTGTGAGAAAAAAATTGTTTTTTATAAAAATATTCCCTTATTATTGAATTCATTCATATATTATTTTTATAATTAATTTGTAAAGAACTAATTAATTATATATATTTTTTGAGTCAATCATTTTCATAATTTATTTATTCTTATTCATAACATCTAATTTATCAACTATGTTATATCTTATTATATTGAATAAAAATATTTTTATAATATATTGTTGTTCAGTACAACAATGTCTTATGTGTAATGCAATCCATTTAATAAACTCATTTTTTCATGAAAAATATGGTCAATCAGAGTCATGTGCACTGAAAAATATAATTTTTTTAAAATTTATTTATAATATTTATTTCATTATAAATTATTAGGATATTATATTCCTTTATGTGCTTGGTGTTTCCTGTAATACACCCTATCGAATACAATTTTCCCACATTATATTTTTATGGTGTTACATTATCCCCGCCTTAATTAAATTTCATCTTCACAATTGAAACTCAATAATTGTAATTTATTTTTTTATATTTCTTATGTTTTAAATACCACATTTTCAGAAGGGTTCGTATGAAATCCTCTTGAAAAGATAGAATGGGATATACAAAGGTCTCATGGAATAAAATATAACTAGGTATCTACGTATTAAAACATTAGTGGAATTTAAATATATTTTCATGTATTAAAAGTCTATATATGTATATTAAGTGATTTTGGTCATCAATCACAAAAAATTGAAGGATAAATGGATAGTTTTGGGTCTCGATGCCATTAATCTAGGAAGATTAATAAGACTATCGGTTCAAAAAGATAAGGAATTATGAAAACATTTTTCTGATCATTTTATTAATATATATTGCCTAAGAAAATATATGAATATAATTTATTGATACATTTCAATATCATCAAAAAAATTAATTTTCTTCTAGTTTGATCAATTTACAATTAATTGATAACATTGAAAAAAGGGTATCCAAAAATTTACATTGATCTCAGAAGAACTAAAACAAAAATTTAATGAATCATAAGGCCCATAAAAGAGTGAAAAGTATTTAAAATTGTCTATTAATATTCGATAAATCTATCATGGTTATGAAATTAATCTCTAAACTATAAAAAGATACACTAATGGTTCATTATTAATCTTTATTCATCAATTTTTTTAAACAAAAAAGTTTGAAATATTAACCAGGGAATTGTGTATGTTAGTGGTTGGAGTAAATACCTTATCAGAATTTGGTCATGGGTTCTAATCCAATAGCATTTCCAGATTTTATGGGTTTTCACATGATGTAAAAGTTTTGTTTTTCTAAAACCATATTAAAATAATTTCCAAAATAAATATGATATGCATCCCATAAATAAGGTTAATCAATAAATATATTTTTAACTAAGGTTACCAATAAGACCCCAATATATAAATACATAATCCATTTTATTTAAACACAAGTCCTTCCATGTTATTGAGTTCATCCCATTGAGAAGAAAATTTCCTAAAACCCAAATACATATTTGGATCATTAATTATCATATTGGAAAAGACATATAATCATTTTTAGGATATTTAAATCTTGATATATTATTTTAAATATAAGATACCTTATTCTTAAACTAGGTCATTCATTGTCATCATTTAATGGAACCTTTTATTATGGATTGTAACGAAAATGATAATTATCCTAAAAATGTCCCTTGGGAATATCAAACTAGGTGCACAGTAAGGCAAAATGTCATGTACCAGGTTATACAGAGTCATACCCGACACACCTTATCATAATTGTTACTCTTAAACATATATGTTCTAGAACCACATAAACTTTTAGTATGAAGAGATGGATTTATATATAGGAATACCCACATAATATATAACATAGAAAAATTCTATGATCTAAATATATATTTATCCTCAAATTTTATCTTTTAGTTATGTTCTCAAATATATGTCTTATTAACTATAGTTATCATGGTTTATACTAAACTTCCTTTGATACCAACTGTAGCATACTATCCCTAGAGATCGCAGAGTCAGTGCCTAGTAACATTACATTGTAATGATTATAAAAAATAAAATCATGAAGGATCTAAGAGTTTATTTTTATTGATAAAGAATATTAATACACGAGTCTTGTATTACAAATGAAGACACTAACTACAACATAATTATTTATCTCATTGGATGATAACAAAAAAATTCAATCTTGCATATCCTTGTATATATTTTTTAGAACACTTCATGGATTTTTGAAGAAGGAAATATAATAAGGGTGATCTAAAATTCCTAGAAAGTATAATGTATGTTGGAAGAATTTTTGAATCAATTAGAATAATAATTATTTCATGGTAAATAACTGAATACACATTCTATATAATAAAAAAATTGAGAAGGCAGTGCACAAACAATATAACAGGGTGATAATTGGAATCACAAACCATTCATATAACTAGATATAGTAAAATCAACGTGAAAAGGGATGAATCTAAAACACATCTCATTTAATGAATTAAATGAAAATGAATTAAATATATAGACAAGTCGATGAGAAATATCATGGATAAAATAGAGGAATAAAAATTAAGGAAGTGATTAATTGTTGGGTGTCATGTCTAAGGAACATGAAAACCTATAATGTCAAGATTTATCCTCAGGATAGTTCAACAATACGTATAGATACCAGTATATTTTTCTTGGAAACAAACTAGAAGGGTTTGTATCCAACTAATTACTTCTCATTTTACTACTAATACATCAAGTTTCTATCTATTATTGATCCCCACCAATGTCATATAAGGCTAAATAATTCCTCTAAAATTGAGTAATCAATTTATCGTTGTGTATTTTTGAATATCCATATGCAGTAGAATATAAATATTTATCTATATTTCCCCAAATAATAAAATAACTTTCAAAGTAAACATTGAATGAATGATGGTATACAGTTTAGACAATGAACATATCAATCATAAATGATGTGGAAAATTAGGGGGATTTCAATTTTCAATAGTAATAGTTAATTGAATATTTCAATGGGACTAATAAAGGAATCAAGGATTTTAATATCATTACTACCTCAATCCAAATCAATTACAAACCATCTAAAGGAAGAATAAGAATTATATCCATAAAATATACCCCAATGGGAGTAAAATAAATCTTTTTTTTGTCATTGATGACATGAAATATTATAAGAAGATATTTTAAAAGCATTCTTGAGGATAATATCATTTTTATTGAAAAACGTTTTCATTGAAAATAGCTTTTTAAAACCATTTATTTAAAAATTAAACTTTTAAACATTCAAATTAATCTTTATAGAAATGATGGTGTGTAAACTTTTACATGTCTGCAATATAAACAAACATTCATTTTTCATAGTAAAAAAGAAAGAAATATTCACTGTTTCAAAATAGAAAAGAGGAATCCATTGAAAATTTTGGACAAATAAAAAAATCAGATTTTTTGTAATACAAAACTATTGAAATATTAAAAAACAATTTTGAGAATGTATATTGAAAACAATTTTTTTAGAAGAAAATAGTTTCTCAGACTAAAGAGAGAAATTAAGTCAGTTTTTCATGAAAACATTTTATAAAATATTTCGAGTTCTAGTCTGTCTAAAATAATACCATTAAAAGAAAAGGTAATGAATAACCAAATGAGAATAAAATTAATTGGTTTAATAAATAATGATTTAATATTTTCCATTAAGGTAAATTCAAGTATAAATAATCACAAACAATGTGACATTGTGATGTAAACCCTTAAAATGACCATATCATTGACGTGATAATAAATCAATGGAATGATTATGTGAGTCAAATGTAAATACACATAAAACAAATGTATAACGAAAAAATATAGTAAAAAATTGATTACACATAATCATATAATATTAATGATAACGAGGAACTAATGTAAACCAAATAAAATAAATTGGGTTATGAAATTCATTACCACATGGTTAAATTTATCTGAAATATACCTAGAGTAAACAATGGAAATTGAAACTAAAAATACTATAAATAAAAAAAATTCATGATATAATATATCAAAATGGGAACTAGGTACACCCTTGAAAATAAGTAAGTGTTGAATATGACATTTATCTCATAGATGTAAAGAGTGAGATTGAAATACATAACCTTGCCCTTCCTTTTGGTTGTTTTCTCTCTAAATTCATGTATAGTGGTTTAAAATGTGTTACAAATTATAATATAACCATAATAAAATTTAATTTTTCATATATTATCTTCTTATAATATCTTATTACACATTTGATTAAAATCATTAATTATTGTTACTATTTTTGGTGGTAATCACCTAGTTTGTCGAGTATGTTTTAACATGTGACTTTTTTTTTCCTATTATGGGTTCAACATATACAGAAATAGAAACTTGTTTTAAATATAATATATATTCATTTTATATGTATTTATAATTAACTATATTATTTGGAGATAAGAAATGGAATGCAGTGTTCATGGAGATGGTAGGTTGTACGTACGCATAAACTCTATTGTCGTTTCATTTCCATATTAAATTAATAAAAATTAATATATATATATATATATATATTTTAATTATAGTATCATATAAATTTGATATAAATTACATCGTCTTATTAAAACTATCCATTATTTGTTCCATGTATAGTGTGGGTGGGACACATCGCTTAGAGTGGAGGAGTCCACGCATCCACAAATGATGTTATCGTATTTACACAAAAGGAAAATAATAAAGGAATGTGTTATAATATAAATATAGAAGAATAAATACATTGAAAATATTATAAATTTCCTATATAAATATATTTTACATCATAATTTGAAACCATGAGAGATGGTAAATGAAAAACGAACAACTTCATTTCGTCAGGCGGTTGTTCGTCATACACATAAATGGTAAGTCTGTTACCCATTAGATGGAAGTGTGTATATGTGTAGGTAAAATTAATAACATAAAAAAATATCTATGTATTAAATATACTAATGATATTATTTAATAACTTAATAAGATTAATTTAATGAAATGATAAAAAATTAAACAAGGAGCATGAAGAAGTATGTCACCTCTTCATCGGGTAACTCCTTTTTGTTTGAAGAAATGAAATCCCTATATATATTTTTATGTAAATTGGGGATTCTATGATCAGGGTAGGTATTTTTAGAAGACATTTTGTGAGATATTGTTCAATCCATAATGGCTTGATAGGTGTGAGGAAGTAGGACAATTTAGTTCCTTTTTATAGTGGATGAGGAGTGTCACTCTTGAAAATTTTGGA
Source organism: Viscum album (assembly GCA_963277665.1). Classification (NCBI taxonomy): domain Eukaryota; kingdom Viridiplantae; phylum Streptophyta; class Magnoliopsida; order Santalales; family Viscaceae; genus Viscum; species Viscum album. The sequence goes on from OY728143.1 coordinate 40,325,043, forward strand.
AAAGGAAATTCCACCAATGCTTTTCTAAAGGAATGTGGACCCAGTATTGAAAAAGAAGTTTATAAAATGGATTACAGGGTTAATATATTTCTATTAAATGTCTTTTGGACAAATTTATAGGTTATTTCATGCCTTATGATTAATTTTTAGTCCCTCATTAAGTTTAATTTCACCATAATCATTGTAATTAATTGTTTTTAAGATCACTAATATTTTTGGTCAACAAATAATTTTTAATTATTAGAAATTGTAAAAAATTCTTTTTAAGAATATGGAATTAATTTTTATAAATTATATTCATTGAAGTGGAAGAAATTATTTTAATATTAATCCCACAGATTGAAGAACAATGCAAGTTTTTTATGTAAAAGCATTCAAATGATTATTATGTTTCTATATAAAATATCAACGTGAAATTGATTCCAATGACCTAAATTTAATTAAATAATAAAAAATTTATCTTATTTAACATTAATAACAATTTAAATAAATATTTAACAATATGAATAAATTAGTATAAAAATGGTATTGTGTTAAAATTCTGTATTTTTCGGCATTCCATAAAAATTGAACCTTCATTGAAAAATACCAGAAATCCAACCAAACAAAATTTTTATGTTAAGCATTAAAATATTATGTTTATCTTTTTCCATATAATATTGATAAAAGATAAAAATGTTTGACAGAAAATAGGTTCTCCCTTAAAAGGTGATAAAAGTGACCATATAAAAATATATGTTTTATGTGTAATATTATGTTAATTCTTATTTAATGCCTAACGAATCTATTGAATGGATACAAAAAATATTTCATTTAATATTTATATTACATTAATATCACTATTTTATTGTAATTAATTTAATATATTAGGATAAAACTTTTTTGTGAGCATAAAAATAGATTTTTATAAAAACATTACCTTTATATTCAATTGGATCTTATATTCATGTCCAATTTATATGTAACCAATGAATAAATTTTATATTTTTTGTGAACCAAACATTTTCCTAATTAATTTTATCTTATCCATAACGTCTAATTTATGGGATATATTATATCTATTTATTTTAAATAATAATATGTTAATAATACATTGTTAATATGTAAAACTCGGTCTTACATAAAACGCAATCCATTAAGGAAAATCATTGTTTCATGCGACACATGCTAACTTAGTGTCCTATGTATTGAAATTTACTAAATATATTAAATTTATTTAAAATTTTAAATATATTAAAATTTATCAGGATATTATATTCTTGTACACCCTTGGTGTTGCGTGTCATACATATTGTCGAATAGAATGTTCCTACATTAGATTTTTGGGGAGTTACAAATTCAGTAATTAATTTTCTTTATTTAATTAAAATTTGATTATCTTTTCTATAATTCAACAATGAATAGAAATTAAAACATATTATCTTTATAGACATCAAATCTATTGGTATCTCTAAAAGTAAACACTTTATATTAATAATAAAAATGGTATAATAAAACAAATTTCATTTCATACATAGAAATTTATAATTCTCAAAATTAATTTATTAGATAAAAAATAATTTTTTTTTAATTTTTATGACTAATTTGACAAAATCCTCAAAAACGTTTTTGATTTATCACATTCATTTTTTCTTATGAAGTGTTTTTGGGTTGTTTTAAAAAAAATTCTTTTTTAGGTGAATGGTGTAAAATAAAAAATCTGAATATACCATGGAATTTTATATTAAAAAATTATATAAAATTAAAAATTTATTAACGAACAAATATATTTGTTTTTAAAAAAATTATATATTTTAAAATATCATGTTTGAATTACAAGACTATATTTTACATTTTAAAATATAAGAAATGCTATCTCAAAAATTGTTTTAAATATATTAGTATTTCCTAAATGGTTTTTACTAATGAATTAAGTGAAATTTATTTTAAATTTATAATCAATTGGTCTAAATTATCTATTATGGGACACTTTATTTTTAATATAATTTATTATGTCTCCTTTTGTAAATATTAGTTACCATAGTAAACCAATTTTTTTGAATTAATAAAATGATTCTACATATTATGTATTTTAGAATTAATTTAATTGATTTTTAATTAATTTATTAGTATGCCATTAAACATATATAAAAATGAACTTATAGGTATTTTATTTGAAATAAATTTTAATTAAAATTTAGAACACTTAGTGATTAAAACAACATTTTTCTTGAATTTTTTTTTCAACATGTTATATTGATTGATTTAAAAATATATTTTCTCAAATTTAGAAATTGAATTATTATAAATGGAGCAAAAATTTTGATTCATCCTAATGAAATTTTTTGACATAGTTCTAATTATATTTTTAGTAATAAAATAACTGACCGGAATAATATTTAATTTATATTAATATCTATTTAATTAACTAATTTATGGGGGATTGGATTTTCCTAAATTATCACGACCTTTAGACCTTCTGGAAAATAATTGTTTTCTTTTAATGAATTACCTAAATATATTACTATAATTACCTCACCTAAGTCACCTATCATTCATACTATTATATTCCTATACCTTTCGTAACAGACCTTTTCATTGAAAAGTTCATATTCATCACTTATAAAATACGGATCACTTCTAAACGTTCACTAATCCACTCCTATTTAAAAATTTCATTAAAACCTTTTCTATAATTCCACACCATGAATTCCATTACATGAACTATTACTTATGATCACTAAAAATTATCCTATAAACTTAAAATCTAAGGCATTCATTAAGAGGAAGCTCAATGTCTCATTGTAAGTATCACATCTTTCTTATTATTACATTATTATTAATTCCATTATAAGACAACCATACCAATTGTATGGTATAAAAATTAAAATCATTAGTGTTTTAAGATATTTTTATAATAATTGTACAATAATTATTTAATATTTACTATTTACTATGGTAAACAGGAATCATCATTAGTTCACGTGGGAAAATTACAACCACTATAAAGAAGTGCAATTAAGTTTTCACCACCACTCATCATTAATTGTTTTAATGATATAATTTTTCGATAAATGATATTTATATAATTTATTAATAATTATAAAACGATAACATACTATCCAGCATCATCCATCTAATTATGTGGGTAACAAAAAAATTATTCATGTTTTTTGTGAACTACTGCCTCTATGAATAAATGTGTTTCATTTTACATCACATATAAAATTGGGTGGTCTTAGATTATAATATATGTTTGTGTATGATATATATATATATATATATTTGTAATATATATAATTGATGTTTTTTCATTTGGATAACCCAAAATGTAACGATCATTATACAATAATATGTCAATATCATTAAATAGCCGGAAACTATTTTATTATCATATTTTCATAAAAGTAGACTAAAACTCCCTATTAATTTCATTATTAAATTTGAAATAATTATGAAACATAAATTATAATACCTTTAAATTTTGTTGAATTATAATATTTATGAGAAAATGAATATGGAAACAGCTTTTTTGATTCTATTTCGAAACAATCAAAATTTTTAACACCCAATGTTTAAAAGAGATCATGAAAATATAATATATGAAAGGATTTATTTTTAATAAGGATTATAAATGGTAATTTGTATGAACATGATTCATAAATAGGTAACTAAAATGATTACCTATATGATACAGGAGGGTAAATAATTTTTATAGAAATAAATGATAATGGAAATATACTTTTTTACTCAAACATTTTTCATTGAGTTATAAAATTTAATATTTGGACATTTTTTTCTTATTAGTACCATTTAAATGAGGTTATATGTTACTTATGTGGATTTTTTATTGAATCATTTTAATTTTTTGAAAAGGTTTTATTTATTTTATAAAAAAATGTAAAATTTTTGAAATGACACTAATAACTATATATTGTATAACTATAAATACATGAAGTTTTAAAAAATCTATTTTTATTATTTTCATTTCTTTATATTCAAACAATATCTACTTCAAATGAAATAACATTTCATGTTTTATATTTTTTTTTCTTCTTTTATGTGATTAATTTTTGATGATCATGTTTCTTGTATTGAGAGATTTAAATTAGGATTTTATTTTGATGTATTATAAAAATAATATTATTTAAAGGGTTCTTAATGAAAATTGACTGATTTATTTTAAGATGTTCTAAGTAAACCATTTAATTTCCATGTATTCTTTACATTATTATATGAAAATGTCATGAATGTCATTTTTTTTATTTATTTTATGAAATGATGATAGTATTCATGTGGAACCTAAATATATAGATTATAATTTGGGTGAGACAAAAATATCCCTCCAAAACATTTTTTAATGGATTATATATCTTGATTTGAAATGATATACGAACATGTTAGATAGTCTTTTGGTTCACAATGGTTGTGTGTGATGAAATTTTTTTCCACTCACAATTTTACGATTGAATAGGTTGGTAGGTAGACATGTTTTTAAAGATAATAAATACTAAGATTACTATTATGACACTTTTATTACTACATTCCATGTCCTATACTAAATACATAATGTTTTATTTTTCTCAATCTTTGGAAAACATGTTATCATTTGAGATGTCATGACTCTCATACATGATTATAGTGAAAACTTAATATTTTATGCAGTGTTAAATTAAATATTTTTTCTTATTAATAGTTTTCCATATTTTTTTTATCTAACGATTATTTTCATTTATATGTTATCCCTTATTTATCTTTTGATCTCACCCTTTTTATGTTTTCCCTTCCCCATGATTGGAATAATTTTTTTTAACAAAATTTAATAGAGGGGATTTAGATGATGGAGAGGTGTTCCTAAAATGTTTATTATAAGAGATTATAGAAATTGTATTATACACCATAGTGATTCACTATTGGTTGAATTAGTCCAGATTTAAATAATAAGGATGGATCTATGCATATTTTCATTGATTATAATGATATTAATAAATTCACGATAAAAAAAATTAACATAATCCCCATATTGTTGAAATATTCTATCATCTTAAAGGATATCATCTCTTATCAAATATCGTCATATGGTTTAGATTTCATCAAATCTGGCTATAAATGAGTGAGATTCCAAATACAACCATCCAAAAACTGTTTAAAAAATATGATTTTTGAGTGATGTCATTTGGAATTTCCAATTTCTCTTATATCTTCACAGATCATAGAAGTTGGGTATTAACAAATTACGTAGATTGATTTGGGGAAGTATTTATAGATTATATACTTATATATATATATATTCCAAAATAATGAATGAGAATAAGATCACATAATAACTATGTTGAAGACCCTAGAGGGAAAAAAATATTTTCAAAACTCAAAAAATATAAATATTGGCTACAAGAAGTATCATTCTTAGATCATGTCATTACAGGAGAGGGTTTATCTATAAATTCATCCAAGACTGGGGTTGTTGAGAAATGGACCATAAATGTGGCTAAAAAAATTTTCATAGGAAACAAATATTAACAATTATTTCTGAGAAATTAACAGTGGATATCAAACCCATTAACCAATATAACAAACAAAGGAGACAAGTTCCTATGGATGAAAAATGCAAAAAACAACATCAAGAAGATCAAGTAAACCATGGTCACAACACTTGTCCTTACATTTCGATATGTTAGTGAAGTGTTTTTAAATTAATAGTATCCATACATAATAGGACTGGGATACAACCACATGAAAAATGAAAAGGGGATTTGTTATGAATATATCTAATTTGAAACTCATGGTAAAACAATAACTGAAAAATGATTTGGAATTAGCGGCGGTGATATTAGCCTTCAAAATTTGGCATAATTAACATTATAGTGAGGTGTATTATATATACACTGAATAGAATATCATTAAATATATACTCATATGAAAGGAGTTAAACATACACTATAGGAGATGGTTAGATCTAATGAAATATTATGATACATTAAAACCCTATAAAGGGGAACATGGTGGAAAATGATATAAGAATAAAATAATATGATAATATATCCATTATATGGATTTCAAATGACCAAATTCTTATAGATTTTTCAAAGTTGAATCTTAACATCCTAAGGTGGATATAAATTATATAATACCAAATTGACTTCTCAACTATCCAGTAATGTTATGATCATACAATCAATTAAAAATGATGTAGAGAAATATAAAATGGTAGATAATATTTTTCAGCTCAACGTTGAATAATATAGAGTTATATGCTTTGAAACATATATATGTTTCTTTTATATACTAGAACTAAAGAGTGAGATTTTAGATGATGCACATAGGTCATCCATCACTATCCACATTGGAGGAGAAAATATGGTTAGATATTAGATGATAAAATTCTTGTAGGATAACATGAATAAGGATATAATTGAGTATATATCTCAATTCATGGTATGTTTAAATGATTTTTTAGAGATAAAAGCCTAAAATTTTGAGGAAAAAATACTCATACCTATATGGAAATGGGAAAAAACTCTATGAACGTCTACATAGCACTACCCAAAACATCTAAAGGACGCAATTTTTTGTGGGTCAAAGTCGATATCCATATAAAGTCACTGAATTATCAAAGAATATTTCTCAATTGAACAACTCATAATATATATATATGGGAAGTGTTAAGATTGTATAGAGTACAACTATCTATTGTCTCTAATCAGGATCTGAGGTTTACATTGAATTTATAGAAATGTATTCTACATGTGATGGTGTTAGTATTGAGTTTTAGCATCACTTCCCCCCCCCCCTTATCCAGAACGGACCAAAGGCATTCTTTTTTATTTTATTATAGATAACACCCTTTTATGGTTTGAAGGAGAACCCATACATGACCCGTAGGCCCATGTAAAAAAGTCTGATCTGACCCGAAATACATGACCTGATGGCCCAGAGGCATGTATGCCTGTTACATGACCCATAGGCCCAGACCCACAAGAATTTCCCCTCCCTATAGTTTGCATCATTGATCTCCTCACTCCACACCTTGAAATACTGATCAACATGAATTTACCAATAAAAATTTGCATGGTTCCTGGTCCCGATGGCAGTTGTCATACTCTCTCTCTCTTCCAATCTGGTTAGATCTACAATTGGTGAATGCTACTTTTATTGCTCTGAACTTATTATGAGGCCCTCTCTATGTTAACTAGGCTACTCTATGGTTTCTATGGCTCGAAGGCCATGTGGCCTGAAGCCCTTGATGAACTGAAGGCCCTAGAGACCTGTAGGCCTAAACTGGTGGCCCAAAATCCCAATTCAAGTGAAATGTTTTGGCTGCTACATTACCGAATAGTGGCTGCTACAGTACCCCGGAAATTCTCCTCCACCTAGTTTTGAACGTGGGACTCTTTGTTTCCATGCAGTAGCCCTTACCAATTGGGTACATGTTCATTGGCACCTTTCCCCCCATAGATAGATGGTTAGTGTAAATGAACAATTAAATATCTAGATGATATACTGATATCTTTTTCAATGTATTTTCAATAATGTTGGGAACAACGCCTTCCTTGGTAGATTCCTGACAAACAATAGTTTCTATTATAGCATTCAGATGACACCATGTGAGGCTTTGTATGGGGAGAGATATAGTACACCAACTTGTTGGAATATTGTTTTGGAATGGAAGATAATAGGTCTTGAACGTGTCCATGAAATGATGGAGAAGGTCCAAACCATTCAAAAGTATATGAAAGAGGCCCAAAATTCATAGAATATTTATGTAGATAATCGTCAATGATATCCTGTGTTTGAAATTGGGGATAATATGTTTCTCATAATTTATTTATAGAAACTGGTCATGATATTAGGGGATAAAGGGAAGCTAATCCATTGGAACATCATTCGTTTCAAGATAGTTTATTATATTAGATTTATATATTAGTAGTTATCATTCCCTCATCATCTTTATTATTTGGATGATGTCTTTCATGTATCATTTTTTATGAAGTACATAAAAAAATCTATCACATGAACTAAACCATGATGTTGTAAAATGAGAACATGGCCTTCCCAATGGTGAAAAACCCATATAGAATTTGTATTGAATAGATAAGGCATTTTGGAATAAGACCAGACATATAGTCAATGTTATATGGATAAATAATTAATTTTTGGAGGATGTGTAGGAATCTGAGGATGTGATGAGGGAAAAGAACCCACACTTATTTCCTTCCATGTAATGAAATATCTATGATTAATTTTTTTTATATGGGAAGAAATTAACGTATGATGAATTTAATAATTAAATTTCTTTAATTAAGAACCATGTTAGTAGCTTTTTCTGGGGTGAAAATATTGAAAAAAAACTAATAAAAAATATTTTTTTTATAACCATTAAATATACATGTATCCCTAACAGTAATCACTTTATAAAATCTATATAAATGGTTATAATAAAACAAATCTCATTTGAGACATAGAAAATATATATTTCTTTTGTAAATTATATATATACTTATAATAAAATTATTTTTAACTTTTTTTAACATTTAATTTGACAAAAAATTTAATTTCCTTATTTTTCATGGTTATATTAGATTAGGATGAATATTTTATATTTTTATAAAAAAATTTAGTTTTAGGTGAAAGTTTCAAAAAACCAGTTTTGAAAATGTTGTGTATTTTTATATATATGAATTAAATAAAACACTAGGAACATTATTTAACCAAATATATGTATTTAATGTAACATTATATATGTTAAAATATCATTTTTTAATTACTAAACTATATTTTATTTTTTAAAACATAAGTAATATTTTTTGGATTTATCAAAGGCATTAGTTTATTTAATTTTTTTTTCTCAACTAATTTAAATTAAGTAAATTTTAAATTTTAAATTAGTGGATTCAAATTATATAATAATAAAAAAATTAGATTTAGGTATAATAAATATGAATCCTTGGGTAAATATTTGTTTCCATAGAATAATGAACATTTTTAAACATTAATACATTAGTAAATATTAGGTATATTTAAAATTAAATGATTCAATTTCAAATCAAAACCAGTCTTCTTTTTTAGAAATTTATCCAAATCAATAAACACTCATTTAATGGGTAATCAAGGTTGAATAAATTTAAGAACACTTAATGATTAAAATTCCATTTCTATATGAATAGAGTATTTCAACACATTTTATGTTTTTATTTTAAAGTCAGATTTTTATTATTTATAAAATTAATTAGGATAAATAGATCTGAAATTATAATTCATCACTTTTGAATTGGGTAATAAGGATCTGAATATATTTTTTTGTAACAAAATAATTGATTGTATTTACATTTAATTAATAGTTGTATGTGTTTAAACGACTAATGTAATTTTTATTAACATGCCACCTAAATATCCAATTTCTTAGCCCGTTGCCCCAACATTAGCACCCTCATCATGGAACCCTCCTTTGTCTCATTTAGATGATGGGGCGCAAATCCCAACACCATAGTATAAGTCATTGCAGAAAAAACACAAGAGAAGATTCACCCAAAGGCCTTTTATCACTCGAAGACATTTTATCACCTGAAGGAATTTTACATCACACGAATGATTTTTAAAAACACCAAAAGGACTTTTACAATGCAACTAAAGGATTTATCTCTTGAAATAGTAACACCCATGAATGTACCATTTTTTAACCATTGATCATCATAACCGGGACATGATACATGATATTCACAACCAAGATGACTTCGGATACAAGGTGCCATCATGAATCTCTTTGCATAATGTCATCGACAATTATCTCACCATCGTCACTCATAATTGTCTTCGTCATCTCTTCATATGAACTACCAAAAGTGGTAACTTATTCCTGGTTATCCCTTACACCAGCTACATCTTGTTGAATCTTCATCACACCAGTTACCGCAAACGTGAAAACCCCTTCTCAATTCCCTCTCGCAGCGGCTACATCATTGTCGACAGACATCACAAAACATGTTACCACATCCTATAATATAGACACCCTGCCCATATCTCAAATAAAGGAGTCCATTATTCATTATTATACCAAATAATATTGGGAATAACTTTTCATTAAAGTTGTGATAAAATCCTCCATTAATGCTGTGAAAATCCCTCCATTTATTATTTTCTCTCTCCTCATAATTTAAATTTTAAATAAAACAATCCCAACAATATTCACCTTGATTTAAAATTAAAATACTCCTCATTCATCTCCATCATCTGGGTCAATTTCATCACCGAATCCACCATGGTTTTAATTTTACCCAATGAACGAAGCATGCCACATGACACCTGTAGCCAAGAAGACATTCGATATTCTAGCAACATCGATGATACCACATTCATTTTTTGATGACATCTGAATCCTTGATATGTTGCCCTAGCAGATGCTTGCCACCGTGTTCTGCAACTAAGAACCTCAACCAATCCATTTAATACAAATTTTGGGGCTCGGATCCCAGCACCGCAGTATAAGTCGTCGCAAAAACACAGAAGAAGATATTCACCTGAAGACCTTTTATCACCTGAAGACATTTTATCACCCGAATGAATTTTACATCACCTGAAAGATTTTTAACAAAAACCAAAAGCCTTTTACAATTCACCTGAAGGATTTATCTCTCAAAACACCAACACCCCTGAACATACCATTTTTTTGTACCCTTGATCATCATAACTGGGACACGCCACATGATCTTCGCAACCAAGAGGACTTTCCATACATGGAACCATCGTGAAAACTCATTGCACGTCGTCGTCAACAATTATCTCACCATCGCCACATTCTATTGACTTCTTAATCTCTTCACATGATCTACTACATGTCTCAGCCTCTTTCTATTTATATCTTGCACCGACTAAATCTTGTTGACTCATCATCGCACTGGTTACTGCAAATACAGAAACCCCTTCTTGATTCTCTCTCGAAGAAGCAGCATCATGGCATACCTACATTCCAAAACATGCTATTTCATCCTCTAATGTAGACACCCAGCCTATATCTCTAATAAATTTTGACAACAATAATTATACCATCAATTAATATTGGGAATAATTCTTCATTATCGTGGAAGAAAATCTGCCATTAATGTTAAGAAAAATATTTCCATTATTAATGTTCTCACTCCTCATTATTTAAATTTTAAATAATGAAATCCCAACATTAGAATCCTTGGAACAGTTATCCAGAGGTTAAGTAGAGTTCTCCGACTGTGCCTTGCCATGTTTCAACCTTCTTCAAATCTATTCTTCTCCGGTCATCTCATCCAAGGCCCTAGAGGCTCCCATTTTCAAAAGATTCATTTAAAATATATGAATTCTATATCTGAGGGTGACATGTTGGTGGCCAAATTAGTCATAAATGGTGTTTGTTTATTATATTATTTTAATGGGTCTTTTTTTATTTTTACAAAATGGGTCATAATAGCATCATATATGTGGCCATATTGATTAAAGTCGTCGAAGCATCACATCAAGTGGCGCTCTATCCTCAAATATTTATAAATATATATATATATATAATCTTAAATGTATATAATGATAAATATATTTTAATCATTAATTTATATAATCATAAATATATATAATTAAATATATATATATAATTATAAATATACATAATTTTAAATATATAATTTTAAATATATATAATTATAAATGTTTGTAAATCTATATCTATTTATTTCTAAATATGTACATATTGATAATTATACTAATTTATAATTGTTAATATATAAATATGTATAATTTTTTAATATATATATCTATATAATTATAATATTTTATAATATGTTATTAAATATTAGTAATGGATACCATAATTATGACAAATATGATGACTTGTGAATTAAAATTAAATCCCCTCTTAATGGTCAACCTTTCATATTCACACCGTCGGATCAGATCTCATATTCCTTATAAATATGGTGACATGTTAAAGAAATTATATGGACTTTTGGATCAAAATTATGTTCTCTACTACTTGTTTTTATTTTGTATTTTTATATCCATTTATTATTATCATCGTCTTACACAAATACAACATACACTTTCTTAAAGATGCACTTCACCTATGATCGATATTATATTTTCGGTTTCAAAATGCTTCGTGGTTTCAATCGATGTTCGATCAATTTCACAAAACGATATCTACATGGCCGTCCTCTCCGCATTGCGCAATGTGATGATGATACCTTCATCCCCATCATCGGCATAAGAATAATTTTGTTCAAAAAAGGCATGTCACATGTTTTTTATAAACATTATTCTTTTGAAATATTCTTTCTCATTCACATCAACTCCACTCATTCGAATTGCTCATAAAAAAGATGAATCTTATTTTACATGTAAGATATTGTTACATTTATTTTTACCCACTTGATAAATCTAAAAATAATATATTATTTTCATAATCATTAATTTCAGGAAAAATAATGATCAACTGAAGAGCTGTAATGAGTCACGGTTGAATGATGAACATCCCATAATCATTGTGCGTCGAGCCAATGTCTGATGAACATCACGTACCCATCGTACGTTCAGACAAAGTCTGATGAATATTGCGTACCTATAATACGTAGATCTATTGAATGGTGAATATCACATACCCTTTATATGTCGAGCCGTTGAATGATAAATATCGCGTACCCGTCATACGTGTAACCATTGAATGATGAAAATCATGTACCAGTTGTACGTCAAGCCATTGAATGATGAACATCACATACATGTTGTACGTCGATCCGTTGAATTATGAACATCACGTACCCGTTGTATGTAGAGTCATTGAATTATTATCATCGTGTACCCGTTTTATGTCGAGGCGAAGTTTGATGATCATCGTGTACCTGTCGAACGTCGATATGAAGATCTAAAATCCTTCCATGAACCATGAAATTTCATAAATCATATTTCAGGATCACCCTTAATGTGTCAAGTTTGATTATACCATATAAAGGATCATGATGGAGATGAAGTATACATTAAATATTTGTATATATTTATTTTATTTCGTTTCTCTTTTTTTTGTATCTTTTAAATTTTTTTTTGAGAAATTAAATATTCATTATGAACAAGCATAAATATTATACATATATATATATATAAATATTAATCCACCAAAGTGGATGGAATTTATGAAATTATTGAATTAAATGTTCATTCAATTGTCTTGAAGACACTATATCGCCACTAAAAATTTGTCCTATAGAGACCGCCAACGGCGTTCACTATAGGCCTCTAGAGACCGCCCAGCGATCACCATTGGCGGTCGCTTTAGGACGGACGTTGTAGGCCTACGGTGACCACCATTGGCGGTTGCTGAAGCTAGCTGAAATGCCAGACGACAGTGACCGCCATTGGAAATCTCTAAAACTAGTTGAAATATTGGCCTACAGCGACCCCCACTGGCGGTCGCTGTCTGTATGAAGTTACCCCCAATGGAGGTCACTATTGAGGGTAGCAGGCAACCTAAACAGACAGCCTACAATAGTCGCTAGACTCGAATTTTTAAAAAAAAATTATGGTAGAGAATAAAAAAACATCATATAAATCATAAAAAATGTAAAACAGATCCAAACACCATAAACATCAAGATCATCATAAATAATAAATGATAGACATGCTTCAACGATCCACAACCATCTACTTTAGAAACCTACAATAAGATAAAAATAAAACAACAAAACAAAACAAACATAAATTTGACATATTTATTCAGTTATTATATACATATAATAAAATGATATCTGACATCTCATGGGTGCTATAATAATTTAAAACCTCCAATTTATGAAATATTTTCATTTTAGGATTTTTTTTCTTGTTTTGGAGTCTTTGATTTAGTTTCTAAAAGTGTTCAGTTGTCTAAAAAGGAATGTTTTCTGCGCACACCTCATGTCTGATAGACGTGTCGTCTCCTCCTACAAGTCACGAAAAATATTCCAATTGTTTTCATGTGGTTTCATGTCATTCGGAGCATGTTTTCTCTGAAATTGACAGTAACACACCGTTTTGGACTTTTTTGACTCTGGAAACGCTTTTCTGGTCACCGCGGTCAAACAAAACCTCTGATTGACATTACCATTGCTCGACCATATCACAATTCAAACCACGGTTGTTTTTTGTGTGATTTCATGGCATTACGAGGTCATTTTGGTGGTTTTGACCACCCAACCCACCCATTTAGAGCGTGTCGAGCTGCTGAAAATGACACATTCGGTCGTACCACATGCACTTCACGTCGGATGAATGTTCCATCAACTTCTACATGTAAAAAATAATATTCAAATATTTTTGAGGCAGTTTCATGTCATTCTGAGCACATTTTCTCTGAATTCGACCATCACACACCGTTTTGGTCTTTTATGTCTCTAGAAATGCTTTTTCTATCACTACAGTCAAACGACAACTCCTATTAACGTTCCATTTGCCCAACCATTTCAAAATTCACCCTGCGGTTGTAATTTTATGATTTCATGGCATTCTGAGGTCGTTCGAGTGGTTTTACCACCAAACGTGCCCTTTTATAGTGCGTCAAACTTCTTAAAACGACACATTTTGTCGTACCACACGCACCGCACATCCGATGGACGTCTTGTATCATATTACATATGAAAAATAACATTAATATTGTTTTCATGTGGTTTCTGGTCTTTTGGAGCATGTTTTCTCTGAATTCGACCGTGAAACACCATTTTGGTCTTTTGTGACTCTGGAAACGTGTCTCCAGTCACCGTGATAAAAAAAATCCTCCGATTGACATTCTGTCTGCCCTCCCATTTCAACATTCACACCAAGGTTGTTGTCATTTTATTTCATGTCATTCTGAGGTCATTCAGGGTGATTTGACCACCCAACGCACCCTTTTAGAGCGCCTCAAACTGCTGAAAATGACACTTTTTGTCGTACCGCGTGCACCGCACATCTGATGGATGTTTCGTCTCCTCCTGCATGTCCTCAATAATATTTGTATTGTTTTCGTGTGGTTTCAGGTCATTCGGAAAATGTTTTCTCTGAATTCAACTGTCACATGTAGTTTTCATCTTTTATGACTCTGGAAAAGCGTTTCAGGTCACTGCGGTCAAACGACACCTTTGATTGATGTTCCGCCTACGCGACCATTTTACAATTCACACCATGGTTGTTTTAGTATGATTTAGTGGAATTCTATGATCGTTCGGGTGGTTTTTACCACCCAACGCACCCTTTTAATGTGCACCGAACTACTGAAAATGACACATTCGATCGTACCACAAACACCGCATGTCTGATTGACATTTCATCTCCTCATACATGTCACGAATAATATTCCTACTGTTTTAGAGTGGTTTCAGGTCATTCGGAGCACATTTTCTCTGAATTCAACCGTCACATGCTGTTTTGGTCTTTTATGTCTCCAGAAACACTTTTCCGGTCACCACAGTAAAATGACACCTCCAATTGACATTTCGTCTGCTCTAACATTTTACAATTCAAACCACGATTGTTTTTGTTTGATTTCATGGCATTCTGATGTCGTTCGTGTGGGTTTGACCACCCAATGCGCCCTTTTAGAGCGCGTTGAACTTCAGAAAATGACACATTTTGTTGTACCGTGTGCACCGCACATCCGATGGATGTCTTTTCTTCTTATACATGTCACAAATAATATTAATATTCTTTTTGTGTCGTTTCAGGTCATTTAATGCATTTTTGCTAAGAATTCGACCGTAACACGCCGTTTTTGTCTTTTGTGACTCCGAAAATGCATTTCTGGTCACCACGGTCAAACGACACCTTTGATTGACATTATATCTACCGGAAAATTTCACAATTCACACCACGGTTGATATCGTATAATTTCATGATATTCCAAGTTCATTCGTGTGGTTTTGACCACCCAACGCGCCCTTCTAGAGCCCGTCGAACTGCTAAAAATGACACATTCAGTCGTATCGCGTGCACTACATGTCCGATGGATATGTCGTCTCCTCTTAAATGTCACGAATAATATTCCTATTGTTTTTTTTGTTTTCAAGTCATTCGGAGCACGTTTTTTCATAGTTCGACCGTCACATGTCGTTTTTGTCTTATGTGACTCCGGAAAAGCGTTTCTGGTCACCACGGTGAAACCACACCCCCAATTCACATAGCATCTACCCGTCCAATTCACAATTCACACCTCATTTGTTTATGTATGATTTAATGGTATTTCGATTTCATTTGGGAGGTTTTGACCACCCAATGCACCCTTTTAGAGCACGCCAAACTTCTAAAAATGACACATTCGGTTGTACCGCACACACCACACTTCCATTGGATGTGTCGTCTCATCCTAAAAGTAAAAAATAACATTACTATTGTTTTCATGTAGTTTCAATTCATTAAAAGCACATTTGCTCTGAATTCGACCGTGACATGCCGTTTTGGTCTTTTATGACTCTGGAAACGCGTATCTGGTCACTACTGTCAAACGGTAGCTTCTATTGATGTATCGTCTGCCCGAACATTTCAAAATTCACGCTACGGTTTTTTTCCTATGATTTCATGGAATTATAAGGTTATTCGGGTGGTTTTGACCTCCCAACGCGCCCTTTTAAAGCACGTCAAACTGCTGAAAATGACACATTCGGTTGTACCGTGTGCACCGCACATCCGATGGACGTTCCGTCTCCTTCTACATGTCACAAAAAATATTTTTATTGTTTTCATGTGGTTTCAGGTCATTCGGATCACATTTTCTCTGAATTCCACCGCCACATGCCGTTTTGGTATTTTTTGAATTTAAAAACGTGTTTCTGGTCACTACGGTAAAACAACAAATTCGATTGACATTTTGTTTACCCGACCATTTCAAAATTCACACCATGTTTTTTTCCTAAGATTTCGTGGCATTCTGAGGTCATTCAGGTGGTTTTGACCACCCAATGCTCCCTTTTAGACCACATCAAACGACTGAAAACAACACATTCGGTCATACAGCACACATCGCACGTCCGATTGAAATTTCGTCTCCTCCTACATGTTGCGAATAATATTCCTATTGTTTTTGTGTGGTTTTTGGTCATTAAGAGAACTTTTGATCTAAATTCGATCGTCACATGCCATTTTGGTCTTTTATGACTCCAGAAATGCATTTCCAGTCACCGATGTCAAACGACATCTCCGATTGAAGTTCCATAAAACTGACCATTTTATAATACACACCAAGGTTGTTGTCATATGATTTCATGGTATTCTGAGGTCTTTCGGGTGGTTTTGACCACACAACGCTCCCTCATAGAGCGCACCGAACTTCTGAAAATGACACATTCGGTCGTACCGCGCACACTGCATGCCCAATGGACGTGTTGTGTTCTCCTAAATGTCCCGAATAATATTCCTATTGTTTTCGTGTGGTTTCAGGTCATTCAGAGCAAGATTTCTCTGAATTTGACCATCACACACTGTTTTGGTCTTTAATGACTCTGGTTACGCGTTTCCAGTCACCGCGGTCAAATGACACCTCTGATTTACATGCATTCTAACATAACATTTCTCAATTCCCACGAAGGTTGTTGTCGTATGATTTTATGGCATTCCAAGGTCATACGAGTGGTTTTGACAACCCAACGCACCCATTTAGAGCGCACTGAACTGCTGAAAACGACACATTCGGTCACATATCACGCACTACACATCCAATGAACGTGTAGTTTCCTCCAACATGTCATGAATAATAGTTCTATTATTTTCAGGAGGTTTAAGTTCATTCAGATCACTTTTTCTCGGAATTCCACTGTCCCACATTGTTTTGGTCTTTAATGACATTGAAAATGCGTTTTCAGTCACTATGGTCATATGACCCCTCCAATTGATGTGATGTCTGCTCGAACATTTCAAAATTCACACCACGGTAGTTGTCGTATGATTACATGGAATTACAAGGATGTTTGGATGATTTTAACCACCCAACGCGCCCTTTTAGAGCACGCGGAACTGTTGAAAACGACACATTCGGTCGTACCGTGTGCTCCGCATGTCCAATGGACGTGTTGTCTCCACATACATTTCACGAATAATGTTCATATTTTTTCGTGTGGTTTCAGGTCATTTGGAGCAAGTTCTCCTTGAATTCGACAGTGACACGCTATTTTGGTCTTTTATGACTCCAGAAATTCATTTCTGGTCACTGCAGTCAAACGACACCTCTGATTGGTGTGTCGTCTACCATACCATTTTACAATTCACACCACGGTTATTATCGTATGATTTCAGGGCATTCCGATGTCGGTTGGGTGGTTTTGTCCACCCAACGAGCCCTTTTAGATCGCCCTGATGTGCAAAAAATGACACATTCGGTCGTACCGCCTGCACCGCACGTCCGATGGACGTGCCTTCTCATCCGTTATGTCACGAGTAATATTCCTATGGTTTTTGTGTGGTTTCAGGTCATTCGAAGCATGTTTTTTCGAATTTGACCATCACATGCTGTTTTGGTCTTTTTTGATTACGGAAACACGTTTCTAGTCACCGTGGTCAAACAACACCTCTAATTGACATTCCTTCAGCCCAACCATTTCACAAATCACACCACGGTTGGTGTCATATGATTTCATGTAATTCTGAGGTCGTTCGTGTGTTTTTAACCACCCAACGCTCCCTTTTTGAGCGCTTTGAACTACTGAAAACGACACATTCAGTCATACCACTTGCACCGCATTTCCTATTGACGTGTTTACACCTCCTATATGTCATGAATAATATTTCTATTTTTTCGTGTGGTTTCAGGACATTCGGAGCACGTTTTCTCTGGATTCGACCATCACATTCTTTTTTGATCTTTTATAACGCTGGAAACATGTTTCCGGTCACCACATCCAAATGACACCTCCAATTGATGTTTCGTCTGCCCTACCATTTCACAATTTACACCACGGTTTTTTCGTATGATTTCATGGCATTCCAAGGGCGTTCGGGTGGTTTTGAACACCCAACACGCCTTTTAGAGCGTGTCAAACTGCTTAAAACGAGACATCCAGTCATACCACGTGCAACACAAGTCTGATTGACCAACTGTCTCCTCTTACATGTAACGAATAATAGTCCAATTGTTTTCATGTGGTTTCATGTCATTTGAGGGACGTTTTCTCTTAATTCGACCGTGACATGCCATTTTGGTCTTTTATGACTCTAGAAATGCTTTTTAGGTCACTACGGTCAAATGAAACCTCCAATTGATGTTCTGTTTGCCAAAAATTATTATAATTCACACCACGATTGTTTTTGTATGATTTCATGGCATTCAGAGGTCGTTCGGGTGGTTTGGACCACCCAACGCACCTTTTTAGAGCGCGCTGAACTGCTGAAAATGACACATACAATCGTACCACGTGCATCGCATGTCTGATGGATGTTCCCTTTCCTCCTACATGTCACGAATAATATAATTATTTTTTTAATGTGGTTTCAGGTCATCTAAAGCAAATTTTCTCTAAATTCAACCGTCACATGCCATTTTGGTCTTTTGTGACTCCAAAAATGCATTTTCGGTCACTACGGTCAATCAACACCTCTGAATAATGTTCTGTCTACCTGACCATTTTACAACTCACACCACGGTTATTTTCGTATGATTTCATGGAATTATGAGGTTGTTCAGGTGGTTTTTACAACCCAGCGCGCCCTTTTAGAGCACGTCGAACTACTTAAAATGACACATTTGATCGTACTGCACGCACCGCACGTCCGATTGAGGGGTCATCTCCTCCAACTAGCCACAAATAATATTTCTATTGTTTTTGTGTGGTTTTCATGTCATTTGGATCACGTTTGATCTGAATTTGACCGTGACAGGCTATTTTGGTCTTTTATGACTCAGAAAATGTGTTTCTGGTCACCTACGCCAAACGATGACTCCTATTGAAGTGAATTCTACCTGAAAATTTAAACATTTACACCACGGTTGTTGTTGTATGATTTCATGGAATTCTAAGGTCGTTTGAGTGGGTTTGACCACCAAACGTGCACTTTTAGAGCATGCCAAACTGCTAAAAATGACACATTCGGTCGTATCGCGTGCACCACACATCTGATGGATGTTTTGTCTCCTCCTACAAGTCACGAATAATATTCCAATTTTTTTAATGTGGTTTCAGGTCATTTAGAGAACTTTTTCTCTGAATTCAACCGTCACACACAATTTTGGACTTTTATGACTCCGAAAACGCGTTTTTGGTCACCGCTATCAAATGACACCTCGAAATGATGTTTTTTATTCCATACCATTTTAAAAATTACACTAAAATAGGTGTAGTATGATTTCATGGCATTATGAGATTGTTCGAGTGGTTTTGACCACCCAACACACCCTTTTAGAGTGCGTCGAACTGCTTAAAACAACACATTCGGTCGTACCGCACGTCTGATGGATGTTTCACCTCCTCCTACAAGTCACGAATAGTATTCCTATTAATTTTGTGTGGTTTCAGGTCATTAGGAGCATGCTTTCTTTGAATTCGACCGTCACACACCGTTTTGATCTTTTTTGACTCAGGAAACACAGTTACGGTCACCGCTGACAAACGAAACCTCAGATTGATGTGCCATCTGCCCGAACATTTCACAATTCACACCACGGTTGTTGTAGTATGATTTAAATGAATTCCAAGGTCATTCAGGTGGTTTTGACCACCCAACACACCCTTTTACAGCGCACCGAACAGCTGAAAATGACATATTTGGTCGTACCACGCGCACTGCACGTCCGATGGACGTTCCATCTCCTCCAACATGTCACGAATAATTTTCCTATTGTATTCATGTGGTTTCAGATCATTCAAATAACATTTTCCTTGAAGGAGCTAATGGAATAACAACTAATTGTACAAACGGACAATTGGCCTATTATATAGTTGTACAATCGGAATAATGGCCTAATGGCCTAATGGTAATTTCTTCTAACATCCAATTGAACAAATTTTCTACTATTCATTTTAATTAATGGACTAATAGCCTAACGGCCAATTGGTCTATTGTATAGTTGCACAATTGGGGGGGGGGTTCTAGGGGAGGGGGGTTGTCCGGGGGTGTAGGGGGCTGTCCGGGGGGTGGGGCAATCCGGGGGGGATGGTTCTATCCGGGGGTGGGGGGGGGGGTTTGTTCGGGGTGGTGGGCGCTTCCCGGGGGATGGGGGGATGTCCAAGGGTGGGGTGGGCTGTCTGAAAGATCCATTCTCAATGACAACAAAAGCATGTCGAATGATGTGTCTTACCAATGATTAAAAGCCATCAAATGAAAAACTCTATGATAAATGACAGTTTACTATAAGAAGTACATCTAGGAAATAATTCTTTTTTTGCATCATCCTGTTCTTTATAAAACCTCCTCGAATCATGATCTGCACCATAGAGAATATTTATCTCACCAGTCTCAATATTCTGGATGTCAATGCCTTCAGGATCCAACCCACATACCATTTCAGTTAGAATTTCTTGCATTGGATCATTCATCATTGAATCAAAATCTATATGAACTGTATTTGTATATTGAAAATGAACATATTGTTCTCCAAGATGATTCTAACTCTTATAATTTTTCAGAAGTCCATTAAATAATAGGTGTTCCCTTACAGTATCGTGTTTGAATTGATATCTTTTAGTACATTTTCTACATGGAAAATTAATATAGTCATTTTAAAATCCTCGGGTGAAGTCAATAAACTGCATAATTCCATTGAAATATTCTCTAGACATTCGATTTGGAAGATCAATCAAACTCATATCCATAATAATATCTGTATAACAATCATTTTCCCAATACTTATTACATTTTCATTTTTCAAATCAACTATATTTAATATAAATACTAATCAATTGTTTCTGAGCCATTTATAAAATAATAATGTAATTGAAATCCCATTTCATACCTGATTGTGCTACAAACCCAGAAGGGATGGGATCCGTAGGCGATGCTGCAAGGGAGAGGAGAGGCAGTGAAGGGGAGTCGGAGCCAGATGCGGTGCGGTGAGGGAGGGGATGGGCGGCGGCGGGAAGCTGGAGGAGAGGAGGTGGTGAGGTGGCGAGGGTGCAGTGAGGGTGGGACGACGAGTGAGGGGATGAAGGATAGCGGGGAGCATGAGTGGACGGGCGGGTAGCGGCAAGCGGACGAGTAGAGACAGTTTAGGGAGGGAGGGGACCGGGCGGTGGCGATGCAACAAGGGAGGGGACTGTGAGGGAGGGGATGGGTGACGGTGGTGCAGTGAGGGAGGCAGATGAAGATGGAGGGGATGGGGGCTGGCGAGGAGCCAGAGCGGGGGGGGTGGTGAGGGGATGGGGGACGGGAAGTGGGGGGGCTGTCTGGGGTGGGGGGTTGTTTGGGGTGCAGGGAGGGTATTCCGGGGTACGAGGGGGATGTTCGTGGTGGGGGAGGGCCGAGGGGGTGGAGGGAAGTGGCCGGAGGATTGAGGGGTCAGAGACCAGAGGGGGTGGAGACCACATGTCAGAGGGTGGAGTCCAGAGGGCGGAGGGACACTAGAGGGTACGAAGGGTAGGGTGGAGGATGGTCGGAGAGTTTCCAGAGGGTGGGAAGAGGGCGGCAAGGGTGACGAGCGGTGGAGTGCGGCGAGGGCGCGCGACGACGGGGGAGGGCACACGGGGGAGGGAGGAGGGCATAGGGCGGTGATGGGGAGGGTAAGAAGCGAGTTCAAGGGTGAGGGAGGAGGGCTTGCGAGGGGTGTGGGGGCGCTGAAGCCCACTTTTTTTGGAAAAGCTCAGCGACCACCAGAGGCAGTCGCCCATGTCAGGGGCTTCAATTCCAGATACTGTAGTAGTGATAGTACTCGAAAAAATAATTTTATTCTGTTCCCTGGCGTGAATAAGAATATTTGTTGAAATTGATTTATTTCATTCCCTAAAGGGAATGAAAATATACCTGATTCAAGGTGAATATGATGTTTTTCAAATGATATTTGTGTTGTATATGTTTATAACAAATTATTATAATATAAACAATACAAGTGGTTTGATGACAATAAATATTTACAAAGCACAATAAATTTTATGTATATTTATAAAACAATAAATTTCTGAAGGATGATCTGAAAAAAATGTCATTTGACAGAATATTGAAGAATATCTTCATTTATCATTTATTGTTCCTACAGAAACAATAAAAAGGGAAACATTACTATTTATCAATTCTTATGGATTATCAATGTCATCTCATGTAATTCATCTGTCCCCTGAAGTTGATGTTGTTGTTTATATAATTCATAAATGAAATGATTGAATTTCATTGTTTTGATAATTCATTATATATTATAAAAATGATTTTACCACCTAAAGTGGTTAAAGAAATGATCATCATAATCAATAAAATTTATATTTTATACAGGATGATCATTATTGATAAAAAATAAATTACCATTCATGGATCATGAAATCCAATGAATGAATGAATTCATTGATTTGAATGTTATAATAATTACTATATCTCATTCCTTGAAGTGAAGGAAATTATTCATGAGTTTTTTTATGATTTATGATATCATGAATATCTTAGATTTGATGAGGATTGATGAAATGATTTATCATTCATTTGATAAAATGAATGTTGTTTATGAATTATAATTTTGGATGGCGATAGGGTGAGTTGTGAATCAAGAATATTCTTCAACATTGGTTCTCGCTGCCACATTCACCAGCTTTAAAATACATGGGAGCTCTTATCTCAGGTATATGTATTGTAAAATAATATTTGGACCTGAAGTTCCAAAATATTTTGGCCAGAAGTTTTAAATTATGCAATAATCTCTTTGGTGATGGGTCTAACCCATTTTGATTATATAATTAACTCCTCAACCACCATAAGTGGAAATTATAATGAAAAATATTATTTTTCACAATGAAAGATCCTGAAGATCTTATATGTGACGATCTTGAAGCAAAATATTATTTTGATTAAATTCTTCAAAAGAACTCATATATGTGTTAGTATATGCTTATATAAGTTCATTTACCAGCAGTGAAAATTAATAAATTACTCCAGAAGAGCCAATATATTCCTACCTGGTAGTACACATTCTTAATGCTTTGTTATATATAAAGTCTCAATGAGTTATATGAATGATATTTATGAAAAATATTATCATATGGAGACAAAAGGGATACCTCAATATGTAACAAGAATTCATAAAAGTGATTATATATAATTTGTTATGTACAATCGAATCAATAATTGTAAACTATATGTTTACTGGTCATGGCACTTCAAATATATGAAATGATGATTTAGGCCATCTGGGATCAATTATAATGAAATATATTGATTCATGTAAAGATGATCATCGATTTATTGATAACATGGTAGACATCTATCTGGGGGAATGATTAATTTATTTAATGGATGCATGTCTACAAAATTATCAAAGAATTTATTATCATTAAGTCATTATGAATTCCACCTATATACGAATTTACCTTGAGGTACCCATTTTTTAGGTAAATTATTTATATCATCAGTAGTTATTAGGGAAACAAATTTCCCATATACTTATGAAGAGGTATATATGGGGCGCGCCTACCATGTGGTCCATATATTTGAAAGATGCATCCAACTAATATTGGCATGTGTTATTTTCTGCTGGTCAGTATAAATTGCATGTTGGTTAAAATAAATATTGAGTATCAAATAATATATGTTCCAGCCGAAAAGATGCTCATAACACTTACATGAATGTAAAGTGTTGGAAATCAATAGTCAGGTTATACACACCTAAAGTGTGGTTGAAATTATTATATAAAATCATTGTTCAACATGAGTAGAAAGAAATAAATACATTTTACCTTGAAGGGAAAAATGAATATATCCACAACATTATATCTTTATAGATATTGTCCCTGAAGTGACACCAGTACTAGAAAAATTATAAGATCTAAATGAAATGTTTTTGGTGATATATTTTTTATGAAAGCTTTTAAAACTCATTAATGTCAATGGATTTTGACAGATGTCGACACCATAATAATTGGAAAAATTTATTAAACGAACTTATGAAATTTTTAACATATAATGTTCTGGATTGATTATCCAAACTAAAATTATTATTGTAGATGAATGATCATATTATATGAAATATTCGTCCTTGTATATTTGGATATTTATATTAATCCCATAAGCGGTCAAAATGGATGAAGATATTCAAAATTATGGAACTTGCACCCAATTTGATAAATTCTGCGGTGAACTAAATATGATTTATCTATATTATGTTAAAGAAGAATATAAATTGAATTTATCATCCCATGGTTTGTATGAATCATTATATTAATCATATTATTATGGATTTTTAAAAAAACATATAAACTCTCAAAAAGTTCTAAAATAAATGAATTATTTGATCATGAAATTACATGGAATGTCCTCGTATTTTGAATTAATCAACCGGAAGATGAAATATTAAATTTTGGAATGGTTTTACCCTTAATGAATAAATAAATATCTTGCTTCCAAGAGTGAAAGATTTCCTATGTAAGGGGTAGATGAAGAACATACCTATCCTAGAGTGATTAAATATAAATGAACATTTTATTAATTCCTGATGGATATATATGTACATGTGCATATGTACCTTGCAAACGATAATAAATCATTTTATGATGCAAGATAACATTCATTCCCATTTATTGAAATCTAAAGGGTATAAGTTATTATTATTCCAAAATTCAAAAAGTGAATGTTTTGGTTATGAGTTGATCATGGACATTATAGGAGATAAATGATGATCATTTTGAATGGGAGATGTAAATGTTATACCCTTTTCTCCTTAGTCATGTTTTTTCCACTGGGTTTTCTTAATAAGGTTTTTAAGGAGGCAACACTCTAGGGACATGATGTCATCGTGCTCTTTTTTCCTAATCATGTGTTTTTTCCTGAGGGGGTTTCCATTGATTATGTTTTTAATGAGGGAATAATACATCATAATAGATATTCAATGTAATGTTATAAATTATTAATCATATCTATAATTAATGCCAACTGTTGGTTTTCCCTGTGAGTCATAATTCCCAATGAGACCATTCATTATTACCATTGGTATTCCTCCCATGTCTCGAATACATAATTATATAATAATATTAGTTGATGTCTTAAAGACACAACTAAATGATATAATCAGGGGGAGTTGGGAACACTATACTATTTTGACCTTGATCAGGTTTATTCCTTCTGGGTTTTCTTGATAAGGTTTTTAATGAGCCTACATGAAACCGAATTCATTTATTTTTGCTTCACTTATTTTTCCCACTGTGATTTTTTAAGTGAAGATAAAATAAGGTTCCATAAAATTATGACATTCAAGTGGGAGTGATATGAAATATTCTTAATGGATTCCATGATTATGACAATTATGATGACTCGTGAGTTCCCAATTAATTACTCTCTTAATGGCCAACCTTTCATATTCTCACCATTGGATCAGATCTCATGTACTCTATAAATATGGTGATATTTTAATAAAATGATATGGACTTTTGGCTCTATATTTGGTTCTCTAGTTCTTGATTTTCTTTTGTATTTGGATTTTCATTTGTTATTATCATCGTCAAACGCATATACAATATCTGATTTCTCAACGATGCGCTTCACCTACGATCAATCTTATATTTCCGATTTCGAAATTCTTCATGGTTTCAATCATCATTCGATCAATTTCACAACACAATATTAATTATAAATCAATATTTATAATTAAATTTATACACTTTTATAATTATATATAATTATATAATAATTTATTAACAACATAAAACTTTTTATAGACAATTATTTAGTAAGAATATACACTTTTTATATTAATAAATATATATTTATAAGTATATTTAATAAATATATTTAATAAATTTTATATTTATAATTAATTGTATATTTATAATCAATTATATACACTTTTTTATAAAGAAATACATATTTATATGTATATTTAATAAATATATTTAATTAATATATATATATATATATATTTAATTTAATAAATTTAATAAATAAATTTAATAAATTTAATATATATTAAATTAATTTTATTAATAAATATATATATTTTTAAATATATATATATGATATGTATTTATTTATATACAAATAAAAAATATATATTTAATTAAATATATATATATATATTATGTTATTATTTATATATATATTTTATAAATATATATATTATATATATTAAATAAATATAATAAATTTAATAAATTTAATAAATATAGATTATAATTTTAATAAATATAAAATTAATTTTTTTAATAAATATATATTTTTAAAATGTAAATATATATATATATTTATGTATTTTTTTATATAAATTTAATTAAAAAATATGTATATATATATATTATTTAATTATTTATTGATAATTATGTAATATATATATTTAATAAATTTAATAAATATATAATTAATTTAATTAATTTGATAAATAAGTTCAATAAATTAAATAATTAATAATTAATTTTATTCATAATGATATAATTTAAAATATATATAAATATATATATATATATTTAAATCATGTATTTATTTATATATTATTAATATATATATTTATATATATATTCATTATTTTATATATATATATATATATTCAATACATGTTTATAAATATAAATTAATTCTACAAATATAAATTTAAAATAATAAATAAATATAATTATAAATATATATATTTTAATACATATATTAGTATATAATTATATATTATTAACTATAATTGAATATAATTATAAAAATATAACTATATAAATAAATATATATATATATATATATATTATATTATATAATTATATATATATTTTTGTAGAGATAGATTTCCTATTATATTTATTATATATATATATATTAATAAAAATAGATCATTATTTATAAATATATGTTTATAATTATATATATTTTAGAATATATTTTAATATATTTATTTATTATTATATATATTTATTAATATATAATTATAATTATCTTTATAAATATAATTATAAATAATTTTACATTTTTAAAAACTTATTTATAAATATATTTTTACAACTATAAATAAATATAATTATTTTTATACACACACATATATATATTTAAAAATATATATTATAAATATCAATTTATTAAAAATATATTTAACATTAATAAATGAAATTATATATTTATTTATTTATAATTATAATTATATGAATATATGTATATATAATGTATTTTTTATATTTATACTTATATATTTATTATATTTATTATATTTTTATTCTATATTTATTGTATTTTATATTTTTAATAAATTTATTTATTTATAATATACTAATTTTATTTATTATTTTATTTATTTTCTTTTATATTTATAATAAATTTTTTATATTTATAATATATTTATTATTTTATTGGAAATTATATATATTTTATTTATTTATAATTAATAATATATATTAAAAGTAGGGTGGGGCGTGTTAAGTAACCCACATATATAAGTGTATATAACTTAGATATATAATAAATGTATAATATTTTTAAAGATATAATATATTATATTTATCATATTTCTAATATATATATATATATAATGTATTTATTATATTTACACTTATATTTTTTTATATTTACAATTACATAATTATTAAATTTATTATTATATATTAATTATATATTAATTATATATTAATTATATATTGTTATAAAAAGTTATTAACGGATGTCATAATTATGACAATTATGATGACTCATGAATTCCCAATTAATTCCCCTCTTAATGGAAAACCTTTCATATTCTCAGCATTGGATCAGATCTCATGTACTCTATAAATAT
The DNA here is from genome assembly GCA_963277665.1 of Viscum album. NCBI lineage: Eukaryota > Viridiplantae > Streptophyta > Magnoliopsida > Santalales > Viscaceae > Viscum > Viscum album. Next base: position 40,353,826 of record OY728143.1, read on the forward strand.
GGTGATATGTTAATGAAATGAGATAGACTTTTGGCTCTACATTGTGTTCTTTACCTTTTGTGTTTCTCTTGTATTTTTATTTCTATTTGTCGTTACAATCGTCATGTGCAAATTCGACGCTCACTTTCTCAACGATGCGCTTCAACTACGATCAATCGTACATATCCATTTTCGAAATGCTTAGTGGTTTCAATCGGCGTTCGATCAATTTCACAATGCGTTATTAACACGATCGTCTTCTCTGCATTGTGCATCGTAATGACTCTGCCTTCATCCCCAACATCGACATGAGAAAAATTTTGTGGAAAAAGGTCTGTCACATGTTTTTATAAACATTATTCTTTTTATATACTCTTTCGCATGCACATTGACTCCACTCATTCGAAGTGCTGTGTCAAAAAGGTGAGTCTTATTTTACATATAAGATATTGTGACGTTTATTTTTCCCTTCTTGATAAATCTGAAAATAATATATGATTTTCTTAATCTTTTATTACGGGAAAAATAATGAGCTCCTGAAGAGTTGTAATGACTCACGGTTGAATGATGAATATCGTGTACCCGTTGTACATCGAACCAATTGTAACACCCCGGGTAAATAAAGAATATGAAATTTTCATATTTATCCATATTTGTGAATAAAATATTAATATGACTTTAAAGGGGATGCTATGCTTGATGGCGTACCCAACACGCAACAATGAGTTTCTTGGGAATCTTACATTGCACTCTAATAATAATATAATATTATTTTAAATGGTAGTTAACACGTAGCTGTTGTATTGGCAGGAATGGATAGAAATAACTAAAATATGATTATATAATTTTTTAAATGTTTTACATTTATCCAATAAAAGATAAAGGTTTAAAATACGGAATGAATTCAATTTTTGGCGTATATGCCCTAGTTTTCACTAAAGTTTCACTTATTGCCTTTTGATGGCGAACCGTCATTAAATATAGTTTTGTTCAATATTATACATTCTATTGGACCAAATATAACTCTTTTTAAGAATTGGGACATCAAAATTTACTTTGTGAAAATTTTTGGTATCTTTCCGATAAAGTTCATTTTTTAATGAATAGTGTAATATATTGAATTTTAAATAAAACCACTTTTTAATCTAATTTATTTATATGATTAGATTATCTTTTTAATAGGTTTTAAAGTGAAATTAGAATATATATTTACCATTTAATCCAATAGTGTTCATTGGAATTAATTTCACTTTGAAATCAGACTTAAACTAGTGTCAATCTTTTGATACTTATTGTTTCATAAAAACACGCTATTTGCTCTGACAGCGGAAATTAATTATTAAATTAATTAATGTGACTTATATGTTTTGAATTAATTTCTTGGGAATCTTCCATCTTTGTGTTTTGAATTTCAAAAATCGGACATAGATGGTTGTCATTAAGAAGTAAAATGTGGTTCAATGAGATTAAAATAATTTGTTGGTGAATAGTAACTTTTAAGTTCGTAATCTCGATTAGAAGTAATTAGTGTAGTTTAAGGTAAGAATAATGTTTTAATAAAATTAAATGACCTATACACATGTCCTACCCTCATTGGATGTGTCATGGCCGACCAAGACAATCCATGGGTCAACTTGGGGACCCCATGGAGCCACTTTGGATGGTAAATGACATAAATATCTTTTTATTTAATGTTAAAGTAAAAATGACACAAACATGAGATGTTTTACAAAAAAACTTTTTACTTGCGGTTATACAAGTCATATGTTTGACTATAAATAGTCATTCGAAAGCTAAAAAGATTTTCTACATCATAGTATTTGTTTTATAATTTTTAGACATTAAATAAATTAAATTATTTATGACACCATGATGATGCAGCGATGACCTCATTATTTAATGATTTAAATAAAATGTAAAGATAATGTAATATATAAGACCTACACATGTCCAAAACCTATTGGGTGAGTGTATTTCGAACCCTTATCACCTAATCCTTGTAATACATCAATGTGGGACCTTTAAAATCCGAAACTCATTTGAAAATAATGTAACATTTTGTAACTTTACAAGAGTGCCCCTCCTCTCCTCTTATAAAAGGCCCTCACCTCTACCTCCTTACCCACACTCTCAATGCCTTTGTCTCGGCCAAACCCGGCCCATTTTGTCTCTCCACTTCCCTCTCTTAATCCTTTAAGCCTCACTTTGGGCAGATTTCTTCCCAAGGAAGCTTTTGAGCTCAAACCAAAGGGAGTTACCCGATATTATGGTAATGTCTTCACTTGAGTCCTTTTGTTTTATTTTGCCTCTCAAACCCCCTAAACTCTTTTTATTCATTTCTTTTGTAACAAATACAGTATATTCAATATACTAGGATGTTGTTATAAGAAGTATTCGATCTACACTTACACACACCTACATCTAATAGTTAAAGAACATACTGTTTCGGTGGATGACGAATTTCTGCCTCACGAAACGATGATTGTTCAACACTCATATAACACCTTCAATAGTGGCCATTAAGATGACACTATATTTATATATGATATATAATATGTTTATGTTTTACTTAAGCTTCTGTATTTTTCATTTTTGGATTACCTTTATGGAATCCATTATGGGTATACGCGATATCTTAATTTTAGGAAGTGCGGACTACCGCCCCCTCAAAGTGATGTGATTCGTTAATGAAATATGTGGGACGTATAAAGGATGGATTTAAAGTTATTATATATGATTTTATACTGGAATTATATTATACCTCTATATAATTATTATTTCTTTCCATTAAAGTATGAGATATAAATGAAAGTAGCGTTCATGCGTACGTACGGCTTACCGTCTCCATGAACGGTGCATTTCATTTCTTATCCCCAAATGTAATGTACTATTATAAGTACATATATATAATGGATATATATGATGTATGTTACATATAAATTATTAATATAATTATATAATTAAAATATACAAACCTATCATTTAGTTTTAATTCCATTAATATAACATAGAAATGAATGTAGCGTTCATGCGTACGTACGACTTACCGTCTCTATGAACGGTGAATTTCATTTCTTACCTCTAAATGATTATGTGATATTTTAAATACATTTATATGCTAGACATATATGATATATATGATATCCAAATCAGTAATTTCATTCTGGATATAATGAACCTTTTACCACACGAACAACATGTAATTGTAAGAAGTCCACTTTTGACTTAAGAACCAAATATCGACAAAACAAACATTATTAACTTAAATGATTACATAATATTTATAACATTTCCATAATTGATATAAAAGGAATAATCTACTTGATAAATTTTCTTCAGAAATTATAAATTAACTCAAGTTTATTATTCAGGATGTTAAAGAACGATCGAGTCAAGTCGAACCCGAGGTAAGGGATCCTACTCCTTTTTTTTAAGTTCACTCGTTTATGCCATTACTTTGAAGCTCATCTTTATTGTTATTGGGATATTCTTTTATAATACTATTACTTTAATTTTTATTGTTCATATGATGAGAGACCCTATTCTCTCTCATCAATCCATTTTGGATGTTTTGGGTGGTGCCGTTAGGCTGCCGAATTTTCATAAGAGATCTTACTCCTCTCTTTCTTTTTAAGTACTCTCCTTTATGTCACTTCTTTTAAGCTCCTCTTTGTTATGTTGGGGGATGTTATTTTATATTCCTATTTCTATAAACATCATGTTAATATTATGAGATACCCTATTTGATCTAATCAATCCATTTTTGGAAGTTTTAACTGGCATCGTTAGGCTGCCCAGTTTTCGTAAGGGATTTTTCATCTCACTTTTATTCTCGTGAAATTTATGCAACATTGTCCACAATTTCCTTTTAGTGGTGTATGTATTGCCCATTATTTTACTCATTGTGTAATATAATTTCTTTTATGATTATTTACATCAATGTTTTATTGTCCTTCTTTCACGAGTTGTATATTTCGAAAGATAGCCATGTTGGTAAGGGAACCTTTCACCATCCTCTTTTTAAAAGACTTATTTTGTTGGGTCTTTTAATTTACATATTGTTATGTTGGGATATGTACTCATATATACTTATTGATGTAAATTTTATGTCCAAGTGATGATATACACTTTTTTTATCTCTCATCAGCTCATTTTGATGTGACGCCGTTAGGCTGTCAAGGGAACTTCTTAACCCAATTTCGATTTCTTTGGGTTCAACATGTAGTTATTGAATATGTAATCCTTTGAATATGTGTGAATGAACTTTGATTATTTTACACTTAATATCCACTTATATTTGGTGTATTAGTTTTTCACACATAATTATGTAATTGATTTATCCTTAAACCAAGGATACCGTCTTTGTAAGGGACTTCGTCTCAATCTCCTTTCATTGAGGCATTTTTGTTCTATACACAACCTTCTTTTATACGGTGTATAAACCCCTTTGACTTTTACGTTTATCCAAAAGGAATTTTTTTTATACGAAGCGTTTACTAAATGAAAAAAGGTAATGTTTTTGTCGTACGTATGCGGCGACAACGACTTCTCCGTCGCCGTGACCATTATTTGTGTTTCGGCTTCCTCTACAAGCCATACCTTTTTTTTAAAACGAAAAATAAATACTATGTTTTACTTTTCTTTTATTTTGGTATTGAAAATTGTTTTCATAATGTTTTTATATCAATGTGTTGTATTGATATCTTGTGATTGAAAGATGGAAATGTTATGTTTCCTTTATGCATGTTTTATGTGATACGATTATGTTGATGATCCTGAGAATTATTATGAAGATGGGTGGTTCCGTGATAAACTAAGGGCGGGTGAGCCTGATATAGCTCTCCAATGCATTGGGTAACGCGAAGGAGTGAAACGTTAAGGTTTCTCCGAAGAGATTTTGGGAATATACTGTGATGGGTATTTCAAATGTAACCAAGAGGGTTACTCCCTACGTAAGAATGTTATGAATGCCTCAAGTTGCCTTTTATGTCTTATGATTTCTATGATTTATTCATGATTTTATGAGGTATGTTAAAGTGCATATGTTTTATGGTAAAAGTATGATTTCATTCTTATGTATACATGTACTCATATTTCCTTTCCATATTTTTATATCCCTTACTGAGATTTTTATGCTCATACCATGTTTTTGAAATGTTTTTCACAGGTCAAGGGAAGGGTACATGATGTGATGATAGTGTCAAGGATGTGTCAAGAAAGAATCCATTTTTTATTTTAAATATGTTTCTTTTGATGGGAAGAATGAATACTGTCTTTTATGTAGCCACTTTGTTTAAATGCGGAATGTAATGCAGGTTTCATGATCTAATTCTCTAAAACTCTAAACCTGAAAAGATCCTCAATGTGTAATCTTCTAATAACTCATGATTAAGTAAGGTTTAAGTCTGGGGCCTTATAGTTGGTATCAAAGGTCAGTTTAGATAACTTTATAGGATATGGTATTCTCTAAGCACAAGTGGCATTACCATAATGGTTAGGATTTTAGAAAGAATCCTAGTTTTAGATAAAGTGAATGAGTAAGTATATATTAGTGTTTATCTTCCTCAATAGTACATGATGGTTATGTTGATATACTCACATTGACCTTTTTTGTTTTATTAAATGGCTGGATCTAGCAGGCACCAAAGTGACAACGGGTTTGAAGGAAACTGTGGTGGTTCTCTGATTAAGAGACTCGATGAGATGGGGGATTCAATGAGGAATCTCATGGTTGTTCTAAACCAACTATCAAGGAGTCATGATCAACCACTTCAACCTCGGTGAGTTCACTAATGCATCATGTACGAGATGGCCAACTCGATGTGGAAATTCAGGTAATAATTATTAACGTAACCATTAGGGTTTATATGATCCTTACTTTTTAGGTAATTATGGGTTACTCTATGATATGATGGAAAATGAAAGGAATGAGATAAACTTGAGGTTAAAATATGTTATGATCATTTTTGAATATTTTATCTCGTTTTGGGGGATGTTTTAATAATTATATAGTTTTGGAAAAAGGACAACACGCAGACCGTGTGACAACCCGTTGCATCGGAAAAAGCTGCGGGAATCGGACCCACAACCAAAGTGTGACTGGTGTTTATCGCCTACCACTGGATTACATGAAGTCCATGGTTAGTTTGACTTATTTTTTTTAGTTAGATGATTTTATGAATTAAGAGTAAGTTGATTTTGGGTTATATATGGAAATTTTTTAACCTAGAATGAAGGATATGTGATTAGGTTAATTACTTTTCAATGCGAGACATTAGGAGCAACTGATGTTGTTTGGAGATAAATGTTACAATTTAACATGGAAGACTATGTGACTAAATCCTTCAAATATTTGTGTTTCAATCTTATTTTCGTTTACTTTGAAGAATTTTATGGACAAATTGATTATAGAATGGCCCTCGTTGAACTTTGGTTTTTGTTGGCCAAATTTTGATGATTAAGAATAGATTTTCTTTTTATAAAGGGTTATCCTTTTTTGGATTACCTGATCTTGTACTAACCCTTTTGGTTTTGGTTTTGGTTAATGTCTAAATACATGGGAAGTTTATAGTTCTCTTTGGTGGATTAGGTGATTCTCTAGAAGTTGATTATAGTACACTTAATGCGAACAAGTAATCCTAAATACTCATGTTTTTGAAAAAATAAGAGTTTGATTAAGGAATCTAGTAAAAGTTGAAAGTCAACATGATAAATCATTATGTTACCTTATTAATAAATTCCTCAATAAAAAGTAACTTAAAACAAAAATGTTGTCTATTAACTTTTCCTACTAGGGAATCGAATACCGTTTAACCCATCACATGTTTGTTATTTTCTTGTGGTTAACCTTCTCCAAAACATGTTTTCTATCACTCTCAATCAGAACATGACCCGATGTTTTCTCCTCCATGTCCATGTTTTCATCTTTGGAATCCTAGTATGGGTTAACTCGGGTGACCTTTGTACTTATCTTTCTTTATTTTAAAGTGATTGTTTTACCGACTCTTGTTCTGATGTGGAACTTTCAAGGATTTTCCCAAGCTGAATTTTAAAAATTGCGAGGACGCAATTCCCAAATGGGGGGAAAGATGTAACAACCCAGGTAAATAAAGAATATGACATTTTTATATTTATCCATATTTGTGAATAAAATATTAATATGACTTTAAAGGGGGCGCTATGCTTGATGGCATACCCAACACACAACAATGAGTTTCATGGGAATCTTACGTTGCACTCTAATAATAAAATAATATTATTTTAAATGGTAGTTAACATGTAGCCGTTGTATTGGAGGGAAGGGATAGAACTAACTAAAATATGATTATATATGTTTTTATATGTTTTTACATTTATCCAATAAAAGACAAAGGCTTAAAATACGGAAAGAATTCAATTTTAGGCGTATATGCCCTAGTTTTCACTAAAGGTTCACTTATTGCCTTTTGATGGAAAACTGTCAGTAAATATAGTTTTGTTCACTCTTATACATTATATTGGACCAACTAAAACTCTTCTTAAGAATTAGGACATCAAAATTTACTTTGTGTAAATTTTTGGTATCATTCCGATAAAGTTCATTTTTTAATGAATAGTGTAAAATGTTGAATATTAATTCAAAACTTCTTTTTAATCTAATTTATTTATATGATTAGATTATCTTTTGAATTGGTTTTAAAGTGAAATTATAATATATTTTTACCATTAAATCCAATAGTGGTCGTTGGAATTAATTTCACTTTGAAATTGGACTTAAACTTGTGTCAATCTTTTGATACTTATTGTTTCATAAAAACGCGCTATTTGCTCTGACAGCGGGAATTAATTATTAAATTAATTAATATGGCTTATATGTTTTGAATTTTTTTTAAAAGACAATATTTTTGAATTCAGAATATCAAATATATCTTAGGGTTAATTTTTGGGATTTTTCTGAAAAACTTCAATTTTTGATGAATAGTGAAACCACTAAGTGGTACTTATAAAAACTGATTTTTCCGTTTAAATGAAATTTTTCCATCTTTGTGTTTTGAATTTAAAAAATCCTACATACATGGTTGTCATTAAGAAGTAAAATGTGGTTCAATGAGATTAAAATAATTTTTTTGGTGAATAGTAACTTTTAAGTTCTTAATCATGATTAGAAGTAATTAGTGTAGTTTAAGGTAAGAATAATGTTTTAATAAAATGAAATGACCTTGAAACATGTCCTACCCTCATTGTATGTGTCATGGCCAACCAAGAAAATCCATGGGTCAACTTGGGGACCCCATGGAGCCACTTTGGTTTGTAAATGACATAAATATCTTTTTATTTAATGTTAAAGTAAAAATGACACAAACATGAAGATGTTTTCCTAAAACAATTTTTACATGCGGTTATACAAGTCATATTTTTGACAATAAATAGTCATTGGAAAGCTAAAACTATTTCCTACATCATAGTATTTGTTTTATAATTTTTTGACATTAAATAAATTAAATTATTTATGACACCATGATGATGCAGCGATGACCTCATTATTTTACGATATAAATAAAATGGAAATATAATGTAATATCTATGACCTACACATGTCCAAAACCTATTGGATGAGTTTATTTCGAACCCTTGTCACCTTATCCTAGAAATACATCAATTTGGGACCTTTAAAATCCGAAACTCCTTTGAAAATAAAGAAACATTTTGTAACTTTACAAGAGTGCCCCTCCTCTCCTCTTATAAAAGGCCCCCACCTCTACCTCCTTACCCACACTCCCAAAGCCATTGGCTCGGCCAAACCCTGCCCATTTTGTCTCTACACTTCCCTCTCTTAATCATTGAATCCTCACTTTGGGCAGAAGTATTCCCATGGAAGCCTTTGAGCTCAAACAAAGATAGTTACCCGATTTTAAGGTAATGTCTTCACTTGAGTCCTTTTGTTTTATTTTGCCCCTCCAACCCCCTAAACTATTTTTATTCATTTCTTTTGTAACAACTCCAGTATCTTAAATATACTAGGATGTTTTTATAAGAAGTATTCGATCTAAACTTACACACACCTACATCTAATGGTTAAAGAACATACTGTTTCCGTGGATGGAGAATTTCTTCCACATGAAACGATGATTGTTCAACACTCATATTACACCTTCAAATGTGGCCATTAAGATGTCACGATATTTATATATGATATATAATGTTTTTATGTTTTACTTAAACTTCTGTATTTTTCATTTGTGGCTTACCTTTATGGCTTCCATTATGGGTATACGCGATATCTTCATTTTAGGAAGTGCGGACTACCGCCCCCTCAAAGTGATGTGATTCATTAATTACATATGTGGGACGTATAAAGGATGGATTTAAAGTTATTATATATGATGTTATACTGGAATGATAATATACCTATATATAATTATTATTTCTTTCCATTAAAGTATAAGATTAAATGAAAGTAGCGTTCATGCGTACGTACGGCTTACCGTCTCCATGAACGATGCATTTCATTTCTTATCCCCAAATGTAATGTACTATTATAAGTACATATATATAATGGATATATATGATTTATGTTACATCTAAATGATTAATATAATTCTTGAATTAAAATCAACAAACCTCTCATTTAGTTTTAATTCCATTAATATGACATAGAAATGAAAGTAGCGTTCATGCGTACGTACGGCTTACCATCTCCATGAACGATGCATTTCATTTCTTACCTCTAAATGATTATGTGATATTATAAATACATGTATATGCTAGATTTATATGATATATATGATATCCAAATCAGTAATGTCATTCTGGATATAAAGAACCTTTGACCACACGAACAATATGTAATTGTAAGAAGTCCACTTTTGACTTAAGAACCAAATATCGACAAAACAAACATTATTAACTGAAATGATTACATAATGTTTATAACATGTCCATAATTTATATAAAAGGAATAATGAACTTGAAAAATGTTCTTAATCAAGTATAAATTAACTCATGTTTATTATTCAGGACGTTAAAGAACGATCGAGTCCAGTCGGACCCGAGGTAAGGGATCCTACTCATTTTTTTAAGTACACTCTTTTATGCCATTACTTTTATGCTCATATTTCTTGTTATTGGGATGTTATTTTATATTAATATTACTTTAATTTTTATTGTTCATATAATGAGAGACCATATTCTCTCTCATCAATCCATTTTGGATGTTTTGGGTGGCGCCATTAGGTTGCCGAATTTTCGTATGAGATCTTACTCCTCTCTTTCTTTTTAAGTACTCTCCTTTATGTCACTTCTTTTAAGCTCCTCTTTGTTATGTTGGGGGATTTTATTTTATATTTATCTTTCTATAAACTTCATGTTAATATTATGAGATACCCTATTTGATCTCATCAATCCATTTTTGGAAGTTTTAAGTGGCATCATTAGGCTGCCCAGTTTTCGTAAGGGATTTTTCATCTCACTTTTATTCTCGTGAGATTTATGCTACATTTGCCACAATTTCCTTTGAGTGGTGTATGTACTGCCCATTATTTTACTGATTGTGTAATATACTTTCTCTTATGAGTATTTACATCAATGTTGTATTGTCCTTCTTTCACAAGGAGTATGTTTCGAAAGATACCCATGTCGGTATGGGAACCTTTCACCCTCCTCTTTTTGGAAGACTTATTTTGTTGGGTCTTTTAATTTACATATTGTTATGTTGGGATACGTCCTCTTATATCCTTATTGATGTAAATTTTATGGCCAAGTGATTAGATACCCTTTTTTATCTGTCATCAACTCATTTTGATGTGACGTCGTTAGGCTGTCAAGGGAACTTCTTAACCCAATTTCGATTTCTTTGGGTTCAACATGTAGTTATTGAATATGTCATCCTTTGAATATGTGTGAATGACCTTTCATTATTTTACACTTAATATCCACTTATATTTGGTGTATTATTTTTTCACACATAATTATGTAATTGATTTATCCTTAAACCAAGGATATCGTCTTTGTAAGGGACTTCATCTCAATCTCCTTTCATTGAGGCATATTTTGTTTTATACACAACCTTATTTTATACGGTGTATAAACCCCTTTGACCTATATGTTTATCCAAAATGAATCATTTTTATACGAAGTGTTTACTAAACAAAAAAAGGGAATGTTTTTGTCGTACGTATGCGGCGACAACGACTTCTCCGCCGCCGTGACCATTATTTGAGTTTTGGCTTCATCTACAAGCCATACCATTTTTTAAAAAAGAAAAATAAATACCATGTTTTACTTTTCTTTTATTTTGGTATGTAAAATGGTTTTCATAATGTTTTTATATCAATGTGTTGTATTGATATCTTGTGATTGAATGGTGGTAATGTTATGTTTCCTTTATGCATGTTTTATGTGATACGATTATGTTGAGGATCTTGGGAATTATTATGAAGACAGGTTGTTCCGTGATAAACTAAGGGCAGGTGAGACCGATATAGCTCTCCAATGCATTGGGTAACGCGAAGGAGTGAAAAGTTAAGGTTTCTCCCAAGATATTTAGGGAATATACTGTGATGGGTATTCCAAATGTAACCAAGAGGGTTACTCCCTACGTAAGAATGTTATGAATGCCTCAAGTTACCTTTTATGTCTTATGATTTCTATAATTTATTCATGATTTTATGAGTAATGTTAAAGTGCTTATGTTTTATGGGTAAAGTATGATTTCATTCTTATGTATACATGTACTCATGTTTCCTTTCCATATTTTTATATCCCTTACTGAGCTTTTTATGCTCATCCCAAGTTTTTGAAATTTTTTTCACAGGTAAAGGGAAGGGTACATGATGTGATGATAGTTTCAAGGACGTGTCAACAAAGAATCCATGTTTTATTTTAAATATTTTTCCGTTGATGGGAAGAATGAATATTGTCTTTTATATAACCACATTGTTTAAATGTGGAATGTAATGCATGTTTCATGATCTAATTCTCTAAAACTCTAAACCAGAAAAGATCCTCAATGTGTAATCTTGTAATAACTCAAGATTAAATATGGTTTAAGGCTGGGGCCTTATACCAATGTTTGTTGAACATCGCGTACCCTTCATACGTCGAGATGAAGTTTGATGAATATCGCGTACCCGTCGTATGTTGAGCCGCTGAATGATGATCCCCATGTACCCGTCATGCGTCGATCCGTTGAGTGATGAAAATCACATACTCATCGTATGTCGAACCATTGAATGATGAATATCGCATACCCATTGTACGTCGAGCCATTGAATGATGAACATATTGTACCTATTATTTGTCGATCCATTGAATGATGAACATCATGTACCCGTAGTACATCGAGACAAAGTTTGATGATCATCACGTACATGTCGTACGTCGATCCGAAGCTCTCTAATCATTGCATGAACCATGAAATTTCATATATATTGTTTATTGTTCACCCTGAAGGTTTCACGTTTTATTATGTTATATAATGGTTCATGATGGAGATGATGTTTACATTAAATATTTGTAAATATTTGTTTTATTTCTTCTATTTCTTTTATTTCTTATAAATTTTTTTTAGAGAAATTAAATATTCTTCATGAAAAAGATAAAATATATTATATATATATTAATCCCTCGAAGTGGATGAAATTTCGGAATTGAATATTCATGCAATTGTCTTGAAGACACTATAAAACTCGAACAAATAATTTTATTCTGTTCTCTGATGTGAATGAGAATATTTATTGAAAATATTTTATTTCATTTCTTGATGTTAATGTAAATATGCCTGATTTTATTATAAACCATGTTTGAGGTGAATATGGTGTTTTTCAAATGAGTATTGTGTTTTATTTGTTTATAACAAATAAAAAAATATAACAACCATAAGTGGTTTGATGACAATAAATATTTAAGGATCACAATGAATTTTATGAATATTTATAAACTAATACATCCCTGAAGGATGATATGAAAATAATGTCCTTTAACATTATATTAAAGAATATCTTCATTTATCATTTATTGTTTCTATAGCAACAATATAGAGGGAAACATTATTATTTATCATATTCTTATGGATTATCAATATCACATCATGTAATTCATCAATCCCCTGAAGTGGATATTGTTGTTCATATAATTCATAAATGAAATGATTGAATTGCCTAGTTTTGATAATCCAATATATATTATGAAAATGATTTTACCACATGAATTGTTTAAAGAAATGATCATCATAATCAATAAAATTTATATTTTATACTAGATGATCATTATTGATAAATACTAAATTATCATTCATGGATCATGAAATCTGATGAATGAATGAATTCTGTGATGTGAATGTAGTATTAATTACTATATCTCTTTCCTTGAAGAGAATGAAATTATTCATGAAAAAAATTTATATGATATAATGAATATTTCAGAGTTGATGAGGTTTGATCAAATGATTTCTCCTTCATTTGATAAAGTGATTGTTGTTTATGAATTATTATTTTGGATAATGATACGGTATGTGTTATGATTCCATAAGATTCTTCCACATTAGTTATCACTACCACATTCACCAACTTCAAAAGACATGGGGGCTCCTATCCCAGGTAGATGTATTACAAAATAATATTTGGGCATGAAGTTCCATAATATTTTGGACAAAAGTTCTAAATTATGCAATAATCCACTTGGTGATGGGCCTAACCCGTTATGATTTTATTATGAATTCATCAACCACCATAAGAGGAAATTATAACGACAAATATGAGTTTTTACAATGAATGATCCTCGATATATTATATGCATCAATTTTGAAGAAAAATATTTACAAATATTATTTTGATTAAATGCTTCAAAAGAACTCATATATGCGTTAGTATATGCTCATATAAGTACATTTACCAGTACTGAAAATTAATAAACGACTCCATAAGAGTGAATATATTCCTACAGGGTAGTACAAATTCATAATGCTTTGTTATATCTAAAGTCTCAATGAGATGCATGAATGTTATTCTTGCAAATGAATATCATATGGAGATAAAAAAGGTACCTCGATATGTAACATGCATTCATAAAAGTGTTTATAATGAATTTTTTATGTACAATCGAATAAATAATGGTAAAGCAGATGTTTACGGATCCTTGCACCTCAAATATATGACATGACGATTTAGGCCATTTGGGATCAATTATAATGAATGATATTGATTCTTGTATACGCAAGAATCGATTTATTGATAACATAGTAGACATCCATTAGGGGGAGAATGATGAATTTATTTAATGGATGCATGTCTACAAAATTATCAATGAATTTATTATCATTCAGTCATTGTGAATTCCCCCTGTATGATAATTTACCCTGAAGTACCCATTTTTTAGGTAAATTATTTATATCATTAGAAGCTATTATGGAAATAAATTTCCCATATAGTTATGAAGAAGTATATATGGGCACGCCCACCATGTGATCCATCTATATGAAAGATGAATCCACCAAATGATCACATGTGTTATTTTCTTTCGGTGAGTATACATTACATGCTATGCATGTTGATTAAAATAAATATTGAGTATCATATAATATATGGTCATGCAGACAAGATGATCACAACAATTACATGAATTTAAAGTGTTGGAAATCAATAGTCTAATTATACACACCTGAAGTGTGGTTGAACTGATTATATAAAATCATTGTCCATCATGAGTAGAAGGAAATAAATATATTTCCCCTTGAAGAGGAAATTAATAGATCAACACCATTATATCTTTTTAGATATTATCCCTGAAGTGGCACTAGTACCAGAAAAATTATGAGATCTCAATCAAATATTGTGGATGATTAATTTTCTATGAATGCTTTTAAAACTCATTGATGATGATAGATTTTTACAGATGTCGAAATCATAATAATTGGACAAAGTTATTAAAGGAGATTATGAAATGTTCAATGTATAATGTTCTGGATTGATTATCCAAACTATAATGACTATTTAATATCAATGATCTTATATTCTTCCTTATTTTGATATTTATATAAATCCTAGAAGGGTTTGAAATGCCTGAAGCATATTTAAAATTATGAAAGGTTTACCCAATCTGATAAATTATGAGGTGACTTGAATAAGTTGTATCCATATTATGTTAAGGAAGAATATAAATTGAATTTATCATCACATGGTTTGTTTGAATCTTTATATTCTCCATATTATTCAGATGTTTTGCAAAACATCTAAACTCTTGAAGAGTTTTTCAAAAATCAATGACTTAGAGGGAATGTCCTATTATTTTGAGTTAATCATCCTGAAGTAGAAATATTAATTTTTGGAATGGTTTTACCCTTAATAATTAAATCTATTACTTCCAAGAGTGATATATTTCATACATAAGGGGTAGATGAAGAACATTACTATCCCAGAAGGATTAAATAAAAATTCACATTTTATTAATCCCTGAAGTATATAATTGTACATGTGCATATGTACCTTGAAAATAATAATAAATCATATTATGATGCAAGGTAATGTTCTTCCCCATTCATTGAAATCTAAAGGGTATAAGTTATTATTATTCCAAAATTCAAAACTGAATGTTTCAGTTATGAATTGATCATGGGCATTCTATGAGATAAATGATGATCATTATGAATGGGAGATGTAACTGTTGTACTCTTTTTCCCTTAGTCAAGTTTTTCCCATTGGGTTCTCTTAATAATGTTTTTAACAAGGCAACACTCTGGGGAATTGATGTCATTGTACTCTTTTTCCCTAATCAAATGTTTTCCCCTGAAAGTTTTTTTCCTTGATGAGGTTTTAATGAGGCAATAATACATCATAACAGATATCCAATGAAATGCTATCAATTATTATAGATATCTATAATTAATTTTTTTTCTATCCCATGAGTCATAATTTTCAATGAGACCATTCATTATTACCTTTGGTCTTCCTCCCATGTCTCGAAGAAATAATTAAATAATAACAATAATTGATGTCCTGAAGACACAACTAAATGATATAATCAGGGGGAGTTGGGAACACTGCACTCTTTTTCCCTTCATAAAGTTTTTTTCTACTAGGTTTTCCTGATAAAGTTTTTAATGATGCAGCATGACATGGAATTCATTTATTTTGGATTCACTTATTTTCCCCACAGGGTTTTTTTAAGTGAAGATTGAATAATGTTCCATGATGTTATGACATCCAATGGGGAGTGTTATAAAACGTTATTAATGGATGTCATAATTAAGAAAAATATGATGACTCATGAATTCCCAATTAATTCCCCTCTTAACGGACAACCTTTCATATTCTCACAGTTGGATCAGATCTCATCTACTCTATAAATATGGTGATATGTTAATGAAATGAGATGGACTTTTGGCTCTACATTGTGTTCTTTACCTTTTTTATTTCTCTTGTTTTTGTATTTCTATTTGTCGTTACAATCGTCATGCAGAAATTCGACGCTTGCTTTCTCAACGATGCGCTCCACCTACGATCGATCTTACATATCCGGTTTCGCAATGCTTCACGGTTTCAATCTGAGTTTGATCAATTTCACAACATATTTATAATTATATAGTTATTATAATGACATAATTATTATAATCATATATTTTTTTATAATCATATATTTATTATAATTACATATGTATTATAATTAGCTATTTATTATTGTTATATATTAAATAGATAATTATAATATATATATATATAATTATATTAAAAATAAATTTATAATAAATATTTTATAATTATGTATTTATTAAATTTATAAGTATGTATTTATTATAATTTTGTATTTATTAAAGTTAAAATGATTTATCTATTATAATTATAATTAAATATTTATTGTAATTATATAATTATTATATATATAATTATATATTTTTTATTTTTTTATTTTTTTATAATTATATATTTATAATAATTAGTTATTTATTATAATTATATTTTAATTTTAAATATGGATTTGTTATGTTTATAATTATATTAATTATTATAATTTTATAATTATTATATTTAAATATTTATTTTATCATACATTTATTATAATTAATAATTTATTATAATTTATATTTATTATCATTAAATATTTATTATAATTATATAATTATTATATTTTTGAATTTATTTCATTTTTAATTATATAAATATTATAATTGTATTGTTACTATATTTATATATTTATTATTGTTATATATATATCATAATTTTAATTTTTTTCTATTTATTATATTTATAATTATAAATTTTTATAATTATATAATTCAAATTATAAATTTATCCTAATTATATAATTCTAATTATAATAATGATTATAATTATATAATTATAAATATAATAAATAAATAATTATAAAAAATATATAATTATAATAAATGTATAACTATAAAGATATATTTATAATAAATATATAATTATAATTATATTAAATAAATTTATAATAAATATATTTTAAAACCCCTCTCACCAAATTGGCCAACGCCGGTCCTCTGCTTTCCAGCCACCTCTTTGGTAGAAGCCTCTCATCTCCTTTTAAGGACCCTGGTAGCGTGATTTGGTGTGGAAAAACCACAAATGACTTGTTTGAGTTTTTTTATACATTTATTAAAAAAATTACATAAAATAGTTAGGGAGAATTTATTTTCAAAATGCGCCTTAAAGGCGGTATCGCGGATGCCGCCTATGAACTAGGTCTGAAAGGCAGCACCGACGTTGTCGCCTTTCCCCTAACAAAAATATGATATTTTTTAATGTTTTGTTTTGTTTATATATTTATTTATATATATAATTCATCAAAAATGATCTGGAGGATGTCGCCTTTCACCTAACAAAAAAAATAATAATTTTTTAAAAAAATTTGAATTTTTGTTTTGTTTTGTTTATATTTTTTTTTATATATATATTTCATAAAAATTGTAAAAATTATCAGTTTTGAAATTGTTTTTGTTATGTTTTTTAATATATTTATTTACATATATAATTCATAAAAAAAATTAGGAAAAATAATTTATATGATTTCAAAACCGCCTACTTGAAAGTTAAGAATGTTTCATGTAAGTGAATTTGAAAGAAAATAAAATATAAACCATGTGAACAATATAAATTAAATTTTAATCATTCATTAAACATATACGAAATTGTTGAAAACCAAATCATTTCAAAAAAATCGCTCATGAAAAATAATTTATAAGTTTACAAAATTGCTTACTTGAAACATAGAAATGTTTCAAGTACGTGACTTTGAAATGCTATAAAATATAAACCGTAAGACCAATATAAATGAAACATAAAAAATTATTTAAACATATAATCAAATGTTGAAAATAGAAATCATTTCATAAATATTTTCATTAAATTA
This sequence comes from Viscum album, assembly GCA_963277665.1. Classification (NCBI taxonomy): domain Eukaryota; kingdom Viridiplantae; phylum Streptophyta; class Magnoliopsida; order Santalales; family Viscaceae; genus Viscum; species Viscum album. The sequence goes on from OY728143.1 coordinate 40,372,144, forward strand.
ATTTATAAGCTTTCAAAACTACCTACTTGAAACATAGAAATGTTTAATGTATGTGACTTTGAAAGACTATAAAATATAAACCATAAGACCAATAGAAAAGAAACATAACATTCATTAAACATATAAGTAAATGTTGAAAACACAAATCATTTCTTAAAAATCGTCCACGAAAAAAAATTTATAAGCTTTCAAAACCGCCTACTTGAAACATAGAAATGTTTCAAGTACGTGACATTGAAAGACTATAAAATATAAACCCTAAGACCAATATAAAGGAAACATTAAACCTTCATTAAACATATATGAGTCAACCCCACATAAATATGATTCACGGTGTCAATAGAATCACATACATCTATAATCTTTGATGCATGAAAACATGTTATATCTTCTATCATGGGACAACAAAATTCATTCTTCCACCCACCATGTTCATATCCATGTCAACATCTAAACACATAAGGTTATGGTGAATGTTATTCCACATTAAATGCTCAGAGGTTCCCATTCCTTCAAATTCCAACCACTTCAACACCACAATTCCTCCAACCATTATAATTTCTTCCATAATTGTCAGCCCATTTCCCCAGGCCCAGCTGATAAGATGAAAACACCAACTATTCCACATAGCCCATCATACGCTTCATCACCAAATCTTTTTCCTTTATCATCTTAAAAAGTCCTCTGTAGTACATCCCCTATATATCTATTCCAAACACTCACATAAAAGTATACTGTTAGGAAAAAACCTTTGAATTTGTTGGTTTTTATGTTTATAGTATACTTGTATCTGGTGATTGCCTTCTTCATCGGTTCGTTGTGGAATTTATTATGCAAGTTTCTAGAAATGTGTGCCATGTAGAACTGTTGATGCGGATATGGGTAACTCCGTGTATCTGGATACGCATTTATTGCCTCATTAATTTCTCTATTCCAATCAGATATCAAATAAGCACCCCGAATGTTGGGAAAATGGGTCTTGATACATGCCAAAAACTAACAATTTGATTCATAGTTTCATTTCTCTACATTGGAAAAGGACAGTGGAAGGGGTGAAATGATTCTATCTTGGGTTGCCACAATCAACAATACGCCCTTTTATTTTCCATATAGAAATGTTCCATCAATAAGAATAAATTGATTGTAGAAACGAACGGCAGAGATACAGGGAAGGAATTCTCAGAACAACCGATGAAATTTAACATGAGATGGATCAAGTAGGTTATCATGAGACACATGTTTGTTTGTATCCATATGGAAAGAAACTTGGTTTTGATTCCACAGTATGGCTAGAAATTGCGGCAACACGCGATATTAGTTATCCTAATCACAATAGACATTCACAATTTCCTTCTGTTTCACCTTCCATGCCTTATTATAGGAAATCTTATAACCAAATGTATATTGTATCTTCTCTTGCACAAGGGATATCAGAACATCTTAACATGTCATAATCATCTTAACAACAATGAATAACCCAAATTCTACATCCAATGAAGTATGATCTTGTGCCAGCCTTGGCTGAACGCAAGTACGAGCTGCCTCAATCCTCTAGATTCCCCAACCTCCAAATGAAATGTCTGGAATCACCCTCGATTGAAATCTACAATCATTCCAATAATTATCATATCGTATTCCATATTTTCTACGGTCTGATTCGTAAACTACAAAGCTACAATTCCTCTCAATGCGAAATCACTTTAGCGTACTTTTTAATGCATCTATAATTGGAAAATTCATTCCAACATATAATGTTTTGTCCATATCACTAATCTTCTCTAGTATAACTCCGAGAAACTCAGTTGCTAGTGTGAGAACATTATCTTTAAATTCAGTCACACGTGTCATTGCTTTTGACCAAAATTCAACGAGTGGTGGATGATTTTTTGTAGGTCGATCCGGCTGTAAAACTAATGCATTTCTTGAAACATCCGTTCTTCCTTCCTCATCAACACTATTATCACCATCTATTTAGTTATTACGAAACTACTCATCAGATGTTGAGTTAACATTAATATCCAAGAGATCAAGTAGGTTGTCCTATTTTGCATCATTTGGAATAGTCTCAACTTCATGGGGCAGACTATCTTAAATGAATCTTGTAAGTCTACGTCTTTGTACAATTGGATGTTGTTATTGTACAGCAGAAATGTCAACATATAACTCCATCATGGTACCATCCGACTGTTGAGAAAACAAATTAATTGTTTGGATCCATTTCGCATCATCAACCAATGGACAAGCTAGATGTTACAATGTTGACGGGAACTCAAATGTCTCTAACTCATTGACTTTATTTTTGATCGGGTCTTAGATTTAAGGAGCCATGAATTCTGTCTTGAAGGTCACATAGGGTTATAAAATCAGTTGTATTAACCACTGTTATTGTTTTTGTACTGTAAGAAGCTCCTTTCATAGTTTGAATAACCTCCCCATAGCAGTACACAAAGGCAAACATTATACTCTATTTAAAAAACGTTTTCGGATCATGATTTTGATAATGTAGCTGACATTCAGAATGATGGTTACCAATATAAGATGGATTTTATACTTTGAATGTGTAATTATACAACTTATTAAAAATAAGTTGGATTTTACCTCACATTCAAATAATAACAATTAATTCTAAACTATAGAATCATTTTGATACTTAAATTTTAAAAGATCGTATATCATAAACCATGATATTTCTTAATACACTTTTTCATTAGTTAATCATTAATAAATCATTATTTATTCCTTACAAAATTATTAATTAGTTATTAAATAACATAGTAGAGTTAAAATATAAATAACATAGAGTTAATATATAAATAACACCATGTTTTGAGCTTCTAGGCTTTATTGCAGTGAATTTGATATCAAAATTTCATAAAACCCATTGTCACGTGGGATTTATGAATATTTTATATTCAATTCAATGCAAGAAAGTATAGATGCTGGAAGCATGGTGTTATTTATTTGTTAACTCTATGTTATTTCTATTTTAACTCCATGTTATTTATATTTTAAGTCCATGTTATTTATATTTTAACTCCATGTTATTTATTTTTTAAATCAATGTTATTTATTTTATAACTCCATGTTATTTATTTTTTAACTCTTTGTTATTTATTTTTTCATTTTCTCTCAATTTTTTTTAACTATGTTATTTTTTAAATCCATGTTATTTTGTTACTCCATGTTATTGAATATCATTTGAACTATATTTTTATTTTTAACTCTAGGTTATTTATTAACTAATTTCTAATTAATCATTCCTAATAATAAATATCAACATCATTACTAAATTATCAATTTATCATTTCTTTTCTCAGATAAATTAGCAGTTTATAAAGAAATATGCATATCTTAAGCATATTCTCTAGGAGTATTAAACCAGAATGCAGCAAGCCCCGTCGTCATGCAATATTTCACGTTCGAGTGTATCCCAAATCGATGTTTTTGGGTTTTACCCCTAGGTACATCTGTGTTAGAGCCATATTCACTTGTTTGTATCCATACATGGATTTTATTTCATAGATAACATAGACTTTATGCTACCAAAATTTCAATAAAATAGTCCTAAATTAATTTATACTAATGATAATTATAATTCCTAAATATATATAACTAATTAAATATTATAATAAACAATAAAATTTAAAACATACTAAACTACTAAATGTTTAAAATATTTAACTATAAACAATTCAACTGAATAAAAAACATTAAATTAAAAAAATATTTAACAAAAAACAATTCTACAAAATAAAAAACATTAAATTAAAAACCATACCTCTAAAAGCTTTCCATAAATTTAAAACTACAACTTTTCCCACAAAAGACATAAGATGATAGGAAAATGAGTGCTTGGATGTGAGGATAAGGGGAGGGGGTGATGCCCTTTAATAAGGCGCATCGACAAAGGTGGAACCGCGGGTTCCACCTTTCGCAAGGTAGTGAGGCAAAAGGAGGCACCCGCAGTGCCGCCATTTCCACCTCAGTGATCTAAGATAGATGTCGAAAGGCGGCATCTACGATGCCGCCTTTGTGCCGTATTTTGAAACTAAAATTCTCCCTAACCATTTTCTGTATTTTTTTTTATATGTATAAAAAAAACTTGACTTTTTTTCTATGTTTTTTTATTCATGGCTATTGGATTTTCTGAGAAGGGTTTCAATCATTCATTGAATGGATTTCTGTGTGGTTCTCAACTCCAGATAGGATCTGGTCAAAGCTTGGTGCATTAGTCTTAGATGCATTGGTTGTCGGCATGTTAATATTTTTAGAGGGGGTATGAAGGTCCACCGTAGTAGGGATCCAGCGTGGGTGGTGGTGTGAGTTACCCTCCCAGGTCTTCCCCTCCCCTTTCAAAAATTCTATTTACTATGGCATATCAGAATCCATTTGCTGGAGTTCATTTGCATGGAGGAGCATACCTCCAAGAAGTATGAAGCTTCTTCAGCCCTAATCTGCGTGTTGTGGATCTATCTAGGCCTCTCCCAGAGAGGATCTTCTAAGGGTTGAGGGTATGGACAAATGACATCAAGATCTTCTTTTTTGTGGCCTCCCTACTAATGCTCTCATTTCCACCTTACAATTCATTTGTTTCTAACTTGTAGAAGAAGAAGAAATGAGGGTCCCTCCTCTCATCATATTTCACCTCCATTTTCAATCCATGAGCACCTCACGCCGAATGATGGTGATTCTTGGATTCTTAGATCCCGACTATTGGTCGTGCACCCCCCAATTCGATATCATGTCTCATTACCCCCAAAGGGAAAGTATCAGGTGCACACCTTTTCAATGATTTTGTTCCTTTTGTGGAATTCTCATGGCCATGGTCCAAGGGTTGAAACTGACATCTTAGTGTCATAAATATTTCCATATCATTTTTATTTGTCCGTAGTTCTCAAACAGAAACAATATGCGTCCATGATAGTGGTCATTTTTCCGTAGGATTAAGGCTTCTAGTTTCATGTGTTCCTCTCCTCAAAACAATCACATGTGGCACTTTTGGATGTCTTGCATCAAGGTAAAGATGGTTGACAACTATGTCAAATTTTTTACAACTAAAATTATCATAAGGGATCACTATTTTTTCCTTTTAGTGGTGTATTCTTTCCGTGATGCACTGGAGAAGGTTTTGTTATGGAAGAATTCACTAATACAAAAACGGGGAAAGGAATAGCCACATTTTATTAGCACTTTTTTAGTGATGATAAAACCATATTCCCATTTTATAAAATGGGCTGCACTATTCCCTTAGTTTATCGCTCCCTGAAGCTCTTTTAGGGATTGTACCCCTGCGACAACTCCCCTCTCCCCCCGATCATCACTTTGTCAGACCTCCGTTGCTTCTAGCCCAACTCCACCGCTTGCCCAACTCTGCCGCTCTTATCTTTTCTAGACTTCCGTCACCGCTAGACCTAATCCGATGCTAGCCTTACTCCACCGCAAACCCCACTCCTTATCCTCCACCTCAAATAACTTTTGTGGATCCTTCTCCCCACGAACCCTACTTCTTCTCCTCCCCGCTAGACCCTACTCCCCATGAACCCTACTTCAACTGTTTGGGATTCCTTTCGGCGAGGTTTGATTCTTGGATTCCCTTCATTGATCATTGGTGATTTCTCCACTCATCCTCCCAAATTTCCTTTTGTTCTTAATCTAATATTAAAAATGGTGGTTTAGTTTGGTTTGGTTTGGGTTGTGTTGTGTGTTAGGTATATGTATTTAGGTCACATTGTTTCCCAAATGCATGATGTAATTAAACTTTTACCAAGTTAATTATTTAATAGTTATCTGGTTTTTCTATGTTATTTTCAAGATTAAGATTATTCTGAATACTCTACAGTAAATGATAGTAGTGAGAGTAGAGAAGTGGTTGGTAGATTTTTTAATGGATTTATGAATGGTGGCATGGGGTGATGAGGTGGTGGTGTTATTGAAGGGTCTAATGTTGATGATTTCATAGGAATATAATATTTTTAATGGATTTTGAATTGTTTTTGTATTTTATACGTTTTGGGGTATATATGATTCATTTAGTGTGAAAGAGTATCCCTTGGTGTTGGTATGTTATTTAATTTTATGGATTATGTTTATTAATTTTGATGCTTATGCATGTTGTAACATTATCATGGTAAAGTGTGTAGGAAGTAGAAAGAGACATGGGATAGAATGTCGTCAAATTTCAACAGTTTTAGGTGTGGATGTTTATTGTCTAGGTGTTGGGCCCTATGTTCAAGAATTTTCTAGAATCATTTGAAGAAGGTTTTGAATTGGAAAATATTCTATCTCATTTATGGGTTTTCTTAGTAGTGAGATTAATTTTAAGGGTGTCTTGAGAAAGATGGAAGGAAAATAATGTTAAAAAAAATGTGGTTTTAGGAAGAGTTGTATTCCATAGATATAGATGTATGAGTGTATACAGAATATCATGGACTTCAATCAAGATAGATATATTGTGCATTGATGGTCTAGTTTTTAGAAAACTTGGTTGATGAATAAATGAAATCCTATAATTTTGAGTCAACTTTGAGGATAGATATTATATAGAAGGTTCCAAGATTATGTCTGAGGTTTTGGTTGTAGATGAGGGATTTTCATGATGATTTAAGGAGTGATTTTCTTCGAGTTTCTTAGAAGGGTAAAGATCGTGCCTTGATATGTGGACCTATTGGAATTGGGAATAAGGGAGTGATGGGATTTTCTAGATGTAGGGTGGGGATTATGCCCTAGGATTGAGTATCTCAAGGTGTACCATAACTATATAGTTGATCTATTTCAAGAGTGTTGCAGTGGGGAATCAACAGTATGAGTTCCCCATGATTCTTGGTGTTTCATGGTTCGAGTAAGGAGTGGTTCTATTTAGTCGGGTGGTCATGTTTTAGTTGTTAAAATTTTGGGATGTGGTGAGTTTGGTTTGAGATTCTAGGCATGATTATGTCCTGAGATATTGACCTCGTCCCTTTATTAAACAAAACCCTCTTTCAATTGATATCAAAAGATTTAGTTGACTTATTTTCAACATAATTATTTCCCTCTCTTTACATTCAAATTCCTGTAAAAATTGAAATTTTATTGAGTTGGTTACTGTGTTCATCCAAATATAATGATTTATAAGAAAAAGAAGAGGCATATTTCTATTTTACCTAAATGAATGATAAATTTTTCTAATCTAATGGTCATGCTTTTGGAAAGTAATTTATTTATAAAATTAATTTCACGAATTCTTCAATATTATGGAAGGTATTAATAGCTAATGAGAGGAGGTTTGAGTTATGGGTAGGGAAGGTCGATGTGGTCCTTCTCCCTCATGTTTTAGTTTTTTAATAGTAATGGATTGATGATTATCACTTTGAATGTGAATGATATTTTTTATATAATGGATTTAAGACTTGTTTTTGGATATTAGATACAAGTTTAGGGATGGTGAGGGAGAGTTATTTCACATCCTTTAGATGTTCATGAATGAATTTTTGTTCACTAACCTCAATTTTTTATCTCTTATGATAATTAGGGTAACAAAACCTATTATATTCCATAGTAATTTTGGATAAACATCAGTTATTTTTCTCTCTCGTGAACCCCTTTTTGTTTGTAAATGTATCTACTATATTAGTGTTTTCATCAAAATTGTATCCTTGTTTTCATTTTATTTGAGTTTGGTCACAAGTTTTTTTCTATTTAATTTGATTATTTTATTATTAATGAGGTGGGTGGTAGGGGTGGTTAAAAGGATGTTTAATTTTTTTCTGCAAGGGTGATGGGTGCTTGAACTATTGGTTAGGGGGCTAGATAGTGTTTTGATTTTGATGGGGGGACTATCCTGGTTCGGTTGATTTCGAAATCTTTATTGGAAATGGATAGGATATTTTAATCAATATTATTATAAGGATGTAGTACTATTCTATAATATTTGGAAGTATTGTTTCGTTTATTTTAATCATAAATAATAATATTTGAGATTCAAATAGGATGGAGATGAATAAATATTGTATGGATTATAATCGCTTGACAATAGAGTATGATAATGGAGTGAATGAATTCATTACGTTTGTAATGGATCATGCAAAGGATCCTTATAAAATACATTTTCCATGTTTACGTTGTGTTTATTCTAGTCTAATTACTCTAGAGGAGTTGGAAGAACATTTGATTTGTCATGGAATAGATCAGAGTTATAAATGATTGAATAAACACGTAGTAAAAAATAATGTAGCTACTGGTTGGGATAAAACTACATTTTATGGATCATCATATATGATTACGAATATGGATAATAAAGAAGACCATATGGAGGATGTGATTACATAGGACAATGATGATGAATATCATATTGAGTAAATGACAAGGACAGTTGACGTTGAAATCCATGATTATCCAAATTTTTATAGATGTTAATGGGTTGTGCAAAGAATCCATTTTATGCTGGTTGCACTAAATATATAGAATTGTCAGCTGTACTGAAGTTGTATAAATTTAAATCAGGAAACAGATGGAGTGATGTCGGTTTTATGGAACTACATTATCTCTTGAATGACATGTTTTTGGATGATAATGAGCTCCCAAGCCATACATATGAAGATAAACGAATGCTACGCTCGATGGGTATGATTTATGAAAGAATACATGTCTACCCGAATGAATTTATATTGTTTCAAAAGTAGAACAAATCACTTACAGGTTGCCCAGAGTGTGGTTATTCATGATAAAAAATGATGAAACCAGTCCTATAAAAGTTTTATGGTAATTTCTAATCATTCTAATATTTATGGGTGTATATGGAAGTGAAGAAACTGCAAGACAATTATCGTTCCATGCAGATAAAAGAAATAAAGATGAGAAATTATGTCACCTGAATGACTCTCCTCAATGGAAGACAACTGATCATGTGTATCATGAATTGGGAAATGAGTTGTGATACCTTCGTTCTGCATTATCTATTGATAGAGTGAATCCTTTTGGTTTTTAGACTAGAACTCACAGTACAAGGCCTATTATGTTGGTAAATTATAACTCTCCACACTGGATATGCATGAAATTATAATTATTCATGTTATCTATGCTTATATATGGGCCAAAACAACTAAAAAAAGATATTGAGGATTATTTAGCTCCTTTGATCGAGGATTTAAAGTTACTATGGGATTCGGGTGTTATGTTGTATGATGCTTAAAAAAGTGATTATATCATGTTGGGAGTGATGTTAATGGGATGATAATTGACTTCCTTGCTTATAGAACTTTTTCTGTCTATATCATTAATGGAACTGAAGGGTGTCCCTTGTGCGAAGAAGATACAAAATCAATTAGGTTGAAACATTCATCAAAATATTTGTTTCTTGGGCACCGTAGATTTCTACCTCATCGGCATAAGTACAAATCTTGGATGACATCATTCAATGGAAGTTAAGAACAAAAATAACACCAACTACACTAACAGGTGATCAGTTATTTGAGAATATAAAAGATGTGAACCCTTTTTTTGATAAACCATTTTCAAAAAATGTTATGAAAATTAGTTGGAAAAAGAGGTCAGTTTTTTTGAATTACCATTGTAGAATTGTCTGTACTTCATAAATTTTCATGATCTGATTCATGTAGAAAAAATGTATGTGACAGTGTTATCAGAACATTGCTAAATTCCCTTATAAAAACAAATAAAAGAATTAAGGCATGGATGGACATGGTTGACAAGGGAACACAAGATGAGTTGACACCAATGAAGGGTGAAAATCGAATGATTCTTCTTCTAGTTGCATAAAATCATTACAAGGACGATATATAATATATTTTATACAAATTCAAGTATGTAAAGGTTCCTCCGATCTCAATCTAAGGCATGGTGTGACCGGTATCAGTCAATGTGTCTCTCTTTTGTTTAAAATGGACAGAATTTTAAGTGAAAACAACAACTGATGTACTGATAACTGACCTAAAGCATTATGATTGTGTTGATATTTTGGAGAATGAAACATGGGTCATTTCAAACATGTAAGAGTCAACCCCGCTTTAATCTGTGAAACAGTGTGACCTCTATCACTCATAGTGTCTCCCTTTTGTTTAAAATGTAAAATATTTTAAGTGAAAACAACAACTGCCATACAGAAAACTGACCAAACACATTTAGATTGTGTTTATACTTTAGGAAAAACATCCATGAGTCATTTGTGACATTTAAGAGTCATCCTTGAATCAATTTGAGGCATAGTGTGTCTGGTATCACTCAAAGTGTGTCTTTTTTGATTTAAATTGACCGAATTTTTAGTGAAAGCAAAAAATGACGTACAAATTACCGACCAAACACATTAAAATTGGGTTGAAACATTAGTAGAATGATCCATGCGTTATTTATGATGTGAAATGGTCAACCCTGCCTCAATCTGAGGCATGTTGTGACCAGTATCACTCAATGTTTCTCTCTTTTGTTTAAAATGGACAGAATTCTACGTGCAAACAACAACTAATGTACATAAAACAGAACAAATGCATTCATATTTTGTTGATACATTAGGAGAAAATTTCATGGAATATTTTTGATAAGTATGAGACCACCCCTCCTCAATCTGAGGCATGGTGTGACTGGTATCACTCAACGTGTCTCTCTTTTGTTTAGAATAAAAATTATTTTAAGTGAAAACAACAGCTAACATATATAAAACCAACCAAACGAATTTGGATTGAGTTAATACATTACAAAAAATATCAATGGGTCACTTGTGATGTTTATGAGTAAAATCCAACTCAATACGAGGTCCAATGTGGCCGGTATCACTAAAATTGTCTCTCTTTTGTTTAAAATAGACAAAATTTTAAGTGAAAACAACACCATACGTATGGAAAACCAAAAATACACGTTTTTATTGTGTTTCTACATTAGGAAAACGATCCACGGGTAATTTGTGATGTGTACAAGTCAACAATGTCTCAATCTGAGGCATGTTGTGACCGGTATCACTCAAAGTGTACCTCGTATGTTTAAAATGGACAGAATTTTATGTGAAAACAACAACTGAAATATGGAAAACCACCTAAATGCATTTGGATTGAGTTTATAAATTATTATAATGATACATGGGTCATTTTTGACCTGTATGAGTCAACCTTGCTTCAATACAAGACACTATGTTACCGGTATCACACAAAGTGTTTCTCTTTTGTTTAAAATGGACAAAAGTTTCCGTGAAAACAACAACTAACATACAAAAAATGACCAAACGCATTAGGATTGTGCTTATACCTTAATAAAATGATTAGTTGTACATGTGTGATGTATGAGAGTTAACCCCACATAAATCCAAGGATCGGTGTGACCAGTATCACTCAAAGTGTGTCTCTTTTGTTTAAAATGGACAAAAATTGATTTGAAAACAACAACTGTAATACAAAAAAACTAACCAAACACATTATGACTGTGTTTATAATCCATAACAAATATACATTTTTCAAGTGTGACATTTATGAGTCAACCTAGCCTCAATACAGTGCACGGTGAGGCCGGTATCAAACAAAGTGTCTCTCTTTTGTTTAAGATGGACAGAATTATAAGTGAAAACAAAAATCGACATATGTAAAACTTTCCAAATGCAGTTTTATTGTGTTGATACATTAGTTAAAATATCCATGGGTAATTTTTGACATGTAAGATTCAACCACACCTAAATCAGAGTCATGGTGTCACCGTTATCACTCAATGTGTCTCTCTTTTGTTTAAAAAGGATAGAATTTTAAGTGAAAACAACAAATGAGCTATGGAAAACTGACCAAATGCTTTTGGATTATGTTGATACATTAGGAAAACTGTATATGGGTCATTTTTGATGTTTAAGATTCAACCTTTCCTCCTTCCATGACACAGTGCGATCGATATAAATCTAATTGCCTCTCTTTTGTTTAAAACTGAGAGAATTTTAAGTAAAAACAACAACTAGCATATGGAAAACTGATAAAAAACATTAATATTGTGTTGGTACGTTTTTCAAACATTCCATGGTTCATTTGTTACATGTAATAGTCAACCATGCCTCAATCTATGGTACAGTGTGGCCGATATCACTCAATGCGTCCCTTTTATGTTTAAAATGGACAAAATTTTAAGTGAAAACACAAACTAATATAAAGGAAACCAACAAAACGCATTATTATAGTGTTGATAATCTATGATAACTATACATGGGTCATTTTGGACATGTATGAGTCAACCCAACCTCAATCTGAGGCATGGTGTCACTGGTATCACTAAAAGTGTCTCTCTTTTGTTTAAAATGGACAAAATTTTAAGTGAAAACCAAAACTGACATATATAAAACTTGACAAAAACATTCATATTGGGTTGATACATTATTTCAGTTATCCATGTTTAATTTTTGACAGGTAAAATTCAACCCCACTTCAATTAGAGGCACGGTATGACTGCTATCACTCAATGTGTCTCTATTTTGTTTAAAATGGGTTGAATTTTAAGTGAAAACAACAACTGACATAAGAAAAAGAAACCGAACACATTAAAATTGTGATGATACTTTAGGAGAATTAAAAAGGGTCATTTATGATGTGTAAGAGTCAACCCCGCCTCAATCTGAGGCATGGTATGACTGGTATATCTCAATGGGTATCTATTTTGTATAAAATGGACAAGATATTAAGTGAAAACAACAACTCACCTAAGGGAAACCAATCAAACACATTCATAAAGTGTTGATATTTTTCCAAACTGATCCATGGGTCATTTGTGACATGTATGAGTCCACTATGCCTTAATTTGAGGCACATTGTTACATATATCACTCAATGTTTCTCTATTTTGATTAAAAAAGAAATAATTTTAAGTGAAAACAACAACTGAAGTATGAAAAACCAACCATGCTCATTCAGATTGTATGGATATTTTAGTCCAACAATCGATGGTTCATTTTTGACATTTACAAGTAAACCCCCATCTCAATCTGAGTCACGGTGTGACTCGTATCACTAAAAGTGTCTTTCTTTTGATTAAAATGGACAAAATTTTATGTGAAAACAATAATTGACGTACAGAAAACTGAGAAAATGAATTCTAATTGAGTAGATACATTAGGAATATGATCCAAGGGTCATTTGTGACATGTACGAGTCAACCCCACCTCAATCTGAGTTAACATGTTTCTGGTATCACTCAGAGTGACTCTCTTTTGTTTAAAATTGACAGAATTTAAAGTGAAAACAACAAGTGATATAAGGGAAACTGACAAAACGAATTCGTATTGTGTTGATACTTTTTGAAAACTATCCATGGGTAATTTTTGATGTGTATGACTCCACCCCATCTCAATATGAGGATCATTTTAACCGTTATCACTCAATGTGGTTCTTTTTTTGTTTAAAATGGACATAATTTTAAGTGAAAACCACAACTGACAAACAGAAAACTGTCAAAAATCTTTCGTATTATTTTGGATCTTTTGTAAAACGATACATGGGTAATTTTTGATGTGTATGAGTCACACCCGCCTCAATATGAGGCACGATGTGACCAGTGTCACTCAAAGTGTCTCTTTTTTGTTTAAAATGGAGAGAATGTTAAGTGAAAACAATAATTGACATATGCAAGACTATACAAACACATCCAGATTGTGTTGATACATCAGAAGAAAAAAACATGGGTCATTAATGATATTTCCGAGTCAATTCAGCAATACTGTGAGGCACTGTGTGACCAGAATCACTCAAATTTTCCCTCTTTTGTTTAAAATGGACAAAATTTTAAGTGAAAACAAAAACTAATGTATAGAAAACTGACCAAACACATTCGAATTGTGTAGATAATTTAAGATAAATATGCATGGGTTATTGGTGACGTTTAGGAGTCAAACTTTCCACAATATAAGGCATGGTATCACCTGTATAACTTGAAGTGTATCTCTTTTGTTTAAAATCGACAGAATTTTAAGTAAAAACAACAACTAACATACGCAAAACTGAACAAACGCATTCAGATTGTGTTGATACATTAGGCCAATGATACATGGGTCATTTTTAATGTTTATTCGTCAACCGAACATCAATTTTAAGCATGGTGTGACCTATATATCTCAAAGTGTCTCTCTTTTTTCTAAATGGATAGAATTATAAGTGAAAACATCATCTGATGTATAGAAAAATAACAAAACACATTCATATTTTGATGATACATTAGAGGAAAAATTCATGGGTCATTTATGACGTATAAGAGTCAACCCCACCTCAATACAAGGCATGGAATTACTGATATCACTCAAAGTGTCTATTTTTTGTTTAAAATAGACCGAATTTTAAGTGAAAACAACAACTATCATACGGAAAACTGACCGAACACATTCAGATTGTATTGATACTTTAGTAAAATGATTCATTTTTCATTTGGGACATGTACGAGTCAACCCCGCCTCAAAAAGAGGCCTAGTGTGGCAGGTATCACTCAAAGTGTCTCTCTTTTGTTTAAAATTGACAAAATATAAAATGAAAACAACAACTGATGTACGGAAAACCAACCAAACACATTTGGATTGTGTTCATACTTTAGGAGAATGATATATGAGTAATTTTTGATGTGTATGAGTCAACCCTTCTTCAATATGAGGCATTGTGTGACTAGTATCAATCAAAGTGTCTCTATTTTGATTTAAATGTATATAATTATAAGTGAAAACAAAAAATGACGTATAGAAAAAAAAAATCCTAAAGACATTTCCTATGAAATAAGATATTTATACAATCCTCAAAGAGTCCTATGTTGTCCTTATTTAGTAAAAGCCCATTAATAATTAATCTCACGCCCTAAATAAAAACCTTTAGCCCTAGAGTTCATAGTGAGGGATGAAAACAAAGTGTAAAGGGAGAGGGAGAAGAATGAAAGGGGAAGAAAAATGAATATTGGATTTAAATATGATAAATTTTTAAGATAAAGGGCTCTTAGACTATTTTTCTAGAAGTGGATGGGAGAAAATAGGTTGAAATCTCTTAAATTATGTCATATCATCGACAACATTCATAGTCTAGTTGGGCAGTTTTTTATACTATTCACCAAATTTTTGGAAGCCATTAGATAATTAACCAAATTATACATAGTTTAGATAAATAGTTAACTAACCATGTTCCAATCATTGAAAATGACTTAGTTAAATTATAGATCCATACCACATGGTTTCTCCTAATCGTGAACAACATGTGTTCCTAACAACTCCCTCAAAAAGGTAAGATTCAATGCTTTTACTTTTAGTCATACAAATGATCCTTTACATATGTATTTAAAATAGTAAAAGTTCAAAATGACTAGGAAACATCCCCATGAATGTGTACAGACATGGTTTCTTCTAAATTTCCCCCCCAATAAAATCCTTACATGACTTTTAATCATAAGTATTGGATATAAAAAGAATTATCATATATCTCCCAACCATTTATAAATTCTATAAATGGAATGAATAGAATACAACACACCATATGATAAAGGCAGCAACCACAAGAACACATTTCCTTAAGTGTCCCAAGAATCACCCAAATCCATCTACAATGATGAATCTATAGGGGAAACTCTCTATGTCATATGGAAACAATTCCCAAAAAATAACTATATATATATATATAATTCCATATTGATGCTTGACAAGAATCATAACCACATAAAACATGAAGAATAACTCGCATGCATGCCTTAAAAAAATTCTCATTAGGTTCTAACAATGAAATATCTCTATATATTTTATCTGAGGCAATGTGAGATATCATTTTGAGGAGATAGTATTTAATGGTATATTTTTATAATCATAATGAATAATTAGTGCATCAAATTAGTTATGGATTTTTTTTCATTATTTGATACCAAATTGACTACCACTACATATTTTATCTGTGTGAACTGCTTGTCTGATATTTTGATTTTTATTGCATGTCTTGTTTGGGTGTGTTGCTGAAGAATTTTATGTAATAGCAGGAATGTCATTTATTAGCACCAAAAAAGCGCTGATAAAGGTATACGTTATTAGTGATAAATATGTGCTAATAAATGATCCCTTTATCAGCAGTAAATAGTTATTATAAAAGAGCCATTTATCAATACTTTTTTTATGGCTGATAAAGGATACCTTTATGTGGGCTTTTTTATCACTGATTAAAGCTCCCTTTATAAGAACTTTTTTTTGTGATGATAAAGTCTCCCTTTATCAGTGATTTTTTAGCACTGATATAGCGGACTCCCCATTTATCAGCACTAATATTTTTATTACTTTTTTTAGCATTATTAAGGCCCATTTTGAGCGCTGATAAAGCCCATTTTTGTTGTAGTGATTTAGAGTCCTTCAACCAGGGTGCAGATCCTTGGCTCATAGGTGGAAATATCAATATCTTGCTTGATACATCAGAGAAAAAGGTTAGAGGAAACATTCTTCTCTAGGAAAACAATAAATTTGCAACTATTTTAGCTATGAATGGTCTTTCAAATTTACGTTTTTCAGTGGATCAATACACATCATGCAACAATCAACGCAGGGGATGGTGAACCTAGTGTATACTCGACTAGTGCCTCACTGGTCTTCATAAAATCTTATCATTTCCAAGTGAGAGTGTTGATCATCTTCCCCAAAGCCTCTCAGACCACTCCCCCAACAAGTTTCTTTGATTTCTCATATAATTTACCTGGATCACATTCTCTTCTCTCATCTATGGGTGTCCAACTCAGATTATCAATGGGTTACATTTGAATCCTAGATTAGGACTTCGAATGAGAGGCCCTGGGTGCACCTTCACAAAAAACTATAAAGTATCGTGGATGATATCAAGGGATGACATCAATGTTTACATCCTTATAACCATGATTTGGAAACCCCTAGCTCAGATATTTCCCACCTTTAAATTAGCTTGGAAATCCAGTGGAATGACTCTATTCTTGAATATGTAGCCAAACTGATTAGTATATTTGTTGAGGTGAGTCTGAGGAATGAATTTCTGGATCATGATAATTCTAAATTTCATTGGATAAGGGAGGGTGGTCAAAATATGGATTTTATTTCTGCATATATTAGAGAGAAAGGTCATTGTATCATCCTCAACATTCCCATTGCTGATGTTTTCTACCTAGATGACTAGGAGGTGATCAAATGTATAGATGAATTATATTTCAAATCCCTTCTGATAGGTCCCATCCCAATGGGGTGTGGAGGTTATCCGAGCGGTGAGGAAGATCTCTTTGAATCTATTACTTCTTGCATCATCGCATGTGATAATGTATTTTCTAATCCATTATAGATTAAAAGGAGACACAAGAGGAGGTTTGGATCCTTGATCCAAAGAGTGCTCAATTCCCAAATGGGATACCATGCACTTTATACAGGGGGTTACGGGACATTATTAAGCCTTAGTATGTGGCTGCGATTCAGGACTTCTTCAATGGAGGATTCTTGCAGTGGTATTCCCATGCCACTTATTTTGTGCTCATTCCAAATGTTATGGATCCATCCATTATCCAATATTATATCTTGATAAGTATGTGTAACTTCCTGTATAAAATAATGGCATGCATGATTAATAAGAGGCTTGTAGAGCACCTTTCTCGTTTGATCCCAGCTGAGCAACATAGTTTTTTCAAGGGAAGATCAATACAAAGGGAAATTGGTTTGGCATAGGAAATGATCATCGACATCAATCTAAGGACCCCAGGATGAAATATCTCAATAAAACATGACATGAACAAATCTTATTAATGAATTATGTGGAACATTATAATATAGGTGATCACTAGCTTTGGGTTTTTTATGTGGGTCAGAGATCGTCTATTTAGAAATTTTTGTTCTATGTGGGTATCCATTTATTAAATGGGAATGAATTATGGTTTCATTAAAACTATTTGATATTTAAGACATGAAATCCCTATCTCTTGGATTTTTTTTATCCTCTCACAATATTCTATTAGTTTCCTCAACAAGAATAGTATATCCTCTACTACAATCTATCCTTATTGGTGAAAGTATAAAAGAACTAGAATTTATCACCTTATGTTTGTGGATGAAATCAACATATTTCACAATGAAAATAGGAACTCTATTTGTTTTGTTAATAAGTAAATTGAAATATATTTCATTTGGTGTGGGAAGGTGGTTAATCAAGATAAGATAAACCTTTTCATTTCCTCTTATTGAATGATGCAATATGCTGATATCTTGAAAAGTAACTTTGGAATACTCAAGAGATGTTATCCAATGAATATTCATGGTTCCCCGATTACCCCAGGCTTCTCACATTTTCAACACATTTATAAATTGGTTGGAAGGATCTTGGTTCATATTTTAGAGTGGAAGAGCCATTTCATTTCCATCAGTGGAATAATCACCTTTCTCAACAGTGTCATATCTTCCATTACCATTCATTTCATGTCACATATTGTGATTCCAAAAGGATTCATATTGGGCATTGAGAATATCCTTGATACTTTTATTTTGGATGATCAATTATTGTGGAGGTATCACTAGACCTATTAGAGATGTATGGATTGACCAGTAGGGGAGGGAGGAATTAATTTCACGAACCTTTCGATAACCATCCATGGGCTGCAGGAGAAAATGGAATGGGCCATCAGTGAGACCTACAACATTTGGGGAAGATTTGTGGTGGTAAAGTATGATAATGACATGTCTTATCCAATAATCACCCTTCTCCCATGTGTTTCATGTTTTAACATCACCTTTCAAATATTTAGTCCCAATCCCAATGGCTAGTTGGAAGGGGAGACATCATTCCTTAGGTCCATCAATGGGATGGCACTATGATTTATTTTCTTGGAGTCCCAAAACCTTGATATACCTCCAAACTATCAAGAATATTCTTCAAAATCATTCAGTTAGTTCCATAAAATGGTCAGTGTAACACCTTCGAGCATTTTGAACTCAAATCCATTCTTTATTGATGTGTGTTTACTAGTGATTCGACTCATATCTTCTCAGTTAAGGATTATATAATAATGACATTGGTTGGGAGTGATTTCTACTCATGGGGGGAGAACTTATGGCACTCAGAGATTCCTACTAGGTTTAAATTCTTCACTTGGCGGCTTAGAAATGAGGCACTCCCCATAGTTGACAATATCAAGATCATGTGTATCTCTTTGGTGTCTAAAGGTCATTCTTGTAGGAACCCACCAGAGGAGATGTATTCCTAGCTTTTATTCTAGAGAAACTAGGCCCATATTTTCTAGAGAACTAGTTTCACATTCATTGCCTTGTCCGTCTATGATTATATGGGAATATCATTTCCATATAATTGCATTTAAGGCCCTGGCATAATTCGAAATGAATTTAATTATCGCTCATTGATTATTTGTGTTGGATACTGGAGTAATTGGAAGGTGTGGAACTCATCTCAACATGAAGGAAAACGTTATACTCAGCCTTCCCTTATTTCAATATCTCAAAGCTTTTTCATGGACATGGATCATCTTCTTCTGAATTGGTGGTGTGCCCCATCCCTTGGTTAGTCTATGGCTATGTGGGTTCCCAAAATACATAGGCATAAGTGATTTTCAGAGTCGGTGGGTTTGGTGGTGTCCTCATCGTTCATGACTCAGGTTGAATAGTGATGGTTGGTACATCTATATTACCATGCAGGGAGGATGGGTGGTCTAGGACCCCAATGGTTCAGTAGTCGTCTCATTCTCGTCTCACTTAAGTAAAGGGGATTTTTTTAAGGGTGATGCTCATGCGTTTCTCTCAGGTCTTCGTATGATCCATCAGGTGAATTATTATCTTGTGTAGGGGAGATAAACTCTTAAACTATTCACTAATCATTTTTTATGTCAATGACTACTCCCTGGTCAATTACTCATCTCATCCTTAAATGTCAAGTTTTGATCCGTGGACAAACTAAGGTCCTTCATGTATAGCGTGAGGGAAATAAAGATGCATATTCTCTCACTTCGCTATATTCCTATGGTGCGAGTTATATTTCTTTTTAACCTGAGGTCTCTTATAACTGTGGTTGTGAAAATTTTTATTGCGGATGCACTTGACCTCCAGTAATTTTCTCCTCTAGTTCTCTGTGCTCTTTTCTTTCCTCTTATCTACTCCCATCTATTTTCTTTATTGTATTTTCCCTTTCAATTTATTAATAAAAAATTAATATTTTGTCCAATGTAATGTTTATTGATTTTTTATAAAATAATATGTCCTTTATACCCTATAGAAAAAATTAGCTATTATTAAAGTCTTACTGAAATTCAATAACATCATTTCTTCACCTAAGTTTCTTAACCTTCATCATATTACATTTTTACAACTTAATTAATATTCCTTTCCATGAAAATGTCCCTTTTAGTTATACAATTTATTATTTAAACATCATTTTTTGTCAAAATATTATATTTTAAATGGTATTATATTTTTATTCTTATATACAAAATATATTTTTAAATCATTTTAATTCATATGAATGGTTTTCTCTCAATTTTTCATAAAATAATCGATTTTTTTTTAAAATAGATTCCTAATTATGACTTTTACAATGACAAATACAAAATATTTTTAAATCCCCATTATAGTAATTTAGTGTTAATTATCCTCAAAAGTGTTCTACCTAATATGGAGTTATCTTCCAAGCTTTTCTCTATGTTTGTATTTTATTATGTTATTATTTATGATAATCAAGTTTTTGTTATGATGAAATTTAATTTGCAATGTTAATTGGATTTTTAAGATACTGAAATTATTTCATGGGATCTATATCATGTTGAATGATTTTAATTTGAATTTTTAAGAACCCCATTTTATATACACATGTTATTTATATATTGATTTCTAAATTTTAGGAAACACGTTTTTTTTCTATGAGTTATTTTTTGACATGATTATTGGTTTTAAGTGGCTCACATATATATATGGACTAAAAGATGTGTGAGAAAAATATCTACATCCAATAAATTTATAAGAGGATTATATATCATGATATTGAACTGTTATGTGAATAGGATAGCTTGTAGCTAGGTTCACAAAGGGTATGTATGATATAATTTACCTCTACTCATAATATAATGAGTCGATGGGTTATTGGGTAGCCAAGTTATAAATTATATGAAATCCTATTATTATGATTGTTCAACTTTCATTGATATGTTCCATGATCCATGTTATACGCTTCATGTTTTTTTATCATGTGATGATAAAAGTGTTATTGATTGATATGTTATTCGAGTCCTTCATGCTTATGGTTAACATTTATTATTTTATGTTCATTTTAATGAAATATTTAATCTTATTTAGGATTTTCAATATTTTTATGATATTACCATTATGGTTTTTGATATGTTTTCCCTTGTTGATAATTTTTGATCACCAAATTTTATGTTTCCGATTTTTGTTTTTATATTGAAGAAGGTTATGTGTAATATAATTAATAAGAGTGGATATTGATTATATATTACTGTTTACAACATGTAAAATTGGTGTTTTTACGTTTCTAGTTTCCAAAACACTTCTCCTTTAGGTACATTTGTTGCGATACAATTTTTTAGGTAATAATTAATCCATATAATCAATGTATTATTTAAATATTCTTATCATGGATCATGCTACCTCCTACAACATTATTTTCATTTTATTTTTCCAATAAAATTTCAAAACAAAAAATCATTTTGATAATATCATATTAAATCATAAAAATCTATAATATTAATATTAAATCTCAATACAAATATTTATTCTCTAATGACCCCTTCATTTCAATGTATGATACTTATATTTCATCTATTTCAAACTAGTTTCATACTATGACTGTAGTTTTTAACCTAGGATACTTTAAAATGTATTCTCTCATACTTAATTCCCAAATACCTTATTATAATAGGAAATAAACCAGTCATTGAGGTTTAAAAATAGGATATGATCAAACAATGCATATCACCCCTAGGAGATTCAAATTAGGTGTGATATTGGACCTCATTTTATAACAATAGGTGATGATTGGGTTAATACCTAAAATCCCCTTTTAATAATAATTAACAATATATAAGACTATTTATAAGCATGAATCCACATAGAGTATACAAAAATATATGTACTACTAAAAAAACATTAACTCGTGATTTCAACATTATTTCACGATATCTTACTATAATAGTCCAATCACATGATTTTCATTAAGGTTTTATAATATAAAATAAAAAATATTTAAAAACCCTCTAAGAATAACTAAAACATTCTAAGATACCAAATACAGTGATTCAAATAAATCATATCTTTAATATTACATTAATCTCATGATTTAAATAATAAATTACATGAAAAGATTCACAACCCAAGTAATTATTCCATTATAGTCTTATAGAATATTTATATAAAAAACTCAATATAAAATCATTTATTAATATTAAAAGTTTTCTAGACTCCCTTATAATATTTTCTCAAATTACAATATGTTTCATAACCACTATAAAAAACATGTATGAAAGGGGTGATCTCAAATGCTATACATGTGGAACAATATCATCTTTTCAAAAATGATAAGATCATAATAATAAGATAAAACATGGTAAGGGGTGAGAATTTTTATTAAAAAAATATATAAATATAATAATCTTCCACAAGTTATGATATAAGGAAATGTAATATCAAATTTACAAAGATATTACATGGAAAAAATTTGTGGAATCATGAGACATTATACATGATTCAATGCCTATAATCATAGACAAAACATTTTATCATAAAATTGTGGCATAAAAATAGTCATATAATGTTTTTAGTGCTACCCCTCAAGACATTCATGACATTGTAAGCTTGTGATAACTGACCATATACCTCTATGGGCTTGGGATAATCGCCTTGTGTACCATTTGTCTTGGGATACCACCTCATGTCTACCCCATATTCTCCTGATAAATCTTCCCATGTTCCCTTCAACATGGGCTAAATCCTTTCATGTACCCTTTTAAATCGTGTGATATTTTCTCAACCAAATGCATTTGAAGATGATATATGACCCCACCCATCATCATATATATTTATATGTGCCATATAAAATAATGCACCATTTGAAAAAATAACAAATGAGAAGAAAATTTAATTCATTTGCTTTTAAAACGAAATCATGGGAAAAAATTCATAAATCTATCAGTAGTCATGTCCTGATAACCCCATGGAAAATGAATGGATTTCCATTGAAATATATATATATATATTATTGGTAAATAAAATTCTGTTATGATTATAAATATTTTTGTATTGAAAAAATATAAATAAATCTATAACAATATGAAAATAATTTCCCCAATCTATCGATGTATGGAATCTAGGTGAACAAACATCATTATAAGGAATAAAAAATATGTTAATCACATAGGGAAGGCATTAAATGAAAAATTAGGATTACATTCCTTCGATGACTATAAAATACAAAGGTAGTGATGGAATATTACAATGATATAAAATAACATTTGTAATCCATCCAAAGAAATATTATATATTATACAATTTAAAGAATATAATTGAATGTGAATAGGATATATCAATGGAAAATGACATATATAAAAATAATTTTTTGAAATTTAGAAAAATAACATTGGAAGTATTAAATTTCCTGCATATTTTGATAGTATTTTTTGAAAATATTTTTAATACTTGGAGAAAAATAATTTCTTTTAGAAACCACAAAGATCTAGGATGAAATTTTCATTTAAAATGATAAATTCCGAATATGTATGTTCTCACTCTAAAAAATACTAAAATATCATTTTAAAATAACTGTTTAATATTATCACAAAATATGATGTTACAGGACATTTCAAAAGATATTTGGAACGATATGAAGTGAAATATTTTGAAAAAGTTTACATTTATAAATTAATATCTAATATGGATAATTAAAAATGACATAAATATTTCTATAGTAAATGAAAAGACAGTGATAAAAAAATTAATAAAGAAAGGAATGTAACTATTTTAATACTCTACAAAAACGTTATTGAAAACCATCATAATATAACATTATTTATTATGAGAATATCATTTTACATAATAAAAATAATAAATAACATATAGAAATATATTATTGTTTAAAATACTAGGAAATGATAAAGGTGAATATTTAAATCTCAATTAATTAAAATTGAGTAACCAAAAAGCCTTAAAATTGGGGAAACAGTTAAATCAATTTCCATTTAATGAAAATTCGTGGATTTTTTTTTGTATTTCCTATAATTTTTTTTGATAAAATATAACAATAGGAAATAAATTCACCATACAATAAAAACAGGGTGTATAATAGAAATGTTATTTCAAGGAAATAATTTTAGATAAAATCCCTTACCATTATTCCTTCTTATTCGAATTCATCCTAACCTCAAATAAAAAATAACTACCTTAATATAGTAGTTTTTAAACTTATTTATGTAAATTTACATTTTATATACTTCATTTAATATCATTTTGTTGGAATATATTAGGGAGTTATTTCTTATTTACACCTTTGGTTGTTAATACATTAAATTGTTTATTTCATACAAAGGTCGTGTAAATGGGATCAATTATCACAATTTTTTTTCAATTTCATCATTACCAGAATAATAAATATATAATAATTATTTCTATAATGATGACTTATGTTCCATTTTAATTAGATGAATGACACAAATATATTTCGAAAAAATATATATCATTGTAATTAATGTATATTTATCTTACAAACCATGATATCATATGTGTAAGTGTCTTTACTCTTTATAAAAATATTTATGCCATTCCAATTTTCACTTATTTTGTTCTCTATTTTTTTTATTTTCAATCTATACACTAAAATGATTGTGTGTGTGTGGGGGGTGGGGATGGTTTGTTGTTTTTTAAATTTCATTAGAAGGGGTTGTTATGTTTTATGGTTTCAAAAATAATATTATGAATTTGTTTGTCCTTATTTGTGGAAACACTGGGAATAATTGGATTAATCATTTTATGTCGTTATTTTTTATACCTATACTGGTTTACAAAACTATGAGTAGAGTACAAGTACTAATTTTGAACCACTGTGAGGGGGTAAAATAGTGGTGAAATATTTTAAAAAATACTTTCTTATTTAATTTAAACCTCTTGAATTTGTTAATGTTCTCGATCCACTCAAGAATATCCCTCAATCTCACATAATATACAATGTTAATATAAGAGTTTGAATTAGACAATATTTAAAAGTATTTTCATAAAATACTACTACTTTCCTTATTGGATATAATCCCAATCATTGATTCACCATTATATCCAACAGTGATTAAAACTGGTTTGACACCTTAGTTACAATATCTCAGTAATTATTGAGACACTGGATTTTTCCTATTATTTGATTTTTTACTCTCTCAATAATAATCCTTCAGTAGCTCGTTAGATACACCATCTATAGGATTACTCATCTATTATGATTTAGTGATATACATGTACAATTATTTAGATAGTTCCCCTCTACAAGAAAATTTGATTCCATTTTGTTTTATATAATTACTAAAAGGATTCAAAAGTTTTTTGGAACAATCCTATTGGAATAACAAAAAATTCATAGATTTAAAGATATGAATACTCTTCATTAAATGCCATGGAATTTGTGGCCAACTTCTTGATGAATTTCATATATTGAACTCTATCTTTTTTTGATATAATGATATATCAGGCTTATCAAAATTATTTTTTATAATATGTATTCCATTTCTCATAGTCCTCTACTCTCATTAATCAATTCCTCAATGTACTCATTTATACATAATAATGAAATTATTCTTGTGATATCACAATAATTTCATGACTTCAAGGTTTTATAAATAACAATTATATTGTTCTTAATTTATATACCAATAAAAGATAATGTATTTTAATTTATTAAAAAACAATGTTAAATTGACCTTTTCAATAAACCTACAAACATCATGTAAATTTTTTATAAATCATAGAAATATGTATTCATTCATTTTTCTATACACTAATGTATTATATAAATTATTATCCTTATCGTGGTATCATCATGTTTAATATCATAAAGAGGTGTTTATTTAATTGAAGAAACATTACAATACATGTATCTCACCTATGCCTAAGTCACTTTTAAAATTCTCCCATAACTCAAGATTATCCATTTTAGAACCTCACTTACATGATTCATGTTGCATCCCATTTCAATACATTATCTCATTTTATGATTACCAAATGGCCTAGTCATTACTATCCATTAATTCATACTGTAAAAAAATACTTTGACTCATATTTATTATGAAAATTAAAATCCATTTATTCAATCATCATAAAATTCATATTGGTTTTATTTACTTCAAAAAGTCATGTATTCACATACTAATTAGATTACTATTGATATAAGAGAATATACATGTATAAATCGATAAACCCACACTCACTCATACCTTATTTCACGCAAGAAGGTATATTATATCTTCAACCACATAAAATTTCATATCCTATATTTATCAATTATCATGGTAGATTAGGATGAACTTTTGATCTCAACTGGTATAACATAAGATTATGAGTAGTAGAACCTAATGCCTGGAGGTAGAACATGATGAATAGATATATCACCTAATTATTAGTTATAAAAAGTAATGCATGGTAGTAGAACTCAACATCTGGAAGTAATACACGATGTCTTGGGGTAGAAATATTCTCATAATCTAAATTTATTATTCTTATGTAGTCTGGAATATTTAAACTAGTTTACTCTAAAATGATCGATTTACCCATACATATAATAATGTCAACTATTTTTACCCTTATATAGGTACCATTTACCCATACAAAGGTTATTATTTTTTAAAAAAATTTATATATTGTGTCTTACCTTTACACAATTATTTTGAATACCTTTATTCAATGAATTGGTTAGGTTTAAATAGTTCCATAAACACTTTCAAATTTCTCACCAATCACATATATAGTTTGCTGAATACCCTTACAAAGAATAATGTTTAACCGTAAATATCATGGATTACCATTATGTAGGTAATTGCCTATTTTTATTAAACATGTGATAAATTTATTCAATGATATAAGAACCTTTATGTATCACCCTAAGTACCTTTTCATAGTCATTATTGTTACAGAAGTATCTTATAATAACATCACACCTAACCTTATCACATCAGTTTACCATTATGTAGGAAATGAAGCTATCAATTTAATTTTTCAATGATAGTTTTTACCCTTACAAAGGTTATTTTTCTATAAATTTACCTTAACTTTGGTAGTCAATTTGACTCAAAATATATTACGGTCCTCTTAAACACATGAATCTCAATTCACAAGGCCTTTCAACTTCAACCACATCATGACGGAAAGGATCTTACTTCCACTGAACATTTTCGGTTATTTATTTGAAGAACATTGCATCAATTATTACATATACAAGTATAATTTCTTAGGCATAATAATATATTTCATTAATTATTCCATTATAGCTCTCTGTGAACCATTACCTCATCTCAATGTCAAAAAACCCAAATTGGCACATAGAAAACAAATGCAATAGTTACATTGAATCAATAATCTCCCCTTTGTATTTTATTGTCAATAAAAATATACATCAAAAATGTAAATATGTAGTGAAAAAATATTTTATCCAAAATTAGGAAAAAAAATAAATGGATAAGTGATGGTTTTATCAAATTATAAAAATATCTGCTCCTCCCTTAATGATATTTTAATCGATAATTAATGAGGGATGATATCACATGGTTCTCCTATCATAGGCGCTTAAGATAATAAAATCTATGTTTATCTAGTGTAGATAACCAGATATATATAACCAATGTAATATATTATTCCAAAAAAACTCTCACATAAGATACCATGAGCATAAATTCTCAAAACTATAGATAAGGTTTGTTAAGAAATGAAAAACATGATCAATAATACACATTAACAAAACATGATAAGGTTTATTGTAAAGAAAAAAATATCCACCCCTTTACATTATCTTCTCTGCAACCATTAGTCACCCTAATTTATCATAATGATAAAATTAAAGAAAGGGAATAATGTGTAATTAAAATAAATCAAAATTCATTATTATTTGGATATCTAAAATATTATCGATTCATATGAATTATTATTTGTATCCTCCATTCTCTACTTTTCAGTCACTCAAGAGTTGAAATACTCTTTTTCATTTCATGGTATTGGTAAGACTCGATAAATGAAAATATATTTATTCTTTAAAAAAGTGATTGCCTCAACACCTTCTCTATAGATATTTTCTTTAAAATCCAAAGGAAAATCCATTTAATCATATATCCATTTTCGATCATCCTAGTTTCCATTTTCAATGTTTTGAGATTTAGGGACACTTCTTTTAATCTCTATATTTTTTTCCATGGGAAAATATTCAAACATAGAATATTAAACATCATGGATGCTTATACAATGGTATTAAATGTCAATAAATGGGAATTCCATGGAATTGAAATATTACTCTTCATAACTAGAATCAAATTCCATTTTCATGTATAATAGATTGTATAAAATTACCCATATTTATTCCATACAAGAGTCACATTTATAAATAAAATTTGGTTCATATTTTACTTTTTTTGGATAAAACAACATCTGAGATGTATTCTTTTCTTATATTTTTATAATTAAAGGAAAGGATATTGATTAAATCTATAATTTTGTTTCATGAAAATGATGAATCAAATTTATCTTTTAATTTAATTAGATTATTCATGGGGATATCTATGGAAGACTATCTACTTCCATTACAATTCAATTACTTTGGTAATTGAATTATTTTGTTCTTCACATTAACCATTTTAATCATTTTAAAAATAAGTTATATGATATTATTGAAATACATATCTAATTACATCATCAAATATTCTTGGATATTTATAGGTCGAATTTATCAAATACAAATTATAGAGACCAAGGGAATATTTACTACCATATAGATGGGTTAAATAAGTGTGACACAATTTTACACATTTATTTCCTCCTTGTAAAATCAACATCCTGAATAAGTTAATTTTAATGATCCAATAAATACTATCATTACATTGGTAAACATTCATAGTTTTAAAATACGATGGAGAATCACACAATATTAATAAAGTTCGACATAAAATTTGTGTCCTTCCCATACTATTTAGACTCCCCAATGTGGATTCTCATCTATAGACTATTTTAAATAAAACATATTAGACGCCCCAATTTTAAACTATATATAATTAAATAGAAAACTAAAATACTCATATTCTATAATTATATATACACCCTAATCAGAAGCCTCTAGTAGCTAGTTAGACACCCAAGCTAGATGTTTCTCCTTAAATGATGATCATGTGATAGAAATGTATTATTATTTAGAGATTATTACTCTAAAATAAATCGATATTACCTTTAATAATGTATGATTATTAAAGGAATTAAATATTTGTTTTCAACAATATTATTGGACTTCATAATCCATTAAAAAATTGAATGAACTAAATTCATCTCACAAATTACAACAGTAAATGTGATAACATTATTGATTATTTACCAGGCATTAAATCTATATTTATTTGATGAAAGTATTTATTTTAATTATCAAAATTTTATAGAAAATTAGGTGCAAGATCTCTCAAATTTTTATATTCTAAGATTTCATCATCTACATGTACACATTTATGAATAAGATAAATAACATTTTTCATGATATATCTCATTTTCTTACATAATTTTCAATTTTTACAAATAATAGATCTATTTTAATGTATTTAAATACCGATAAAGGATATAGTATTTTAATTTCATGTCAAAATAATTTACAGACCATTTGAATGTACCCATATACTAAATTTTAACAATATTTTTTCGAATCTAGATAGCATGCATGCAATTTTTTTTGAAATATCATGGTTTTATTAAGAAATAATTTTTACATACACATTATAATTATCTTAAATACTTGAAATTGTGGTATATTTAATTTTTCCAATGAAGTTATCCGCACAAATTAGCAATTAAATCATCTATTTAAAAATTCCCACAGAACACGCTATTTTAAATTTTAGAACCTCTTGTGAATGATTCATGTTTATTTCAATTTAACGATGAGACCTTATATTATGATACCAAAATTACACAGGCCTAAATACCCATTTATTTATGATGTAAAACAAATTCCATTCCTCAATTTCATAAAAACATAAAAACCTATTATTCAATGAGAACATGACTCATATTAGTGGTATCATCTTCTGATAGATGTCTCTTCACATCGTAACTGCATTATCATGCATTTAAAAGGATATAAAAGCAGTATTATAAGAACAAAACTCACTCAAACCTTATCTCATGTAAGAACAAATACTCTATTTCCCACCACAAATTATATTCTTCAATTAATTTCATAATTTTACATGGCCGATTATGTTGAATACAAAATCAAAACTGGTAATGGATTATAATACATGGTGATACCAACTGATATGTGGAGGTTGGACACAATTCCTGGAGATAGCACATGATTCATAGTGGGTTCACATTATTTCTAGTGGTACCACGAAATGCATGTAGGTATTACATGATATTTTACTGTAGAGAAATAATCAGCATCACAACTTTATGCCCTTACACAGAATTTCACATTTACATTAGAGTACCCTTACGAAGTTCGATTTTCCATTATACAATATAGTGTCAAATCTTTTTACCCTTTTTAGGGAACCCTTTAACTAAACATAGGCCTTGAAATTCTCATTATACCATTATTCATCGTAGAATACATTTTCAATATTGACTTGTGTAATTTTACCCAAGGCAATAGAAACCATTGAATTGAACTTGTTACTATTACATACTGCTCATCCTACCAAAATAAATCATCTGAAGCCTTATGATTACCCCTAATTATCTTGGGCTACACATCAATATGTAATGACATACCTTTATGCTTCATAGGTAACCATTGTGAAATGAATTGAGTACCTTTACCAAAAACCCCTCAGTACATTTGCAGAGTGACTTACCCTTATACATGTATCCCTATGTTCCTTTACACAATAACTTATCATCTAAGTTTACCCTTAAGTATGTAATGAAATTATAAATTTAAAATTATATAAGTTGGAGTTAACCGTATGTTGCCAATTTTTTTTCATAATTAACATGTACATAGGTATCCAATTGAACTAAAAATAATTTAGAGCCTTATCAAACTCCTCTGTCTCAATTCTCATAGCCTTTCAACATAAATCACAAAACAAGATAAGGGAACATCATTCACACCGAATTTTCATGTATTTATTTGATGATAAGAACATGAATCGTAACATTTACAAGAATAATTTCACATCAATGACATATAATTCCATTAAATGAATCCATCAAAATACTAAGAGCACCATCACCCCATATAAATATTTCCAAACACACATTGACTCATCGAAAGATAATTAAACACATACTTAGTCACAATACAATGAAATTGTGAATTAATATAATTATGCCTTTTTGATAAAATTAAATTTTGTTTATTATTTATGATGAATTGATGATAGTGATATCTTGATTTTTATTTGGTATAATTTTTAAAAAAGTTAGTGATTCCATAAAAATGAATAAATTCATTATTCAAAATAATAGATAATATAGCGGTTTTGATGAAATATAATTTTCATAAAAAAATTTATATTGTTATTAATAATTTATGGGGCCATATAAATAATTAATTTCAATGTTTTGAAAAAAAATTTAAAATTGAAAACATTATTTTACTTAATATTCTTTTTTGTATTAGTTTGTTATTTTAAATTTATTATATATTTTATATTTATTTAATTAATATGGGATGTTATAATGATTTTTTATTTATATGGATGTTTTGGGATATTCTTTCTAGATGGATTGATTTATATTTATAGTGTTTTGATATTTATTTTTTTAATAATATGAAGAATTGTTTCGGTTAATATAAAGAATTTTTTGATAGAATGTTTATTATATCTATTTAAATGATAATTATCTCTTTGAAATATCAAATAAGAAACCCATATTTATGAATCATTAAATAATTTAAACAAGAAGATTTTTCATATTGTTTTGAAAATTGTTATTCATTGATAAATATTTCCATTGATATAAACATTATTAAAAAAGAGATCATTAAATATATTTTATAATTGGTTGTATCAAACCTCTGTGTTGTATTTCGTTTATTGTAACATTACCCTACTCTCGTCCCTTCACCTTGACCATCACAAGTTATTTTTATTTATCCTTTTTCCATTTATTTCCTTTCATAAAAATGTTAGAGAATATAAAATGATCTTTTATATGTTATAGTTTTCCAGACATATGGGTATGTATCCAATGCATATTGTGACATAAAATTTATAAACATTGTTTAAAACCAATACAGTAAATGAATCTAGTTTTGGAATTATTTTTATGTAATAACTTTTAATCAAAATAATCATTGTTTCTATGAAAAGTATAATAATAATATAATATGGTCATTTTAATTATAAAAACAATTATATGAATGGGAGGGGGGATTGAATGTCGTACACTTTTCAAATAACAATAATGTTTTAAAATTCATTGTATTTTTTATTTTTATTTTATATTAATTATTTAGATGGGGGAAATATATGTTTCATTTCATATAATTGTGTCTTATGAACATGTTATGTCGGGAATAAGAGATTTACCATATATTAAAAGTTGGGACTGAAGAAGACTCTTCTGTTTGATATTGTAATGTAGAGAAAAAGAATTACATGTCCTATCATGATGTAAATGAATGGAGTGGAATAAATATTTGGTATTATATATTTTTTAATTTATTTATCATCATGAGAATGAAAGGATTACAGTGTAATAAGTACATGGCATCAGTACACATGATAAAAGTAATTAAAATGATGATATTGAGAGTGAAAAATTTGTTGAATGATACAATGACTCTTATATACCAGCAATGAGGAAAAATAAAAAAGGTATATTTTTTAATATAATTTTTTTATGTTAAAACAATTTATGGAATTTATAATAAAGACATTGATTATATTTATACCACTTAGAATTAATTTCATCACAATTATCTTGATATTCTATTAAATCATTTTGTATAATGAATGTTAATTTACATAATTAGGTTTTCAAATAATAAAATTCATGCTTTCTCAAAAGATTTCAACTTATTTTAGTAGAAAACCGAAGGTCCAAATGTGTTTAAAAAATATTTCATATCTCAATAAATTCCAAATTCAATTGTAATACCATTTCATGTGCCATATATAGAATGTGGAACTTGAAATAAATTACTAAGCTTCAAAATTACTTCATGTCTAATAAAATATAACTAAATATGTGACAAAATGATTTAATGTGAATTAACGATAATCATGAGTACATTCATCACTTGAATGTATTATTATAGAACTAATTTGATTCATTATATCTAAATCTTCTCACTAAGATAAATAAAGTTAGGATGGGTCTATCATGTGTTTTTTTATTTTTTTATATTAAATCTTCCCTCACACAACACATTACTAGTTATAGTTCAAATTTATAGACATACTATATTAAGGCCTATAAAAAACATTTACATTCTTGAATATACATATTTTACATCCTTTTAATGAGAAAAGTCATATAGTTATTTAATTGAAATCATTAATTAAATATTTGAATTAAATATGTATTGTGGGTGTCCCTTTATAACATGCATGCTTTTATGAAATATTTTAAATAAGTTTAATTCTTCAATAGCATTCATTACAGGAAATCGTGAGTTTAAATGAAATTAGAGATGTCCTTATTATAAAATGACCGTTTTAACCTATCTGTTAGTCAGTAGGAATAAATATAACTAACTTATGAAAATGTATGGTGAATTCATTGGCTACCAATTATTTTTGTAAAACTTTTAATTCAATAATATATTTGTATTTTTTTATTAGTAATTTAAATGAATTACAATTTTAAGTGAAATTATTGAAACATATATGTTATATACATAATGAAATATTTTTATTATTCATTTAATGGGTATTTTTCTAATAAAGTATGTATGATCCCTATTCGATGTATAAAAACCTATATTTTCAAAATGGTATTTTTCTTCCTTTTAATGGGTAACCACTTTTAAATTAATATTTGGACACATTAATACATTTTATATAAATACATAATCAATTTATTTTGATTCAGGATATAAAAATATATATTGGATGAATTTTTCATTTTTTTATTACAACATTCATGGTTTGTTGAATAGTAAAAATATAATAAAATTTAATTGAAAACAAGTTATTTCATTGAAATAATTTATGTCATTAAATTATATTATCTAATGGTTTTAAATTATTAATAGAATATATATTTTTATCATATTATATAATTTATGTCATTATCGTTAATTTTATATTGAATTCACATGTAAAAACATTTCAATCATTAACAATGTTTTAACTTTTATAACTCATTCTATCTATCTAACAATGGGAATAAGATTAAATTAATTACTAAAATTTATATGTTTTAAATAACAAAAAATGGATTCCATATTTCTAATTAGTAAGTCCAAATTATATAATTGGATTATTTTTTATTTTTGGGCATTATGAATAGTGGATAATTTAGGTAATTAAGGGTAAAAATAATATTCTGAAATTACCTTAACACTTTTACTATTATGATTGGATGAGTTTTTTTCGATATAAATTATCCTTGGGTAAAAATGTATTCCTATGTAAGCCAATTGGATTAAATTAGGACATTAAATTTATTTTATTTTAAACAAATTTCAAATATAACCTTCTCAAATTTTAATAACAATATCATTTTAAATATAATGTTATACAAATGATAAATAAGATTATAAATACTCATTTTAATTATAATTTTATAATATTTATCATGATAATTTATTTTTAATTTTTATGAAATAAATAATGAATTTAATTACTTAAACTTTAATGATGCATAAATTATTTAATTGATGATAAATCAATAAAATAATTATTATTAAAGTGATAATTACAATTAAAATACCCAAAAACTTGACCAAATCAATTTTTTAGAGTACATATAAACCCTAACCATCCAAGGGTAAATTTACTCACTATTTGGAGCCTCATAGTTGATATTATGAAACTTATATTATTTTATTTAATGTGATGATAAACTTGTCACATTTTATTTTAATAATTATAACATTTTTTATGATAGATTCTATAGAAGATATCTTTGATTATAAGTATTCTTATGAAATATATTGGATTTATTTTTTTCATAGTATCTTATTTTTAATTTTTATTCAACTAATAAACATATTAAATAATTACAAAAAGTTGTTGTAGTAATTATTCTATTAAAGTAATTATCAAATAAATATTATTAGAAATAATAAAATAAATTTTTTTATCTACTTAAAATGTAAAATAAATTTTATAGATAACCTTGACCTTTTAGAAATATAATAAAATCAATATTTTAAAGTTAACATGTTATCTTAATATTTTTATAAATCAAATTTATTGAATAGTTTCAAAATTGAAAATATTTATTATTAATCAAAATGTTGTTTTATTAAATTATTTAAAAATAATAATATTTTTTTAAAATATATATAATAAAAATGTCGTGTTCAAAAATTTTCTAAACTATTTATATATTTTATAACTGATATCAAATAAGTAAATATTGTACCCTTTTTATATTGAACTACTTGTTACCCTAGTTTAAAATAAAATAAAATAACTACGTTTCAATCAAGATAATAAGATTTAAATTGACAAAATACTTGTCTAAAATTTATTTTTTAATGATATTAACACCATATCTCATCTCATATTCTAAATTGGGAATTTGTTATGGGATTTCATGAAGTTTTATTTTTTATAAATTAATATTTTTGGAGATCCCAAAAATTCCCATTACCTCAATTATAAAGGAGAACATCATCCCTCATCTATTCACTTCACTTTAAGCCTTCAAGATCAGACATACCATGACCATTTAATTTATAAAATTATATAGTCACATTCTATAGGTTATTATCTTCTTCAAATACAAACTCTAGTGATTTAAGAGTTTATTTAAGAGGTGATTTAAATGGAGCTCATTGAAGAAGCGACAATCTTCTCAACCGATTCTTTCAATATTTTTTTTATACTTCATCTTCAAGAGTTGTTTCATTATAAAGTAATAAATAATGTGTCTATTAAATAAAAATATGTTATTATTAATATTAAACCACAATATTCTATCTTCTATCCTTATTATGAAAAACTAAATCACTACGCATGTGTATGTACGACTTATCGTCTCTATGTCGTGGTGTAATGTATTTTTCACCACCATCATACATAGATCGGTATACTGATAGAAATATAAACTTTATATGATTATTATAACATAACATTGATACAAAAATATTATACACCATCCACTTCGATACCATTCAATAATTATAAGAATTATATCATCACTCATCCGTATATACAACATACCATCTCCATGATTTGATGTGATTAATTTAAAAAAATTATAATTAAAGAATTATTATATTAATTAATGGAATGAATCAATATGATCTATATTATACTAATATCATTCTATACATGATATAGAAATAACTTAAGAAGTGGAAAAATATTTTCTCTATCAAATAATGGGTAAGAAAAGAAAGAAGTTTACACCCGATAGATGAGTAATAATGTTACTAACAAAATGATGATTATATGATAATCTATGATATCATAAAATTGTCTATTAATCTAAAAAAATTCAATGACACTATTTTAATCATTATATAGGAGGTTTAGAATCATACAAAGAAATCAGACATATGGTAAGGTATAATTTCATAATCCCATTATTATCCTAGATTATATACATGTATTTTTTTACTAGGTTCTATTTATTATCCATTCCCATGTTTCCCAATTATTCTTTCCAAATTGATTGAATTAAATTTTATCCATTAGTGAATTTTTATTAAATGGTATGAAAGGAATTATTTTTCATTTTCTTTATGAGGTAATTTTTGACATTATAAGAAAAGTACGAGAATAATGATTTATTTTAACTTATACATCATTTATAGATTTTTTAATTTTCATAAAGAATTATTTCGAATAATATTATTTTAAAATATTTCATAATTATTTTAAAATAATTTCGCCTTTTAAAAATTTCACAACATTTTGATAAAACAAAACATTCATGAATTAGAAAGGATATCGTCCTCAAGAATTAATTTCAAGTGTTTTATCAAATTTTTTCCATCTATGATATAATTATTTAATAGGATTATCATTATTTTATTATTAATTTATTGTGTTTATGAAGTAATTTTGTTTATAAAATCCATTTTTTTACATGGATTATATTATGGTAGAATATTTTTTAAAGAAAACCATTTTATTCCTTGGGTTGTGATGAATGATTTATGTTATTAAGAAACACATAAGAATGATTTCATTATGAGGTGTGTGTTACATATATCACCATAAAATTAATTGGGTAATGATTTAAATATCATTATATATACATGGATGGAATCAAATGATATTGGATTAGTATTAAAGGTCTAGAATGAGGAGTGAACATAGTTCAGTATTAGACATTTTCTGTTATGATGGTCTTGGAAATGAGCCTGGAATATTACGAAATTAATTTCTATGATTATGTGTATTTCAAAAAGTTTCATGTCATATGTTATGAATTTTGGTAATATGTTCATTTATTCTGATGAACATTTATGATTTATCACATTGCATGATATCACTATATTTCATATATAGGATATGATTTTCAAATGTTATGTTCTAATATCTTAGGATTATCATATGATTGATATCTACCTTGTTTACCCTTACTGAGAATTTGAGATCACCCATTCATATGTTTATTTTCCCCATGTCATGATGAATTTTATTATGTATGATATGTAAAAAAATTTCTAGTTATGATGTAATTTGTGGGAGATAATAATGATATATTTTGAACTAGTTGTTTATGTTTCCCAGTTTCAAAAGACACTATACATATATGGTCCAATCAGGGCTTGTTATATTTTGTAATGAATATTCAACAATTTTAATGTAATATCATTGTTTGTAATGTATGGGTTATCATATTTTATATTATAGGAAAGGTATATTTAACCTTTAAAAACTATTAAGTGAAAACTATAGTAAGAACCGAACATATATCTCAAGGTATATTTTACAATCCTAGTGTTTTAGAAATGATTATTAATAACCTTATATACAACCTAATGTGTCAAAAATTGATTTTTTTCTTAATTATATGGTTTTAACATTATGAATACTGTTTATCAAACTTTGCTTCTTGGTTTTAGTCAATGCCTAGAACCCGAAGGAACCTTGATAATACTGAATGTGATGGAAAATGAAACAATTTTCATCCTGAGCTACCAAATGTTATGGGTGCTAGAATGAAAAATATCCTTGATATGATCACACATCTTTTTCAAGACACAAATCATGTTTGATATCCAAATGAAAAAAAGAGGGAACAAAATTCTGTTGAGTCCTTCATGAATCCGCATCCATCATCTTCCAGTAAGTCTTACGATCTATTAGTGGATGGAAAATGGATCTATACCACTGAAAACATATTTTTAGTTCTTCAATGTTCAGAACATGATAATGTAATATCAGAAACATATAATCTGGATGGTGAAGTAGATCACTGGTGGAACCTTATAAAGAATACAAGGCAATGAGATGAAATTAAATCCATGAAATGGGATGAATTCATGAACACAATTTTCAATAACTAATTTCCTTGTATTCCTAGAAAAATGATGGAGAATGAGTTCCATGAGATTAATAAAAAGGATTATGATTCCATTGGTACTTATGAAGAAAATATTACATGACTTGCAAGGTATATTTCAAGAATTTTTTTCCAACCTGATAGTAAAATTGATCAGTTCTTTAGTGGCTCAAAACCAATTCTCTAAATTGAGTAGTATATAAAGGACTTCAACTGCTATGAAGAAATCATTCAATTTGATCTTTGGATGATAGGTATATTTTTGTAATCCATTAGTACTATGAGATTGAGAAGAATAGAAAAATTAAATTCTAGGGAAAATATACAGACGACACTGAAATGAATATGAGTTTTCTCTTATAATAAATGTTTGGAAGTAAACATGGTATAAATTTTCTTAAAGGTACTATAAAATATTTAATGTGTGGGATATAATGTCATCAGGAAGTTGAATTCAAATGTGATGTGAAAAATATGTGTAATGATGTGAATAGAGAAAAGGAAACTCAAAATTCATCTACTACACTTAAATGTCACAAGTGCAAGTAAATGGTGAATTATTCTAATAAATTACCCATTACATATTTTATTTATGATAACTAACATTAGTAAACTCTTAAGGCCAAATAAAAAGGCTTTCCACATGCGATCACTATCAGTGCTATAAAGTATGATGATAAAGTGGTCAATGGTAAATTTTGGTCCACTCTAAAGTAGAAAATGTTTTATTTGATTCTAGATCCACCCAATCTTTTATTTATAAATAACATTCTGATTTTATCACTATATTTACTAAAAATTTAGATGTTGAGTTAAATATGAAAACTTTTAATGGAACAATGATCACATAAAAAGTTTATTATTCTTCTCCAGTTGATGTTTTTCAGGAAGATCATCATATAAATATTTTGATCTTTCCTATAGTGGAAATTGATGTGATTCCTGAAATGGAATAAATTTCTCTATATAGAGGTCATATAAATTTTCAAGGAAGGGAAGTCACATTTCATATTCATGATCAATCTATAATCATTTATCAAAACAAGGATGAATATGAACATGTAGTAGATGTTTTTTCTAGATATCTAGTATTGGTTCCTATAACTGATGGCTATCTATTTTAAATGGTTGGAGAGATACTCATTATTCAGAATATACCCATTGTAAAAAAAAATAATGATGTCTTTCTGGAAGAATTTCCTAGTCATCCACCAAATCGTGAGGTTGTTTTTTCAATAGAACACATACTAACTACTATTCCTATTTCAAATACACTATATAGAATGAACCCAATTGAGTTGTATGAATTAAAAAAGAAACTCCAAGAGACACTTTAAAAGGGATTTATACACCCATGTGCATCCCCTTGGGGTGCACATATTCTATTTTTTAAGAAAAAAGATGGATTAATGTGAATCATCATTGATTATTGTGAACTTAACAAGATCACTATGAAGAAAAAATATCATATTCCATGCTTTGACGAGTTATTTGACAAACTTCACATATATCAATACTTTTCATAGACTGATATTCATTTAGGATATCATCAACTAACATTTAATTTGGATCATATACCGAAGACGACATTTCATACAATGTATGGACACTATGAATTTATAGTGATACCTTTTGTTCATAATACATCCCCTAATATCTTAATGGATATAATAAATATTGTCTTTAGAAACAGTATTGATCAGTTTTTATTAGTCTTTATAGATGATATTCTTGTCTTTTTCAAGGGAAAGGAAGATCATGAAGATCACATGATAATTGTACTGATGTCAGGGACAAAGAAAAATATTTATGAAAAAATCACCAAATGTGAAATATTGGTTCATAATGTTTCATTTTTTGGTCACATAATATCAATAGAGGGGGTATCTGTGGATCCATAATAAATAGTGGTTACTGAATGTTGGATGATAACCACAACGGTAACTGAGATCCAAAGTTATCTTAGTTTTGTTGGATATTATCGATTTTTTGTGAATGATTTTTCACTATTATATAATACAATAAACCATGTTGACTCGAAAAGGAATTATGTTTGTGTAGATGGTGTAATGTGAAGAAAATTTTAAAGAGCTATGAATATGGTCAGTCAGTACACCTATTCTCACACTACCATATATCAGAGAAATATTTTTAATCTACAGTGATACATTCAAGAAGGGGTTGGGTTGAATTATAATGAAAAATGATATGGTGATAGATTATTTCTGATGAAAATTTAAAAACCCTAACAAAAATTACCCTACTAATGATTTGGAGTTAGATATTGAAATATATACACTGAATATATAGTTTATTTATCTTTATGGTGAAAGTTGTGACATTTAAACTGATCATAATGGTTTAATGTATATTTTCACACAAAAATATCTAAATATGCGACAAAGAATATGGTTGAAGTACATTAATGATTACGACTTCTCAATACATTATCTCATTGGGAAATTCAACAAGGTGGCATATGATTTGAGTTGAAATTACCATGATAGCCTATCCATGATGAGGATCACAAAAGATCTAATATTTATGGATTTTCAAAGATTGGTCTTTAAAATTTAATGGAATGGGAGAAATCTTATCTTTCTCAAATGAATGCCCAACCATATATACAATTTAAGATTAAGGAGGCACATAAGGAAGACGTAGATCTAAAAAAGAAGGTGAAAATGTTCCTAAATTAAATATTTATTGTGATGGAATAATAAGTTTCAGGAACTAGATTTGTGTTCCTCCCAATCCAGAATTAAAGAATGATCAATTGGATGAGGCTCATAGTTCTTCATTCTCCATTCATTATTGAAGCACAAAGATATATAGGGACATGAAAGAGTATTTATTATGTGTTTTAATGAAGAGATATGTTTCTAAATATATCTCATGGTGCATGGGTTGTTAGCATGTTAAGCCTAAGAGATAAATGGATAAGGGGATGTTACAATTATTACCCATACCCAAATGAAAATGGGAAAACATTACTATGAATTTTCTTATCAGACATTCGAAAACATTTAATGAAAATAATTCTATCTGGGATACAGTTGATCGCCTTAAGTAGTCATCACACTTCATTTCTATTAGATAGGATTTTTCTCTTGATCATCATTCTAGGATATATTTAATGGAAGTTGTAAGATTGAATAGAGTTCCACTTTCCATTATATCTGATCAGGATCAGAGGTTTACCCTGAAGATCTAGTGAAGACATAGAAGTCTCTCGATACTGATTTATGATTCAGCACTAATTATCATCCTTAATTGATGATCAGTCTAAGTGAAAAATTAAATATCTATAATACATATTGAGATCCTTCTCTATGGATTTCAAAGGATGTTGGGATACACACATATCTTTGGTGGAGTTTTTTTACAAAAATATCTTTCACTACATTGTTTAGATAGATTCTAATAAATTCCTCTATTGAAATAAGTGAAAGAGTCTAAATTTCTAGGATAAAGTCTATGAAAATAAGCTATTACGACCTGGTCATGTTGATAAAATAGAAAAATATGCATGGTCTATTGAACAACACATAATTGAAGCACAATGTCGAAAAACCATTTATGATGATAACTAATAAAATTCATTGATTTTGAAGAGGGTGAAAAATAATTTCTATGAATATCTCTTTGGAAGAGAGTAACAATAATTGGAAAGAAGTACAAGTTGAGCCCTAGGTAAATTGGTTCTCTTGAAATTATGGATGAGGTTGGGAAGGAAGCTTACTAATTAAAACATCCACCAAATCTCTCTCAAGATCACGATGTATTACATCTATCTCTCTAAACAATGTACATAACTGATCCTTCACATGTACTAAAATCATATGTTGTACTCCATGAGAAAGATATTTCTTATGAATAACAACCGATTGAAATTATAGATTATTGTATGAAAGTTCTACAGAAAAAGTTCACTCTCATGGTTAACATTTTATGGAGGAACCACCGATATAATGAAGCTACATGAGAACATCAGGATGTGATGAGGTAGATGTGTCCTCATTTGTTTAATTCCAAATGATAAATTTCTAAGGTGAAATTTAGTTCACAAGGGGTAGAATGTGACACCGAGATATTTTTATGGAATATTTTAAATAATATTAATCCTTCAATAACTTTTATTACACTCAATCATTACTTTAAATGAACCATGAAATACCCTTAGTATAAAATGATAATTTTATCCTAGCCATTAGCATAATGGAAATAAATATAACTGACTTATGAAAAATAATGGTGAATTCATTGGCTAGTAATTATTTTTAAAAATATAAAAATCAATTATACCTTTTTATTTTTGTATTAATAAATTGAGTGAATTACTATTAATAAATTAATTTAATGAAATATCTATGTTATATACTTAATAAAATATTTTTAATATTCATCTAGTAGATATTTTTGTTATAAAGTAGTAATAAACCCTATTCGATGTATAAAAACAAATATTTTTCAAAAGGGTAATTTTCATCTTTTTAAAGGAGAAACCCTTTTAACTTATGATTTTGACACATTAATAATTTTTATATGAAAAAATAAAAATTTTATTTGGAATTAGGATATAAAAAAATTACTTTGGATGATTTTTTTATATTTTTATGACAACTTTGATGTTTTGGTGAATAGTAAAAATACACTAAATTTTAATTTAAAACAAATTTTTTCATAAAACTAATTTAGGTTATTAAATTAAATTATTGAATTATTATAAATTATAAATATAATATATTTTTATAATTCAATATCATTTATATTATTATCATTAATTTTACATTGAATTTAGATAAAAGGAAATTTCATTATTTTGGGATGTATTTAATTTTAAAACATGTTCTCTCTTTCCAAAAATGAGATTAATTTAAAATTAATTACTAAAACATATGTGTATTGAATTTAAAAAAATATATTCCATATTTAGAATCATTAATTCCAAATTATGTATATATCTTACTTTAATTTTTTTGTTCATTATGAATTGTAACATAGGTAATTTATATTAATATAGAAAATAGGTAAATCAAGTAATTAAGGGTAGAAATAATATTATGAAATTACCATAACACTTTTCCTAATATAAATGTATGACCTTTTTTTGATCTAAATTATCCTTGGGTCGAAATGGTGTCCTTTGGAAGCCACTTGGATGAGATTACGACATTTAATTTATTTAATTTAAAAAGTTAAATATGTATTACTCAAATTATAATAACTCTATCATTTGTTATATAATGTTATAAAGAATATAAATTATATTAAAAATTCACATTTTAAATATAAAATGTTTTTATTTATCATGATAATTTATTTTTTATTTTATGGAAATAAATATTAACATAAAATTCTCAAACTTTAATGATGCATTCATTTTTTAAATGATGAGAAATAAATAAAATAATTACAATTAATGTGATAATAACCATTAAAAGATCAGAGAACATGGCCATACATTTTTTTTCAAGTATATATTGATCATAACTATCTGATGGTCGAGTTAATGACCATTTGGATCCTTATAAAGGAGATAATGAAACTTATATTATTTTAATTAAGTTGATCATAGACATGTCACATTCATGTTTTAATAAGTATAACATTTATTATGATGGATTATAAAGACGATATATTTGATTATGAGTATTATTTTGAAATATATAGGATTTATATTTTTCATATTATTTTAGTTTTATTATTTATTCAAATAATAATCATATTAAATAATTAAACAAAACCATTGTACTAATTATTTTATTAAGGGTAATATCAAATAATTATTAATAATGATATTAAAATAAATATAATTTGTGATAATTAACATGTCCAATTAATCATCAATATC
This sequence comes from Viscum album, assembly GCA_963277665.1. Classification (NCBI taxonomy): domain Eukaryota; kingdom Viridiplantae; phylum Streptophyta; class Magnoliopsida; order Santalales; family Viscaceae; genus Viscum; species Viscum album. The sequence continues at coordinate 40,416,762 of OY728143.1, forward strand.
ACCTTTACCTTTTAATAATATAATAAAATAATTTTTTCGAAGTTAAATTGTTATCTTCATATTTTTATAAATCATTGAATTGGATAGTGCCAAAATGGACACTATTGATTGTTTATCAAAACAATGTGTTGTTAAATTATTTAAAAAAATAATATTTTAAAAAAATATATAATAATTATTAGATGTAAAAAATATCTACATTATTTATTTATGTTCTAATTGACAAAAACTAAGTAAATATTGCACTATTTTAATATTTTAATATTTTTTACCCAAGTTCAAATTTAAATAGAATAACTAAGTGTTAATTAAAATGATAAGTTGTAAATTGATTGAAATACATGTATGTAATTTATTGGTTGATGATATTACAACCATATATCATCTTATATTCTAAATTTGACAATTTTTGAGGGTTTAGAGTGGGGTTTTATCATTTATTAATTAATATTTTTAGAGATCCCAAATTCCCCCTCACCTCAATTATAAAGTGGAACCTCCTCCATCTCCATTCACGTAACATTGAGCCTTCTTTCTCATCCATAACCTACCAATTTCTTTTATAAACATATATTGTATCATTTTAGTGGTTCTGTTTTTCTTAAAAGGCAAACCTTAGTGCTTTAGTAGATGATTTAGAGGGAGCACGTTGAAGAAGATGTTACGTCCTCTACCGATTCATTCAAACTTCATTCTTCTCCCACTTCCTCTTCAAATATTTTTTTCATTATAAAGTAATAACTGATGTATCACGTATATACTGAGAGGTTATTAAGACTATGAAATAACCATATTCCATCTTATATAAATACTACTAAAAATGAAATCACCATGCGTGCGTACGTACAACTTACCGTCTCCATGTCGTGATGTAATATTTTTTTCACCACCATCTTACTTGGATGGGTATAATGTTGGAAATAATAACTATATAAGATTATTATAACATTATATTAATTCTTAAATATTATACACTATCCACTTCAATTCCATTCAACAATTATGGGAATTATATCATCACTAGTGCGTACATATGGTCTAACATACCTATGATGTGATGCAATTCATTCTACGTGATCCTCATTGACTAATGATTATATAAATGAATCGAATAAAAAAATGTGATATATATTATAATATTATCAGTATTTAAATGATATAAATATAAACTAAGAAGTCGAATAGGAACTTATTTGATATAACTTGCGTAATAAAATAAAGAAGTTACCACCCGATGGATGAGTAGAAATGTTACTAAAAAAAGGATTATAATATGATCATATATGACATCAAAAAAGTTAATATAATTCTGAAATAAGTCAAAGACATATTTTTATCATTTTAAAGGAGGTTCAGATACATACAAATGAAATCAAACTTTAGGTAAGGGATAATTTCACAATCTCATTATTTTATGAGATTGTTTATATATATGTTTTTACTGGGTTATATTTATAATCTATATCCATGTTTCCTAATTATGTATTCTAATTTTTTTAAATTTAATATTACCATTCATGATTTTTTATGTAACAATATCAAAATAATTTTTTTCTTTAAAAGGTACTTTTTGACTTTTCAAAATATGTACTGGAAAAATGATTTATTTTATCTTACATGACATGAATATTTTTTATGTTTTATAATGAATTATTTCTATGAAGATTAATTAATGAGATTTCAAATTTATTTGCAAATTAATTCTTCTCTTTTTAAATTTCTCAACATTTTGAGAAATAAAAAAACAATTTAAGTCGAATTGATATTTACTTCAAGAATTAATTTCAGGTGTTCTATAAGAATTATTTTACATCTAATATAAAATTATTTAATAGGGTTTTAGTTTTTGATCCTATGTTTCTATAGTGTTTAAGATGGAATGATATTTATGAAATCTATTTGTTTTACGTGGATTATGTTATGACAGAATAATGTTTAAATAAACCCAATTTATTATTTGGGTTATGATGGATGATTTATATTAACGTTGAACAAGTAAGAATTATTTAATTATGAGATGGGTCAGACCTATATGTCCCTTCAATTCATTGGGTAAATATTTATATCTCATGAGATAGATATGGCTGTAATGAGAAATGATCTCGGTTCTGAAGTACAAGTCTAAAACAAGGAGTGAACTCCGTTTAGTAATGGAAATTGTTTTCTATGATGGTATTGGAAATGATCCTTCACTAATATGAAATGATTTTCTATTCTTATTCTTGTTCCACAAAATAGTGTGTCTTATGTTCTGACTTTTGGTATTTTGTTCAATGAATTTTATGATCTTTTTATAATTTATCCCATGGAATGATATCAAAATATTTCATATATAGGATAATATTTTCAAATGGTATGTTATTATATAATATGATTATGTCATGATTGATATATCCCTTGTTTACCCTTATCAAATATCAAATATCACCCTTTCATATTTTTCTTTTCCTTAGGAAATGAAGAAGTATATTATGTAAGAATTGTCAGAAAGTGGTGTAGTTTTGATGAAATAAGTTGGGGACAATGAATATTTATTATGAACTAGTTGTTTATATTTCTTAGTTTTTAAATACAATATAACAATATTGTTCTATCATGTATTTGGTATATTTTGTAATGAATATTCTTCAATTTTTATGTGATATCAATTTATGTAAAGTAATGGTTTTTATAGTCTACACATATGATGATTTTTTAAAATATACATTTCAGATATGTGATGTGGTTATGATGATGAGAAATTATTTCTAATTTTGAAATTGAGTTCAGGTTATATCACAAAGGATAGTGTATCATGTCATGTTTTTTGAGAAATATGTGATCTAGGGAGCTTAAATATCATCATAATGTTAGTTTCATGGGAAAACTACAAATACTTGGATTTAATCATCAATAATTGAATAATTGTCAATGGTTTTACAATAATATTGAGATAGAGAAACCACCTCATCATTTTTATAAAATTGATGTTCTTAATGAGTAGATATTTATTTATTTTTTAATTTAATAAAGGTAAAATTAATTATAGAAATATGACTAACATTTCCATGGAATATAGATATATTTAGTGGAATAAAAGTATCTTCTGTGATTTTAAAAAATATTCATCCATTTTGTTACATCACTATTTAGATTCAATTTTTATCCTGAAAAATTATATATGATGTTTTTTCCTTTAATCATTCTAAATGATAAATGATAAATATATAATTTATGTTCTCAACATTAATCGGTTTATTCTGAAATTAGAATTGTTTTTCATCATGAGTTTATCAATCCAAATAAATATAAATATCCTTTTTTTTGTGATTAAAAATAAAATAAGAAACCTATTTTTCGAATTATTAGACACTGTAAATAATCATGATGAATACTCAAACAATATATAATAACAGTTCAATAGAATAGGGGTGAACCAAAAATATCTGAAAACATATAAATATCACAAACCTAATTTATAAATTTATTCCAATATTAATCTATCGCATAATTGGACATAATGTAAAGATGAAAATGTTTTTTATATTCCATGGTAATAGAGATAGTTATTATATATGGTTATAAAATATTTTCATTAAAAATAGTTGAAAGGAACACCATTAATTATGCGAGTTAGATAAAATATTCCTTTAATATTTTTTTCATGTGAATGCAACAATTAACTATTGATATTCAAGATGAAATAAATCACGTGGAGACACTAATTATCATTGGGTATGTCTTAATGAAAAAATATTTAAACAATGAAATCTTATATAATGAATAAAATTCACTATTAATCATCAGTTGTGAAATGTTATATATCTCAGAAATGAATGGATTTATATTCATTGTATTTCAATGAAGATGTCATGATATTTGACAAAACAATGAGAAATAAAGAATATAAATATGATAAAATTGATATTAATTTTCAATCACATACCTAAAAAGAGCGAATTATTGGATTGTATACATTCGGTACATTGATACTTGAAGAAAAGGACATGGGATATAACATTGTTTTGGTTCACATTAATTTCACTATTGAATACATAATGTTTGTAATTTAATCATATATATGTTATGTTATTATACATAATTATAAAAATATCTTAAAATTTTACTATTTTGTTATATTAATATCATATAAAATTATATCTATAACTCATCATTTGTTTCTTTTTGAGATGAATAAAATTTTTTCTTAGTGATGAGTTTCTACTTGGTTGAAATTTTCTGCATGACAATTATATTCTTAAAACAAAAAAAACATTGATTCATAATTATAATTTATATATATATTTAAGTATTTGGTGTATCAGTTTATTTAGTCTCCCAATAAATAAGTGTGTTGTATTTGTATCCAAATAATGTGTCTTGCGAATGAAAATCTATGGTGGTCAATGGTTATAGCTTTTTTACAACTTGTTGAGAAGTAAAATTTTTAATATAACAAGATAGTGTTATATTAACTAAAATTATTGTATATTATTCTACTATATGTGATAACTATCCGTTATATGAAAATGCGTGTTATTATGGAGTCCTTCATAAAATATAAATATTTTATTTTTACATCCACAATCGAGTCACTATGATGTAATTCGTGTGGTTTAATTCAATTACAAGATGGAGAACATTTATTAATGAACATTGATTTAATATTATTGATATGAGTCACTTGATATATATTTGTGGGTCATATATTTTCCCATAAGTGATGAAATAAGTAAATTGTGTTAGATATCATCTAACAACAGAATCTAGTGTCATTACAGAGGTGATCCCATAACACATTATTGATGATGGTGGGGTTATAATCGAAACCATCACTACCCCTATTGATCCAAACCAAAATAATTCATATGATAACTCTAATATAAGAAAAAATAATTTTGAATATAATAATTTTGTAGTGGTGGTTAACTTATAAAATAAATTATATATGATTTAATCTCTCAATTTTATTTCTAATCTTATACTCTAGTTAATTGTGAATAATTGAAAATATAAAAACAGTAAAATAATTTTTTAATTTTTTCTAATAATTTTTATGAAAATAATTATATTTCTTATGCGATGAGTATCAATCACTTATGAAATATTTTTACTACATATTTCATGAAAAACCGATGCTAAACCTAAATTTAAAACTATAGTTGAGACCCATAAATTATATTGATTTCATATCAATGTTATTACATGTAAAAGGTTAAAAATGATAGGGTGTAATATACATATTTTAATTAATTTTGATTATAATTTCATCTAAAAAATATTCATAAAATTAAAATATAACGATATAAATATCATAAATAACAATTTTTAAAAAAATAAAAAACAATAGATTTGATAAAATTGTTGTAATGAGATCTGGTTATTTGTTTATATATATATTCTTGAAAACGGATTGGGTATTATCAAATTATTTTTTAATAAATTTATTTTCATTAAAATAATATAATAATAAATAAATTATTATAGTTATAATTATATAAAATTTCATAAAATAGAATTTACAAAAATGAAAAATTGCAAATTTGGCCCAACATTTATAGTGAATTTATGTATTTTTATTATATGTAAATGGTTATTTTATATATGTGTATAGTTAAATTATTTGTAGATAATATTCATTATGTATCCAACGTGAGAAAATTAATAAATAATTTAATTTATAACCATTGATATGTACAAAATAATAAAGTTAACCAAAATAGAAAACTATAGTTTTGACCGAACAGTTAAAGCGAGTTCATGTCAGTTTTTATATTGACATAATAATAAACAGATTAGGTAAATTTGTATGATTTATAAATATTTTATTAATATACCAAACATTTTATTTATCACTCAATATGTGAATTTATACGTATATATATTATTAAAAAATATATATTTGTGAAATTGGAAAACTAAATTTTTTCCCAAAAAAATGTTGTAGGTTCATGTGAGTTTTTCAAAATGTAAATAATTAAATAGTGTGTGGGTATAGTTTAATGATTTTTAATGGTTTATATATCATTAAAAAATATAAATAACAACTAAAATATATAATATAAATCAATATATATCATAAAAAATTATAATTGGACACAATATCAAATTTGTAGAAAATAATATAACTACGTAAAACATTTTTTGGTATTTCATAATACCGAATGATAGATTTTTCATGTTAAACCTTGATTCATAAAAATTTGTATAATTGAACACTAAAAATGATTTTCCCATAATTTGGGTTAGTGGTTGATAGCATGGATTGGGGTGGGGGGCATGGATAGTTCATCTCTTCAATGACAGAAGAGTCATTGGAAGTTTGTATATTTAGATGACATGATAGGTGATATAGAATTTAAGTGAACATTATACATAGAATAATACCATAGTAAGAATTATTAACTATTTTTATATACTAGTGGTTGATTTCAAAAATTTTATAGGTTCTTAACAATGAAAATATAAATTGAGGCTCCTCCATGAATTTTGGAAGGTAATGTGAGCGAAAATATTGGTGGAAGTTTCCTATAAACAAAAGTTGTGACTAACCATAAAATATGGATCCGAATAATAGTATAGTGAATCAATGATATGAATTATACATCTTAATTACATTACTTATGCTTTTATTATAAATAACAAATAAAAATAGTATTGTTTTTTATCATTGGATATTGATTTTTTACTAATTTAATTTATAGTTTTATTTAATGTTTCACTTCTAATGACATAAGATGTTTCCCTATTACTATTGGATGTTCAGTTAAATGTACAAGCATGGGATGAATTTACACATTCTTATGGTTAATGATATATATATATATATATATATATATATATATGATATTATATATAATATATATTTAATACATTCACATAATAAATGGATATGATCATGAATATAATGCATGACTAATAAAATAATATATATAATATATATGACTTATATATATATATATATATTATTGAATCAGCATGACAATCTTATTTTATATGAGTTTCAATTGATGAAAAATAGTACACAAAATCTCCCAAATGATTTCATTTTCATTCAGGGGAATGGTTTTAAAATTCATATATTAATATTTATTTATTGAAATTTACTCAGTGTATAAATACACAATGGATAAAAATAATTAAGATTCATTTTTAAGTGGGATCCCAATGGTTCAATAATAAATGAGAATTATTTCTCCTCGTTTTTTTATAAAATGATCATGATACACTACTAATCTACTTCTATACTCTCTTTATCCAAGTACTCCATTTTTCTCATTTGGGAGTGCTTTAGAACAACTTTAATTTTTAATAATCCTCTCAAATCGTTATTGGATACCCTGATATATCTATTTTCATAGAGGTAGATATATTTTGTTTGATGCACCATGTGAACTCTTATAGGAAAAATTCATAAAAGGAATGAGATGGGAGATTTTTATTTTCATGAAATCCAGGTACTCTATTTAATGATAATAAAAACAAGATAATTTTTTGAGATATATCTGCATGTTTTTTTTGTTTTATTATACTTCCAATTTTCATAGGAATCCACTAAATAGTGTGAGGGATTCATTCTTAAATTATACATTATTTTTATGACTTATTTTCAATCGAAATCAATGAACCACATTACTGTAAAAAAATTCCATTTCAAGCTAGATAAAAGTATTTTTACATCACCACTACATAACATGGTCCATATAAAGGTAAAAATGGTGTTGTGTAGTGGCCTTTTATGTTTACATTTATGCTACATAAAAAAATTTATATCTTTCATTAACTGAAAGAGGTTTTCATTAAGGATAACCTGTATTACCTAATGAAATTCTTAGATACTATTACATATATAGTCTTTGTAAAGGTATCAACTTCTCTACCTTAGGGAATCCACAAAATTTAATTTATGTAATATATGGAATTTTGTTGCTACCATTACTCAAAATTATTGCATAAAGTAAACCTATCATATTACCTATACGTGAGGTACTACATAAGGGTTGTTTCCTCCTCACAATAAGGCAATTTGATTTTCATAATGGTCTTATGCTTATATAAAGCATCCATGAGAAGGTAAAAGGTGGTTAAATATACAAATAATATATTTGATATGATTATATGTGGATACCCATAAACATAATATAGTTTTTCTCTAAGGGTAAACAAAATCATTGTAAAAAACTATTTTAATCATATTAAATATTTATTTATATCTTTTTAAATGTTAATAAAACATGTGAAAATGTATTTTGGAAATAATTAATTTTTAGATATTTTAAAAATAAATAAATTAATTACAATTTTTTTATTAAATAAATAAATAATTTGTGAAACATTTTCCCCACATATTAATTTTTAATATTTAAATAACCTTTAACTAAAGTATATAGCATGCATTATGTTCATGAAAAATAAAATATTTTCAAAAAAAATCATAAAAGGTATTTTCTAATGTGTTTACATATTAATATAATCTGAAATTTATATTACATAAAATGTTTATATAATTAAATTTAATTATATAATTAAAATAATTCATGAGATATCATATAAATGTAATATATTAATAAATATTAAATGTTAAAATCAAAAATAATATAAAATGTTAATATTTCTTGGAGATAAAAAAATATATAATTAAAATTTATCTTGGAATATTTTCTCAATATATCATACTTTTTTAAATAAATAATTTTTTTGTTTTTTTAATTTCTTTTAGATTTTTTAGTAAAATATTACGAAAAAATGAATATTGTGTATTCTGATTTATATTATAGATTGTTTCTATGGTTGTGCCTGGCATATCATCTATGGTTTTTTCACAAAATTTATTTTTATTTTACCGTGGCTATATTTTGTAATTATTGTTATGAGATTGAGAATAGTTGTTGGGAATAGTTTGTGTATATTAGGTGTTGGATTATTTGTGAATTGAATTATCACATTACTAAATTCTCTTCTCTAATAGGGACATGTTGTCAAGATACCAAATTTCATGGAGGCTTATTCCTTGGCTAGGATGTGATAGTGATTAGATATCAGTTTATATGGGCTTACTCTTATAGAGTTTTCAATAACCTATAAATTAATTACCATCGACGAAGAATTAATTTGCCTTACTTATGTGATTAATGTGTATATGTATGAATATAATTGGATTTTATTTTAGAGTGAGTAAACAAATATTATTTTTTTATGAATGGTTAAACATTTGTGTGTTGTGAACACATTATTATTTTTTGAATAGTTATTTTAAAAACTAAATCATTATAAAATGAATAAATAATTGATATAAAACATGAAAAGGTGAAAATTACATCTGATGTAATAGTTATAAATTAAATATTAATATGATTTATATTAAATATTTTAGAATATGAAACCACTTAATACTATGTTTGAGATTACTTCAATAGATACATTTGTAAGGATGTCAATCATCTAACCGGGAAGGCAAAGAGATAATTCTGTGTCGATGGATTTTATTGTGTTAGGAAATAAACTAATAGGTAAAAATATAATATCCATGGACATGTTTTTACTTATATTGGTAATCATTTATTAACTTTAGTAGATTTTTTTTGTTTTTTATTTGGGTTACATTAGTCTAAGAACCCTAATAGTATATCGTTTTTTGTGGAATAGTGTTGAGTGGATTCCAATGATTTATTTTTATATGTGGTTATCCTCAGAAATGTGAATGAGTTACAACTATTATGATTGGAATGATTCGTTAATTAAATACCAAATTGGGGAGAGAAACTCCATAAAAACCATATTTCTTTGTAAAATGTTTATCTTATCTCTCCAAATATATTTGATGTCTGAAGAAATAATATTTAGTTAGATCAATTTAATTTAATGTACTTTATGAAATGACATAATAAATGATATTCACCTATAGATATGTAATAATTATAGATAATGGAATAATTCAAAATTATCATATTGAGATCATTAATACGTATGGAATTTTAAATAGTTAATGATAATTATATATTAAAGTGATCTTTCTTCATGGAGAAACATTTTATCTACCTAAATGTTAATGTTAAAGGAATAAATTAGTTTGACTCTATCTAATGGGTATTGGATACCAGTTATGAATCACCCATTTTTTCTAAAAAAACTATGAGATAGGTTGTAATTATAAATAGTGAAATGGATATACATGATGGGAATTGGGAAACTATTACTACATTAGAGGTCAGAACCTATGATCTGATTTTACGTATTGGGTAGATCATAGAATTGAAAATAATGTTATTATGTTCCCACCCTAAACAGGAATATAAATTATTTATATTATTTTGAAAAGATGATATTTTCATTCTTTATTAATAACATGAGTTATTTAGTATAATGAATGAAACAGTTTATTTAATTGATAATAAATAATGGTTTTTATATTATTAGTATGGATAATCGTATTTATAAAATTCATAATAAGAATGCTATATTTTATTTTAATCTCACATACATTTACTATTATCACCTAATACATTTATAATATAAAAAATATTTAATAACCCATAATGATGGATAGCTGAACTCATTTGATTATAATGAAAATAATTTTTTCAGAAAAAATGAAATTGTTTCTTTTTATAAAGAAAGTTGAGAGGGATAACATATAGGAAGATCCTATAGAGTGGGATATATGTGAACCAGTGAGTAAACACAAAAATAGTCGATTAATGTATTTATTACTTTATATATGAATTTAGTAAATATAGTTAAGTGTTTCTAGAGAATAAAAATTTTGAATATTTTTAAAAGTTGAAAGGGTTTCTAAATAAAGTACAAAATCAGTTGGGAAATTGTATTAAAGTATTGCAATCTAATCGGTGTGGTGGGTACTTGAGTCTATAATTCATTGCTTATATAATAGATTGTGGAATTTTTTAAATACTCACTCATCATTATAACCATGATTCAATAGTGGAATTGAAAATAATAATAATACATATTGTCGACATTTTATGATCAATGAAGAGTCTATGTGACCTTCTTATCTCATTTTTGGGTTATGACATGGATACAGTTATATTTATATTAAATTGAATTCCAGAAAATGTAATCATAGAGAAACTATATAGGTAGAGACCCATTCTTTTCATACATAAAAAATCACATATTTAAATATTAGTATTCATTACATAACATAATGATCCTTGCTAGCATCATATTGGTTCCATTCATTTGGAATCTTGGACTCATAGACAACATATTCAGAAAATATCTACATCATATCCCAAAATTTTATTCACATCATTCAACATAAATTTCCATATCATATTTACTTTAATTCTTCCTAACATGTGGAATAAAATCATCATAATTGGTGAGATTATATTCTCAATAAGGGAAAATATGGTTGATATCAATGATCACATATGCATAAGAAGAATAAAAGATGCAATAATATGAGAATAAAATTATAACATCATACATCATGTATCATGGATCATAATTTTGATTCATGGAATAAATACTGGCATTTAATTATTAATTAATCATAAAAGAATCAAATAACATGATCCATGAGAGTGTAACATTGGCATAAATCATGTAATTTTTGAATACACATGTGCATAGAAAATTATATCATAAATAGTCAAGGATAACTTATAATTATATCACATTGGATTGTGTTCAAGCCCAAAACAATCATAGTAATAATGGTTATCTCCCAATAATTCATAGTTGATAGAGTCTCATACTGAGCTGGGTTTACTCCCATTCTAGTCTTTTTTTTGTCATGAGATATCAAGATGTAGCCATTTAATTGCATGCAACTATAGGTCCCACCCATCACATAATGATTATCTTACATATATGATCCATAATATCATAAAAATTCTAAATATAAAATCCCATGGGGAAATTGGTTTTAGAAATATTTCAACATTTTATTATCAAGGTAAAAGAACTGATTTCATAAACATTTCATCATTTCATCATGGAAAATCTCAAGGAAGAGGAATGGATTTCATAAACATATTTTCAACTGCAAAAAATAACCATATAGATAAACAATAATTATTGTATAATTGGATCAATTTCATTATATTGAATCATTTAAATTAAGGGTTCTTTGTATTTGATGTATACGAATACTTTTCAATGATCTTTAAAAATTCTGGAGAAAAATATCCTTTCCATTTTAAAATAACTTATTTAAATCCAAATTTTTTAAATATTATAGATAATATTTTCTCTGAAAATAACCATGGAGAATTTTAAATTATGAGTCATATAATATATTTTTCATGATGGCGGAAAACTTTTATCTGGTCGTATATGTTTAATGATAATGTTTCATTTAAAATTTTATAAAAAATATAAAAAGTACATTTTTTGGAAAATGAAATGATGATTGATTTTAGACAATTTAGTAAATATTAAAACATGGGTAAAAATAAAATTTTGTATTTATAGGATAAAATTAAAAACATTATTTAAATAATTTTTGGAAAATATAGATATGGAAGAATTTTTTTACCAAAGATATAAATGACATCGACATTCCTTAAAAACATATCTTTAGTAAATTAAATAATTAAGGTGTAGAAAATTAAATAGAAAAATTTAATCTAAAGAAATAACTATATGAGAAGGAAATTAATATTATTAATTATAGATAGATCATAATATTTAACCATTACAGTATTCATTGTTAACAATCGTGATAAATAATTACATTGTAACATAAATTCTTATTCCAAGGATCCCATAATTTCAAAATAAGTATATCCTCATGTATATTAAATATAACTTTTTTATAATTCTACATAATTATCATAAACATACTTATAATATTATATATGATACCTTTATTACATTCCAAAAAACATTTTTATCAATAATTCCTTAAAATCATTATTTTCAGGTACTAAGTGTTTCTTTTATCTTTAGAATTTCAGTTTTGTAGTTATGTACATGTAAATTTATCATAATTCCATCATATTAAATATTTCAATCATGATATAGAAATAATATATATATATATATATATATAGTATTCCATAAATATTAAAATAATTTACACTTATTATGGAGATAATGTCCATATGTACACATGGACGATGTTTTCACTCTTCGAATGGTGGAAACAAATGTTAAATAACAATTTATATTTAAAGATAAATTTTCATGTTATATATGTTATATATATTAATTAAATATATCCTTGTAACTATACATGTAAAATATATATGAAAAACATATCACATCACTATGTGGAAGTGGTAGTCCACATGTACGCATCAGAAACATTATCGTTTACCAACAAAATAGAAGGTAAGAAGGTATATATAATATCATACTTATATAATTAAAAATATTTCATGAATATCACATATATATATTGTATCTATCAAAATAATAATCCATAAAACATGGTGATGAAAAATGAATAGTATCCCTATGTGGAGATGACAATCCATGCATACACACGAGGGATACATTCAATTCTTATTTAATGGGAATGGGGTTTAATAATGATTGTTTCAAAAATAAAAATATCATTTTAGTTTATTAAGGATACTGATGTAATTTTTTAATTAAATGTATAATATATTTATAGGAGTTAAGGAATAAGTATTAAATAAAGTTACATATTAAAGGAATTACCTCTTCTTTAAAATACATTATTAATATATCCACTTAATGACCACATAGTTGGTATTTTTCAAAGGAAAAAACCCATATAATTTTTCTAGGAAATTTTATAAGCTATTTTTCAAGGATTGGTTGAGCTATTAGGATCAGCGTGGTGTGAAGAAGTGTGGAATGAAGTCCCCTTTTATAATTTCTGTGGAAATTTTTTGGAATTTCACAAAATATTGAATTATAATAAATTAATACTCCATATCAATTACTCTAAATGCACATGTATTTGAAAAAAATAAAGTATATTGTTGTAATCTCATCAACCAAAACAATTTAATCATTAATTGGGTTCATTTTAGACCTTAACATTTTGATTGAACCCTAGTTATACAATTTTCATTTTAACTATGATAACAACGTTTTTAATATTGAAGTGTATTAATTTTTAATTGAAATGTTAAAATTATCCCATTAATGGACACTTTATGACATTTTAAACTATATAAGTATCTACCTTGTCATATTTTAGGATTTTTTTACTTTTAAATAATGTCATAAAATATTATTTTGATAAAATATCATTATTTTAAATTTTGTATCTATTAATTTAATTATACAACAATGAAATGAAAAAAGAAACAATTTGAAAATAATATTTTATCAAAACACTGATATGAAATGTTTTCCTATAAAATTATTTTAACATTTTAACTTATTAAAAAAATATCATTTAATATTATTAGTTTCGTTTAATTTATTTTCCCATAAACTAAATAAATATTATTCTTGTGGTTTGTAAAAATTTTAGGTAATTACATAACACATACAAATAATAAATAAATTAACATCATGAATATAATTTCATTATGAAAAATATTAATTTTAATATCCATTCACAAGTAGTTTTTTCATTATTTGAATAAATTATGGATATTTAGCGACAAGAGAGTGAAATTTTACAAAATCCATTGATTTAAATAAAATATATCCCTTTTCATAGTAATGTATGCATTAAAATATAAATTTTTATAAAAGGTAATAATTATAAAATTTATTTCATATAATAATAAATATGATGAAATATTCATGGTCCCATCTCTTAATGTTGACCTATATTATAATGATTTACTCTTTACTAAGGAGATAAATTTTACCATTGTTATTATTCATATTGATTAAAAATAAAATGGCATATTTTACAAATTTTAATAACCTAATTCTAAATATGTAATTTATTTTATTAAATTTTAAAAAATATAAATGGAAAAAATTAATTTCATATTATGTGTGGAAAATGTGATGGAAACTGTAATTTACAAAATTATATTTTTATAAAACAAATTTGGTTTATTCCTATACAATGATTAGAAAAACTATAAATGAGTGTTAAAAAATATTATTTAATATATAATATTTAATTAAATTAAAAAAATTCAAAAAACGATTAATTTAATTGAGTATGATAAATGTACCTTATACGAAAAAAAAACATTTTTTATAAAAAAAAATTCTTTTTTATTCAAATGATTTTATTCTCATTTAAAATCAGTTGTTAGTGATGATATAATTTTATAAACATGTTTCCATAAATTATATAAAACAAATAAATTTTATTTCAAATTTTTTCATAAAATGTTGAGGTGTTACATTATTCCTCTATTAAAATGAATTTATCCTTTTTAAATTCATCACATTAAAATAAAAATAGAGGATTTATTAGATTTGTTTCATCCTATGGAACCCATGTAGTTTCTTTGAATTTGTGATTTCTGCAGAGAACATTAAACATGTGAGTAGTATTATTCCGTAGAAGTTTATCTCTATTATAATAACTTTTTATTGTTTATTCCTCATAATAATGATCATTTTCATGTTATATAACCTCTTATTTCAGTAAAGGTGATTTATCAAGTATATACTATATCATGAGAGATTCATGGAAGACATATTGAACTTGAGAGAGGCTTGGGGGAAAAACCAAGAGATATTCTACCATCCCTAATTGATCAAGAATATGTTATGGGAAAATATACATAGGTATACTATTTAAATTCTTTTGTAATCTAATAACTATCTTACGTGGATAATTTCCCATAAAACCCTTCTCCCTAAATTCAGATTCTAAGCCACACCAAATATTTTCATTGTAACTTTTTTGTTTATTCTAAGATATCTTGATGTTATGTTGAATGGATCATACATTCCCTGTCATTTCCTTAGATATCAAAATACACAATATATTTTTTTATCCAATATATTTTGATACTATTTTTTCTACGCATATTTTCATGGATGGATTTATAAGGATCCATATAAATAAATGAGTGAAAGCTATTATTGTATAAAAATCAACTAGAGGAAGATTTTAATCCGAAACACCTTTCAAATCCATAGAAAATGAATAAAAATATAATTTTGGGATTGAATCATCATCTCAGAAAAACCATCTGTCTAGGGATGATATAATATACTAAAACTCAACCCTAACAACAATGCCTACTGAAGACTTTACAACAACTTTATGGTTAACATTAAATCCCGATCAGATACAATAGAATGTGGTACTACATGAAACCTTACCAATTCCCTAATATAAATTCAATAAATTCTTACTAGAGTGAAATATTGTGAAGTGGAAACGAATTCTTCTCACATATAATGAACTGTACTACAAATAATATATATTTTTACCCTTTTGATGATTTGGGGTTTCTAATAAAAAAATATATTGTGATTTTACCCCTTTCCATTATGATATCAGTCATTGTTTTAAAATAACTTAAGAATTAAATTTATCAACCATGTATTAACTATATAAAATCAACTAATATACATTCTTATAAGAATTCCTCATTATGATGTCAAATATGAAATTATATTTCGAATATATCTACATTTTTTTTCTTAAATGAAAAATTGAGAATGGTAAACTGTATGCTTGATACAATAAATTCTTCAAATATGTAAAATAAATAACACACAAATTATTCTTACACCTTATTATTCCATCATCATCTAGGTTTACATAATGAAAATTTATCATCTCTTATTCAGTTCCATATCTTTCTACTATACCTCATTAATTTTTTCCTGAAAATATGGTTGAACACTCATTTGATAATGAAATGTTTTCTCCAATTCATTCATGATTTTATGATCCATAATTTAAAATTTTATATATATTAGATATATTATTATCCTCATCATAGACAAGATATCATAATCCTTTTAGCTGAGAGAATCTTCCACATCATTATACATTCTAGTGTGTTATTGTATTGAGAAGTTATAATCTATTGTAATATCCAACCATCATCCCTAGTATATATGAAACTCCTTATGTGTGAAATTATACATTAAACTATTAATATCACTATATATGTCAAAAATTTCTCTGTAATGTTTTTAATTCAATATATTTAATGAAAACATTATCGATGGTTATCCCAATTCATGATTTTAGTAATTTGCCTCCGAAAAGTTAAATCAGTGGGAAGCATAAGTTATCAACATATTATTTTTGATGAGAAAAAATCTTATTCCTTTTTTTATGCATCACTATAGAGTACAAAAAATTCTCCATTATAGAGTAAATTAGAAACACATGAACTGATTAACCTTCCTATCATCTCCTTGAAATTTTCTAAACAATCATATGTCCGAAGTATCTTAGCTCTCTTTTGAGTTATCATATATAGTAGATTAGATAGTCATAATTAAATCCATACTATGAAAAAATAATATACATCCATACAATGAAAACTATAGATCAGAGTTAGATTTTTTGGTCTGCGGTAATTTTCAATAACTTTAAACTTTGAATGGTCTTTTAATATTTTGTCACATGATATTATATGAAAAAAGTATCAAACATTATGAAGCAATATTTCACACATGGTAAATTTTTTATAAATATTCACATTACATTGGGTATTGTTTATAATTCTCGAGTGATATTATTTCTCTCCAATTATCTTTGAATGTATAATAAAATAATTAATTAATACTACCACAAAATGATTAATTTAATCTCCAATAAATTTATTCCTTAAATCAATAAACATACGATGTATTAGTAAGACAAAACGGTACTACATAAAATTTATAGTATCCAAATCTTTGACAGAATTCTATCTTTGGTATATCCTATATAAAAATTAATTTATCATATCCAAAAAAAATTTAAATCATTTAAAATTATTTATCTATGTGAAATAAAACAATAAAGTTATTAGTATGTGGTATATGAAACATTTTCATGATAGTGTTCTTGTTTGGTTCTCAACAATCATTCTAGAGTCTCATTGACCCATTTTTTATCTTTACAAAAATAACTAGTGCACTACATAGTGATAAACATCACTAAATAAATCCCTTGTGAATATTCTCTTTGAATTTATTGTATTGTTCATGGAACTCAATCATGATGGTTCTTTATGATGAATTTGAAATAGGTGTAGAACCTTTAGAGAACTCAACATCACATTTTGGGGGAAAATAAGGAAATTATTACAGAAAGTCATCCCAAAAATCCTAGACAATATGAATATCATCAAAATTGAGCTTCTCACTAACAATTTTACATAAATAACTACTTTGAAATATAATCATGACCCATAAAATGGATACAATTTCAATTGGAATATCATGTCATTCATAGAGCTAGTAAAATATCATAGGTATATTCTAAATTTAAAATTTAACTTCCCATCCTTAGAAATTTATGTGGTATTTATATAATCATATACCTTCCATATCGGAAATAACATCAAATTATACGATATAAAGTATAATATTATAATTTTTAGCACTCCCTCCATTCACATAATTTTATAACTTCTTACCATCATCTGGGAATTTGATTTTATTTAAACCTTCCTATCCATACATAAAACATTAAAAAGCCACCTTAATAAAACATACTCCATTTTTCGTCCACACTTGGAGCATAAATGAAATTTAATATTCTTTTCTATATGGTTCTTTTAATTCCCTTTAAAGTCTAAATTTCTATTCTTCTCAAAACTATTACATGGATTGATAATTACAATCTTCAATTCCACCTTGACACCACATGTAATAATTTATTCCTAACTATTTAATTCCCTTATATATAATTCTCATTGAATAAATGGATATAAGAGACTAATGAATTGATCTGCCTTACTTTCATGCAGCATGTTAATAATAGAAGAAAAAATCATAGTCCCAGTAAAAAATGACACATTATTACCAGTGCATTCACCATCCATCTATTTAATCTAAATGAATTCATTTATTATTTACATTTCATGAATATTATGAAATTACATTTTTAAAAATAAACTCTTAATCCCATCCCACTCCATAGGGTATATTTCTACATGTTTCCACATGTTCTTGATTACAGTCCACCATCGATCATCTTGGCCTTACAACTATTCAAAACCATATTAACATTCTCATGTTCTAAAAATTGATGAATATAAAATATCCATTAAATGGTTCTGATCCATTGATCAATAACTAGTTGATGAGTGGTTCCACTAAAATACAGTGGAATTCATTTATGTTGGACATATCAGAATATTGTTCTCTCCATTTCCCATTTGGAAGATCAAAATAACTCGTATCCTAAGAATTATGGGTGAGCATAAAAATGGTATTTTCAATAAATATTTTGTAATATTGTGTTACATAGGAGTACATTCATTTCATTTTACTTATCATTCATTATTTACAAAACTTTATCCTCATATTGACATTAAATAAAACAAAAATTTATAGTGTGAGAAACAATAATCATAGTGAAAAATCTTATTATCCTGAAAATTATTTATATGATGTAAAAATCCTGAAACCTTATTTTAAATCTATGAAAATTTATGTTTATCCGACGTGATCCATGATCATTACTAAAACTATATGATGTTATCCTCTATATAGACATATTCTTATGGTTCTCAATAATGTTTTCTCATCATTGTTTTAAAAGTCTAATTCAACCCTTTACTGATATCAACTATAACAACCCAATAATTTCATATATAGATATCACATCTTAGTAGATAATTAATAACTCCAAAACCTAAATATCCATGCCAAAATCATATAGTTCTAGTGCCTTTGGAAACATGGACCCATAAAAAACATGTTCATAAATGATCTACATCATCTCAAAATAAGTTATCCATAATTAGTACCCTTCATAGATATTTTATACATATTACATTTCCACATTACCTAGGTAACAAGAAGATAAGAAATGATGAGATGATATGATAAATAAGATTTAACAAGGGGGATATCAATGATCACAGAAGAATAACATGAATTTAATGATGTGTTAACATGAGCAACACACTTTAAAATTATACCCTCTATATCACTGATCCAAACTTTTATTGATGGAATAATGTTTGGTATTTCGTATTACATGAATCATAAAAGATTAAAATAAAAAAATCCATGATAAAATAACATTGGACTAAGACATGTAATTATGGAATAAAAATAATCATTCAAAAATAATTTCATTTTTAGTCAATGATCACTTATAAGGATATCATTGTGGAACTGGTTCTCAGAACAAACCATAATAGTAATCATGGTTCACTTCCATGAATATCACATGGATAGAGTCCCTTAGTAAATTTGATTCACTCCCATTCCAGTCGTATTTATATCATGATATATCAATAATTACCCAATGCATAAAAATGATATATAGTCCTTACCCATCACATAATGAAAATCATACATATTAGTTCCATAATATCATAAAAAATTTATCCTATTACAACCTATGTAATGAAATGGGTTTAATAAACATTCCATCATTTCACAACTCATGAAAAATAAATGGGATTCATAAAGATTTATTTAATTTATAATTTAATAACTTTTGGAAATATAATGTATTTCAATCAAATATTTTCCTTAAAAAACAATCTAGATAATTATTCTAGATTTTATACATAGATATTTTTGAATGTTATAAATAAGTGAAATAAAATACAATTATCTTTAATGATTAGAAATACCATTAAAATATAATTATATATTCTTGACAAATATATCCTTTCAATTTTTAAACCACTCCTCTGAAAGTTAATATTTTTTAAATTATTAGGGAAATAATTTTAATTGAAAAAATACAAATCTATAAATGAAATATTCATTGCATTGATTTGTTATGATAGTTTAAAATTCCATTCACTATATATAATTTAATTTAAATCATAACTTATATGATATTAAACATAATTAAAAATTAAATCATTCAAAAAATTATAAGATGGTTTCTTCTATAAAAAATTAAAAAACTAAAACATGGATAAAATTTGATATAAAAATTCCTAGAGGAATATTAAGAAATTTATTTAAACCATTTTTAGAAAACATGGATATGATAGAAAAGGTTTTTTTGACCAAAGACAATATTTAAGTCCTTTTTCATTAAAAATTATATTTTTGGTATCATGAGTACATAATATGTGTTAAAATGAAAGGATAAAATGTATTCTCAAGAAAAAAATTGTTGATAACAAAATCCATTTTATTATTAATAGATATTTCACAATATTTCTTCATTACAAACTTGATCAAAAATAATCCTGATAAAAAATAAAATTGTAACAAAAAACTCATACCTCGAGTCTCCCCTTGTTTCAAAAGAACTATAACCTCATGTATAAATAATTTAACTTTATTATATTTATTCATATAAATCATACATATAATTTAAATTTAATATAAGTCCACTGATAACAATTAAGCACTCATCATTATAAATAATTTCATAAAATCATCATATTTAGTTGTTACATATTTTGTTTTTCAGAATAATATTAGTTCAGTTGTTCATGTCCATGTACGTTGATCATAGTACCACCTTATTCCAAGATTTTAATCATGATATAAATATATTATAAATTGATTATATATAAATTTATATTTATTCATTAAATATATTTATATAAATACTAAGTAATCTATTCTTAGAGATATTAGGTTGTACATAGGCGTGATCGCTATTTTTACTTTTCGACAAATGGAAAAAATAAATTTAATAATAAATAACTTTTATAAATTACATATCATATTATATGTATATCATATATATTCATTAAATATGTAATTACTGCTATCCATTTAAAATCAAAATGAAAAATGAATCTCATTGATTCATGAAGGTGGTTGTCCACAAGTACACATGAGGGATGTTAATGTTTTATAAAGGATTTGAAGGTAAGAATGTATATAGGAAATTAAAATTATATAAGTATAATTTTTTCACAAATATTATATATAAACATTAATCCCATCATAATACACACCAACAAATATGGAAATGAAAAATGAATTTTACTGCTATGTGGATACGATTAGATATACATAAACCCAAGCAGTAGTTTCACTTCAAATTTGATGTGAAAGAGGGGTAATAGTTGTATTTTCATAATCATAATAAAATTTCAATATATTTAATATAGATAATTTATAATTTTATAATAAATTTTATATATTCATAATAGTTAATGAAGATGTATCAAGTAAAGTGATTAGTTATGGGGATTTCTTCATAATTAAAAGAATTTATTTAGATATCAACCCAATGACCCTAGAGTTGGTATTTGGGAATAAAATAACATCTCTAATGTTTCTAGATATTATTAAATGGTATTTTGGTAGTGTATGGTTGTGATATAATGAATAATGTGGTCTGAATAATTTAGTGAGGAGGTCCAATTTTATAATTTTTCTGAGGGGTGATTTTTTAAAATTTTCAAAAGATTAAATTACATTAAATTATTTATGAAGAAAAATTTCTCGAAATGGATAGTGATTAGAATATAAAATCTTATAGGGTTTTAATACCATCAACCAGAATAATTTAGAGAATGTTTGGTTTCATTTTGAAACTTATATTTTTTTCACCATTGGATAACAAATATTAGTTGTAACTATGATAATAAACTGTTCAACATTATTTGATTTTACATTTTAATTATTAGGTGATAATTAGACCATAAATGAATATTTTATGAAACCATATACCATATGATATCCATAATTTATTATTTCATGATTTTTATTATTTTTAAATAATATAATAATAAATTATTCTGATGAAATGACATTATTATCATACTTGACAATTTTCAATTATTTTGAATGAAAGGAAAAAATTGAATTTCAAATATAACATTTCAACACAAAAAATAAAATTTAATGTTCACCTAAAAAATATATGAAACACTATAAATGCCTAAAAATATATATAATTTAATATTTTGAATATATTTTAT
This sequence comes from Viscum album, assembly GCA_963277665.1. Classification (NCBI taxonomy): domain Eukaryota; kingdom Viridiplantae; phylum Streptophyta; class Magnoliopsida; order Santalales; family Viscaceae; genus Viscum; species Viscum album. Next base: position 40,439,645 of record OY728143.1, read on the forward strand.
TTTATTTTATCATTAATTGAATAGATAATGTTTTATTATTATGTATGATTTATGATAATTATATAATACCAAAAAATAATAAATATACTATGATAATGAATATTATTTAATTTTAAAAAAATTAGTATTACAATTAACTTATAACTAGTATTTTTTCCTATGTGAAGTGAAAATTGATATTTAAAACTAATAGAGTGATATTTGGTAACATTATTGGATTTAAATACAATATATGTCTTTTTCATGGATTAATATCCATTTAATAACTCAATTTGATGAAAAACGTGATATTTTGAGAATTAAATTCATCTAATATGAATAATAATGAGAACATAATGTCTTTATAACTTAGTTTTAAACTAGATTAACCCTATTTTCCTATTATTAAGTTGATAAATTCTACTATAGTCATTATTCACATTCATACAAAATAAAACTTGTCTATTTAAAAAATTCGATCCTCCTAATTTCAAATATCAAATATAATTTATAACATTAAATAAATATAAGTTTTATAAAATAAATTTTAAGGAATCACATAAAATGTGATAATTTCCTAATAGAAAAATATATTTTTTAACAATAAAAGTTGGTTTAATTTTATCCCATTCATATGAAAAATATAAATTAATGATAAAGAAATTTATTAAATAAATAGTATAAATTTTTAATTTAAATAATTCGGGATAATTGATTATTTTAATTTATTAATATATAAATACATTGCATAAAAATGGTATTTCATAAAAAATATTACATTTTATTTTAATTGATTTTTATTTTAATTTATAATCAATTGATATCCTATGAATTATTTTTATAAATATGTAACCATAATTTTTTAATAATTTATGTATTATTATTGTAACACATTAATCTAATGTCTTGAATATATTTTTCACTATAAATGATAATATTTTAATTGTATATATGGGTTTATTTTAAATGGGTCTTATTTGTAACACATTATATTGAATTAATTAAATTCTTTCGAAAATGTTTTAAAAAAATAAAAGAGCCTAACAAAAAGTTATATTTTTTGGGAAATATGATAGTTTTTTATAGGTGAATTTTTTGTGTTAAGAACCATTCATATGATTTTTGTATTTTGTTATATATGAATATTTATTTGATAACTACCTATTTATTGGTTATACCAAGGAAAGAAAGCGATATTATTTCTACATCCCTACTAAATAAAAATTATTTTTATCTCAAATTTGTATATTTATTGATTGTGAATATCTAATATGGGGAGTGAATGGTGGTAAATTTGAACATGGATAATTTGAAGACCAAAAAATAGAAAGGGTTAATATGATGTAGTTTGACCTTATTTCGCAATGGGTTGTGGAAGAAGAGCTTACTCAAATTTCAAAAGAAACTCAAATGTTCCATAGAAATAATTATAAAACCAAGTTATATGGTTTTTACATGGTATATTATGATGAAATAATGGTCATATAAGATGAAACTATATCATTATTAGAGGTTTTTTAGTGTTTTGATTTTGAGATAGGGTTAATACCCATGGAATGAAAGATGGACTCTATCAACACAAATAAGGATTGGAAACATGTAGGTACAAATGAAGTGATGATATCCATAGGGTGAAAGTGGTATTTAAACAAATAAAATTACATGGATAGTGTAGTGTATACCTATAAATAAGTCATGGTGGAAAATGGTTACAAACAAGTTAATGGTGATTATTATAGAGAGACATTTTCACTTGTTTAAATGATTATGTAAATTCAGATTCTACTCTCTAGAACATCTCATTATGGATATAAGATATGTCCAATCGATGTCAAAATTAAATTCCATAATGATAATTTGTCCTAGGACATGAATATGATACAACACAAGGGTTTTAAGGATCCAAATTACAATGTTGTGGTTTGCAATTTGTAATGGTCTATTTATAGACTAAAGAAAGATTCGTAAAGTTGGAATATTTGGTTTTATACATAAATAAAATAGTTTGTTATGAACAATAATTTTGTTGATTCCATTGTATATAAGAGGCTTCGTGGGTGTATATTAGAGTTTCTTATACAATATGTAAACAAAATACTTATTATAATAAATGAAATTTTCACATGACACACTATGAATATGTGATGGGGAAATTGTTTACAAATGAAATACATGGGTTATTAAAATTATATAAATAGTATGAGTATCATTATATATTGATCCAAGAGGATTCATTGGCTAATTGAAAACGTGTATATTGGTAACATGATAATGCGGCATGTCATTAAGATCTCCATGAAGGGTTTATAACTAGTGTTTTATGGAGAAAATATTAAATAGATATAGGATCTTTCTAATGAGTTAGAACGGATTATTATGATTAATTATAAAATATCCATAGAGTGTATCATGTATCCATGTTATTAAATCTTCCAAATATTTCATATGATTTGAGTTTAACTAATAGATATCAATCCATTATTATTAAATGTCAATGGATTGTTGTGGTGAACTTAAATAAGTACATTAGAAGGACTACAGTTATGTTTTTGAAATTTGGAGGAGAGGATGATCAATATTTAATGGTTTATATATATTTTTATTTCTAATCAAAATAATATTATAAGTAGACTCAATCTTGATTCTAGTTTTACTTATATAGTGTTAAAATTAATTGGAAATATTCAAAACAATCCACCAAATCATACATGAAAATAGAGGATGAATACATCAATAAATCAGATTCTTTTAAAGAAATTAATTACATTAATAAATTTACTTATGTTGGTGTTTTTATAATTGAGGGAGAAATCAATCTACATTTTGAAAATAATGATTTTTTTTTTCATGATAATGGCGAGAAGTATCATCAGAGGTCCAAATAATGCTTTCTAAAATAGAAAGTCATATATGAGATCTTTGAATGGGGTGATATAAATATTAGTTATATGGACACTCCAGAGAATGAAAGTGATCCATAAACTAAAAAATCCTTATTGATACAACATGAGCGTTATGTATAGTCAATAGGTGTAATACAAATGATATATTTCTTAAATTGATATTAAATGTTTCATTTTGTTATAATAAAGAAAATATCTTATTTCCATTCATTCACATGTTCTATATTTAATTTTTTGTTAATGGTTGAATGATAATATCTTCTCAAAGTATGACAATGAGTTGTCAAAAATTGATGATCATTGTGTGTTATTATTAGTTCAAATGATATGGTATGTTTTTCATTAATAGACTCATATATTTTTAATAATGTTTTTTAAAAGAGATGTGAGGAATAGATTCTTAATTTAATATGTAGAGAAATATTACATAGATTGATCCAAAAAATTATATGTCATGGAATTTATTACATTCAATGATGTACATAGGTATGCATGGTAATTATCAATCCTTATTACCTAAGGATAATGAGACAACTATCTTTATATCTGTTATACTTTGATAACCTACTCACAAAGGTCTATATATTGACATTTCTAATATAGGGGTGGTTAGGTATGTTCTTGATTTAAGAATAACTAGGATGGGATTTTTACACTTATATAACAAATCAAATACATCTAGACATCGATTTGATTAGACCATGGACATTTATTTCCATTCATAGTTGTTTTACACATGATATGTTCAACTACATGGATTTCTAATAGTTGATGTAATTATCAAATAAATGAATAACATGTAATGTATTCATTTACATGGTCATATTTTCTGGGAGAATAAATAAACGATGAGATTCCAATACTAGACCGCTCATTTATATTTCTAATATTCCCTCGATGTCATCAAAAAATATATTATATAGGTATATATATGATTTATATGATATAACATACGATGTAAATGTTCATAATGATATATCATTTTGTTTTATGGAGAACATATCAAATCCCTTAGTAGTTTCAGTATGCTTTTCTATATTCCACCATCTGTTTACATCTATAAAATATGATATTTTTTAGTTTTTTAATATATTGTTATGGAGCATAGGGTTTTGCATTTCATCTCATAGATAAGGTTAAATATTTTGAAAAAGTTAGTGTTCCAAATTAAAAAAATCATCCTAATGAGTTTATATAGATTTGAAGATAGTTGTAATATTTTTTATAATTTCCTTATGGAAAATTAGTGCATATGGGAAATTTTCAAATGTGAATTAAATATACAATAAAATAAATAATGTATACATTCATATGATTAATGATATATATATTATGATATTATATATCGTGTAAATTTAATATATTAAAATGAATAATTTTTAATAACATAATATATATAATATATATGACATATATTTACATAAATATTATTCAATATGCAGGAGATGTATGTTATATATGAGTTGAAATTGATGCAACAACTAGTAAAGCTTATCCCAAACATCAACATTTGAATTCGATCCCAAGGATAGATCATTCAATGTATTCTATTTATTTATTTAAATGTGTTAAATAAATAAATACCGAATGAACTAATGTGTATGAGATGTATTATAGAGGTGGATCCATGGGATTTAGATTAAAATGATAATGAGTTATCCTATCTTTGTGGGTGTAATGTGTATAAGACACTATTATACACTTCTTAAACTTTAAAATTCATGAATCTCCATTTATCTCATTTGAAAAAATAATTAAACCCCTTAGATTTTTTTCATCCTCATGCAACATTCAAGAATACTAGAATGGTTTATTATCATAGTGTCAGTGTTATTTTATTCACTTCTCCATTTAATACCCCTTAAGTACGATCAGTTGAATTATGAAGATCGAAGATTCTATTTTTTATGTCCAGTAACTCTATTTTATGAAAATGTTTACATATTTAATTTTAATGATATATATACATACGTTTTTTGGTTATCTTCCACTTCTAGTAATCATTATACTATCATTCACAACACGTCAGGGTCCCCCCTTGCATGCAGGTGAACTCATCTAAAAAATCATAATTTCTTTTCATCATTTAAAAATTTATGAACTTCTACTTTATTTATTATAGATTATTATATAAAAAATAATTCATATGTTTTTTAGATAATTCTATGGTACATGGTTGTTCGAAATTGTTTGGTGGGTAGAGTGAATTTCCTTCTTACTACTTGTATTCTTATTCTAGGGGAAGGTGTTGTTTTGGTTAAATGATATGTGAGAATACAATAGTTTTATCAAATGTATGGATACTACATTTTCACGTTATTTAAAAAAATGGAATAAATGGAATAGATCAAAATATACATAGAAGATCAGGCATTAAATTTTATTAGGGGAATAAACATACCAATGAACAAAAATTGATCATATTTTGGATACAGGAGAATGTGGACTGATGATCTTTTAATTCAAAAATACTTGTCTGTTCTATTTTTGAAGTGAAGATAATGCCAATGTAGAATGGTGAATTTAAATATTAAAGAAAAAAAGAATATAATTTGATGATAAATGTTTTAGCACAAAAATGGTTCCTTTGTCATTTAAGAAAAGAAAACGACAACAAATGATTTAATGGCCTCATTTGGATTTTATGAAGAGCTAAAAAACAAGCACCATGATTTCATATATCTATCATTTTTTTAAATAAGGATATCTAAAGTAACACCAATACTAGATAAAGTGAAAGATTTCCATATAAATAGAGGGTATTTATAATTGGTAAAGGTAACTATTTTTTATTATTTATCGGTGTTTCTACTACTATATTCATTACCATAGAGCTATAAATACATATTTTATGTATTATATAAGGTAATGTTCACCCTATGAAAAATATTAAAAGTAAACAATAAATGAAAATACACTAGAAATAATAAGGCGTATTTTGCATAGTATTTGTCATATATATCAGAATTAGGGAATGATATTAAATAACAATAATAATTGAAATAGTTATGATGAGAACACAATAATGATTACATATTATATCATATAATTTGTTGATAACATAGATGATGATAAACCCAACATGCTATGTGTCAACACATGGACATATTCTAGGGTGATTAACCCCAATTTATGTTATGTATCAACTAGTGATCAAATATTCGTGAAGAATTAAGTATCTAGGATGTTTGGGATGTTCCTTATAGATATATTTTATTCCAAAATCGTTTTTATAAAATGATATTTCAAAATGTCTATGAAAAACATATTATTAATCCAGTTTAATCTATTTTTTTACATTCTATTTTTATGGAGGAATAATATTTCTGATGGAAAAATGATAGAGTAAATAAGAAATTAATTTATAATAGACTATAAAAGGTTACATGAGGATTAATGATAGTTTCATGTGTAAGTTAAGATTGAAATATTTATAAGATCAATTTTTAATAAGGTGGGGTAGTTGATGAATGTATAACTACTAAAAATATATAATTAATGAACTATTAGTTTAGTCAACCCAATGTAAGTAATTTGAAATATCTGAAATCTAATGGAATATTAAATCATGATTACATGGAATTTAGAACATGTGAGTGTTGTGTGATGGAATATGTGAACTCCTATGTTGAAGGACCATATCCTACTAAATACCACATTGATTTCCATTAATTTATGAAATAAATTGAACATTATGTATTTAAATTATGAGTTTATTTATTGAAAATTATATAAGATGTATTAAAGTGTTCACAAAGTAGATATAATTAGTATAGAGTTGGGATATCCAGATGTTGAAGTGCATCATTATAGAACATATAGGTTACTATATAGAATGAATTTTTAAAAACACCTTCCAAAAAAATAAGGATAGATAATATGTTTTCTGGGAAAGTACAGTGGAATGGGGTGGCTAAATGAATTAAAAGGGAAATGATAGAGAAATATCAATGTATGAGGTTCCTCTTAGGAATTAATAAGGTGGATTTAGAAGAGGACCCCAAAATAATTACATATCTCATTAATAAAATCATTAAAATAATTAAAGGGTAGGAATATTTTGTGGAGTTATTTTCAATAAATTGATTAGATTTTTGAAATCTTAATAATTTAATTAGTTCAGTATATATACATTTATATAATAAGGATCATTCTAAACATGAATCAAAATCGATAATGTTCTTATTCATGGGTTGTAAAATTTAAATAATATGTGATATTGATTTAATTACTTAGAAATAAAAAAAATTAATGATAATTAGATATTTTTTTAAATGGAATGGTTTTATGGATAAACGATAATATTGTAGAGTAGGAAGTTAAAAAAAATCAACCATAATAATCTATTTTTTTGATTATTGGTAGCTCAAAAAAACTATAAAACTAACATTATGCTGTTGAAAAAAGAATAATTCCATCAAAAATGAAAAAAATTATATACAATAGTTGAATATCAAGTATGACCACCAGAAGTACGGTATCCAGTTAATCGAGTACCAGATGTTCATGTACCAGTAGATTTAGTAGAGATAATAATTTTCATTTTTCAATTACTTTAATGTGATAAACCTTAATTAGTAATCCAAACCAAAAATAGGATGATAATATAATTTTTATACACCTAACATAAGTAATAAATCCTAAAACTCTAGATGAACCATCTTCACTTAGTAACTCTATATAGTGGGGGTCAACCAAATATAAAGAGATTGATTCATTAATGATCAAAATAAATATGGATATGCTTGAACAACATGAAGGGAAAATGAGAATGAAAATATGGGGGTTTATCAGAATTAATATGATGTTATTAGAAATAAATGATACAGATGTTGACTTTTTGAGAAGGTTTAAAAATATTCTCATCTGTAGTTAAGCATTCTAACACATGAACAATATTAATCATAATGTCATTAATGAATATATTTCTGGATTAGATGGATATTTATATGACCTCATTTTATAATTATATTAAGGAATAATTCTAATTGAAGTAACCTATAGGTATACTAGAAGATAAGAATCCTAATTTTGTATGTCTGTTGTGGAGAATATTTGATGGCTTGAGAGAAGAACCATGATAGTGGAAATATAATTTTCATAGGTTTATTTCTGAATAAGTATTTCTTATATGTAATGTTGATAACTTTTATTATATGAGGAAATGTTTTAGTGGGAATTTTATTGTTTTCTTTTTCATATTAATGAAATATTATTTTTTGGACGGTATGAATGAATGATTCTTAAATTGTATATATATTTTTTTGGAAATTTAAAAATAAAATATCTTTGAAATTAAAAGAAGATATTGGGGATGAGAATATCAGGAGATCAGAATACCCAAAATATGGTTCTTTCTAAGAATGATTATATGAAAAAAAATCATTGAAATATTTGGATTTAACAAATTGAATTTAATAAATTATCAAATTTTTACAAAATATAAGTTTTATTTGATATATGTACTTAGAATAGATAATGAAAACATGTACATGGATAATGTTCCTTATGATACACCTATCACAAGTAAAATAAATTTAATTATCTTAAATCAATCTAATATTGAATTTGTAGTTGGAGTTTTATGTTGTTTCATGTAAAATCGTGGAAATTCCTTTTAGTAATACATTAAGTTGATACTTTTGTATTTTAAGGGATCAAAATAGTTGGATATTTGGTTTAGGGGTAAGGTTAGGAACATGGATTTTTTAATGAAAAAATTTAAGTTGAATCAGAAAGTAATATGAGAATAAAATGGTTCATATTTAAATAAAGACAGAAAAATAGTTAGAATTTATATGAAATTATAGACTCATTACTTGCAATAGAAGATGAGTATGTATCAGTAATAGAAACTAACTAGATATGTTTTGGATAAAAAAGTTTATTAATGAAATAAAAATAATTATTAAAGGAGGTATTATTTTCCTTAATATCCAAATTTTAATCTACCTAGGTATGAATATGTTATTCTATTGAAGTGAAAAAATATTAACCTAAAGTACAACATCATCAAGAAAATGATGTTGGAGAAATTTTCATTTCTCTAAAATATATTTGGTTAAAAAAAATCTAATGGACCTATTACATAAGTAATTACTTCAATAATATTTATGGAAATATCAAATCATAGTAGGGAATGGTTGAATGGAAACGTAAAATTTTAGAATAAAACTTATACTCTGAAGTATGGAAGGATTTTTTATAAGGGTTGATAACATTATAATGCGACAAGTAGTCAAGTGGGAGATTTTTTTGTGTAAATCCTAGTTTCAGATCATAAGAATTTTTTTTCAGTGGAAATAAATTTAACATAATTTCATTTTTTTTTCAGATTTCTTGGTTCAATGTGGATTCATCAACTATTCATCTCTTTATATATAGTGTAGTTATCTAATGTTCATATATTTTGATTTAATAATGGGGGTTTTAAAACGATTTCATACTCTATAATAGAAAATCTCCAAACAGAAAAATCATTAAATTTTACTAATTAAAAAAGTTATGCTAAAATATGTTATAGGTGATCAAAAGAAACTTTCCATATGAAGGATCCTCAACAAATATTGAAAGGCAGTGTCTTATGAAAAATCATCTACTGTTTCTAATAAAAGGAAGTGGTTACTGATATCAAAATGTGAGTCCTAATAATTGATTAATGAATATGTGATATTCAAGGTAAATCCTCATCAAAAAGTGCACAACATGAATTATAGGGTTATAACAAATTTATCACTATATAATGAGTTCATAATAATTTATTTTTTACTTTCTTATAGTTTTTTTTACGTATGATAATTTAATATGCTATAATGTTCCCTCCTATTCATATTAGAATGAAAATTTAATGAACATTAATAACTTCTGTGCATTTACTTGTTTATGCACACCTATTTAATGTATTATTTTTTGTAATCTATTTTTTTATCTTTTGTGTGTGAGTTTCTAAAATGTATGAGATTTTACAATATTGTACATTTGGTAGGGTGTAGTTCCTTCTTACATCTAGTACACTTACTCAAGGATGTTCATGAACATCCCATGAACTGATGTGTGAGTATTTAGTGCTTTAATCGGAAGCACAAATCATACATTCACATGTTCTTTCCCAAATAGAGAAACATTACATGATATAACCTAAAATTATATTTATTTCATATTAAATTTAAAATGAATACTATGAATATAATATTTGTTGTGATCATGGTAAATATAAATTTAAATAAAAAAATATTTTAATTATATAGGTAATATATATAAGTTTTTTGATAGATGTTTAGTAATAAAATTTTACTCAAAAAATAACTATAAATTTTTTAAGTATAATATCACAAATATTAGGACATAATTAGATTATGAAACCATATATGAATTTTTTAACATGCTAATTTTTATGTATTGATTATATTAGGCTATCCTTTATGCCTTTTTTTATTCAACTATTATTTTTTTGTTATGGTATGACCCTAATTTTTCATTGTTTATATTTTAAAAAATAATAATTAATTCACCTAACTGTGTATTCCTTATTTTTATTTCATATTAATAGTTTATTTATAATAATATATACATCATATATATATGGAAAATATTTAAAATATTAATTAAATAAACCTGATGATATTGTCGAAGAATGATCAATGAATGTGAGAGATGTGTCAGCATCCTTTGATGACCATAGTTAGTATATTAATTTTAATATATATCAAGTTCTTTTATGACCTTCTCATTAGTACCCCCATGGATTAACAGTGAATCGGTGTGTTACCGTAAGATCCCCATCTAATTGGATTTTATTTGGTGACTAGCACTGAGGGGTTAAAATCACTTATATTGAGAGGCACTAAACTTAGTGTATTCTATTATATTATAAAATTACACCAATCCACACCATATAAAATATATAAAAACTATCCCAATACATGAAATTTTGAACAATAATAAATTAAATGGAAATATAATACACATAATAAATATTAAGTGAACAAGAACAATTTTAACTCTGGAGAAATTGCTATAATCTAGTAACACCACACCCGATCAAAACAATATCTCTTATTTCCCTAATTAAATTAATTATATAATATAGAGAATAATAATATACTCTAAATGATACACCTAATAAATATTCATAAAAAAAGATATTGATGGTTGATAACACCCAATGAAAACAGAGAAAACAATATCATTACCAAAATCAGGTGAACTACATAAAAAAATCACATCGGATCACTCACCAATTATTTTATTGAAATATTTTTAATATTATAAAAACTGAAAATAGTGAAGGGTACCTCATATCCACCTCCATAATAGTTTTCCACTATCACATCCCAAAGGCAATCCCCTTATTAAATCCATTTACTACTCATGCCATCCCAATACACACATACATGCACAAACATAGACACATGTGCACACATTGATATATATATATATACATATATATCATATCACATTTGATGTCGTCTAGGACTTAACCCTACCAAGCCCAACATTTCATATGTTCCAACATTCTCATAGGAATATTTCTCTAAAGAAAATATAAAAAACATAACTGCATCCATCTTTATTAATTTTACATAACCTGATTGTAAGATTAGATTACATGCACTACCTTTAAAAAAACATTATACCTCAATAAATTAAAACTCTTAAATAAATACATCAATAATTACAATATTTACTATATCTTGGAAACATGTATCTTCTATAAACATAAGAAGATACATCCTTCACATACATGTATGAAAAATATTTCAGTGATCACAACTTGTGTGAGAACATATCCTATTCCATATTCAATGATCGTATAGATATTTCTAAACACTTTTTTTATCTTAAGGGAGATCATGGAATAGGGATTAGTCGACCATTTGATCCATCACCAACCATGATATTAAAGAAAACATACTAAACACAAAAAAATTTATATTTAGAGTAATCAAAACTATGTGGTGGAGTTTAATAAATATTATAACATATTGATCAAAATTCATAGAACTAGTGTAAGGAAGAATATCATAACCCGAGACATGACATTAGACATCATCCATCATGAAAAATATTTTCCATTTCTTGGATTAAAAGGATAATTTTCAACTAAGAATACAAGAAACAATTTACATTTGATTAATATTAGAAAATTTAACAATTATCATTTACTAATAAAAACCAATCTTCTTTTTTGGTTTAACTTTTAAACTTGAATATCATTAGTGAATGTTTTTTTATATCTCACATTTCAATTACATATTTCATTTCATACACTAAGATAAATTATCCATAAATAATCCATGTTTTCTAATGAATGATTTGTTACCATAATTAATACATATTCCTATCAAATATTTTAAAATTCAGTTACCATTAAATATCTCAATGTATTAAATCCCTCTAAATTAGATACCACAGGGAATATGAATTCATAGTGCATCATATAATCTATGAAAAACAATATGAACTACTACTAATAAATAATCCAAGTCTAAAATATCAACTCTCAACACATTCTAACCACCATGGTATCATTCCTTAAACATTTTGACACCATCCATTGCATATAACCATTATTGACATTAATCTACAAAAAACCCATAGAATACAGACATTTCATTAAAAATCATTTAACCACACATGTATTAAAAAAATGGTGCTACGATAAAACATAATATAAAAACTATAAAATCATATTTATGGTATAATAATTTTAAGGGATATCACTTCCATAAAATCAAATAATACATTCTTATCAAACATATATATGACTTTTAAAATATATTCGAATAATTTATTATATGAAAATATTTCTTTCCCCATCTTGGTTTATAAATTTTTACTGTGAGTAGATTAAGAAAATAAGAAACCAAATATTTATTTGATAATAGACCTAACAAAACTAATAAATGTACTCAAAGAAAGACTGCACCTTTCTATAAAAATACAATGAAGGATTATATAATAAATTTAATTATATAATCTTTATTATAATTTTCATATAGTGGTTAGTTTTTATACGTACATCATGCATGTATAATATTCCAGGGAACACCAATAATCATAGGTATTCTAAGACATACTATTTTGAACATTTCATGAGGTAACCACTATAACAATAAAAAATAGGATGTTAAAAAATCATTTCTATCATCGTTACATTATTATTATTTGGATTATTTTATTTATTAATGTAAGTCCCATTATTTATCCATAGAATCATAAGAATTATAATATCTCATTGACACCTGATATAATGATAATTTTATAAAAACATTACGTTGATTTGAATACTCATGAAACACCAAAAATGTTTATAGTAATAATGAACCAAACGACAACAATATTTGTGAAATACCTTCCAATATATGACCACGAAAAATGATAAAAAAAAATTAATACCAAACCCCAAATTAGGAATACTCACTTCCATAAATCATTTGTAATAAAAGAATACAAAGGTATACAATATTATAGAAGTGTAATACAATGAATTTAAAGAGTACATAATCCTTGTGAACTCCAGGGTTAATATTTACAATGATGTAGAAAAATGATGCAAAGGGATTTTTTTGTGTCAATTAGAGTTTATATTAAATTAAAAAATATTGAATCATAGGGAATTGACCAAATATTTAATTTTATAACCTCATGGGCCTTCACCATAATGTTGAGTTCTAAACCATATTTGTTTTCCTTAGGTAAAATCAATATTTGGAATCCCATACTACAAAATGTATATCCCCTCTTCCTCCCAAGGGCCATATAACCCATTTATAATATGATCAACTAGTGCCTTGGCTTGTTATTACCCAACCCATCAGTGTAACATAAGACAACAAAAACTATTTGAAATCCAACAAAAAAATATAGAATTTTGATTTCTATTAATATATTCACCTTCAAATAGACCATGATTTTTGTATTCCATTATTATTATTTTTGTATATCTTAAATAACTTAAAATATCTTCGACTTAGCACAACCACAACCACAAACATTGGTGTTTCATTATCCCAATATACTAAAGGGAACTACTCAAAGAATGATGCAGAAGGTAGAAACAAAGATGAAATAAGTCTCTCCTCATTACACATAGGTTATCTATCAAAACCTTACTTAGTACCGCACCCAAGAAAATGAGATCATCCATGGTTTGTTAGACCTGCACCCAAAGTTCACTTGAAATGAGCATTTGAAATATGAACATCACGAATTATTCAAAGCACCCAAATGAACACACATAGAGTATTAGAGATACCATAAAAATGGGATTGGAACCCTTCAAAATTTTATATTGGGAATGAATTCACATATCACACCCCTTAGTATGGTGGTTTCATAACTTCATCTCACCAGAAGATCATTATGGATAGCTTCTTTACCCAAAACTATAAAACAGAAAGTACAATGAACTTTACCCAACCTATCACTATAAATTTTTTATCTACACAGATCCTAACAACTATTTTCCACCTCCAAATATTCTCTAAAATCACAATTAATTCCTACAAATAGAAAATAATCATGGGGCAGGAAAAATAGATCCCTTAAATAAAATATCCCCCAAATAATTCATACCTAAATAATTAAAAAACAATCAAAGGAAAATGAAAGTCTCTTATAACCACATTATGTGGTATATATCATATATATATCTATAAATAGAATATTAATAACACATAACAAGGAAAGTTCACATAATACTAATATCTCAACCATCTCATAAATAAAAAAATTATAAACATATCATTTGAAAATATTAATTATGAAACAACATGGTATGTTGACTGTGCATTAGTGACTCAAATTCCATGTATGATCCTCTAAAACACAATTTATCTAAATTTAATGAAATAATGGAATATAAATCCTATAAAAATACTTCTACTGGTGGTCAAAAATCTCAACAGTCGATTACTTGAACGTTGTATCATATTCAACATCCAACTCACCACAATCAAATACATTAATAACATCATGAAGAGACTAATTAAGATGAGATTAATGGATGTTTTTCTTGATTTGGTTCATATATAGGGAATTTTTTATGTGTTATTTTATCGATATTATGTGGTTCAATAACTAAAAAATATCCATAATCCTATGATAATTCTTACTCCAACGAAGGAACATCCACGACCCATGACTAAATGATATCATTAAGAACATATGGTACCTAACGTGGAAAAACCGTATAATTGTCATATTATTGACATCGAAAATATTAAAATATTCAGTGTTATTTAACAACTAATGAATCACATATATCTTCATTGTTGTACTCTGTGCGAATTATGGACTGAGAATAGGTGACACTCCAACCTAGGTCCAACATAATGAGGATTTTCATGGTATCCCATAAAATTATCAAAAAAAATAAATACCAATTGAGGAGGAATAAAATTCTTACTATAAAAAAGTGAACAATATAAGGTACATCACCCATAAAAAAAATATTGAATGAAAGTGTGCAACATATCTTCCAAATTTTGGTTTCTAAATGTATTTGACCATACATATGTAGATAAAATGTTGTTTTTAGAAACATATGAGATATAAAAAAATTATAAATCAATCCTCACTATAGAGGTGAAATAGTGATTACTAGTATAAATTATCATCTTTGAATCCTTTTGGAGCCTCCCCAAATCACCCGAATATATACTCAAGATAACTTCTAGCACACATGATTCATTAATTGAAAAAATGAGTTGGCATTAATTAGATCCAACATTACCAATAATATATCACATATTCAATATTATAATGGTAAAATGGTGATTAATAACACCAATATTTCCTCCCACATGAGCTACGAAACATCATTCATCTAAAGAAATTCACTTCGAAGACGATGCCCAACTGTAACATTTTGAATGAAAAAAATGAATGAAACTCTCTAATATCTATCCTAATTGTGGTTGACGAAAATAAACATTTCAAGGCATGATTAATAATAGATTCATCATGATATACCACCATATGTGGTCTATAGAACCCATGGAGATCCAGTTCAATATTCTCTAAAGGAATTAAGAGCATCCCATAGAAAAACAGTAGATGTTGATCATCATAAAACCATCCCTTAGAAACAACACCATAAAAAATAATATTTCTAAACCAATATATTATAATACAAAAACCATGATTCATTAACCCACTAACCAAAGGTGATTACACTATAATTTTATAAATGAAACATCTATTATCATAATTTCTTATATCAAGGTGCATAAAAAAGAGTACTTTCATTACTCTTAGTGCATCACCAAACTGTTTCTCAGCATCACTACACAATATTATACTCAGTTAATTATAAACACCATTTTTTTTATCTAGTTTATAAGAAATATAAATTTCATAATAATGAAAACATTTATTTTAATATCAATATACCATATTGAAATCATGTTGTGGAATTATATTCTTCAACCTCTTATGGTATGTAAAGACCTTAAAAAATTCACTAATGAGGTAATTCCACAACAACATCATAGAAAACACAATAATTAAAAAGATCAAAGATATTAGTTAAAATTATCACATTACTGTATCTATAACATCAAAAACCTTAATATACTATTTCTACTTCTTACATCATAATAAATCTCTTGAATAAAATGAAAAACATCCCATTAAACCTCAAACAAAACACCTTCCATTAGATAATTATAAACATGGAAAATACCCAAATTCTCCTTTATATACTAAAAACTATCAAAGAATAGGCCATGGAAGACACAATCCCAATCCTGCATAGTCAGGATTATCCCTGAAGTCACAATTTGGCGAGAATTCTGGATTTACCCTCCAAAAATAGAGTGCAAGATGAGTGAAATTCTACCCCTTTTAAAAATATTAATGGATACATAAGGGATAAATCCATAATGATACAAGTATCCATGAATACATAGGTAAAAGAAATAAAATTTACTATAAAATAGACCACAATGTCTTTTAATGTACCCATTTAATTTTTTTCAATTATATGGAAGTGGTAGTGATTCCAAAAAATAGCACGTTACAGTTTGTGTGAATCTCATATAACAAGGAATATAGATGGATTCCATAACAAAAAACACAAGGAAATAGATTTTAAATTCAAATAATATCAAATCATATGTCCAATGAACATGATGTCAGAATTTTTTTCATAGAAATACATTACCAAGAACTAATAATTCTAGTAACTACATATTCTTCTAGTATTTTCATAATCTTCAATTTTTTTTTTCATATGGCGATATAAAGATTTCATGTTGGGCCTATAGAACAAACTAGATCTCTTTATTTTATTTTATATATCATCAATCCATGGATGTGGATAATTTTGTTTCCTAATCACTTGTTTTGAGTGGCGATATTAATATATAAACAATGATTTTCATCTGCCTTCTACAAAAAAAAATGTTAGAATTATTGGAGGAAACACACTAGGCCAAATAAAACCTCAATATATTTGGTCATCAATTTGAATCCATGGCTATCATAAATTTTAAGGCACCATCTTTAATAAGGATATTAACATTGATGAGATACCTAGTAGTAAACCTATCCCAAATTTTATTTGAAAACAAGGATATAATACCACAAAATATTATTTAATTATATCACAGTACTCTCTTTATGTCCTTAGAAATACCATTGGGTGATCCTTTATTAAATTCATTGTCAGTTCATCCATCAAGGAAGTTATCCACTCAACTATCCAATAACCATACAAGTGGTATTTATATCCAATAAATATTATATGATCTCCACTATACCATATAATATAAAATAAATATGAATTAAATTGAAAATATCATACAGTAATTATAGCCAGTCTCTATTTTGGGTTATGTTAAATATCTTTATCTCTTAACATAGGAAATTCTTATAAGCTAGATTGTTCCTAGAATCATCTCAGAATATCTACACACATCATGTAATCCTTATCTACGGATAATTACATAATTTAGAACTAAAGGAACTTGAATAATCATAAAATAATATCCCAATGCAAGAAATATAGTGAGTGTGATTATGTAGTATGTGTACATAGAATCTACCAAATTATACACCTCTTTATAATACATGTATATAATTTCAAGCATGATATTTTTATTTCTTTTAATTGGAAACTCTATGTTATAAATGTGATTATTTAAGACAACATGAAATCTCTATAACATATGGATAGAACCTCCATAGTTGAAATATACTATTTTCTTAAAGAAAAGTAGAATTATTAGGAACTCTTTTTCTTAAAAAATCCTTAATTTATGAATCATTACCTTGATAACCTTTCAAATACTTCTACATTAGAGGATACTACTTCAATGACTAATCATATAGAGGGTATCCAACTCCAATATAAATATAGGGTAACATCAAGTAGTCAAGATTCCAATATCTCATAAATCGTGATGAAAATAACAATATTTGGTCCACTTGTTGGGCTCATAAATACAATACCTAATGAAGTGGGATAAAGAATGAATGAAATGGTTATACATAGTCTAATAAATAATCATAATATTTTTTTGATAATCTTCATCCACTATTATTATATATTTAGATCCCCTAAAATATCCCCCAAAACTTGATCTTGTACAATATAGTATTCTATCGATGACCTCTACAATCATAAGCACCTAAAGATACATCAAAAAACTGAAAAGGGTTACCTTGATCTAAAAATCGAAATTAAATTTATCTTAAAAATGGGTCACAATAATTTCCTCACTAGGTAAGATATCTGAATATAATGGAAAATATTGTAATATTTCATTGCATACACCTAATTTTACAATACCATTAACAGAGAGTATGAATATTTTGCTGACATGATTTATTTATAGTTAATGGATTAAAAACATTATGGAACTAATTACACAACTTCTCTCATGGAATAGAGGAATCCTTAAGACACATAATGAATAATATAAACAACTTCAATGAAGATATATATTACATAATTTTAGAAAATATAATTTATTTCACATTATGAGAATATATCTTGATAAAGGCAATCTCAAAATCCTCCAGAAAATCCCCTACGATTAGTCTGAAATGGATCCCTCATGCTTCATTGGTTTATGAAATTAGAAAAATAGAAAAAACTTCCACTAATATATGTATTTATCTACATTAACAATATATGGTGTTATTATGTCGATTTCCATTTAAAATCATCAATGAAAAATAAATGGGGATTCCAACATGTAACCCAATATACAAAAGAGAAAACATGAGGGACACCATCAAAACAAAATATGAAATACTCAAGACGAAAATTTCATATAATTATCACTTACAATTTTCAAACAATTTAAATCAATTTCAAGAACAATCATGATTTATGACCCTAAAATGTGTCTTTACATAGAATTTAGAATCAGTTATATTAGTATGTTGAGTAAACATACGTTCCATGCATCAGATTAATGGGGGCCCTAAATTTCCATGATTTATTGAACATCCATTTCGTACAACATGATCCCTGTTCTTTGGATACCATTTCCCTAAAAACCCATTAAATCCAAAACAATTATTGTCTATAATCTCCATCCAATATCTAAAACATTTCCCTAATTATAATCTTTTCCAATTATCCTCCACTTGTACGCCTCTTGGATCATTAGTAAAGATTAGAGTAACCCATGAATAATACTTCTAATTGTACATATAGTGGTGACTATAATTTTGGGATAAAAAATGAATAAAATCAAAGGAGTTACTCTCAATATTTCATATAGTATGATAAAAATAATTTAGTAAACACCATATAAAAAATAAAACACCAATCCCAATGCATGAAATTTCAAACGATCCATAAGAAAAAAATAAACTACAAAACATTCATTATTAGTAACAATGAATAACAACATATGCAGAAGAAATACTTTGATATAGATTATTTCAACTCAATAACCAAATATCTTCTACAGACATGAAAAAAGTATACATATAGATGTGTTCTTTATAGAATACTCCTTGAAACAACTCATGTAATCGTGAAAAAGTAAGCCAATGAATAGTAAAAAATAAAGGGAATACAATAACTAGCTAAATTATGATAACAATATCTGAATTGCACAGAGGATCACTCACTACGTAATGCATTAAAAAGTAAACATAGTATCAAAACGTTCATATATAAAAGATATCCTATGTCCATTTCCCCACTAGTTTGTGTCTCTCACAACCAAGATACAATCTTCATATGATTCCAAAAGTTATATCCCTATGAATATTCATTATATATAAATATCAAGTAAAATATAATATGGGTTGGTTATTTTCTCTACCATCCTTATGATATTAAAATATTTAATGTGATCATTGGAATGAATATATAGTATCCTTAACAAAATAATTACCATTTGCATATTCAATCATATATTATAACCATGTATTATAAATTAACGGGTTTAAAAAAACATATAATTATATATTTTATCATAATAAATTATTACACATGTAATAAAAATAAATATTGTATACCTGAAACATATTTATTCTAATACCTAATCTTATATATATTTCATATAAATGTATGATAAAAATGATAGGAATAACCGCTAATGTAAGAACAAAACCTATACATTAAGCCATAAAATCATGATTATCATAAAATTCATCCATAAAGTGAAGGGATAGTGATTAAGACATATTATTGGTCTAATAGTTCCCTCAAAAACATAAATGGACCCGAAAACATCATTAACCAAAAATATTTGAGTGTTGAATAAATTTAACTCAATTGGTGGAGTGTAAGATATAAAAAAATTATAGTAAAACCCCAAAAAGTCATAGGGGAACTATAATACCATTTAATTGACAATACATATAATCCCTCATGAAAATAAATATAAATTTATTGTACTAGAATTTTGATTTTCCAATACTCATAAACCGTTACTATTAATCATCATTAATCATCCAATAATTATCAATTACCATGTTCATCTTAAAATCCATATTTATTTCCATTTTAACTACTTATAACAACCATTAATTTTAATGGTGATTTTATAATCCATATTTCCATTTCACAAAATGTTTCATGGTATAAGAGTATTCATCACTATCAAATATATGGTTTTAAATTAATCAATAATTAAAATTTTTAATACTCATTATAGTGATTTTTTAATTAATTTACAATATTATATTTTAGATTATTCTATGACTAAAATGAAGTTATAATAAGGATTATACACTCCCACTACATTTGGAAAAAAATATAAAAATAAGAACCATATCATAAAAATGATAAATACCAAATGTAACACCCAAGACTTTTATGAGAAATATATTTTTAATCAAAGGAATCATTCACTACACACAACACTAGCTTGGCTTGCATTACACGCAACCGCGGCCTTCCTCAATAGCTTGCGTCGTATGCAATACAGAGTTTCACTAAACAACGATATGCTATTAAAATATTATTAAAACTAGCCGTTATGAATAGTAATACCCACTTTTTGAAATTTTATAAATTTTATTTTTCAAAATGGACTTCATTTTTGGAATCTGAATAACGAAATTAGCCTATGGTGAAATTTTGGTATTTTTCTGAAAACTTTCAATTTTGATGAATAGTGAAACCACTAAGTGGTAGTTAAAAAACGGAATTTTTTCATAAAACATAATTTTACCACTTCTATGAGTGGAATTTCAAAAATCTGAGAGACACGATTAATATCAAGGACTAAAATGTGGTTCAATGAGATTAAAATAATTTTTGTTGAATAGTAACTTTTTACTTTTTTTACCACGGTTAAAATTAAATAGGTTTATTAAGGGTAAAAATGATATTATTATTACCCTAACACATGTCTTAATTCTATTGGAAAAGTGTAATTATACCCAAAACAACCTTAGGAATAAAATATGACCATTTAGGCCCACTTGGACTAGATGAGGACATTTATTATTAATTTATTTAAAGAAGGGTTAAAATAGTTAAAATCAAAGTTTAATAAGTAAATAATTTTTAATATGGGGTTATACATTAGATAAATTCCACTATAAATATTAATTAAAAAGATAAAAAAAATTCCTACGTAATGGTATTTTATTTGTAATTTTTAGACATTATATAATTTAATTTATTTATGACACAACGATGATGCAATAATTATCTTATTAATGAAATATTGACATAATTGATGTTATAAATACCCAAATAAATTTAATTTGAGACTTTTTATTAATTAAAATAATTTTATAGGTTAATATGACATGTTATTATTGATTTAATTAACATTGTTTGAACTAATCATTCTGTTATGAGTTTCACAAAAATCAATTACTAAATAGAGTCAAAATTGACATAAAATAGTTTTTAAAACAGATATTAAATTATTAATTGTTATTTTATTCTAAAAAATATAAGGATCGGCCAAATGACTTAGATAAGGTTATATATATTAATAATAAACATCATGGGGTTTGTTTGGCTTGATATTGTATGTTTATTAACCTTATAGTGTAAGAAAACAAGAAGACATGATAAAAGATAAATTATCTAACTTAAAGTTAAATCTAAATGATAAGGTTAAATTTGATACCTAAACATGTCTAAATTCTATTGGATGAGTGGATTTCGAGCCCTACCCACCTTAACTTCGAAATATATCAATTTGAAGCTATTAAAAACCGAATTTTACTTTATAATAAAATAATATTTTTAGTTATTCCAAAGGCGCCCCTCTCCTCCCTTATAAAATGGAACCTCCTCCCTCTCTTCCTCACACCACTTTGAGCCTTCAAGCTCGGCCAACCCCTGAAAATATCTCCTCTCCACTTCCCTAGAAACATACTATAGGTACTGGTCTTCTTCAAAGACCAATTTTAGTGCCCTAAGAGGAGGTCTCAAAGAGGCGCTTCAAAGAAGAGGTAATACCCGTTACAGATTCTTTCATCGTTATTTCATCTTCCACTTCTTCTTCTTTAGTTTTTTCAATATGAAGTAATAACATAAATATCAATCATATAATTATATGTTATTATAAGTATGAAACATCCCTATTTCACCATCTATCCATCCTACGGAAAACGAAATCACCACGCGTGCGTATGTAAGGAATACCGTCTCCACGCCGTGGTGTAATCTATTTTCCCCCACCACATTACTTGGATGGGTATAATGGTGTAAATAATAACTATATATGATTATTGTAAAGTGATATTGATTCTGAAATAGTATATATACACTCCAATACAATTCCACGATCATGGGAATGATATCATCGCTCGTGCGTACGTACGGAATACCATCTCCACGATGTGATGTGACTCTTTCTACATGATCTTCATTGCATAATGATTATATAAATGAATTTAATGAATGAATATGATATATATTACACTAATACAATTTTTGAAATGAGGTATCTATAACCTAAAAAGAAGAATAAGAATTTATTCAACAAAACATGCATAAGTACAAAAAGTAATAAACACCCGAATAACAAGTAGCATTGAAATATTACTAATAACTAGCTAAGAATATGACCATATATGATATCATAAAAATAATTATGATTATGGAATAATTCAATAACATTATTTAAATAATTATAATGGAGGTTGAGACACTTATGAAGCAAATTGGACCTATGGTAAGGGAAAATATCACAATCCCATTTTTATCTAAGATTGTTTATACTTTGGTATTTACTGGGGTGTATTTTATCATCCACATCCATGTTCCCTCAATATGTAATATTGTTTACATACACTTACAAATTTTTAAATCCAATTTTACCCTTCGGTGAGTTTTTAGTAAATGATATGAAAGGAATCATTTGTCATTTTTCGTATGAGGTACTTTTTGACTTTTCCAACAAAAGTACGAGAATAATGTTTTTTAACTTAAACGGAATGAATGGATTTTTAAAACATTATTTCCAAGAAGCTTCCTTTACAAGTTTTCATGTTTATTCCTAATCAACTTCTTTTATTTTAGAATTGTATGACATGTTAAGAAAGGAAAACTGTTTTGAAGTAGAAAGGATATTTTCCTCAAGAATGGAGTTCAAGTGTTTTATCAAAATTATTTTCCATCTAAGGTCATATAGGCTTCTGTTTCTATCCTTATTATTACATTTATTTGATTTTCTTGTGATGGAATTATTTTTATAAATTTCTTTATCTTATATGAATTGTTTTATGATGTCATTATGTTTAATATTCCCATTTTTATTACATGGGTTATGCAATGATGTACGATTTTTTTAATTTTGTGGCACACATAAGAATGGTATCATTATGAGATGGGTGGGACCTATATCCACATCCAATGTATTGAGTAAATATTTTATATCTCTTGAGATAGACATGGCTGGAACGGCAGGTTAAACTGGTTTAGTGAAACAGGACTGAAACGAGGAGTGAACTCGGTTCAGAAATAGACTTTGTCCACTAAGATAGTCTTGGCAATGAGTCTTGAATAATAAGAAATGATTCTCTATGATTATGTGTGCATGCCACAATGCTTCATGTTTTATGTTATAATTATTGGGATTACATTTCACTACCATAATTTATCTCATGTTATGAAATTATGATCTATTTTGCAGGGTAAGATTTCCAAAATGTTATGTTTTTATTTTGATGTGATTGATATTTCTTTTGTTTACCCTTAATGAGAATTTGATCTCACCCTTTTGAATGTTTTATTTCCCAGTTCAGGAAGAAGGTTATTAAGTAAGATATGCCAAAAGGGACTATAGATATGATGAAATAAATGGGAGACATTGTAGATGCTTTATGAACCAGTTGTTTATGTCTCCCAGTTTCTAAAGACACTATACCTATACGGTCCTTTAATGGTTTTGTTATATGTTGTAATAAGTATGCTTCAATTCTGATGTAATAAAAATGTATGTAAAGTATGGGCCGTTATAGTTGGTATCAGAGGAATGGTTTAGTCAACCTTTGGAAACTAGGATGTGAAAGCCATAGTAAGAACCCAAAGGATAAGTCTATGCATAGAACACAAACTTAGTGTTTTAGAAATGACCATGAATAACCTAGGATAAGACCTTAAGAGTGAAATTTTATTCTTTATTATGTGGTTTTCCTATTATAATTAGTGTTGATCACACTATTATTCTTGGTTTTAGTCAATGGCTGGAACCCGAAGGAACCGTGTTAATGCGGAATGTGACGGGCAATGCAATGATTGTCCCCCTAAGTAACCAAACCTTATGGGAGATGGAATGAAAAATATTGTAGACATGATCACACAACTTTCTCAAGCTATGAATCATGTTGTACTTCTAAACGAGCAAAGGACGGTGCAACATTCTGTTTAATCATTCATGAGGCAGCATCCACCTTCTTTCAGCGGGTCTACTGATCTATTAGTTTCTGAACAATGGATCAGTACTACTGAAGAGATATTTTTAGTTCTTCAATGTTCTGAACATGATAAAGTCATCCTAGTAGTGTATCGTTTGGATGGACATTCTGATAAATGGTGGAATCTTATCTATAATTCAAGGCAAAGAGATGAAATTGAGTCCATGGAATGGGACGAGTTCAAGAACTTATTTTTCAATAAGTACTTCCCTCGTATTCTCTAAACAAAGATGGAGAAAAAGATTCTTGCACTGGAGCAAAAGGATGATGAATCTGTTGGTACCTATGAAGCAAATTTTACAAGACTTGCAAGGTACGCTTCCGGTATTATTAACCAACCTGAGAGTAAGATCGATCTATTCATTAGTGGATTAAAACCAATTATTTGAAGGGAGTTAGCTATAAGTGACTTTAATAGCTACGAGGAAATCGTTCGATGTGCTCTCAAAGTCGACATAGAGATTGGTGTAACCCATCAGTCATATGAGTTTGATAAGAAGAGGAAAATGGAATTCGAACGAAAATCTATAGAGCACGCTGAAAAGAAGATGATCTTTCCCTTATGCTCAAAGTGTGGAATGAAACATGGAGGGAGTTGTCTTAAAGGTACAAGTAAATGTTTCAAATGTGAAAATGAAGGTCATCGGGAATTTGAATGCCGCAATGATGGGATGAAGATGTCTAATGATGCAAACAAGGGAAGGGACACACAGAATGAACCTACTACACTTCAATGTTTCATGTGCAAGGAGACGGGGCATTATGCCAATAAATTCCATAATCAATTGTTTGTTGATGATGATCGAAATCAACAAAATCATAAGGCTAATGAAAAAGGAAACTCAAATGCAATTTCTATCAGCGATGTGGAGTATGAAAACGATGTGGTGAAAGGTACACTTACCATCCACTCTAAAGTAGAAAATGTTCTATTTGATTCTGGATCCACCCACTCTTTTATTTATGAAGATTTTTCTAAGGGTATCACCGTATCACCTCAAAAATTAGATGTTTTGTTAGCAGTGAAAACACCAAATGGCACAACAGTCACATCAAAAGTTTATAATTCTTCCCCGATTGAAGTTTGTGGGAAAGTGGTTCCTGTAAATCTTGTGATCCTTCCTAGAGTGGAATTCGATGTGATTCATGGCATGGGTTGACTTTCTTTATATGGAGCTCATATTAATTTCCAAATAAGGGAAGTCACATTTCATATTCCAGATCAATCTATGATCGTCTATCGATGCAAGGATGAACATAACCTTCCAGTGGAAATTTTTTCCATCTTATGGGTCTTGATTCCACTGAATGAAGGTTATTTATCTCAAATGGTTGGTGAGAAACTCACAATTAAGAATATTCACATTGTATGGAAGTTTGATGATGTCTTTCTAGAGGAATTTCCAGGTCTTCCACCAAATCGTGAAGTTGAGTTCTCAATAGAACTCGTACCGGGTGCTTTGCCTATTTCAAAGACACCTTATAGAATTGCCCCAATTGAGTTTCAGGAATTGAAGAAGCAACTCCAAGAAAATCTTGATAAGGGGTTCATACGCCCTAGTGCGTCACCTTGGGGAGCACCTTTTCTATTTGTTAAGAAGAAAGATGGATCAATGAGACTCTGCATTGATTATCAGAAACTTAACAAGATCACTATCAAGCACAAATATCCTCTCCCGCGCATTGATGACTTATTTGACCAACTACGCGGAGCTCAATACTTTTCCAAGATTGATCTTCTTTCAGGGTATTATCAATTAAGGGTCAAAATGGAGGATATACCAAATATGGATTTCCGTACATGAAATAGACACTATGAATTTATAGTGATGCCATTTAGTCTTACTAATTCCCCTGCTATCTTCATGGATCTGATGAATAGAGTCTTTAGAGACTATCTTGATCAATTTGTGGTAGTCTTTATAGATGATATTCTTGTATATTCAAAGAGCATGGAAGAACATGAAGATCACTTGAGATTTATATTGAAGACCCTAAGAAAGGAGAAGAATTATGCCAAATTTACCAACTGTGAATTTTGGTTTCAAAGAGTTTCCTTTTTGGGTCACATAATCTCAAAAGAGGTGATATCTGTGGATCCAGCAAAAACAGAGGTTATCGAATGATGGTCGATATCAACAACAGTAACTGAGATCCGATGTTTTCTTGGTTTGGCTGGATATTATCGACGTTTTGTGAAAAATTGTTCATGATTATCTAATCCACTCACCAAGTTGACTCGGAAAGGAGTTAAGTTTGTTCGGATGGAAGAATGTGACGTGAATTTCAAGGAGTTGAAAAGAAGATTATCCAGTGCACCTGTGCTCACACTGCCTTGTAGTGGAGAAAGTTTTTTGATTTATAGTGATGCATCCATGAAGGGATTGGTGTGTGTTCTTATGCAAAATGATATGGTGATAACATATGCCTCACGACAGTTGAAAATCCATGAGCATAATTACCCAACACATGATTTGGAGTTAGCTGCGATAATCATTACATTAAAGATTTGGAGGCATTATCATTATGGAGAAAGGTGTGACATTTATACTGATCATAAAAGTTTAAAGTATATTTCCACACAAAAGGAGTTGAATATGCGCCAAAGAAGATGGTTAGAGCTGATTAAGGATTACGACTGCTCACTTCATTACCACCCTGGGAAAGCAAACAAGGTGGCAGATGCATTAAGTTGACAAGACCATGCCATTTTATCCATGACGAGGATCACAAAAGATCCAATATTTATGGATTTACAAAGGATGGATCATGGAATTATAATAGAAGGGGGAAAATCATATCTTTTTCAAATGAATGTTCAACCATCTATACATGTGAAGATTAAAGAGGCACAGAAAGAAGATGTAGAGTTACAAAATAAGGTGAGAAATATTCCTTAATTCAACCTTGATTTTGATGGGATAATAAAGTTCAGGAATCGGGTTTGTGTTCCTCCCATCCCAGAATTAAAGAAGTAGCTGCTAGATGAGGCTCATATTTCTTCATTCTCTATTCATCCTGGAAGCACAAAGATGTACATGGACCTGAAAATGTACTTCTGGTGGGATGGGATGAAAAGAGATGTTGTTGAATATGTCTCTTGATTCTTGGTTTGTCAGCAAGTTAACGCTGAGAGACAGAAGTCTAAGGGGATATTATAACCATTACCCATACCCGAATGGAAATGGGAAAACATCACCATGGACTTTGTCACATGACTTCTGAAAACATCCAAAGGGAATAATGTTATCTGGTTCATAGTTGATCATCTTACAAAATCTGCACACTTCATTGGTATTAGAGAGGATTTCTCTCTGGATCAGCTTTCCATGATATATGTAAAGGAAGTGGTACGATTACATGGAGTACAACTTTCTATTATATCTGATCGGGATCCGAGATTTACCTCGAAGTTCTGGCGAAGCCTTCAGCATACTCTGGATACAGAGTTGAGTTTCAGAACTGCTTATCATCCACAGACAGACGGTCAGTCTGAGAGAACAATTCAAACTCTATAAGATATGTTGAGAGCTTTCTCTATGGATTTCAAAGGTGGTTGGGATCAACACCTACCTTTGGTGGAATTTTCTTATAATAATAGCTTTCACTCCAGTATTCATATGGCTCCTTATGAGGCTCTCTATGGAAAGAAATGTCAGACTCCAACTTGCTGGGATGAAGTTGGGGAAAGAAAGATATTAGGACCTGATCTTGTTGATGAGATGGCAGAAAAGGTCTGATCTATTCAACAACACATAAGACCAGCTCAGAGATGACAGAAAAGTTATTCTAACAACCAAAGAAAAGACCTAGAGTTTGAAGTGGGTGATAAAGTGTTCTTATGAATATCTCCCTGGAAGAGGGTCATGAGATTTGGAAAGAAGGGGAAGTTGAGCCCTAGATATATCGGTCCATTTGAAATACTGGATCATATTGGAAACGTAGCTTACCGATTGGCGCTTCCCCTGAATCTTTCTGAATTTCACGATGTGTTCCATGTATCTCTCCGGAGAATGTACATACCTGATCCTTCACATGTACTCAGCACAGAAGTTGTACTGCTGGAGCAAGATCTTTTTATGAAGAACAACCGATAGAGATTCTAGATCATAGCGAAAAAGTCCTACGAAACAAGACCACTTGATTGGTGAAAGTTTAATGGAGGAACCACCAATTAGAAGAAGCTACATGGGAGATTTAGGATATGATGAGGGAGAGGTATCCTCATCTTTTGTTACAAAGTGACGAATTTCGAGGGAAAAATTCATTTTATGTGGGGTAGAATGTAACGCCCTACACTTTTATGAGAAATATTTTGTTTTTATCAAAGGAATATTTCAATACACCCAACACTAGCTTCGCTTTCTTTACACGCAACCACGGCCTTCCTCAATAGCTTACGTCGTACACAATACCGAGTTTCACTAAACAACGATATGATATTAAAATATTATTAAAACTAGCTGTTATGAATAGTAATAACCACTTTTTGTGATATTATAAATTTTATTTTTCAAAATGGACTTCATTTTTGGATTCGGAATATCGAAATTAGCCTAGGGTAAAATTTTGGTATTTTTCTAAAAACTTTCAATTTTTGATGAATAGTGAAACCACTTAGTGGTAGTTAAAAAACTGAATTTTTTCATAAAACATAATTTTACCACTTCTGTTAGTGGAATTTCAAAAATACGAGAGACATGGTTAATATCAAGGACTAAAATGTTGTTCAATGAGATGAAAATATTTTTTGGTGAATAGTAACTTTTTACTTTTTTTACCACGGTTAAAAGTAAATAGGGTAATTAAGGGTAAAAATGATATTATTATTACCCTAAAACATGTCCTAATTCTATTTGAAAAGTTTAATTCGACCCAAAACAACCTTAGGAATAAAATATGACCATTTAGGCCCACTTGGATTAGATTAGGACATTTATTATTAATTTATTTAAAGAAGGTTTAAAATAGTTAAAATCAAAGTTTAATAAGTAAATAATTTTTAATATGGGGTTATACATAAGATAAATTCATCTATAAATATACATTGGAAATCTAAAAAAATTTCCTACATAATGGTATTTTATTTGTAATTTTTATACATTAAATAATTTAATTTATTTATGACACAACGATGATGTAGTAATTATATTATTAATGAAATATTGACATAATTGATGTTATAAATACACAAATAAATTTAATTTGAGACTTCTTATGAATTACACTAATTTTCAAGGTTAATATGACATGTTAGTATTGATTTAATTAACTTGGATAGAACTAATAATTCTGTTATCAGTTTCACAAAAATCAATTACTAAATAGTGTCAAAATTGACATAAAATAGTTTTTAAAAGAAATAATATATTATTAATTGTTATTTTATTCATAAAAATCTAAGGATCGGCTAAATGAATCAGATAATGTTATATATATTAATAATAAACATCTTTGGGTTTTTTTGGCTTGATATAGTAAGTTTATTAACCTTATAGTGTAAGAAACCAAGAAGACACGGTAAAAGTTAAATTATCTAACTTAAAGTTAAATCTAAATGATAAGGTTAAAATTGATACCTAAACTTGTATAAATTCTATTGGATGAGAGGATTTAGACCCATACCCACCTTTTCTTCGAAATATATCAACTTTGAGCTATTAAAAACCGAATTTGACTTTATAATAAAATAATATTTTTAGTTATTCTAATGCTGCCCCTCTCCCCCCTTATAAAAGGGCATCTCCTCCCTATCTTCCTCACACCACATTGAGCCTTCATGCTTGGAAAAACCCTACCAATATCTCCTCTCCACTTCCCTATAAACATCCTAGAAGTCCTGGTCTTCTTCAAAGACCAATTTCAGTGCCCTAAGAGGAGGTCTCAAAGAGGCGCTTCAAAGAATAGGTAATACCCGTTACCGATTCTTTCATATTTATTTCTTCTTCCACTTCTTCTTCTTTAGATTTTTAATTATTATGTAATAACATCAGTATCACTCATATACGGATATGTTATTATAAGTATTAAACAACCCTATTTAACCATCTATCCATCCCATAGAAAACGAAATCACCACGCGTGCGTACGTACAGAATACCGTATCCACACCGTGGTGTAATCTATTTTCCACCACCACCATACTCGGATGGGTATAATGGTGTAAATAATAACTATATATGATTACTATAAAGTGATATTGATTCTGAAATAGTATATATACACTCCAATACAATTCCATGATCATGGGAACGATATCATCGCCCCTGCGTACGTACGGAATACCGTCTCCAAGATGTGATGCGACTCGTTCTACATGATCTTCATTACATAATGATTATATAAATGAATTGAATGAATTTATATGATGTATATTACACTAATACCATTCTGTAAATGAGGTATCTATAACCTAAAAAGAAGAATAAGAATTTATTTGACAAAACACGCATAAGAACAAAATGTAATAAACACCCGAATAACAACTAACAATGAAATATTACTAATAATAAGCTAGGAATATGACCATATATGATATTATAAAAATAATTATGATTCTGTAATAAGTTAATAACATTATTCAAATCATTATACAGGTGGTTCGGACACTTACGAAGCAAATTGGACCTAAGGAAAGGGAAAATATCACAATCTCATTTTTATCCGAGAATGTTTATACTTTGTTATTTACTGGGGTGTATTTTATCTTCCACGTCCATGTTCCCTAAATATGTAATATTGTTTACATACACCTACAATTGTTTAAATCCAATTTTACCCTTCGGTGAGTCTTTAGTAAATGATATGAAAAGAATCTTTTTTCATTTTTCGTTTGAGGTACTTTTTGACTTTTCCGAAAAAAGTACGAGAAGAATGTTTTTTAACTTATACGGAATGAATGGATTTTTTAAAAATTATTTCCAAGAAGCTTCCTTTACAAGTTTTCAAGTTTATTTTTAATCAAATTCATTTAGTTTAGAATTGTATGACATGTTAAGAATGGAAAAATTATTTGATGTTGAAAGGATATTTTCCTCAAGAATGGAGTTCAAGTGTTTTATAAAAATTATTTCCCATCTAAGAGCATATAGGGTTATGTTTCTATCCCTATTATTACATTGATTTGATTATGTTGTGATGGAATTATTTTTATGAATTCATGTTTCTTATATGAATTGTTATATGATGTCATTATGTTTAAGAATCCCATTTTTATTACATGGGTTATGCAATGATGTATAATTTTTTCGATTTTGTGGCACACATAAGAATGTTATCATTATGATATGGGTGGGACCTATATCTCCCTCCAATTAATTGGGTAAAGATTTTATATCTCATAAGATAGACATGGATGGAACGGCAGGTTAAACTGGTTCAGTGAAACAGGACTGAAACGAGGAGTGAACTCGATTCAGAAATGGACTTTGTCCACTAAGATAGTCTTGGCAATGAGTGTTGACTAATAAGAAATGATTCCCTATGATTATGTGTGCATGACAAAAAGTTTCACTATTTATGTTATAATTATTGGGATTAAATTTCACTACCATGATTTATCCCATGTTATGAAATTATGATCTCTTTTGCAGGGTAAGATTTCCAAAATTTTATGTTTTTATTTTGATGTGATTGATATTTCTTTTGATTACCCTTACTGAGCATTTGAGCTCA
This sequence comes from Viscum album, assembly GCA_963277665.1. Classification (NCBI taxonomy): domain Eukaryota; kingdom Viridiplantae; phylum Streptophyta; class Magnoliopsida; order Santalales; family Viscaceae; genus Viscum; species Viscum album. The sequence continues at coordinate 40,472,560 of OY728143.1, forward strand.
CCCATTTGAATGATTTCTTTCCCAGGTTAGGAAGAAGGATATTATATATGATATGCCAAATGGGACTATAGATATTATGAAATAAATGGGAGACATTGTAGACGATTTATAAACCAGTTGTTTATGTTTCCCAGTTTCTAAAGACATTATACCTATACAGTCCTTTAATGGTTTTATTATATATTGTAATAAGTATGCTTAAATTGTAATGTAATAACAATGTATGTATAGTATGGGTCATTATACCAAATCTGAACCCATTCTATCCAACCAGGTTTCATTCCTAAAACCTTTCCACCCCATCAATTCCATCCCACCATTATCCACATGAAACTACTTTCAAAACATAGGTAAAAATTACAATTCCTTTATAAATAATCATACCAAACTGGGATTTACATATTAAAACATAGAAAGTAATACACCATCATTGGATACATAAGTGGAAGAAAATATTATATCTGTCATAAAAACAGAAGTTGTAACCACAACCATATCACCACAGAATTCAAGTTTATAGAAAAAAAAAGATAGTGATTAAAACAACCCCAATTATTAGATTCCTAAAAACATCATCATCATTTACAACATTGGATTATAATATTCATTATTATAACTTTCAAAAAGCTAGAAACCAAATAATAACAAGATAATAACATATTCAAGAACCAATAAAAATGTATAAATAAATATTTCTCCTTTATAAGACATTGTATGATTGGATTTTAAAATTATGTGAATGAATCATTCATTATTACATTTATTTTACCAAAATTATATTATTATCCGTATTTTAGAAAAAAAAATTATTCCACGGAACTTAAATAATAAGAGTGATACTACATCAAATTATCTATAAAATCACATGAGGAAAATATATTGGTAAATAGAATAATTGTTTTACCTAAAATCATATAAACCTTTATAATATATTTTTATTCATATTTTTTTTATTATTATAATTATCAAATTCAATCATATCCATTTAAACATTGATGATTAATAATTCTAATCCATAATTAATACATAAAAAGGGTAAGAATATGAATATCCTCCCTTGATATGAAGCTTTGAGGAATAATAATAAATAAGTGGGGAATAAATGATTAGTCACCCTAAATCATTATGGGAACCACACCATGATATAACCTAAAAAACCCATAAAAAACCATGCATTATTATCAAACAAAAAAATAGGTGAAATCACTAACATGAAATTTGTAGTGTAACAGAACAAAAAGGATGAGTAAAGGGATGAAGTGGAATACCTTGGATTGAGAGAGGGAAAACAATATCATTGAACATTGAGTAGAGTATTCACTTTGAGATATATATTTGGAACTAAAACTGATTAGATGATTATCTAGAGTTTGGAGGAAACATGAAAAATTGAAACTATAGGGAACACAATCCTCTTTTAATATAAAACAACCAATGAGACTTTATCAAGACATGGTGGAAATAATAACAGATGGGGAATCTCTAGTAAAATCCATATATATAACCCTAAATCCTTAAAACATTTATCTGTCACTATTCTTAGTTATTACATTTCCCATATTGAATCTTATAAACAAACACCATGTCACGTTGATATCCCACACAACCATGGATCACTCGACCTCAAATCTATTCAAAATCCCACCACAACATAATGTTAAAATAGTATATATTTATATACATATCATGGAATTGAAAATTCTCTCGAGATTCCATACACATTGTTTCCATAATTCCAATATATCTCAATCTCTTTTTGACTCACACACCCATTCCACACAATGTAAATATTTAATCATTCCTTGTTTTTAAAGGGAAATCCAAAAATAACCATGATAAAGGTGGATTCCCTGATGACATAGAGTTCTTTTTATTTCACATAGGTTCCCAACAAGTTCTTTATAGATTGGACATAACAAATATCTAGATACACTTTGGAATAGTTAACCATTATGGAATGTTCACTCACAGAAATGTTGATTTTTAAACATCAATATTATAATTATCCTTAATGGCTAATTCCCTATTACTACAACACTAAAACATTTACCACCATAGATGTGGATAATCCCTTTTGATTCATAGGAAAATCCATAACACACAATAGACACAAAAAGGAAAATTTCCCTTCTTATGATTTCTAATCCCCACAATGCAAAGATCTAACTACAATAATTCTAAATTAGGTAAGATAAAAATCTCCACAATGCCAACCACTATAGGTTTTTTTATCCTTGATATCTGAAACTATACTAATTACCTCCACAGTACATCAGAATTCTATATCAATACCTCCAAAATGTAGAAAACACAATGAGAGGGATTCCAAAATATCGGGACCATACAATTGTAATATATAAATTTTTATCATTTTAAAAAATATTAAAATTAATTTATAAATACCCAACTTGAAGGAAAATATTATTTGGTCAAAATATTAATAGTATTGATTTTTATGTATATTTGGGTGGTGGTGGTACTATAGGTAATTAGAGTACTAACCATTCCTATTCAAACCTTGAGCTTCCACAATATATGCATCAAACACACATTCCCATCCAATTATTCCACATGAGAAACTGGGTATGTTCATTACACTTATACATTGACTATTATTTTAGATATTCACTTCATCATTGATTTCAATTCAATATTATATAATGTTCCCAATAAATTATATCTTTTTTGGATAACTTGTATGCAATCTCCATTTCCCACTTCTCTTATCTCTCTAGGGTTTTTTGCTAATTCTTATATAACATCTATTTTATATATTTATAATCATCTAGATAATAAATTGGAGTAAAACGATCCGCTATATGATATGAATCCTTCTTTTCATACACATATATTATATATTATTAATCATCAATGGTCATTCATATGTTTATAAGTGCAATGAGTTCAACTGAAATACTTTTATTACTGTTTTAATGATTTTTAATTTGGTTTGTTATCTTGATTTAGTAACAGTTTTTTTGTTATACTTTTATATGTGATTTATAGATCCTATATATGAAAATTATGGTGGAGAATAATAAAGATAACTGGTTGATTATAATCATGGTAGATGATTTTTATTTATTACAGTGATGCTATAAAAATGTGATGATATCATTCTTGTGTAATGAATATAATGGAGAAATATAAAGGATCAAAAAATAAATGGGATTTAATATGTGTTATTATATTTATTAAATTAAAATAAATATTATTATTTTATATTTAGGAATTAATAATTTTCTTGTATCATAACATTATTTTTCCTGAAGGTCAAGCTACGATGTTTGCATAATTATTTGAATTAGAATTACTATAGAGATTATATAACAATAATTTATAAATTTAATGGGTTAATTATCTTGGAACATAGTAAAAGGTTATATCAACCCTCTATAACTACCTATTCAAATAGTACCAAGAGATTATTTCTTTTTTAAAGACTAAGAATTTTAATATAATATTAAAATTTAATGGCTTATTGAAAATAAATATGATTTATTTAAACTGATTATTTTATATTATTACATTCTTCTATTATGGTTAATTTAAATTAAAATACATGGTTTCCATATAGTATATTCACACTATTAGAAGAATTCATATATATGAATATGATATTAACCATGTATATTTCAAGTAAAACTGTGTTTAATTTTATTTGTCTATTATTTAGTTTAAATGAACAAAGAACATCAGGATCTAGAAATATTTGAATTTCACTATGCTTTGTTCACCAATACAGTGTTTTTGAATATGGTCTGATTAAATGTATTTTGAATTATACTGGACATTTCAGAATAATTAAGGTTCTCCACATCGAGGGAATTGTATTTCTCAAGTACAAATAAGACATCGAAAAGTATTGATAATGATGTGAAGAAATAAATTATTTTAAGTATCATTATAATACATAAATCTATAATATATTTTTCAAAAATAAATATCACATATATATTTCTATATACATTCCCTGGAGACAATTTTTGAGAATAAAGGTGATATATGTATTGTCCAAATGATTATTCTAAATTGGTACTATGTAAATTTTATAAAGGGATAGTCAATTATTGACTTATGAAAACTATCTTTTACACATGGTGTTGGACAACATTTAAATTCCAAACAAAAAATTTAATAACCTAGTTATAATAGTCTCCTAGATAAGAAATATAGAAAAAATTGGTTATAAAAGAAATTAAAATAACTGAAGAAGTCAATATGTTGTCTATGAAATTAATGGTATCCTTATATTTTTCAAATCAACTATATAATAACATTATTATGCTTAAATAGCCAAAAAACCTTTATGTTGTTAGGGTTGGTGGGTGGGATAGTGTGAAAATCATGTATTATTAATAAAAAATACTTTTATTCTATATTAGTATTCATAAATTTTATTTCATACTGTTATATTTATTAAATGAATAATATTTAATTTCTCATTTAAAAATAAAATAGTATTTCTCTAATTAAATTTATTTTTGATCCTTATCATATTTTTTTCAAAAGTTTTATTCTAAAATTCTAGTATTGTAATTTGAGAAAAACTATATAAGTTTTTATATCATCATGTCAAAATCATATTATAGTTAATATTTACGATTATTTTGTTAGAGATTATTTTTTAATGGATATTAGAAAATTTTGATTTTCTATGAAAATTATTGATTAATTTAATGTATTTACAAATAGAAATTGAATTATGAATTTATATTATAATTTAATTACATTTTTATATTAGAAATAATCAATTAAATTTCATTGGGGTAAAATTTTCACTTTATTTTTGTATTAAAATATTTTCAATCATAAATATGAGCTTTCCCATAATATCATTTTCATTCACAATATATGGGTTTGTTTTGATAATAATTTATGGAAATTATATAAAAGGAATTTGATAAATTAGATTCCATGTTTAGAGGTAAAACCTAAATATTTTTTAATGAGTATGGTTTTAAATTTTTTTCATTATCAGTTGTATCTTTGTTAAATAATATTGTTATCATCATAAGATTTAAAATGTTTTAAAAGGGTTAAAACTAAATTAATAATATATAAAGTTAAATAAAAACATACTTAAATCCAACTATACATACATATATAGAACCAATATAATCTCTACATAGAGGATAATTACATTTGGATCCACATGAATTTTGGAAGCCATTAATATATTTTAATTATTTAAAAATTTTATGTGTGTCATCTCTATAAATTATATAATTTCATCATCTCTTCTCCATTATTTACACTTGAAGTTCCTTTTAACTAATAAAATACCTCTAAAAATAATTTTATATCATAATTAACCGATTTTAATAGTTATTAGTTTGATTATAAAACAACCAATGAATTATTTTGTTATAAATATCACATTATTTTTTGGATAATAGGAATCATTCTTAACTGTGTGATATTAATTTATTTTTTTATTATACCACATTCAACCCTATTTTAACCATTTTAATATAAAAACATAAGAATCGTCTATATATATAAATTTTATAATGTAAATGTTATTACAATTTTTTTAATTATCCATATAATAAAAAATAAAGCATATTTCTTGTGTACGTATTCACCACCACATCCTAAGATGACGTATTTCATTTCTGAAAACAAAATATTACGGATGGTCATAATGATATATAAATTTGAAATAATATGATATTCATGAAATTATTATTAATAATTGAATATAAAATAATGCCTACCTTCATTCAAACATGTTATAATAAAAAAAGGACACATTAGTAATGCGTACATATAGACTATAATTACTAGGATGTAACATAAGTCATTTTTCATAACCATTATATAGAGTTTCTTATAAAACTAAAATTTATGTATTAAAATGATAATAATAAAATAATTATGATTTTATGAAATTATATAATCATAATCCATTTTACTATATTCATATTAACAAATTCAATTGGGTTTATAAATGAAACAACCTAAAAACATCAGAAGTAATCAAAATTAATTAAATTACTATTTATAAAATATTTATTAGTGAAATAAAAATAATAATAAAAATACAATGAAATATAAAAATATTATTACTCAAGTAATTAATTTACATAAATTTATTATCTATAAAGATAAATAATGTATGTGACAATTCATACTTGAGGTAAAGTATTTATTATATACAATAATTTTAACCAGAAGAAAATATTTTGACCATTTAATAAGAAGAAAGAAAATGTAAAGAAAAGTCAAATACAAGGTCAAACAAGAAGAATTTCCCTCAAACACATAACAATAGGTATAGATATCATTGTACATCATATAATTTCCATAATCAGAGTCACCAACTGTCTCCAACTCAGATTATAAATTATCCCGATTAAAAATCTTATGGATATCTGTATCAAGTTTCATGGACACCATAGAAGATGATATGATTGACATGTTCCTAGGAATATTAGAATAAGACTTCTGTGGTATCTACTTTTAGGGAATATATGTGAATCCCTCACCATCAGTCATTTGTTCTTTTCCACTCAAGATTATATCCATAAAAAATTAATTTCCACCAGTGATTGAAGACGTAATAGGGGTACAATTATCTCTATTATTATCAGATACATTATTTCATTTCAAAGATAAGTCATATGACTGAATGATCTTCTAGATTTCTTGATGACAGTAAACATTCTGATGTGCATAATTATGATTAGAGACATAAACCTAATTGGTATCATGGATAATTAATATTTAATTCTATTTAAGGGTTTCCTCTACTGAAGTAACCTCTTTAAATAAATCAACTTGAGAATTCAAGTGGTTAATATGAGATATCTCCGGAGACACGTGCACCAATAGTCCCTTGCCTTCCTGCATAGACACATGGGAATCAGATTTCCGAGAAATCAACACATCTATAATCTATACTAAACATGTATTATTTTCTGCCTATGTGTCACCTTCCTATCCATCCACATCACACAAATTTCTTGATTTCTACCTCCAAACCAAAAAAAATCTCACATTCTGTTCCCCCCTGATCAGGTTTTTCCTCACATTTCTGTTAGGGTTCCTGCTCCCCTATAGTCCCATAATCCCCTATCTCACTCCCATTCCCGACTCTACACTCTAGTACCACCATTTCCTCCGCATTATCCATGTCTGCGGCGTGCTCCATCTCTGTGTGCTCCAATTCATACTCCACCGCCTCCAGCTCCTCCGCAACCAGAAACTCAAGCTTCAGCTCTACCACGTAAGGGTCTTCCACTCAGCCTACAGTTATCGTGCCCTCAATTGTGCATCGAGTAACCAATTTCATGGATTTCATATCCTTTGCAGACGTTGTTTGTCAAGATAAATCACCAGTGGCTTACTCATGGAGTGCCTACGGATTTTCACATCGATCGAAGTAAGTATCGACATTGAGCATGCATCGAGTAACCTAATTTATGATTATGGCTATATTTTTTATCAAGACACATGAAACCCATGACATTCTATGATGATATAGTTTCATGTGCATATTTATGGTTATAATGCTCTGATTTCTATTTCTTTCAGGCGACCACCTCTTATTCATGCCTTCAGGTCCAAGCAGTCTACCATTCCACTGCGTGAACTACAATAAATCACCTTGGTAGTCCTCCCTTTGATTTAAGTCATATGGAATGATTTTTGTTCCTTCGAAACACAAAAATACTTTTCAGGATTTCCCCATTATGCATCTTCAACCCGTTACCAAACAACACATGCATATAGTAATTTCATGTATTACATCTTTACATATTCAATTTTTAATTAATGGTTCATGAGATCTTAATTTAATGTCACAAAGTCATGTATTTTTTATAATTTCTTCTACTATTATAGTTATTTGAATAAATCTATTGTTTATAGGGGATTCTTATTTTTATTGCAGGTTATTGTGGTACATGAAAAAGTTGAACCGATTATTGGTGGCTATATGTCTTATACATATTTTGATCAATACTTCTTCATAACGACTACATTGTAGGTTAAATTTCAATATGTATTTATATAATCATATTTTATTATACTGTATCTATTTTAATTTATTTTAGTAGACCGGATACCCATATGTGAAAACATTCATTTAAATTTCAATTTTTTCAAAACATAATCACACACCCTTCTATTACGTACTAGAAACTTTGAATCATCTCCTATAAAATCCATTGTCAGTGAATGACTTTCAGGGGATCCTGCTATCTTTGATATTTCTCCATCCCTATTTAATTGTATACTGTTATACAAAGCATGTCACTGATGTTCTTGGATGTATTCTTCCCTCTAGACGTTATGACTTTTGTCACTTCCTCATACAAATTTTCAATGTATAAAGGGATGTTCCCGTCTTGGAATGATATCCTTATAAAATAAGTTCTACATGTAGGCCTTCTTTTATGTATATATATTATTGACTGTGTTGGACGATCATGAATTTTAATATTTAATAATAATGTAAAATGTGATTATCCTTTCTGTTTTCAACTATTTTAACTGTATCTATATTTAATCAAATTTTATTTCATTATTTTGTACAAATAATTTTTGCAGTTAATATATTCAATATAATGAATTTTAATTCTAGTTTTTGATCCTACATAAAAGGGGAAAAGTTGAAGTAACACTATATTGTGGAGGAATGCAACATCGTGGAAGGTAGAATGTGAATATCTTTTACATCACTACATATTTTATTTCCTCAAACACCCGTATTTTCATAATTAAATTATTCCGTGAAAACATTTTGTAATATTTTATTGGTCTAAAAACTGTCTCCAATATTCTGAAATTCACTTGTACATTGTTCATGTTTTAATGTTAATTAATATTAATTCTTATTTGAATTGTATGTTACTTCATATATATAATTTCTCAATGGAACAAGGCAACTTGTATTCTGTTTCATAAAAAATTTATGTTCACCCCTACTTTTATGATGTCATATAATCTTCTAAAACTATTAGTTATAATTTGAATAGTCTGTTACTTCATTTAGAGGTTATTTGTTTTGATGAAAATATATAATTTTCTTATATGATTTGAGAATTACGATCATTGTAGAATGAGGATGGGTGATAAATAATTAGTAAACATTAATAGTGTTTGGATGGTCTTCGTCCTACATACTAGGTCACATGGTCGAGTTATACTACAATTTGGAAAAACTCCCCATTAGGTAAAGTGAAGTACTGACACATTTTAGTGCCATCGATATTTAAAAATTAGATGCAGTACTGGAATTGGGTTAGTTTTTATTATATGATCATGTTTCAGGAATTGGATGTCAAATCCAACCTGTACGAAACAATTCATACCAATGCACATATATGAAAAGACCAGTTTACCTATATGGGTGTGTTTGTTATCATTTTACAGCACGTAGGAAGATTTCCAAAACCGTTTCACTTAATTTTTTTTATTATGTAGATGTACTTCTTTTGAAAACATGGTACATGAAACCAAAATGAACTTTATGTTAACAAACACACCCTTATGTTATCAAATCCAATGAATAAGAAATATAGGTAAACTGGTTGTTAAAATATTGTGTTCTATGTTGAGGATTAGTTATATGAGTGTGCTTGTTATCAGTTTGCATCATATAGGCATATTTTCAAACACCATTTCACTTGATTTTTTTGATATTTATAGGTACTTCTGAGAAAATATAGCACATGCAACCAAATATATCCTTATGTTAAAATAGTCATACAAATGTTTGAAAATCAAATAAAGGAAAAATATAGGTAAACTGACCATTAAAATGTAGTGTTTTTTTAGATTACCTGTATGGGAAACCTAGAATATTCATCCAAATCGATCCTTATGTTAACACAGTCACCCCAATGTTAGAATATCAAATCAATTAAAAATATAGGTAAACTAACCATTAAAATATTGTTATTTTTTGTAGATTACCTGTATGGGAGTTTCTATTATAATTTTCTAGCATATAGATAGATTTTACAAAACAATATTAGTTAATTTTTTTATTCTGTATAGGTACTTCTTTGCATACATGGTTAATGAAAAAAAAATAGAACATTATGTTAAAAAATACCAAAATGTTATAAGATACAATGATGAAGACACCATCATTATCAAGAGATGAAAGGTTTCAAAGGAGACTTCATATGAGAGAACGAAAAATAGGTACAACAGTGCGGTATTTCGTTGAAAACATTCCATAAACTTACTGAATTACAGGTTCGTAACTTTATAGGAAAGTCACACATGAGCTCCCATAAACTATGTTCTACTGCAACATTTGATTCTGTCCAATTGAATTACAACTTGATCAGAGGAGCACGCATACCACTAACACCTATACCAAAAAATGGTTTATAATTGTTCATTTTACCTACATTTTCTGATACATTAAATATATTAAATCTGAATAATCTCATCTGCTTTACCCATTTTTCTTTTTAACTGAAAGTGGCTCTATATTATGGATCTTCTTCAGCAATTACTGTTAAAACAAGCCCGATAAAAGGTTGGAGGGAAGGCGAGGGGCAGGTTATGGGAAGGTTAGAGGGGAGGGGAGGGGAGGGGAGGGGAGTGGCTGGGCAAGTTGGAGTAGAGGGGAGGGGAGTGGAGGATAAAGTCAGGGGGAGGGGGCTTCTAGGGGAAGAGGTTGGGTAGGGGGAGGGGAGTGGTGGAGGAAGGGGCTGGGCAAGGGGGCGGTTGAGGTGGGAGGGGAGCTACTGGGATTCTGTGGGAGATAAGCATAGGAGGGGGAAGGGGAGAGTAGAGCTGGGTAGGGGGTTGAAGGAGGTGCTGGAAAATTGGGGGGGTGACAAGCTAGCCATATTAACCACTTTTTCTTTTTAAATTAGTACTGATTATTGTGTTATTTTAATTAGTAGTGATTTTTCATTTATATATTAATAATTGTTTTCATTGATTGTTTATCAAGCTTCATTTTATAGATGACTAGAGTAAACAAATATGCCATTTTTTATGACACGTTTTTTTTTCACTTCAATATATTACCCATGTTTTTTTCATAGTAATATGTCTCATTTACTCACATTAAATGATAGGGGGAGGAAAGGGTAGGAAAAAAATGGATAGTGGGATGGGGAGGGGAGGGGAGGGGTTGGGCAGGTTGGAGAGGAGGGAATGGGAGGGGAGGGGGGGATGAGGGCATGGGGGAGGGGGCTGTTGGGGTAAGAAGTTGGGTAGGGTGGAGGGGAGGGGAGGGGAGGGGATGTGAGTATAAGGGGAGGGGAGGGGAGGATGAGGCGAAGTGGTGAGGGGATAGGTATATTGGATGGGAGGGGGAGGGGAGGATTAGGGTAGGGGGAGGGTTGGGTAGGTTCGAGGTGAGGGGAGGATGAGGGCATGGGGGAGGGGGAGGGGACTACTGAGGGAAGATGTTGGGAAGGGGGAGGAGAGGAGAGGATGAGGGGAGGGGAGGTTAAGGGCAGGGGGGACGAGGCTGGGCATATTGGAGGGGAGTGGAGGGGAGTGTAGGATGAGGGCAGGGGGAGGGGGTACTGGGGGAAGAGGTTGGTCAAGGGGGAGTGGCCGGGGAAGGGGCTGGGTAGGGGGGCTGAGTTGGGAGGGGGGAGTTGTAGGGATTGGGTGGAAGATAATCAGAGGAGGGGGAAGCGGAGGGGTGGAGTTGGTAGGGGTTATAAGAAGGTGCTGGAAAATTGGGGGGGGGTGACAAGATGGCCATATTATCCACTTTTTCTATTTCAATTTCTACTTATTTTTCTATTATTTCAATTAATAGTGATTTTCATTTTCAGAACTGTTATGATTTTTACTAAAAATCATATTTTTATCATCTTTTTCATGGTTTTTTTAAGCATCGTATTCTTTATTTTTTTTATATTAGAATAGTTATGAAAAAACATCATATTTTTTATTCTAGATTTTCAGAACTGTTGTGCTTTTTATCATTTTATCAGATTATTCATGATTTTTTTATCATCATATTCATGCATTTTATTCTACATTATTTTGTACACTTTCTTCTGTATTGTTTCGTCATGTACCATTGATTGAATTTCTTTCTTCCTTTTATATTTCATTTTTTCTACATTTTTTCAGAATTTATTTAGGTTCTATATGACATTTCTATGCATATGAGTTTTAATTATTCATTAATAATAATTCATTTTTTAATTTTTGTATGTACAGATTACAACAGGTACTAGAATTTAAAGATGAGGATTTTAAACCTTATATCTTCTTGTATAAAACATTCAGATTGGATGATTGTTTCAGTTCATTTTGCTGAAAAGGTTCTGAATATTTTTAATTTCAAACTCATGAAGGACTTATTATTTTTCAGTGTGTTTAAATCCATCGTTATCATATTTCTCATATTTATGATTACAACAACTATATTCTCTTTCATTAATATATCATTTTTTATTCCAGAAGTCACTTTAATGTTTTTATGATTGAGCAATAAAATGAATTCTGCTTTCCATCCTCAAATTTGAGGAATTAAAAAACTTTTAAAATATCTTTCTTTTGGTCACCACATGAAATGGTGTCTCCAAATTCTTTGCACTCATATTCCATAATAGCATACCAGGTTCTATGAAATATTTTTTTCAGTTAGTGATGTTATAACATATGATTTTTTTTTTCAATATACAATATTTGTTCCTTTTATTGATTCTAGATCATGTGGACATGGTTTGTGGGAGTATTTTTGAGAAAATTCGACACTGGTATGCTATTTTCATCCCAATAGTGATTTTATACCAAATGAACTACTACTACATGTTTTGGGTACATTTAAATTGATTTTCTCAATTTTATTATCCTACTTTCTATGTTGATTTGGACCTGATACCTATTAGACTTACATATCTCCATGACTATTGTCCCCTATATAAATTAAATACATAGTTTTGGATTTCCTAATATATTTTTGGTTTTATCCTTATACATTACATTAACTATACATGAGGTATTTTCCTTTATGTATGGTTTCACATTTATTCGTGTTGCTTTTTACCCTTAATATTGGATAATGCTTATGTTTTCCTTTCATCAAAGACTGATCAAATATCTCTGGTGTTGGATTAGCATGTATCATCACCATGTTTTATTTATTTCATTGATTAGCAGTGATACTCATTAAACTCTTATGGCCTATTAGGAGTTTCCATGCACCCCACTGGCTATTTTTTAATATTTTGTTCGAATGGATCCTTTGATTTTGGTCATCTATATGTATTATATTCTGTTTTCCATGCTTTCTTTGCCTGTTATATTTTTTATGTGGCATGATAACCCTACTACATTATCTCATGAAATTTTATAGGAATCTCTTATAATATCTCCATATATTGTATTACTATTATACATCTCCACTTTCAGTTACCTAGTTATGAAATTTTCTACAGCATTGATGCAACTACTATTGGATTGAAAATTAGCTTATGATTCTGAATTACCTCGGTGTGTAGGTCTTGGGATTGTAATAGGCCTTGATGCATCATTTGATCCACATTATGTGATCCCGCCAATCCTATGTGCTACTTTGAATGTTATTTTCATTCATGTACATTTATATATTATGATGTATATACTTCTGTTGTGTGATTAATTTACATTTGAATGTTCTTTTTAAGTTGGATATCTCATTCATGTCAATTTCTCGGTGACATTAATACTTATTTTACATATTCGGGTATTATTATGTTGTATACTTATGATGTATATATTCTTATATTGTATTCTTATGTTTCATAATCAGGTACTCTTATGATGTGTTAGACAAGGAAGATTCCAACCAATCTTATACTGGTGAGTCAAAGAGGAAATTTATTGGGAATATCTTCGACTTTCTAGAATATTACTCCATGTCTAAAAATCACAACATATCTATTTGTGGAAAACAATTTTTTTGTATTATAATTATTCCTCGGCACATCTAATATTTCTTATTAGATAAACTATTGTTTATGTAAATTCTCTTCAAATTTTTGTTTCATAGTATGAAATATTGTTATCCTAAAGGTAGATTATATTGAAGTCAGGTTTCCTTCCTTGACTATTCTAAAGTGTTTCACATTACAATTGATGTATCTTAATTTAAATTTTTTTATTTATTACTTCTTAATAGGTTCACTTATAATTCCAAATTATTCATCACTTATATGTGAGTAAAATACATTAAACGTTACTGTTTCATCGCAACTATTACAAATAGTACTCTTAAGAATACAGATAATAAACTATAATGTTATATAAATATTAATCTATAGTTAATAATAAAAATTATTTTATATTGTCATGCATCGCACGGGCGGAGTACTAGCTATACATATTAGAAACTGGATCATTAATTGAATTACCATCATTAATGATGGGATTTACCAAAGCCCCATATTTAATCCTTTACTTACATTGACAGAGAATTTTTTGACGACCCCTCATCCCAAATTACTGACATTAAAAATTCTTCGGAGATAGATCCAAAGAGTTCCCACCAACCATATATTCATTATAGAAAATATGTTTTTTCATAAAAAATATCAATTTGGATGTCATCAAGAGTTGAAATAGTTTCCATTTCAATCAGTGTGGATGTATGGTAAACTTATACTAACATACTTGAAATGTGACCAAACCAAATATCATCAGTCTACTTTTCAAGAAAAATATGAGTCCTGATGTTTGTGCCAATGTCATGAAAAATATTTGGATGCAAAAGGAACCAATTAACCCTGTGAAGATGATACCATACCTAAAAAACTAATATTTCATAAGAGACATTAATTTACAAAGACAATTCATGTAAATAAATCCATCCATGTTTAAAAAAAATTATTCCAATGATCCATGCTTGTAACATCAAGTCATTAGAATGAAATTGGCAGTGGAAAAATACTCGACCAAGAGAGACACATTTATTGTAGAGGAACCACGCAAAAGTGAGGTTATGAGAATAATATCATCAATATTACACGGTTTTTAACTATATGTCAAATAATGAATGCAATTAATGAATTTTTTCCAATTCACATTCTTTCTGCAACTGTTGTTGGACTTGCTTCAATGTGAGCTATTGAACCCTTATGAAGGATTATATACTGACATAAATCATTGAATAGTGCCATAGAACGAGATCTTTCTATCTACAGACCTGAAATTTATTTCTTCATTGCATCATCATATGATTGAGAAGGAAAATCATTATTGTAGGACATAATTGGATCCATTTGAACATCACACAATGATGCATCCACACAATTCTATGCCACTACAACATCCTTCTGTATGAATGGCATCATTGAGACACCACAATTTTTGTCAACATTCAATATAATAGTTTATTTGGATCTCTATATCACATCATCCAATCACGAGATTAGATCTAGAACTGAATGAAGACATGTCAAATCCCATGACATCAGTATAACTATTGTGTTGTGTAAATCAGTGGATATCTATGGGTCACAAAAATGTTATGAGGAATGATCCACCAACACAACACTACTAAGAGGGAGAATTATATTGAATCTGGGAAAGTGTCGATCCACAATGAATGGGATATATCTCTAAAAGCCATCGTAAAGGGAGAGAGCACCCACTACCTGTATCACCATCCAAAAACATGTTATATGGGTAATGAGGTATAGGTTGTCACCAAACCATTATTATTCTAGGTCGAACCCACCACCTGCGCCCCACACACCCCCAGTATATTTTGATTGTGGAAGGACTTGATCCCGGTCTAGTTCCGTTACCAGGGAGAGACCACCTTACATAGTACCACTAAGCCAACCACCGTTGACAAGATTTATTATATAAATTACCATTAATTGAGATATAACACATTTTATCCACATTTTGTTTTCTATGGGTTGTATCAATTGCCTTATTGATGTTTTTATCATTATTCTATAAAAAGTAATTTTATTTCAAATTGATTCAATGTTATTTCATTTAATGATTGATTATTTTAGAATATATAAAATCTTAATAGACATTATATCATAAGATATAGTTTTAAAATATTTTGATGTTTCCTTTCGAATAATTTTCTAATATGTCTATATTTTTATAGATGTTTAAATATCGAAAATAATTAATTAAAATATCAATTTTAAAACTAATATATAATTTGTAAATTTTTTATAATAATTCATTTTGTTTATTTCATTTGTAAATATTGGATTTATTTAAAACATACAAATGGAATGTTTTTTAATATATATAATTTCAATGATATTTATATTATATTTAATCAGAGTATATTATTTGTATTCCTTTATAAAATTACATGTTTTATTCAATGATAAATCATTCTTGTATTAATTATTGTTATTTAATTATTAAAAATTAGGTTTTAATGGATATGAAGATATAAATACCTAAAAATGTTTCACTTTTGTGTTCAAATGTACATGTTTAGGGTTTTGATGATGGAAATGTATGATTTTATGTGTTTTATTTATGTTAATTTCCATATACATTATTTATGATCATTGGTGATGAATAAATATCTCTTAAATGAATTGGGTAATGAATGTATTCATTTTAGTATTATAGTGGAATTTACCATGTAGATTATAATATTTTTTAAGTTCTTTTATAAGTATCCAATAAATTGCATATCCATATAAAACTAAGTACTATTGTATTATTTGAAATTATTTTTCACTTATGTATTATGATTTCATAGTGTAATATATTTATATTTTATTCCAAGGAATGGTTATTCCATTTCAGGGTAAGAGGTCTGTTTTTTATGAAATAAATTTCATAGTTTTTGATTTTGTTTATAAAATCCTAATGATTTTGATGTTACCTTTGTGTTTTCTTATAATTTTTTTATGAAAAACATTGTGCAGTAAATTTGACATTATGTCCCTGTAAATTTTTATTTTAACTCAAAGTGTACTATAATAAAGGAAAAAATTACAATATTGCATGGATTTACAATAGCATAATGAGTTTCTTTTATTCATTATATATGTCCCTTAAAATTATTTTTTCAATCATACCTTGTTTTTAAATATTATTCATACTGATTGTGGATGAGTATAAAAAATAGTGAATTCAAGTTGAAAATAATTATGATATGTCCTGGAAATAAAATATGTTTCATTAAAAAAGTATTTTAAAATGAAAAATCTCACCATTTTTTTATTTGGTCTTTGAAATTCATTGTGATTCCTCATTTGTAAATGGTGCAGCATCCGAATGGCCTCTCTCTCTCTCGGCAGCTCCTCCCCTAGGGTTTCCGAGACCCTTTCGGCTGTGATGGATCTTTCATTCTTTTCCTTCCACGACCTTCCTCCTTTCTACTATTATTCTTCCTTTTCATTATGTAGTGTGCTGTATAAGCCCTCCGATTACCTATCCTACTTTCACCTCATGATTCTCTATGCCTCTCTTATTTATCGATAGAGCTGATGTCTCACAGAGGATTTGAGTTATTTGTGGTTTAGCAGATGACCATTTTTAACATTCTACAGGAGGCGGACTATTTCTGGTCATCTGCCTCATCATCATTACTAGGTTTGGGATACCTATGAATCTAAATTTGTACTCTGACATCGGGTTCCTATACGCCTCTCCTAGTGGGATCTGGTAGGGGGAAACTATGATGTTTTGGTATGTGCAGCTCGGTAGCCATTGGTGCTCCTTGCGCTGGTTGTATCTATTTTCACTAGTGAAGTAGGTTTTTGGTCTCTCATGATTCTTATCTATTCTTAATAAAGTTTATTGGTGATGTTTTCTAGTGATATTATATGATTCCTTATTCTCATTAATATCCATTCAATTAAAAATTCATGTTGGTTTCTGGATTTGGTGGTTTTTGATTCTAATGCAACATTAGATGTTATTGCGGTGATGAGGTTAGATCTCTTTAGAATCGATGGTTCTCAAAAGTTCTTATTATGCTTCATCTTGAAAAATCCTTCTTTTCTCTTCTCTATTTCCATGAGGCCATCATTTTCCTTGAGGTGGAGATGCATGGAGGTCTTCAGGGTCCTTTGGGAAGTTAGTATGACGGAGTGGCTTCAAAAGGTTTATGATGATGAAATATCAATAATGGATGGAATAGATGTTTTTTGGTTATGGTGATGATGATGAAAGTGATTTGTTGTTGGGGGATGACCCAATTTTACTATGACAGGTTTCATCATTCTGGCGGTGGCGGTCAGAGATGCGATCAGTGATGCTAAGGAGATGAGGATGCTTTCTATTGATGAAATGAAGACGTGATGGAGGTGAAGTTGATGCGATGTCAGGATGGTGTTTTGATGATGGAAGTGGATGAGATTTGAGGACTCCCCATGATAAGGATTGAGGTGGGTAGCTCATGGTACGAAGATGAATTGGGCAGTTTGTCTAAATTTTGGTTTTGAAATTTGAATCTTCTATTCAAAATTTTGGATTTTCGATGGGAGTGTTTTTGGCATTATCTGGTGGCTCATTCTTGTATGGTTCCCACATAACAAGAAGTGGATTTTAATAAATACAAAAAAATGGATTGTGGTGGTCTTTGAAATTCATTTCTCCGATATGAAAGAGTTATGATACAATTCCATAAAACACAAATCTAGAAACGTTCTACCATCAAGAAAAATTAAATTACTATTTAAAAATGAATTTATTTATGGAATAAGGATCAAATCCTTATATTTGGTATCATAATATTGTTTAGAAAATGTTAGTGGTTGGTTTGATGTTATTAATTATGCATAAAAAATTATTTTTATCGTGAGGTATATTTTTTATGACCATGTTTCATCATCTAATATATGTTTACTTATAATTTATTTTCTATTTAAGAAACATGTAATCTATCATATGAAGACACAATATAGAAAATATACTTCCAAACTGGTAACCTAGAATAGAAGGAATTGGAACTATGGAGTTTTTTATTGTGATGTCTTGGTGGAAACTAGATATTAATTATAATGGAATTCATGTTAGAGTTAATCCACATTCACCAGAGAGGAAAATTTCTATAATATACAGTTTCATGAAATATAACCTTCCACTATCCAGTTAATCTTATGACTTGATGGTTTCTAAGAGGTGTATTAAATATTTGGGAATAATATTATAAGTAATGGTATGTTTTTATAATCAGTAGGAAAATTAATTTAATTATCATTTTAATGGTGAATAGGATAATTGATATATAGTGGTAAAGAAAATCATGGAATGATAAGATATTTATGCCAAGGAATTGGATGAATTTATGAATATTTTCCTTTAATAATAATTCCCTAAGGTTTTTAAATATATGATGGAAGAGAAATTAAATGATTTGAGGAAGAGGTAGGATAACTCAATGACAACGTCAGAATATAAATTCATCCGATTGGAATTGTACACACTGAATTTTCTCAAAGATCTTAATATTAAAATAAATATCTTTTTCTTAGGGTTGATGAAAAGTTATCAAATTTCGTTGGATTTTCATGAATTTTAATATTATGATTATATTGTTTTATGAGCCTAAAAGCTATCAATGATGTTTGTCGATGATCTTGTGTTGTATAAAAATATGTAGAAAAAGAGCTTCATCTAGAAGGTAATGGGGAAGAATCCGTCAAGGAAATATTAAGGTAAAATTTCTACATTCTAGGTTAATTGTGGGAAAAGTCACACATGAGTATATCTTATAAAATATCTTATTTTTCTACCATGTGATATGTTTGTACATGTGGATCATGTCAATAATGAAAGGTATCATAGTTAGGATCATAAAAAAATAAAAATTTAGTAGTAAGTTGTTTTAATTTCAATGACATGGGTCATTATTCATTCACTTTTATAAAGATAAGAATAAAGAAAGGAATTTGTTAATATAAATAAAATAGAGGTGAGGTAAAATAATTTGTGACTAATTCAGCATACATTAGACCGTCTAATGATGTGGTTTCGAGTACAGAACATATTTATTTAGATTAATATAATGTATTTTTTGATTTAGGGTAAATAAATTCATTTATTTTCGTGAAATTTAATGTTAAGTTGGGAAATTCACCTCAAAAAATCAAGCCATGGTTTTCGTAAAACCTCTTGGAGTTTTATTAAGAAAAAAATAAATTAAAATAATCTTCTTGATATTATCTGTGGAAATACATTACCTAGAAACCTTTTTTTTTATTTCCTTTTCTATAGTTTTAGGGTATTCTAGGTTTCAAATGGATCTATATTAATCATTCCTATACAGATTTTAGATCTAAAAAGGTATTTTTAGATTGAGTTTTAATTTTTATACAATAATGAATTCATACAATTGATAACTTATAAAAAAGGTGATAAATTAATTATCTTTTGAAATGATATTCATCTGAAAAAAAATTGAGAAAGAGAAAACTATTCAAATTGGTGATGTTTTTATATTAAATGAATATGTAAGTATATGATTGATTAAATTTCTTGTATTATAAATAATTTTGAGATTGAAATTACAAATAACACAGAAACAAATGCAAATCCAATATAAAAAACACAATATTGAATTGAACAATAAGAACATTTGTAATTTGAAAAGAAGATATCGTATTTTCTTTGTAATGGTTTCAATCATCCCATAATATCCTTATAGGGTTTTCATATTTCTGGATTAAAAATAAATATGGTTCTATGAGGTTTTCCATTTATTATAGAACATGGAATAACAAAAATATGATGAATAAGTACCCATTTACCCATATCAATGAACTATTTTATCATATCAATTGAGCTCATTATTTTTTAGTGGTTTATTTAGGTATCATTATCATCTGATTATGGTAAAAGACGATAAAACTATAAACAGATAATTTTTGACTTGGTATGGGAATTATGTTTATTTTATTCCCATTGGTTCAACAAAATCTCCAGCTATATTTTTAGAACATATAAATAGTGTTTTCAGTGACATTTATGATTTTTTTTTGCACAGTTTGTTGATGAAATATTTACATATTCTAAAATTTGCAGTTATAATGAGAAATATTTGAGAAGTTTTCTTAAAACATTAAAATAAAATATGTTATTTGTAAGATTTTGTAAATTCAAATTCTAGTTGGGAAAACATTTTTTCCGTAGACATATTATAAAAATATATATAGATAAATTAATGATCAATACAATATTAAAGTGGTTGAGGTGTTTCCAAGACCTAAAAATGTCATAGAGATTCATTATTTTCTAATATTAGTGGGTTACTATTGATTGTTTATTAGATAAACTACTATATTTTCTAGACTACTAACTATGTTAATTTTTTTTTAAATTCATAGGGATGACATTACTTGATAAATCATTCTCTTAATTAATAAGATGACTATTTAATGATCTCGTTATAAACCATCCGTCTAGAAATAGTGTATTTTGTAACGCCCTGACCCCAGTTACCCATAGTCAGTGCATTATTACATAACATCGACATGATGACAACAGATCATGTCTCAAAAGACCGATTAGATTAGTAGTCTTGGAAACACTAGATAAATTCACAAGTCTTACATTACATCATAAATTAAAAAAACGACAACAACATCTTGTCTTCATATACCCTCATACTATCCCTTCAGGTTATTCAAAAATTACTTCTTCAAATCCTGGAAAAAATAAAACATTGGAAGGGGTGAGCTCAGATGCCCAATAAGGATAACAATATAGAAGAAACTTTTATAAATAAGAATAAACATTTAAGGCAATATATAACTAAAACAAAATCCTTTTAAACTTGAACATCAGCATAATATGTTAAAGATAAAATGAAATAATGTGATTTACATACTCACATGGATATTCTACTAGTCAAATGACCACATGCAATATCAATAACCACTTTCGTAATGATGGAATGTATAATTCCAGACTATCATAACCACATAGTCAAGGCCTCGTGCCATGACTACAAATAAGATTTTGTCAAGGCCTTGTGAAAAGACACTAGTTTGTCTCATTAGACCTACTGATGTATCGACGAGCTATAGCGGGCTGCACCGGTCACATACTAAGTCCAATTCATTCCTCATATGAAAAGTTTGAAACATAACATAAACATTAGTATTCAAAGTAGCATACAAAATATCAATACTTTATCCACAAATCATGAATGGTATAAAAATAGCACATCCACAGTCAAACATAACTCATTCAATACAATAAGCACGATTTTATTGTAACATATTAACCTGAATGGATAATAATTAAGGATATTGACATAGATGAAAATAATCACCAAAACTATTTGAGAGAAATATCCCCCTTTTTCTTGAAAACATTTAAAAGTAACACTATTTGGCAAGAAGCCATTTAAAAATTGATTTTTGAATCAAAGTGTCCCATACCACTTTGAAACTTTTAAAAGGAGTTTTAATTTTAAAACATTAATTTCCATATAAATAAATCATTAAAACAGTTTTAAAACATGGACATTAATGAGAATGATTTAGAATAATAAATCTTTAAATCATTTAAAATGATATTTTAGTTAGAGTTCATAACCAAAAGAGTAACAATTGAGTAAAAATAATTTAGGTAATAAAAACATTTTAATATCATGAGAATAAAGGTATTCATGATATAATTTGTCAATGTACATTATATACACCATATAAATGTGATTTGGTATATAACAACAAAGAAGTCTCAAGGGAATGTAACATGAGATTAAATCACTTATAAAGACCATATTCATAGGTTAAGGATACATAAATGACATAATTATGCGTGATAAATATATATACACTCAATTTGATTGTATATTCACTGTAAATCAATCAGAGGACATTCACAAATATTTTTGTACGGACAATACCAATGAATTGGATATTTATCTCAAAAAATGTAGAATGAGTTAAAAATTACTCTTATCAAGTTCGTATAGATGACTTGAGAATTTATAAATGGAGTGATAATTTGTATCAAATGTATATCCATATAAAGGGGAGTGGGAATTATGGCATAAGAAAATGAATAGTGATTCGACACATAATCGTGAAGTAAAATAATCAATGAGGTGTGCGTAAAGCCGAATGAGTGGAAATTGAAATTTATAATTCCCTTATCGATTTGGTAACTTAAGAAACATACACCAATGAAATAAGGATCATAAAATGATGATGTAAATATCCATGAATTAAAGTATATTACACAATGATTACAAACATGGACAGTAGACACACTATATGAAATAAATATGTTGTGAACAATGGAAATGTCACGGAATTAAAAGTGAGATAAGAATCCCCTTACTTTGTAATTTTTCATTGGTCGAGGGTAATTTATCCTCCTGTATAATGGTTCAATAATTGTTATTGAATTATAGAAGAATCATATACATTAATATGATATCATGTATTATCTTTTAATATTTCTTTGTTAATAATATCTTAGTAATATCTTCGTTTCTGGGGTTAACATACTCATTTGCTTTTATATGTTTTGTTACATAATTAATGTTTTTTATGGATATGTTTTATATTATTCATATAAATAATGATATCACGTCATTAAACATTATTTTTAATCATAAAATTAGAATTATACTCGTAAGGATATGATGGGGAATGAATCCCATCACATTCGTGGAGACGGTAGTCCGTACGAATGCACGAGTGATAATATCATTTTTTTGATATTAAAATAATATATAATTGGATTTTATATCATATATAAAGAACAGTTATCATGTTATACTTATTATTTAAATTAATTATACATCCATATTATAACCATACAAATAATAATTTATTGAATAATAATTACCCACGATGTGGAGACGGTAGGCTGTACGTACACACGTATGGTGATATGTCATTAAAAGGATTGATAGAATACTAAATATGGTTGTATCATATTTATAATAAAATCACAGTATATAAAAGATACTGGAGTTATTATTTTAGAATATAAATAACAAATAAAAAGAATTTGAAGAAGAAAGGAACATGAAAGAGGGTGGTGAAAACATTACTTCTTCTTCGGGTTCTTTTAATTTGATCAAAAGGGATCCTTAAGTTGGCGTTATGCTCAAACTAAGGCCTCTATGATGATTTGAGGGAAGTTGAGATACTATTTGTTAAGGGTTTGGATGAGCCAAAAGGCTATTAAGAAGTAAATTAGAGAGAAGGGGGAGTACCCTTTTATAAGAGGGATGAGGGGCACCTTTGGAAAAGCTAGAAATATTATTTAATAATAAATTAATATTCGGTTTCTAATGGCTCCAAAGTGTAAAATTTAAAGGTTAAGGTGGCTATGGGTCTAAATCCTTTCAACCAATAGATTTTAGATAGGTTTCGGTCATTATATTAACCTTATCATTTATATTTAACTCTTAGTTAAATAGTTTGACATTTACCATGTCTCTTTGTATTTTTATATTATATTGTTAATAAACATACTATATACCTCCAAGTGACCCCCAAGTGGTCCATTAATGATACACCAACCATTATATTAGTCCTTTGGTCGATCCTTAGAATGTTAGGAATAGAATATTAATTAATAAAATAATATTTGTTTTAAAAACTCATTTATGTCAATTTTGACACTATTGGGTGTCATGTTTTTGATAATTTCATAACAGAATTATTACTTCAAAAAAAATTTATATAACCAATAATAATATGTCATAGTAACCTATAAAATTAGTATAATTCATAAATATTCTATATTTACATTTATTTAGATTTTTATAATATCAATTGTTTTTATATTTTATTAATTAGGTAATTACTGAATCACCATTGTGTCATAATTAAACTAAGATATTTAATGTCTAAAACTATAAATAAAATACCATTATGTAGGAAATATTTTTATCTTTCTAATGAATATTTTTAATCTAATTTATCTTATGTATAACCCAATATTAAAAATGATTTAGTTATTAAACATTGATATTATATCTTTTAACTCTTCTTTGAATTAAATAATAACAAATGTCCTAATATAATACAAGTGGACCTAAATGATAATATTTTATTAATAAGGTTGTTTATAGTCTAGAGAAACTTTTCCAATAGAATTAGGACATGTGTTAGGGTAATATTAATATCATTTTTACCCTTAATTACCCTATTTACTTTTTACCGTGGTAAATATGAGTAAAAAGTTACTATTCACAAAAAAATTATTTTCATCTCATTGAACCATATTTTACTCCTTGATAATAACTGTTTCTCTAAGATTTTCGAAAAACCACTCACCGAAGCGGTAAAATTAAATTTTATGTGAATTTCCGCATTCAACTAGGAGGTGGGTAAAAGATGGTGAAATGTTCAATAAAATTTTTATATATCTAAAATTATTCTAAATTAACTCCAATGAATTGAATTGAACTTATATAGGTATTATGTATCTATTTTGACCTAAATTAAAATAAAATAAAATAAATAATTATTTAAATAAAAATTCGATTTTAAATTATAACTCAGTGTTTTTTCACAATTCATCAAAAATTGAATGATTTCATAAAAATAAAAAGAATTCTCCCTATGATAATTTCGTTATTCAGAATCCAAAAATGAAATCCATTTTGAAAGAAAAAATTTATAGAATTTTAAAAAGTGGGTATTACTATTCATAACAGCTAGTTTGATTGGATGTGGTGTGTGTTAGAACTTGAAGTTGTGTACAACACACGCTACTGTATTTTTCAAATAGAAGCATACCATGGAAGCTTGGGGTGTTACATATTTTTTATCTACAATGATTCAAATTTATAGGTATATGGTATTTTATTGATATAGAATGGTTAGCTAATTACTCTGACATCACTAAAATTTAAACTATAGAAGGAAAATTAGCCTACACATGAAAGTAAACTATATACTCTAGTGTATTATTTAAAAATATGTGAACATAATTTATTTTTATTAAAAGGTAAAATATATAATAATCATAAAATGTTAATGTAAATATTTTCTCATAATGAATTAAACATGAGGCATGGTTGTTGGATAGAATAGATTAAGGATTATAATAGTATGATTCATTATCATCCAGGAAAGTAAACAAAGTATCTAATACATTAAGTTAGAAATATAGTTTATCATTAACTATTATACGAATTAAACACAACACTATTCAAAGTTATTAAATAGCAATAGGGAAAGAAATTGAAGAAGAATTAACATCCTTTATCTTACATAAGGTGTTAGTGTAGATGTCTCTATCAGTTCAAATTATGAAATCTCATAAATAGGGTCATGATTATTAACATAAGGTAAAATTTATTAGTAAATGTATGTTTATTGAATTTAAAATTATCAATGAATATTTTTATAGAATAATAAAAATATTTTTTGTCAATTTTGTTAACTATTTTAAGAAATAATTCATGAGTAAAGCTTATAGATCTATGCTTTCATGTTCATTCAAAAATCTATGGGATGTATAAAGACCTTCTTTAGAAATTATTTTGGGATGGAATGAAAATAGATATTATATATGTTACCATGAAATATTTGAATTATAAATTGGTTATAAAATAATTAAAATAACTGATGGGTTTTATTCAACAAATTACAATTCTAAAATGGAAAGCATGGAATAAATACGTGTATTTTGTAGTTGTATTACAAAATATATCTCAAGATAATAATATGATATGGTTATTTGATCATTTGAATAAATATATTCATCCACATCATATTAGAGTTAATATATCAATGGATTATATTTTCTAAACATTTTTTTAATGTTTAAATTGGATTTTATGGAGAACCAGTTTTAGTTTTATCAAATGGTGATCCCATATTTACAACTAATTTTTCAAAAATCATTCTTAAGTCCTTATGTACACAATTAAATTTATGTACAACTTCTGATTGTAAATTTTATTTATAGTTAGAGTGAGATATTCAAAATTGATAGGATATTTTTCATGAATGTTATTTGAGATCAATATATTTTATTTCATTAATTTTATTAAAATAAATCTATTCATTATAGTATATAGATAAAACCTTTTTATTCATTTTCTATAAAATTTCATTGGACTCCATCTTGTTTGGATGAATTTAGTGAATGAAGGATTATCAGAAATGATTTTGTTTATGGGATGGTTAATAAAGAGATTATTATTTGGTAGTACATAAGGGTAGATTAGAGCAAGTAGAAAATTTATATGGATAACACGAGGAAACAACATTCACTCAAGCTAGGAAAACCTATTTTTCTTAATGTGTCACGATTATATTGTATTATGAATTTTGGAAATAAAGGAAAAAATTTACTATAGTTCAGTAGACCAAATAAATTTCTATAGGATATTTGATTGGTTTCTTATAATGTTGCTTTGGCTGCTAGTATATCCTAGTTTCATGAGGGGTTTCATATTTAATTTTTAAGGAAGCACGTGTCAAATGAATCAAATATTTTGGGTCTTGAATTAGTTTAGTTAGAAGAAAGCTTTATTATGAGGAAAAAAATTCCTATTCTTTAATATAGAAAATTGATATTACATAATAATGTGAATAAGCTGGTCATAGTTTTGTGGAATGAACTTGTGATTTAAGAAGTAACATGGGATTCTGAAAATACTATGAATGAAAAAACATCTTCATTTTTTATTGAGTGACTAAAAATTATAGGGAAACATTCCCAAAATGAGGAAAAGAATGTGAAGACTTAGGTAATGTTAATAATAGGTAAAATTAATTCTTTATGAATATTTATAAATTTTAATTCATACACTAATATATGTTATAAGAATAATATATAATTTCCCTGTCATAATAAAAATAGTTTTATTCAATCTAAATTAATTTTCCTCAATTATATGGTTTTATTCAAAAATATAATTTCAAAATTATAGAATTTTAATTTTATAAAAAAATATATCATATTTCATATCATAAATTACAAATTAAATTAGAGTTATTTTTTTTGATTATTTTAACATGATTATTTTTATGTGAATAAAAAGAAATAATGATTTATTATGAAAATTATATATTATTTTCTAATTTAAAAAGTATAATTTTATTTTATAATGATGTTAAAAATTTATTATTTTTTTAAATGTATCCAGTTAATGTTATTGGGGATAAAAATACACTTTATTTTTGAATGATAAATATCACATGAAATATGTGATAATTAGATATTAAATGTTTAATAAATGTTAAAAATATATACTATCGATATAATAATTTCTTATATTATAAGTCAATTCTATGTATGGTGTTTTTCTTTGAATGTTATTTGATTGACAAGGATATTATTGACAAATATATATACTTTAATCAATTCATATATTTCATGTTTAGATATATTGACTCTGTAATTAAATTGATTATTTGATATGTGAGGAATAATTGGTATAGGAAGTGATGGGTGGGGCCTAGAATTATATAGACCCTTGACGAATCCCCAGTTATTACGAGACAAATGACATATGATTTTTTT
Source organism: Viscum album (assembly GCA_963277665.1). NCBI lineage: Eukaryota > Viridiplantae > Streptophyta > Magnoliopsida > Santalales > Viscaceae > Viscum > Viscum album. The sequence continues at coordinate 40,500,931 of OY728143.1, forward strand.
GTCAATGCCTTCCCATTAAATAGATTCTAGGAATGAATCATTGGTGGTATTAGATTATTTGAATAAATATGTGATAATATTATATTTCCTGGTACAAATTCTAAATGTTATGTTCTAGTTATCCATCATTGTGCATTCCATAATTCGGAATTTAGTTATTGATATTACATGTGAGTGTTTAATTAGTTAAAATAACCATGGGTTTGTTTCATGCTCATGTGTTGATTTATATTGGAATCTTGGATTTCCTTTTATTTTTTGAAATATTACTCTACTGTTATTAATATAATAGATTGTGTTTCAATTATTTTCCTATTTATTTTTACAACTCCATATTTATTCACATCATCAGCAATACACATTCTCTTACTGAGAATTTGAGCTCACCTGTCACGAAACAACCCAGGTCAACCCTGAAACGGTCACCCGATCTAGTCCATAATATGTATTAAGTGGCGTTCCGGATCCCCATGGGATGGAAACTAGTTCTGGGAAAAAAATTAACAATTGGGAATGATTTGGCCACTTAACGAAAGATAAACAGATAAATAAAACTGAAGATAAAAGTAAAACTAGAGTGGGAAGAAATTAAAACCAAACATACCTCTACGTGACCTTCCAGGTCAAGTCCCAACTAAATTCCAAACCTAATCCAATAATGAGAAACCTAGAAAAGAGAAACTGAGCGAAAGAAACCAGCACAGAAATGATAAATATAGGCCTGAGCATTAAAAATTATTAATAGGGTTGCCATGATAACCTAGAGAGTACAACATCTTCTTTCCTGAAATAATCCACTAACATATGTTTGAAATACAAATAAAAAAGTAAGGTTTTTACATTTTAAAGTAAGCCTATCGATTTTCTCATATAAAAACACAAAAAAAAAATGACATATCATTTTTAAAATCATTTTTCATTTTATAAACTAATCCCAAAAACTATGTATACCAAAGCTGGGCCAAATTATAATAGATAAACAATTCTATATATTAATAAACTAGTATAACAAAAATTGAATAAGAAAAAAAAATCAAGTAACCATGGGTGATCCAAAACATCCATAGAATACCCCATGATGTACTTAGTTTCGGAACCACCTATCGGTGTATGGTGATGCTCATAGGTCTATAACCCACTGGCCGCCGTATAACAAACCAATAAAGGGGAAAAGACCTCATGGACTAACAACTAATCTAGGGGGTACCCACCCGTCTATTTAGGGTTGAGCAATAACCATCACTTGATCATCTATAATATGCCTAAGAACCCATGGTGGATATAATAATTCTATTTTAGTAGGAAGATCCTCGCATGTGTGACTCATCTCACCACACTTGTCTTCCCCATACACAAACGCTTCCTATGAATTCAACCATAAAGGGTTACACTGGATAGGAGCACCTGCAAATACACATTCAATCATTTTGCATTAACAAAGTTCCAACCAGGCCATGAAACCATTTTTTTAATGTTGGAGCTGATGCGTCAATTTATTATTAAAGAAATCACCTCTTATGCAGTTCAACTCTACAATTGTACCTGCTACAATGCCTCTGTTGCGATAGTGCTGGCGCTACTACAGTTCCACTGCTACTACAATACTACTACAGTGCCATTATACATTACTGCTACAGTTAGAAATTCATCCCTACGGAGGCTTCATCATGGGTCTCTTGGGTGCCAATTAGAAGCTTTTACCACATGCTTAAAATCTTTTTGGCAACGCCATCACACCATTTAACATTTAAAAAATTTCATAAAATGTTCATAGATTCCAATTGGGAGTACACTTTCTCAAAAACAAAATCTATTTTAAAATTTAGTACAAACATTATCGTTCGGATAAATGTGCCAAACAAGACATCAACTCAACATGTCTTAAATTATTACCCTAAACATCACAAAAAAAAATTCCATTACAAATCCAAACAAGCATATTCTAAAAGAATCCATTTCTAAAAAAATTATAAATTACACAATGAACCTAAGGCCATATAGAAAGAGAGAATCATTTTCCCAAGATTAGCACCAACCTTTCAAATAAATCCAAAATGCATGTCGAAGCAATTTTCAGTCATGATACCCATGTCAAACATCATTTAATAAATCATTCACTTATTCTGTAAAACATTTCAAAAGGACCAAATGATTAATTACTTCACGATATCACCACATTCACTGGTTAATTCTATTTTAAAATAATGTTCATACCCACACTCTTAAGAAAAATACTTTCCCACCTTTCAAAACTAACGTGTACCACATGAACAAACAAAAGAATATTTTTCAAAACTAAAGAAAACTATTTCAACATTAACTAATCAACTATGAAAAATAATTAAAAAAATTAAGAAGTAACTCATTGACTAAAATACAATAACACACTCAAATCATCTTTTGTGATTAAATACCCATCAATGGCACACCAAAAACATAGTCTTCAGTCCTTGTACAGTTAAATAAATTTTTTTAATAGTTCATAAAAACACTATTATAGGACACAATATGGGTTTTAATAAAATAATTCACTTTATATCACACAACATTATGCAAGGATACATCACACATATTAAAAATCCTTGAAAAATAAGTTTGCACCTAATAAATTAACTAAGGAACATGTTAAATTAATTAGAGAGTAAAATCATTTATCCATAATGTTTATATGTAAAAATACCTATAAATAATTGGATAATTATTTCAAAATAAATCTTAATATTTTTTAACTAATAATAACACCACAATAAAATATCTACAATTCTTATGGAGGTGTGAATGGAATTTGAAAATTAATTTGAAACACACAATTTTTGTAGATCGTGCAGGAATGAAAATGTTCATAAAACTACTACCTCAAAACAACAGAAGATGTAATGACACTTTAGTGGGAAAAATATCAGTTCCATATGGAATAACCACATCCTTAAAACTATGGGGAAAACACCAGGATCCAAAATCACTATATTAGAATTTAGACAAAACATAACACCTAATATAGAATAATAATAATAATAATAATAATAATAACTCAATTGGGGCCAGGAGGGTTCAGAATGCTGTTGGCTATGGAGGGCCGGGATGAGGCAAGGCGAGGTCATGGGGAGACCAGAAGAGGGAGAGCATGGAGGGCCGGGATGAGGTAATGTGAGTCCTGGTTGAGGAGGCCAGGATGAATAGGGAGATGCCGGGAGCGTGAGGGTGGAAACCTTCCTGGAGGGTGGCACTTTAACTAGAGCTCTGTGGTGTGGTGTGAGGAGAGGCAAGTCTGGCAGAGTGAAGGGTGAGCGGCTGGGGAACGTGTGGAGGCAGAGGGCCAGAGGAGGAGGTCCTGGTACGGTCGGCTACAAGGGTGAAGGCAATGGGGACCGGGGTCGGGGTTGCAGCGCCGCTGCACAACCAATCAAGGTGGAATAGCGGGGATGTGGGTAGATTAGGGTAAGATTTAGTTCAGTTTTTTTTCATTCTTATAATAATAATATTATTACAATACTAATAATAAATAATAATTTTAAAAAAATTATTATAATAAATATAATCATATTAAAAAAAATAACAATAAAAACAATATTTATAATACCAAAATTAATAATAATAGAAATAACAATAACAAAATTAATAAAAATAAGAGTATGAAAAATAAAATAATAATAATAATACAAATAATAATAATAATAATAATAATAATAATTATTATTATTATTATTATCAATATCTCGACTATTTGGCCAGTTGCGCACCTACCACCAAATGTGTGGTGACCGCCCATGGTATGAAATACAGTAAATATATTAAATTACAAAAAAAAAATTGAGAACCAACCTGGACCTTGAAAAAATAACCCAAAACCAATAATTAATAATATAAAAATTAATTTAAAAGGTCGGGTGTGACAATTCTTCCCACCACAGACACTTTCTACCCCCAGAAAGACACCAAGCATAACAATAGACTAAAACAAGAATTCATGATCGAGTGAAACCAAATGAAACCACAAAAAAATGGTATAACATGAGAGGGTTCTCCCCACAACAAAAAATAAATTAGTGCAGAAATTTAACACCCAAACACATCACTTTGGGAAAGGGGGCGATGTGTGAACTCCCAATAAGTCTAAACTAACTTCGACATCTTGAGTGAACAACTCCTTCATGGAAATCTGGAACTCTCAACCTATACCAAAAACCCCGATCACTAATGAAAACCCCTTGAGAAGAATCTAATCCCATTAGTAAACCCGAGTATTACTAGAAGTCTTGTCTCCTTCGTAGGCACAATCATCTTTAATGAACACTTCTAAACCAAGATCAACATATACAATGTCCAAGCACACCATTAATAAAAACGGACGATTTAGAAAGCCCTAATAAGAAAAACAAAACTATTTGGATTACAATATTTCATGTCCATGACAACTTCAGGATGAACAAATAGACTTACAAAGACGTCAAAACATTCATAGAAGAAAGAAATAACAAAGGAATTTAAATTTTGCACCACCAACATGAAACACAAAACCATTACTAAGGAATCAAACCTCTGGTAGGTCTGAACAGTGCACAAGATCCACCCCATGACCTACGGCTGGGGCTCTGATGGCTGAAGCAACTCCTACCTCATAGTCCGGCACTAGAATCCTTCGGTCACAATGCCTTTTTTAGGTGATGCTTCCTATAGAACATCTCTATATGTCCTTGACTACAACAATTATGACACATCTTTGGAGGGATGTGACATGGTGGCTTCACGTGCATGAACTGGCCTCACTGGTGGCACACCATTAAATGGTCCGATTAAATGGAAGCCATAATCGTTTCAATGGACCCTCTAGAAATGGTTCCCTCTTGCACAACCTTCTATCTAGATGGGGCCCTTCACGAGCAACTAGATTATCAGGATTTCCAAGAACCTGTGCTCTGGAGACCAATTCACCTATGAATTCCTCATGCACCAGCTTCTCAGAAAATGGTCCCTAAAAGGGAGGACAAGCTCCCTGATCTATGGACAAAGACCCCGGTGATGAGACAAATCTTCATCAAATCATTCGATGCTACCTCTGGATAAAAGGACACAAGCTCCTTGAAATGGTCAACAAATGCTTTCACCATCCATTAGTCTTATTAAATATGCATTAGGTCTTCCTTTTTCTTCATCATCACCTCCTCATGTAAAAACCATCGTATGAAAGTGAATTTAATTACATCCCATGTCATCCCAACATGCATTGATGTCAAGTCAAACAACTCTGATTCATCCAGTACCGTACCATCAAACAGTCCCAAAATGAAATGCATTCTGACATCGTTGGGAGTTCCCAATACTCTGAAGACAGGCTTGACATCTTCAAGCCACTCTGCTTCTTCTAATGGTCCCTGTTCACCACGAAGGATAAGAAATGACCAAGAAGGACAATAAAATAGGAATGAATTATCTGAAACTATGTGGACCTTTCTAGGCAGCATTATTTGAACAACATATAAAACATCAAACAAAAACCAATATCAAATCAAAGAATAATTAAAAGTAACAACATGCAAAAAAATGACCAGCTCAAAAACCCAAAATAAACAACCCAAAATTTCCTTTTCATTTTAGATTTCAATATCTCCTTCTTTCAAGGCCAATTTTCAAATACCAAGCCCACCTTTTAAACAAAAATCAATCTACAAAATCATTTCCCATTAAAAGAACATTATAAAAAGAAGGTCAAGCCTTTAATTCAAAGTACACACCCCAGTAATCCCATGAACCCCTGTACATGTATTCATCTGCTTTAATCCACACTCACCAACACACACTATCCATGCATCCCCTCACATGTGAAAAAGTTCATAAAGAGTACCCAAGGTATCACCCAAACTATTTCTCTACTAGTTCCAAGAAAATGCTATATTTTATAGAATAAAATATTTCAGTTTTAAAATCCATTTCAGAATTTTAAATCCATTTTAATGAAATCATTCTCATTTAAAAAAATCCATTTTTATTTTCAAATGCGCACTCACACCCACCAAAACAAAGTCGACACTGAAATTGCATCAAACAATCAGAGTGAGGGACTAGTAGTCACACTTAAACTGGAGACATGGTAGTGGGCCATGCCCCATGTAAGATTCAACCACTGTGAGGATCATAAAACATGTACTCAGACTCCAAATGGTTCATTATCCATTTAAAATTAGTATTTAACATCAGTTTGTCTCCATTTTCTTCCCTCAATCCAAAACAAACCAGAACGAGACAATGACTCAATTCGTGGACTACCCCTAGTGAATCGAGGATCGGAATGGGAGAGGGTTATTGACTCCCTTACAATGCCAACCTATCGTGTCCTGATATTCCAAATTTCTATCTACTAGACACACAAATAACAAGGCCCTTCTTTGATACCTTTTTTTCATGAACTGACCCAGGTCGACCCCAATCTAGTCTCCCGAGCTGGTCCGTGACATTGCTCGAGGGGCGTTCCCAATCCCCATGAGATGATAAATAGTGCCATAAAGAAAACATTAACCATTGGGAATGATATATCCCATGAATGAATGATATTCATATAAAAAACTGATAATAAAAGTCAAACTAGAAGAAAAAAGAAAGTAAACCCAATCACCCCACCACGTGACCTTCCGAGTCACCTCCCAACCAAAGGTCGACCTTGCTCCAATAATGAGCAACTCATCCAAGAGAACATGAGAAAATGAAACTAGCACTAAAATGATAAATATAAGTTTGATCCTTAGAAATTCTCAATAGGGTCTCCATGATAAACCACATAATCCAATGTATCCTTTCTTGAAACAATCCACAAACAGAAGTTTGAAATACACATATAAATGCAAGGTTTTCACATTTTAAAATAAGAAACATGATTTTGACATTTAAAAATATAAAATACATGACATTCCATTTGAAATATACTTTTTCATTTTATAATCTTTACCCAAAACAATGTATACCAAAGTTTGGATAAAGAATAATAGATAAAAAATGCCAGCTGAAAATAAACTTGTATAACAAAAATTAAAAAAGCAATAAAAATAATCCAGTAACCATGGGTGATCATTAAAATCCCTAGAGGACGGTTGGATGTAATCAGTTATGGAACCACCTTCTGGCTTACGGTGAAGTTCCTAAGTCTATAACCAACTAGCCGCCCTATAACTAACAAATATAGTGGCAAAGATGACCTGGCTAAACAAACAATCCAAGGGGTACAAACCTATCTAAATGGGGTTGATCAACAACTATCACTCAATCATCTAAAATATGACAAGGAACCAATGGTGTTTATAATAATACTGTGTAAGTTGGAAGGCCCTTGCTCACGTGACTCATGTCACTGCACTTGCCTTCCCCAAGCACAGATGCTTCCAATGCATTCACCCATGAAGGGTTCCCCTAGATAAGAGCGCCCAAAATAAACATTCAATAATTTCACATTATCCAAGTGCCAATAGAGCCTCCACACAATTTAACAGTTAAACCATTTCATTAAATGTCTAAATTTTCCAATCAGGCATAACATCTTGCCAAAAAAGTATCTCCTTTAAAAGTTAGAACAAACATTACCCTTGTGTTAAAAGTGCCAAACATGCCATTAACTCAACATGTCTAAAAGTTTGACCCAAAACATCACACACACACCTATTTTTATCATTACAAATCCAAAAAAGAATATGATTAAAGATTTTATTTGAATCCATTTTAGAAATTACTCAAAGAAACCAACGTCATATAGAAATCAAGAATAATTTTCACAATATTAGCACAACCCTTTCAAATAAAACCCAAACGCACGCCAATACACTTTTCAATCATTATTATCATGTCAAACAAAATTTAATAAATCATTAACTCATCTCTTCAAACATTTCAAAAGGACTAAATGAAGACCTACATCACGATCTCACCGCGTTGTCTTGAGAATTACATTTTTAAATAAAGTGCATACCCAAACGCTTAATAAAACTACTTTCACACATTTCAAAACTAACTCCCACCACTTCAACAACCAAAATAAAATATTCACAACTAATGAAAAAACTTTCACCATTAACTAAACTATTATTTAAAATCATAAATAAATTTAAGAAGCAACCCATATCCAACAAAACAAAAACTCACTCAAATCTTCTTATGTGACTAAACCTACATCCAAACAACACTAAAAACACATTTTACAGTCCTTTCACATTTAAAAATACTAGTTGTACAGTTCATAAAAACACTAGTAGATCACACACTATGGGTTTTCATAAAAGAATGCACTTCATATCACACAACATGCAGCATGGATGAACTACGCATATTAAACTACCTTGAAAACTACGTTCGAACTAGAAAAATTAACTAAGGATCATGTTAAATTAATTAGATAGGAAATATCATTTATCAATGTGTTTTTATGTAAAACTACGTACACATAATGAGATAATTATTTCAAAATCTCTCTTTACATGTTTTTTAACTAATAAAAATACCAAAATAAATTACCTACAATACTTATTATGGTACGATTGTTATTTGAAAATTAATTTGAAAAAAAAATGTGTCATAGAACGTGTGGGAATGAAAAAGTTCATAAAATTCCTACCTCAAAGCAATATCAGATGCAACGACACTTCCACATGAAGAATTTCAACTCTCTGGAGATTTACCACAAAAATATAAAAAAGAGAAAAATTCTTGGAACCCAACGGACAATATTATAATTTAGCCAAAAAATAATAACACCAAAGATAGAATAATAATAATAATAATAATAATAATAATACTAACTCAACTGAAGTGGGAAGGGTTCGACGTGTTGTCGGACAGGGAAAAGGGGAGTAGGGGGTCGTTAGATTTTGGTGCGTTGCTGGCCAGGGGGCGAGAGTAGGTTGGAATGTCGAGGCTGGAGCATGGACTAGAAAGAGATGCCCTGACAGGATCACGAGGGGCTAGAGGCATCGTTGGATTTTTGCAGACTAGGAATGTGGGGCCACGCTAGTGGGTCATGAGGCTTCCTGTCAGCTAGAGCGCGGAGGCCGAGTGTACTGAGAGGTCGAGGCTAAGGGGCGATCTAGTGAGGGAGAGCACATAGGTCTGGGAAGAGGCAAGGTTAGGGTGAGGGATAACCTTGCGAGGGTGAGTGCATGGGGCTGAGACGAGTCAAAGTGAGGCTGGGTGTTGGAGGACGTAAAGAACAGGGAGATGCAGGGAGCGTGAGGGCGAGCACATGCCTTGAGGGAGGCGCTTCCACTAGAGCACTGTGGTGCAACGTAAGGCGGGGAAAAGATAGTGGGGTGAAGGGAGATCTACTGGGGAATGAACGAAGGTAGAGGGCCGAAGGAGGAGGGTCGGGTGGGGTCAGCTGTAAGGGTGAAGGCAGCAGAGACTTGGGTCGGGGTTGCAGTATTGTTACACAGCCAATCAAGGGGTAATGAGGAGTGCAGGACGCAGGTAGATTACGGTTTGGTTTAGTGTAGTTTTTTCAATCATAAAATAATAATAATATTACAATAATAATAATAATAATCATCATTTTTATTAAAAAAATCTTAATAATGATAATACCGAAAATTACAGTAATAGAAGTAACAATAATAAAATTAAAAAAATTAAAAAGTAAGAATAGTAAAAATAACAATAATAAAAAAAAGTAATAAAAATAAGAATAATACAAATAATAATAATAATAATAATTATTATTATTAATAGCAATTCCCAGACTCTTGGTCCGGTTACGTGGCTACCATCAACAACGTGGTGACCACGCATGGGTCTGTAACCCAATAAATATATTAGATGACAAAATTTTTAATTTGAGACCCAACGCAGACATTGACATGAGAACTAGAAGCCAAGAATTAATAAAATTAAAATTAATCTAGAATGATGGGTGTGACATAAACCTTATTTTTTTCATTCCCTGGGATTCCTTGAGGTTTAATATGACTGATACATAGGGATATTATAGATGAAATTAAGTAATCCTTCACAAAAATAATTTTGTAATTTATATACTCAAATATAATGTAATATTAAAGTATGTAACAATTTTCTAACACTATGAAACTATTAGGTTCTTTGGGATGAAATTACATGTTTCTTAGGACAATGTAATTGTAGTAGGAAATGACTCCATGCTATAGGGGTCAGGTTCAACACAATTGGTATTAGATGAAGTTTTGTAGAAAACACATGTGCAAGATTTAGGAAAGCATTGATTATAGAATATTAACCTATAATATACATTGAGGATAAGAGTATAAGAACATTGTAATGTTTTGGTAGTAAAGATAATACATGGTTCATCATAGAGAAACATCATGATATAGTCACTACAAGTGGATGTTGGTATAGGAAAGAGGTACCTAAGGGTAATAAATTTAAAATGTGAAAATTGGGCTTGAATCGATCATCACTTTGTTCATGACAACAAGACCTTCTACGAACCAATTTTGAGACTCTAGAGTGATATTAATAGGATAATTAAAATTTTCATTACAAACCATTAGTAATGACTTGAATAGATAATGACCATGAATGACCTAGGTTAAACCCCAGACCAAGGAATGAAATAAGGAGAAATAAAATTGATTAATCATTTTTGAATTTTTAATAAAAAATTTAATTTTTAAGTATTTTTACAGTTGTATTTCGGTTAAATAAAATATTAATCATCTAAATATTTTTATAAATTTTAGAAGAAATTTTTCTTTCATTAAACAAAGAGATATCGATATCATCGTGGGTTATTGTGATTTATGTTTATAATAAGTTCAAATTCTTAAAAACCCCTTTTAGATTTTATGTGATTGTAATCTTCAATGACTAAGGAATTATTTGAGAAATTTATCTCATGTGTATGTTTTATTGGAAATTATATTTAAGGAATAATTCTTTAATATATTATAGAAAAAGTATAAAGGCATAGATAATCTTTTGTGTTAAAATGACGATTAATGATATTATAATAATATTTAAAAAATATCATTAAACACTTTTGAAATAAACTGATCTAAATTGAAAACCTTATTAAAAGTGTTATTTAATGATTAATTTTATTTTAAAAATGACCATTAATTTTTTTGGGAACATTCTAGTAGTATTGTTTATATATATTAGAAAAAAACCCTATATACTAGGTGAAAACCCATCAATTCTAGAAATTTAATGGGGATTGAACACCTAACTGAAGGATGGTAAGGGTTTATCTCCTACCACTAGTATACATTATGTCCTAGTTAATATGTGATTTTTTTAGTCAAACGATTTAAATAAAATATTTATGATGAACCAAAAGTTTTAAGTTTGAGTTTGGTGGATTAATTTATTATATTGGATAACATTTTCTAACTATATTAGTTTTTAATAATTTATAGATATATGAAAATACTTACCACTATTTATGGAACATACAATTAATTAAAAGTGAATTATAGTGCTTCATGTGTAAAGAATAAATTTTTGGACTTTAATTTACTAGTGTAAGGGAAAAATTGAAAATTCACTAAAAAACTAAAACTGGTTGAAATATTATTTATAAAATAAAAATATATAAATTATGTACATTTAATTTTATTATCATGTAGTAATAGAATTAATCAACACTGATAAAATGATATTTAATTCAAAATAATATCCAAATACCATCATTTTTGATGAACTTATTCCCTTTCAAATCATCATATATTTTTTGATTTTTGGCCCTCAAATTTCCTTTAATTGTTCAATTTCATTTAATAAATAACCAAAATAACTATATATGAATATTTACACTTTTTATTCATGTCTATATCTTCACTTTATTGTTATTTTCCACTACTTAGAAACTTTGATATCTCTTCTTTCATATATATGGTGTACTTCCCTTTCTATATTATCAGAGGGAAATTTTATTAACTATTTTAGGATGTGATTTTTTAAAAAATGGTATTTAAATATTATAAAGCCTTGATTACTGGTAAAAATCATAAATTATTAAGAAACAAATAATTTAATGTTTAGATAATGTAAACTACAATAATTCTAAAATATGAAAATCATATTCAATAATTTATATGACACACAACACTAATAATAGAAATGAATATAACACCCAGATAATTTACAAAATATTAATGATTTTAAATAAATTAAATACATTCCATTTGTTTTAATTCACAAAAAAAGATTTTATCTTATATAGCACAAAATAAGGATATTCTTGGATAGCTTGGGTTATACGCATCACCATGTCTTACCAAAAAACCACATAATATTAATATTTTTACATAACTTGATAGATATTTCATGGCCGTTGTATTAGAAAATATGAATTTTATTAATTAAAATATGAAAATATATCATTTAAAAAAATTTATTAGTTCTCTATTTATTATGTGTAATATTAATAATGAACAAAATGAATTATAATTGTTTTCAGAAAAACTATATTTTCCTAAATGATTCTTCAGTCGCACTTGGCACACATGACATAAAAATAATTTTTTAAACATTTATAATATTTATTTTATAAAAAAAACATTTATTTTTTACTTAATAATACCAAGATAATCTTAGGTTTAGTTTTTTGTATTTTTAAGATTAGATTCATTTTTGATGAATTGTTGGAAATACATGATTTTAATTGAAAATTGTTGTTTCTTATAAATGATTTATAATGATAAATTATATTTTTAATTGGTATTAGAGTAAAAAATAGATCAATTATAAATTTATTAAAATAAATTTTTTCCATTGGAATAATTTTCATGTTTAATTAGGATATAAAATTTTTGCACACTTTTGAACATTTTCTCTTTAAAACCCCATTTGTCCATCACGTCTGCACGATTAATTTTTAATTAATATTTTCCACTAATTAGAATTGAATTTTGAAAATTTTATTCCATATTTTTTATAAGAATAATTGAAAATTATTAATAAGGTCAAATTAATTTTTTATCATTGTGATTTTTCAAAACTGTTAGAATTAAATACAATGATTATGATTAAAACAATTTTATAAAGGGATTCAGTTTTAAACATATGGGAAGAAATTATATTGAAACATACAAAATACACATTTTATGGAAATATTAAGACCATATAAATTATTTTATCAATAATGTACTACTATTTTTTCATAGATACATGGAATAATGTGGATGGTAGTAACTCTTTCAAAATATTACAAGTGTCCCCTTGATGCCCCTTATAAAAGGACACCCACTCTCATCCTGTATTTCCAGCATAAAAACCAATTATCTTGGAAAATACATTCCAAACTAAATATCCAAATTATAAATCCTAATCATATATGCCTTATATTTCTCATTAATATATTCTTGGAAGGGTTTAGTGAAATCTAATGGGAGATACCTGAAAAAGAGGTAATGTTCTTTAAAGAGCTTCATTATTTTATTTTTTTCTCAAACTCCTTATATTAATATTATAATATTATTACATAATATGATACGTATCTTAAATTTTATTTTATTGGGGTATGATAAGGTTAAAAAATAAAAAAACACCCTTCCATTAAATGTTTTTTGAAATTATTATTGATGTGTATGGAAGACCACCACCTCGTGAATCAGTGCTATTCATTTTTACATTAACAACTCTCATTGTTGTGTATGATGATGGATATAAATTATATATATGATATTTATATAATAAATATAAATATGGAGTAAATTTACTATATATTTATTTTCACCACCTTTTTGGTAGGTGATATGATTTTGTTCATTCTGTGTACATCGACTTTCACCTCACGAAGTGTTTTGATTAATATCTCAATAACAGTTCAAATTAACGGTGTAAAAGATAAATATACTGATTATATGTGATGTAATGATATATTTATAATATTAATGAAATATTTATAATTATATCAGGATAATATATGTCATTATTTCTTTCATTTTCACTCGAATAATGATGATTGTATCATCCGTGTACATGTCGACTACCACCTTCACGATGTGATGTGACTCTCTATTAATCACTAAACCACATGGATTATATAAACAAGAGTAAAATATGGTATTATTAGTATTATAACAATTATTATAATTTAAAATATTACTTACTTCTATTCCATAATGATGTTTGAAAATGGAAATATTACACATTCATATGTACAACCTTCCACTTTCATGATCATAATGCAATTCATTTTAATAACCATAATTTATTATTGGTTATAAAGGTAAAATAGATGAAACAATATGATAATTATTTCATAATTATTATTTTTGAGATGACATAAATATATAATATATAAAATAACAAGGTCATTCATGAAAAAACACACATAAGAAAACAAGGCAATTAACCCGCGAAAAAATGAAAATAATGAAATAAAATTAATGAATGTGGGATAATATATTATAAAAGGATCATATGTGATACAATAAATATTAATATAGTTATGGTGTGAGTTAAGAAATTTTTTATAATATATATTGAATAGATTAATGAATGTTCAACCAAAAGGAAGTGTGAGAAAATGGATTTCATCTTTACTTCATTTCATTGAGGAATTTTGTCATGTTATGTACCTAGTTTATTTTATATTATGTATATAATAGCCTATTGACATGTAATATCTTAAATAATTCATTAATAATGGCATTCTAATTTTGAAATTTAATTATTACTTCATATTATATTTTAATTAACAAGTAGCAACTAGAAATGAATTTCATAACACAAGTTTAATTCTTTGGGTTATTATACTTCTTTGTTGATGTTGGTATTATATGATAATTTTTATAATGAGTTGGTATTATATTATATTCTATTTAGAGGTGATTTATTTGGATTTAATTCTAATAAAACTAATTTATTCATTGACAAATTTTCACTTTAATTTTATGATCATTGTATGGATTTATTTCATAATCTCATTATCATCTATATTGTTTATTCCCAAATTAAATTTCATGGAAATAATTTGATCATTATTTAATAAACCCCTTAATTTTATTACACTCTAGTTATTAATGTTAGTATTCAATATATAGTACAATTTTTATACTCTCTAGTAATAAACATTGTTAATAAAATGTTTTAAGAAAATGTTTCATCATTTATCTCTTCGATGAGAAAGAAATTTACTTCCAAAACCTTGTTTTATAAAAATGTTTTAAAAAATGTTTTCAATTGTTTTAAAATTAATCATAAAAATACTTTTCAACCATTTTTTCTCATTAATTGTTTTAATGAAATCATGGGTCATTTTAAAAATAATGAATACCTTGATTTTATAAAAAATGTGAAATAAATCCTAATGTCATTTTATATATATGGAAATTTACTAAACATATAACATTGAAGAAAAATATTATTTTTTTAAATTTTTAAAAATTTATGAAATCACTGTAAATTATGAACCTAATTTTTTTAAGCTTCTGTTTAAATTTATTATAATATTTTTTATGAAAAAAAATTTCATAGTGACTTTATAAAAAAGTTTTTTAGTATGTTTTTCAAAATGTAATGGATATTTGCCTAAATAATTTTTAATATAGAGTTTTTATTTTATTTTTATTCATTAATGATAATAACTCTTTTCTATTACTATAATGGGTATATGATTTATTTATATCATCCTTATTATTTCACTATATGGTTTATGATCATTTTCACTAAACAAAGTATTTATATTTTCTTATTGATTCATTTTGGTAATCAATAACTATTCCTTGAAATATTTATATCCATGTGATCATTTAACATTAAATTTCCCCAAAATTTTTATATTATTTGTTTTGTATGTGCTTATTTATTATACCATATCTCATTTTTATATATGATGTTTTATTTTGATTATTATTTGTTTGATGGGAGAAATATTGATAAATATGTAACCATTAATAAACATATATATATATATATATATATATTATGTTAAGAAGTATTTATTCATGGATAAAATTGATTATTTTATATATAAAGAATGCTTTTTACCTAATGTGATGGGTAGGCCCCAACATTATATAGTCTCATAATTCATAGGTACATCTCATGAGAAAAATCACATAAGATAACATTAAATATTATTTTACTTGTTGTTTAATCCTCATTGTAAATGGTCTTGATGTTTTGGGTATCATGTTCCTGAGACATGAGTTCCAATAATTTATCATTCCATGTATTATGAAATGAATTATTATTTTCTATGGGATTTTCACTATTATATTATATCTGGATGCATTTTATTTTGTTCTGATTTAACAAATCTCATGTGTTTTAAATTATTTATATTTCTATATTGGTTATTCCTAACACATTTTCTCAGTTATTTACCTTGAAATAAAAATTATTCCTTATATAGTTATTTAAATGGAATATGTTCATAGTTAATTACAATGATGTATTTTTTATTCCTTGTATATTTCTTTAAATGGAAGGTGTTATTAGTTATTGACATTGAAATATTGGTTATTTTTATTGATTTATGATGGATTCCACTATAATTTACCCTCTCTAAGACTTTGTGCCCCCATTATGTTCTTTCCATTCCCTAGGATTCCATGAAGTTTTATATGACATATATGAAATAATATTCTAGATGGATTTATGGTATTCTCAAAAAAAATATGTTTTATTTTTTATAATCAAATATAATGTAATACCCATATATGTATCTAGTTTCCGAAGAATACTAAACTATTCAGTATATAGGGATGTGATTCCTTGTATCTTATTCCAATGTAATGGGAGTATGTACCAGATTTGGGATACTAGGGTTGGGGTTGCAACATTTTATGTAGGTGGTTTCATCTCTCCCCAATGTTAGGTGAGCATTTACTTATCATTCATCATTAAATGGTTTTCAAGAAGAATATTCCTAATATTCAAATAGTTCATTAGTTTGAATCAATAGGGCTTTGATAAAAAAAAATATTATTCTATTTGGTCAAAGAAAATTTATTTTAAATTTATTTTTAAATTCATTGAAACATTGATTTTGAAATCATGTTTTAGATAGAAAATGTTTTGTTGTTTGTTAAATGTAAAGCCCTTTGTAATTGGTTAGAAATATACCACATAACAAAATATTTGGGTACATTAGAGGAATTTTTATTATTGGGTATCATCAATTTTTTTCTGGGGGTATAGGTTAACTCATGAGCTATTACTCCTCTCCATAATCCATGTTTTCTTAGGACATGATCTTGAAAATATATTGGCATTCACTCCTAGTGTGTTCCTCGGCTCCTTAAGACTCGTGTCCTGAAGACACAAGTGACCACATAAAATGGTATTTTGATTATACTATTTGGGACTATATATATACATGATAAATTTATACAAGAAATATTATTTAAAATTTATTTACATCTATCTATTTTAGAATAATGGAAAAAATAAATATTTATTATTCTTTTTATAAAAAAATATTAATCTCATTATCATGCCTTGTTTCGTTAAATTGAGAATATTGGGAATATTTTATAGATACATCACATGAATTATAATGATGGTATCCCAATGATAATGTTTATCTCACACCCTGCAAATTCCTTTGAGAATTTGTAGATCCAAAATTTTATTTTTATAATGGAAAATTTAATGAATTACAGTGTGTTGGTGAGGGTTTTTACAACTAGTTATGGGTAATTTTTGATAAGATAGTGGAATATTTCCACCATATCGCACAATGGATATGTTTCTGGTTTTATTTTTCCTTTCGGTGGTTGGACATGAAATTTGTTTTATCAGCATTCTATTTTTGAGTTATTTCTCCACATCTTTTTTCCTTTCATTATAGAATATATTTTATTTCATGGTTATTCATTACACTATATTAATATATGTATATACCATGTGTATTTTCTCATGGATGTTTATATTAATTCCCTTTGATTATTTTCGATGATTAGGTGCTAGTATCTAGCCCATGGGGATTGGGAACGCCATTCGTATATGTAGAGGATCTTGTTGGGTGCCCATTTTATATGGTATCCCAAGTCAATTTGTTAGAAATTAGTAAAAAAATAAGTTTCTTTATCTTATATCCTTGTATTGGTACATCTAGTATATATGAGAAAGGATTTTTGAGATAGAGGAGGTAGGTTTTAGTGAGTTTATATCTATATAATGTCATAATACACATCTTCTAATATTAATATTTCAGGATGTTAGTGTCTCTTATATTGAGTGTGAACATGATTGAGTGTTTTACTTTTGTTCTTATGGTTTAATCTATATGTTTTTTAGTTTTTCGTTTTCTTATTTTAATTTTATTGTGTTGTTATATGTATCTGACATATCATCCATGGATTCCATTGGGGGGTGTAGTGTGATATTCTCATTATGGGAATCTACCTCATGATCAAAATCTTATAGATGATATTCAATGAACAATTTGTATCATATAATTGAATGTAATTAATGTTCAACAAATCGAGGATGATGCATAGCCATAAGATAGAGTAGATATAGATATCTTATGAGAGTTCATACTCGTAAACCCCTATCCTTTAACTATATGAATGAACCCTAATAGGAAGAGGAGGGGTTGGAAAATATCGATGATATCCTAAATATCTTATGGAGACATGAGCCTATTAAGATAAAGTGTATGACATTAAGGCATGAGGTTACCTACAAGGGATGATAGATTTATATGGTTCATGGTGATAGTCATGTGGTATTTTATTTGATGCATTTTAAAATCCTATTATTAAATAATATCTTTCAAGAGTCTTTCATGATGGAAAAGTATATGTATTTAATATATTTTTATTAAGGACATCATTTAGTGTTATACTAGAACAATAATTTTGAAGTGCTAGTTGTTTTTACTCTAATGGAGGGGAGGAGTGATCCATATAAAGATTATCAGTACCTAAATGGTTTCAGACAAGATATATGTTATTAATAGTAAATGTAGAATCCTCCCACATTTAGAAAAATAGGAAATAGGGATATAATAGAGGAAATGAACATGGAATGAAATATTATATATTCATACACCTCACTTCCTACCAATGGTAGTTTTAGTGGTTCAAATTTAATGTTGAAGAAGTTTCATAGTAATCATATGATTATTGGACATGGTTTTTAGTCGCAAACCTCCTCTACACCATTCGTAATTTCCAGTTGGGTTCCCCTAGATCTTATTGGATCTTTTACAAGAATTTTAAATGAAACTTTTTTATATATTTCAATACGCTCAAAAAAAAATTATTATATACCATTTATATTACTTTTTTCACTCGAAATAGAATATATCCAAGGGGAACATATCAACTTTTTTATATTCCAATTAACAACCACTTCACTAGAATGTGATTACATGATTTAGTAATATCTAACTTGTTCTCAAAGGTCTATAACCTGTTTCACTATTTTAAAAAAATTTTAAATAGGGTTAATAAATATTTAAATGATGTCATAATTGATATTAAAATATATCTATCATAATAATGAATATGAAAGATAAATTTTTTACTCAATAATTAACTATCATACAATTCCTAATCTTTAATGATATATATATATATAATATTCTTATAGGCCTCATTATTAATGTAATTTAGTGTCATTATCTTCTTTGTGGAATTCATTATATTTGTTGATATTTTTTAAAAGATATTATATTCATCCTAAAATTAAATATTTTTTTTCTATGTGATAATTTTTATTTTTATCATTAAATCTCGTGTTCCTCTATTTTTAGTATAATTACAAGTTTCATTAAAAAATAGTCATGTTACAATAAATTAATCCCTAAATAAATCAATTTAATGGATTCTAAATTGAATAATATCAATGAAATTCGAATATATTGATGTTTTTTGGCTTCACAAATTATCCCCAAATATTTAATAAATTTCTACATCATAATTTATAATTGAATCCATAAAAATTATCATTGTGTGAAACCATGTGGTATTAGTTGAGTGCGACCTGATAGTTATACCCTTTACTCTCCATGGGAAATTTTCCATGTTCGACTCTCTATATGATCAAACACTATTAATATAATGACACTATGCAGTTCAAATCAACTACTTATCTAGGAATGGAGTGGAATCATTGACCATGTGGTGTGTCCAATTTCCTGATAACCTATACTATTTTTGGTGAATAAAAATTCATTAAATTGTACTGGATTTATACTAATTAACATTCAATGGGTGTTTGATCCAAATATCCCTTATGTTCCTTATAAAATTTAGGTGTGGATTTTAAAATCCCTTGTATATGATTGGAATGATATATTGATTCTTGTATGATGCAAGATATATGACTAAATCACTTTTAGAAAGGCATGAGATTAAATGAGGGTATAAAATGAAGCATTGTAGTGATAGAGTCATCTAAGAAGGTTTAGGATGAGGCGGACATGTTACTTTGGTGGACGATGATTAGAGGTTGGATAAGTGGTTAACTAAGAAATCCGACTAGTGTACATGGGATTATACAGTAGTTTTCTGTAGGAAACAAGGTCTATGCGGGTTTGGTAATATAGATAAGGGAAGGATGAAGAAGGTGGGCTAGGGTGAGATTGTGTCGGACTATGGGAATGTGGCCCATGGGTCCTTTGGACTATTTATGTGTCTTTATAACCTTTTTGAATCTTGGATTACATGGAATATAATGGGTTTCTATCTACACATAAAGTGAAATAGGCCTATTTTTTATTATTAAAAGTGGATTAAACCTCATAATTTAAATAAGAATAATTTTGTGACATATAAATTCACAGCATGACAAGACTGTTTCACACTTAGTAACTTTGAACATCCAAATTAGTCATACTGGTATGTAATCCTTAACATTTTTAAACTATATTGGGTATTTGGAAGGTTCAAGAGTAAAATTTCAAATACCTAAAATATTTTCACATTATGTTGTCTTGGTGCATATCCTACACCAAATGAAACATAACAATATTTCCACTAGGGGAGAACTTAAACTACAGAAACACTAAAATCCACTAAAATATCCTTCTTAAAGAGTAATTTATTCCACAAGTTGGGAATTACTCATATAAAACCATTTAGATCTATATGAACATACATTATTCCATGTAGTTTCATCCCTTGAGAATGAATCTTAATTATGGAACTATTGAAATCTTATTGATATAATTCAATGAATGATATACTTAATTTTGTTGTAAACCATAAATATCTAAATCTATGAAAGTAAAAATTCAAAATTATTTCCAAAAATATCATATATATTTCCTAAATATTATGAAAAAAACATTCAAAGGGTGATTCTAAAATTTCCTACATGTATCAACAATAATTTGTTTCCATTAATTCTTCAGAATATGATTTGTGTTGTAAAAATTTATGAAAAGGTGGGTATCACCATGTTTTAAAATCAATAAAATTCCTCTTATAAGATTCATATAGAAACCAACTACTCCATGAAATTTGTAGAAAACAATTAATTATTATAATTTAAACATTATTATGTTTTTGGAATAACATTATAGATATTCATATGTAATTTGAAGGAAATTCCCAGTTCAATCATTAGATGCATTAATGAAATAAAACTAATTGTAATTGTACATCCTATGCCATTTCTAAAAATTTCAGAATAGTTATCCAATTATAATCCACATATGTAAAGTAACAAAATGATAATTATAACTAGATTCAAATTAATGATAATCCCAACTAAACATCACATTAATATAAAATTTAACAAAGATAACTTGGGGTTTTATCAATGATTGATAATTCATCCATTACCTGTCATGTATTGTCATTATCTTGGTTATGACATAACACATTGATAGTTTTTTCTACTCATTGATCATAATCATGAAATAAAATTAATATTATGATATATCTATATAAGACACATGATCCTCCAACTCCTTCCCCCAAATTGTAATTTCTATATGTTTTTGATAAAAATATAATCCCGATTCCTTCAATATAATATCTATCCATCAGTATTGTAAACCATTAATTCTAAATTCATCAAGGGTTCCTTCATGTTCTTCTATCGTATAACCAACTAGTTTTTTCTGATCTTTTTCATTATCATCAGATCTATTTAACATAACTATTTATAAAATAAATTCTTCCATATTGAAATTAAATTCATCCTCATTCACTTCATTAAATCCTTTATCAACTCTTTTTTTTTATTAATATGATTTTATATCGAAATATTTTTCCTTCACAACTACATGATTTAATATTTCATGATGAGAGAAACATTATAAACCATTTTTTCAAGGTATATTACTCATCCCTATTATCCACCACCAATAGTCATATTCTTATAATACATATATCCTTTAAAAATAATAAACAAGACTAGTAGTAGATTTCTTATATAAACATATTTAACTTATATTGATATTATTATCAAATGTGAATGAAATTCACCATTGAAATATTCATAATTCCATCATTGTTCATAAATATATATATTCATTATGGTTTTAATGAATATCTTGTTAGAAAATTTTATAGACATATGTTTTTGTTTCAATGAAATTTCTTATGACAATATTTTAATTATAATATTCTCAAGAGACTAATATATGAGAATTTTTTCATCAAGAGCTAACTCCTTGGTATTGTAAAAATGTGCAAGTCTTCAATGAATTTACTTTATTAAATAAATATTATATGTTTGGTCAGTCTGTCCATATATGAGTCCTTAAATTTTGGTGATTTAGTTGAACAAACCATTAATAAACTCATTTAGACCCACACTCATGTCATCACCCTTTTTAATACAAAACATGTAACATTACTTAATTTACATTTTTATATCTATTTTAAAAATTTGTAAATTTATCCAAGATGTTTTTTAATAATGTAAACACAATAAATTAAATCTATATTTCATTAAACAAATATTTATATTGTGTATTTTGTTCCTCACAACATTTTCAAGAGTACTTATATCCCCATTGGACATTGATATTACTAAACCATGACTTATTTTTTTTATTAAATGGAGAAACAAAAACATCACGTGTCATTTATTTTAAGTAAAAAATCATTGAATATATTTTTATATGTTAATTATAAATATTTAAATTGGAAATAATTTTTCAAAGATTTGATTCTCTATAGTATCAAATATAATGTGATAGATTTATATTACTATAAACTTAAAAGTTTTATACACCATTTTCCCCAACTAGAACAAAAATACCACAGAAAGTGTGAGTTAGGCTGTTAAGTTAAAGGATCTTATTATTATGTTATCTAGAACACAAATAATCTATCAAAACATCAAAAAAAATTATCTATGTGGGGATTTTATATATTGGGATAAGATAATTTTTAAATGGATCACATAAAAGGACTGTCCTAAGAAGAATATTTTTATAGTGTTCCAACATACCATGGGTTTAGAATATACATTTTATGTCATATAATTTTTTAAAAAAGAATCATTGTTGATCCTAAGGCCACTCCATTTCCTCTTTTATCAATATAGTACTTTTGGATATTGAATAAAATAATATCTAATATATGGATCACATGCAATAAATCATTATAAAAACAAAACAATATTATTGAATGATTTTACTCTTTTGATCTTATGTTACATAAATTATTATTTAATCTTAAATAAAATTTTTATATTAGTCTCCATATAGATCTATTTATCTTACTTTTTATTCTCTTTTTCATTTTTATTTTTATAAAAACCCACTGATATTAATTTTTTTTCACTAAAAAATATTCCTATGTGTTTTCCACCTATTTACACATAATTTGACTTTTATCCACCAATTCACATTCTAATTACTCGAAAAATCACATGAATTTTGAGAAAAAATCAAACATATAAAATTGTAATTATTTAACATTCTCATAGAATGAAATTTACTATCCTAGAGTAAATAATATAATAAAATAATAGATCATGGATTTTCTTCAATCACCAAAACATGTTACCAGTAAATTAACCAGATCAACATTTCCCATCAAAAAATACATATAGAAATCATGAAAATTTATAAATATGATTCAGGAAAATAATTCTTATATGTAAACCTATCACAAATTGAGACATTAAATTCTCTAATGATTCATTCATCAATGTATCAATAATCCTAAAATACACATTAATCACTATTGTTTCTTTTCCATGTCCACATGTTTCAATTTAACTCTTCAAAATACATTTGGACATGAATTTACCCTTGAATAAGTATACTTATAGTGGTGTGAGTAGCTTCTCAACAAAAAATATATATTCTCATCATTCTACTAATAACTTGTTCACACAACTTAACTACCTTGTCACGGTGTATTCTAAATTTTCTATTGAAAGTATTCTTTGTGAACATCCTACATGGAATATCCATGACTATATTTTTAGAACCATCAAATTTTCCAGAGTCTCATTAATGGAATAGTGTAAACTATACTCATTTTAATATTAAATTTATTTCATATATTATTAAATATTTTAATTAGATTTTTTTATTCAAATTCAATAAAATAATTTTATATATTTTAGTAGAAAATATAGATTTATTCTAACCAATTTATTTTCCATGAATTATATAATTTTATATAAAAATAAAATTTATAAATAGTATAATTATATTTTTATTAAATGTACATAGTGTGAGTTTTTGGGATTGTTCTAGACATAATTTTTTTAGTTGAATAGTGAGAAATAATGTTTTTACACAAACTATATTTATTATGACAATGTCATGATATAAAAATGACATGGAATTTTATGAAACATTTTCAAGAAAAATATATATTTAAGGAGAATAATAAATCATTTATAAATATTTTTTTCAACTTTAAAAATGAATTGTGAAATTTTATAACAAATGTGATGACTTATTCTAAAAAAAAATATTTTTTTTCATTGAAATCATAAATCAAAAACTTACATTGTGTTTTAGATTAGTTTTAGAGAAACATAACTCTTCATTATTAAATGATAATCGAATTAATTTTATTTTAATAAATAGTATACATGATTATGTTGTAAAGTCCTATTATGTATAAATATGCCATTACGTAAAAATTATTATTTACCACATTACTTATATTCATTAAAAAATAATTATTTTACCAAAATGAGATATTGAATCATAAAATTAGATTTAATATATTGGATTTTCATTTTAATGTCTGTTAATATTTAAATATCCTTTTACATCGTAAAAATAGGTTACCAGGGTAAATGTGAGTCACTATAGAATGATTTAAAAGGGATAAAGAGGGGGTTAAACAATATGATAAAATTAGAATATCAATAATTATTGACTTAATATGATTAGATCTAAGTGTTTGAAAAATTAAATATAATATATTCAAAATAATTTTCAAATTTTTTCTACTTCACCTTGATAATAAAATTTAATATATTTTAATGATAAAATTATTTACAAGAGAGACACTCCTCTTTCTATTAAATAGTACTCCAATATAATTATTTATCCATACATAATAAGAACTATATATCTAAAAATATTAACCCAAATACTTCCTAAACACACTTATACAACTCTTAGATCTTTTACTCATTACAAAGAAATATACAAGAGTCCTTTTGGTGTTTTTGAAAGGATATTTTCATCAAAAAGGTATATGTTCTACTAAATATCTATGATTTTTCATTTTTCTTACACCTTCCCCAAATACTCTATAACAATATTAATAATATAAATATTAAATAATTAATATATTGAAATGCATATATGTTAATGTAATAATTATTCTATACTTTTTTAAAACCTTAAAAAAATTGAAACAATATCTGTCTGTAAGTATATAGTAGCCCATCCATGGATGGAATATTAATTTTTTCTTCTTCTCCTCACATGGATTTTTATAATGATAATGATTCACAGCATAACCATGATTTAATTTTTTTAGTTAGATACCAATTCTTTGATTTTTCCTTCAGTTTTGGGTCAAACATTTTTGAAATTTTCAAAATTTTAATTTTTTGTAAGGAACATGGTTGGCCTACTTGTTTAGAAATAACTATCTATAAAATTTATGGGGAACTATAGTTTCCAATTGATCAAACTACATGGTTTACACATTATTAGTAAAACCATGTGGCCTAAGTAGGTGGATGACCAAACTCTCCCTTTGGAGGGGCATGGTTATCCTATAGTTTGGCCAACCATGCCAACATACCATGTGCCAACCTCTTTCTCTAATGTAAACCACTACCTTATCATACATATTTTTTTTTTGAAATTTTCTTCATTATATTTCTTGTTGGAATCCATAGGTGTGATCTTCTTTCCTCAACATCTTCTTTATTCTCTATTTTCTTTATGTTTTTTTATTCCTCCCTCTTTCCATGCATTCTACATATGAAAATTAACAGTTTTTTCTATTTTATGGGTCATTTTGTTATCAGGGTGTCTTATTGTTCTTCTATACATTCCTATTCATATTTTGATGGTTTCTTATTATCTTTAAATAATTAAGTGTATTTTTTTCATTTTATATGTTTTTAAACTTCAGAAACATAAATTATGGTGTTTTATATAAGATAATTGGGTAAGTTATAATAGTATTAAATATTATTATGGATTATTTGAAGGGACTATATTGTTTTACATGATTATCACCTCAATGAAATGATTTTTTTTTAGATTTCAAAATCGGTGAAATTCTATTTTAATTAGCATCACACTTAATAAATATTGTAAATTGATCAAAGGGATTTTGTAAATTAATTGTATCATTTTAAAATTTCTTCCAATGTATTTTTAGGTTATGCCCATATACAAGGATATAAATAGAAAAATCTATATGCACAAATTCAAATGTAAATATTTTAATTTACACAATACAAGTTATATATATATACATGTATATGTATATGAGTGTAAAATCAGAATACATGATTGGTAAAAAAAGTGATATTCATATAAAATTTTCAAAAGTGTTTTTAATGAATTTTTAAAATAAATTTAAATGATTTAGTTGCAATGTCTACTAATTTTTTACCTTGGTATATTATATTTTGAAGTGATAGAATGCATTATTTTGTTTCTGTGAAATGTTTTAGGCATGGAAATATATTTTTTTTTGTAACGGGAATAACACATCGGAACCCCAAAAACATGGGCGGTAAGACTATAATTAATATTCTAGGAAAATATAAGACCTATAATGGATTTAGAAAATGTTATAACACTAACTGAACTGTAATATGATATCTTTTGTTTAGCATTAGGACATTGGATTCATCCCCCACCCGAGTGGATCGGGCATTGGAATTATTATATGAGTTTTGATCAAAAATAGTTTGTGAATCCATGGATGAGGCCTAACGTTAGTATATTATAGATTCCTCTAGAGTTTTTTCTTACCTACCATCATATGTTTTATTTTTATCAAAAATAAATTACTTAACACCCATAAATTGTAAATATTCTTTATATAAAATAATTATTTGAGATAATTATTTGAAATAATAATTTTATTTGAAATGGAAAACCCTCTAGGTTTTAATAATTAATATTTTATTTTAAAGTACTAGCGTCCCATTAAATAATATTAAATAAAGTGATATAAAAATTATGTTTATATGATAAAACTTCATAATCACATCCTTTTATTAAAGACTATGAATTTGGTTTTCTTTCCCTTAAACATGCCTAATATGATCTTTTCTAATGAATGTATACATCATTTCAATTTAAGGTATTTATTTTTAATTCATATTACACATGTACTATCAATTTTATGGGGTTTTATAGTGACATGAAATGTAAGATAGAGGTATATTGATTGTTTTATTTTCATTAAATTTATTATATATCATCATAAAATTTAACATTTATAATATTCATTTATGTATATTTGTACTGAATTATATTTACTGTGGTCATAATGGGACTTGAAGAAAATTGATGGTGAGGGAATTGGGAGTCGGTGCAGGGATTGTGTTTTCTCTAAATTGTTTAATTTTCTATATATAATTTCATATTTTTTTCCTAAGGGTTTATGGAAATATGATGTATGGAGTGATAATAATAGTTATTCCAAAATTTTAATAAATTATTCCATCTAGGAAAAACCATAACTAATGATTTAATTTGATTCCAATGACTCTTATCATCATCCCAAGGAGATCGAGGACACTGATTGAGTATGTCATCAGCTGGATCAAGCATCTAATAGTGGAATATCTATGGATGGTTCTAGAAAATTTGTAATCAGAGCATGGGTTCTTTATAGATCCTATGAGTATGGAATCCCTTTTATATGAGGATATTAATTATAGATGCATATAGAATTATCATAACTCAAGA
Organism: Viscum album; assembly: GCA_963277665.1. Classification (NCBI taxonomy): domain Eukaryota; kingdom Viridiplantae; phylum Streptophyta; class Magnoliopsida; order Santalales; family Viscaceae; genus Viscum; species Viscum album. The sequence goes on from OY728143.1 coordinate 40,529,168, forward strand.
GGTTGGATACAAAAGATTATTACTATATTTTATTCATTTTAAAAAATTATTTTATATGAAAATTAACATTTTTATTCATGAGTTAAGTGTTTTTTTATTTTATTTTGGAACATTTGATTTTTTTTATTGATGGTAATTTTTATTTATTTGAATATTATTTTGGTAATTGGATGTGTTATCTGATTTGATATTTCTTTTTATTTTGTTTCTGGTTAGACTTGATTATTTTTTCATTTTTGGAAATCATTTAGGTGGTAATGGTTGTTTAAATATCTTTTCATGTTTATAGGTGATTTTTGAGTTAAACCAGTAGATCATGGTTAAGTCACATTGTTCATAATATTAGGTGGGTCCCATGTTTATGGTTTTTAATAACTCAATATAATTTTCATGCGAAAAGAACAATGCATTCCAACTGTGGGTCAATGTAGTACCACAGTACCCCAGGTTATAATAAATTAACCCTTCCTTTATGTTTTTAATGTATGTACATTATATGAGTGACGTTGAGGAGAGTTTGGAAATATTTTGGATGGTTTTGGGGATTTATAATAGGTTCATTTTTTGTGGAATGTTTCGAAAAAACATGAAAAACCTATATGAAATAGTGCAAAATGGGATAGGGATTAAAGGGAAGCTGCATGGGTGATGCAGGGTTTTCTCAAACCATGCAGAATCCTAGGAGAAACCACTATACATGATATAATCGTATTTGGAATAGCTGCCACAGAGTGTGGAAAACCTACAATTGATTAGTGTGATGTTCTTACAAGGGTTAGAAACCTACACATGGTTATCATACGGTTTGCCTAACCATGCGACTAACCATGTAATGTAAAATAACTAGATCCTAAAAAAGTGGATAAGGGTTATATTTTTTGGTTTAATGCATCATGTTTTCCCAAAAACAACCCTAACATGGTATTTTACCCTCTCAAATGTTATTTAACCTCTCCCCATTGAATTGGAAGTGATATGTAAGCATTTATTTTTGTGCAGAAGCTCAATTCTTGTGGTAAATATTTATTCTGGGTGAATCTTGGTGGTTTTTCTTAGATTTATATATCAATGCATCTCATTTCCTTAGATATATGTCCTTTTTGGAGATATATATATATATATATATAAGATATTTGTTTCCAAATATTAATATATGTACATTTTTTGATAATAGTGGAAGAGATATAAGAATGTTTCATGGATTTTATTTTTAAAATTGCATTGGAATTTTTCTTTCCATTTATCATTTTTATAATTTCTCATGGCACATAGATTCACTCTCGATTACACTATTTAGAATGTGATTGATTAGTTTCATTTCATTTTATTGATTAAAATTCATTACGTATTCACTCTGAAATGATTTTGGAATACCCTATCGTGTTATACATTGAAGAATTATATAAATCGAGTGTTTTATTGGAATGTGACTGTGGTAAACTGATTTTACAATTTTGGTTTTGTTTTGATTCTTGGATAATTGTTTTAATAAAAGTATGGTTTTATTAAAAAAAATTGAAAAATCTTTTTAAAAAAGGTGTTTTTATTGAAATAGTTGAAATGATGGTTTATCATGGTTTCTCAAAATGAGTTGGTGTGAGTTATATTGAAGTTTCCAGGCCTAGTTAAAATATGACCTTGAACTTGGTGCCAAATGTGTAATGGAACATGGGATTAAATTACCTATTGATGACTTGGTATATTAATGAGAAACTGCTCATGAATACGTAATTTTTATAAGAATACATGAATGGTTGGAGGTGTGGATATGTGGAATGAAATGAGATATTCCAAATGGAACTTTTGAAATGGTTTAATTAATTATTTGGTTTTTTTTCTACAGATCTTGATATAGTTTTGTAAAAATATCATTACAATTCCAATTAATTATATTTAGTTATAAAATTTATTATAAATCATTTTATATACATTGTTTTATATAAATTTTTATAACATTTGTTATCGTTTTGGGGTGAGTAGGGAAGTCATTATGGATAACCAAAAGAGTTTTAGTACTCACCACTACATGGGAACATTGGTGATTTTGCAGATGTTTTCTTATTGTGACTAGGGAAAAGGTAGAGTGTTACATATCATTAGAAATAAATCATGATACATGGGATATTTTGTAATGTTTTAGCATGGAGATTTTCATATCTTTGGATTTATTATTGACTTCGAGTCTTGATTAGTTTTATAGACTTCCATTTTGTACGTTGATATTTTAGTGTTTATTTGTGGATTTTTTTAGTTTAGTTTTGATAAAAATGAAATTTTTGTGTTGTCTTTAAATGTATCATACATCATGTAATGGATATTTTTGTTATTTCATGTTTATGTTGTATATTTATTAATGGGTAAACTATCACCCACTTGTATTGAGGACCTTAATCATTTATTTCCATCCTTTAGCATTTTTGGGATGTCACTTAACACCATGTAATAGTCCTCCATATTCTAAATCCAATGAGGATAAGAAGGTAAATTTCAATTTATATCATCTTTACCCTTTCTAATATCTTTTTGGAATAATTGGTATTTTGTTTCGTATTGGTTTTCATTCATAGAGGTGAAATCATTATTGTCTATTCAGTGACATGACATTGTAGAAGGGAGTAAGATTATCATGACTTGGAATGTAGAGCGTAAAAATATGTGGCTACCCTTTTTATGTTGAACATCATGTTACGAGGGAGTTTCTCATATAATTGTTTTGGAGACACTTATATGATTTTTAATTTCATTATAATGGGATTATCCAATGAGATAACAATGACATGAATTAGAGTAATGAATTCCCACTAAAAGTGAATATTTAATTTTCGGTAATTATATATGATTTTGTAAAAATGTGTAGATTTTTTTTAAAATTAAATGGTTTTAAAATGAAAGATTTTGAAAAAGTGAAAAATTTCGGTATTTTGGAAGCATTTTGATTTCCAAAATAAAGTATAGTTTTTTTAGAAATGGTTAAACCTGGTAAATTAAGATTTTGGAAAGTTATGTTTTGATAATTGATGTTATTAAATTTAAAATTTCATAGCCTTTAGTTAATAGAGAGTGAGACATATGAAGTTTCTTTTTTTTCTAGAAATGACACTCGGTAGTCATCATATAAACCAATAGGAAGAAGCTGTGGAGAATGTGGTTTCACCTGAGCCATTGGTGAACAAACAGCTGGTTTAGAGTATCGTCCACGACATTCAAGCTATGAACATCAGGAACTAGAGGGATGATCCTAGGAATGTGGATAATTCCATCCAGTTCAAAAATTATAATACACCCATCATTTAGTGAGATTTTTAAAAATAGAAATTGGAGATTTGGTGGAATATGATGAATCATATCTTTGATTTTCTCTGCGTACCAGTAGAAGTTAAATGTCAACCTGGAAATGTTTATGCTGGAGGAACATACATGTAAATGGTTGGATTTACAAGTTCATTCTAAATTAGGCCATGTACATGAATGGTAGTATTTTTAATAAATTTTCATCAAAAAATTCTATCCTTGCACATTAAAGATATAGAGACCAAAATACTTCTTTATCTTATAGAATGAAAACAATTCTATCATAGAGTATATAGATATATTTATGAATCTAGTATTCTTTTTAGCCGAGGTCATGGATAGTAAATTCTTGAACGAAAAAATCATTATATATGGGTGGATTTAGTAGATTAAATAAGTGATTATTGTTCTCTATATTAATTATTATAGATAGATAGTCAATAGAGTGACAATGGAAATATAGGGCATCTCAAAATCTATGGTAGGAAGAAGTATATTGATACCCATGAGAAATGGTGGGAACCCTAATTATGGGATAATTGAAATAGGGTAACCTATTTCCTATATAGTAATGTAAATAAAATATAGATGGATGGATCAGTGAATCAGCCTCCGATACCCATTAATAATGATAGATAACTCCAATGTCGTTTTCTCAACCACATGAAGCATGAGTGTATGAACCACCAACATCATTCTACAACTGCAACAAGATAGGGTACCCTTTGCGCTATATTTATTTTTCTCCAAGGTTAGGTTCACAAGACACATATCAGGAATCAGAGGTGTTGAATGATTCAATAGGGAGATGGAAGAAGAATAAATCCTTTCAGTAGAATAGTGATAGCTACGGTGAATCATAGAAAAACAGAACTCCTTAGTCCGCCCAATTTCAACACAGAAATATGGAGAAAATTGTTTCGATGAAGAAACAATATAGAGAAGAACAAGTTGTTCTGGATGATCATCCAAGACTATCTATAGCGCGAGGTATGATTCATTTTAATTCAATCATTATATACGAGTTGTTTGATATTGGTGAATCTCATTACACCATTAATTCTTAGGCTATTGATTTTCTAATTTTAAAATTTAAGATGATTCTTTCTGGGATATGACATCAATCCCCCATTAGGAAAAGATAATGTCAATCTTTTTTTGTAGAGAATGTTCTGTAATTTTTGATGTATATGAACTAAAATGGGACTTCTTAGTGTTATAGATAGATGTCTATGGTGTTATCCGTGTTATGGATTAGTTGACAATGTTCAAGGATCACAATGACTATTATAATTGAACAATTAGTTTTGCAACTGAAGATAGAGTTAGGTGTTTTTTTATAGAAGAAAGGGATATAAAGGAAAGTGAAATGAGAATTTGTCACTAATAGGTGGAAAAATCTTATACCAGTTGTTCATATTATATTCTGACATCAATGGATTATGTTGATAAAAATAGATTTCCAGTAGTGGTCGATCAGTTTCCTGATGTGTTTCTCGATAATTTATTCGCGTTACCACCGATAAAGTAATTGAAGTTTGCGATTAATATCCTTCTAGGGACCAGTCATATATCCCATCCATCTTACCAGATGTAAACAATAGATTTAAGGGAATTGAATGTGTATTTTGAAGAGATGGAATGTAAAGGTTTCATTTGGATTAGCATGTCACTATGGGATGCACCAACCCTGTTTTTCAAAAAGGATAATAGAATTATATTGATTTATATGGATAATTATAAAGATAAACAAGTTATGATATGGAATAGATGTTCACTTTCATAGATTAGGGGTCTTTTAAACCAATTTATAGGATCTCACAAGTTCTACAATGTTAATATGAGATGAAGATATCATGAATTGCAGGATTAGAAGGAGGATATTCCAAAGATTGTTTTCAAAATTACATATATTCATTATGAGTATGGGGTCATTCCTTTCATTTAGATGAATGCACAGAAATTATTTATGTAATTTATGAGTTTTATATTTCAGATATATCTAGATTCAATCATGGGGGTGATAGTGTATGGAATATTGGTGTATTTGGTGACAAAGGATGAGCATGATCATGACTTAGCGAAGTGTTGGGAATATTGAAGGACAATCATTTGTTTTCCTAATTATCAAAGTGTGATTTCTTGATATAAGAGTTATTTTTTTATGGCTATGTAATTTATGAAAGTGTTGTTTTAGTGGGTAGGAAAATTATAGAAACATTTCACTCTTGGAAATTGCTAAAGATTGTATTTGAGATACAATTTTTTCATAGTCCAGATGGTTATTACTGATTCTTTCTTCGTGATTTTTCACAAATAACATCACACATTATTTCTTTGAAAAAGAAGAATATTCTATTCTAGTATAATTAAGAAATCTAGAAATCATTTCATGATCATAATGTTATCCATACATCAATACCAATCATGATATTTTCCGAATTAGGAAAAGGGTACATGGTGTATTTTGACGCATTAGGATTAGGGTGGTGATGTGTTTATATATAATGATATAATGTTATTGCTTATGTCTTAAAATAGGCATGGGTTCATGAGAATAATTACCCAACACACTATTTGGTGTTTTCTATAGTAGTTCATGCGTTAAATAATTGGCATCATTATCTAATTGGTAAAACATTTTCTATGTCCATAGATCATAAAATCCTGACAGATATTTTCTCACAATGATATATGATTCTAAAACAAAGAATATGGATATAGTATCTATAATTTTTTATCATTAACTAGAAGTATACATTAAAAAAATTTATTTCCATGGTAGTTGAATTTAGAATGAATTGATATGCTAAATTGAATAAAGTGGATTTAGATGAGTCTAAATTGATGTCAGACCTAGATGACGTGAGTTTGAAATGTGAATACTGAAGTGATCTTTCATTTTTATCTGTAGTATTAGTGGTTCCAAATTTGTTAAAGATGTTTAAAGAGGCATAGATATCTAATTCAGAATGTGGTACAATGAGTTTAAAAATCAACGGTGGGGAGAACATTGAGGGATGAAATATGGATGGGATCAGGGTGTTGTAGTTCAAGAATCTGATCGTAGTACATATAGATTGTCAAGAAAATAATTCTTCAGGATTAAAACTATTCAATTGGATATGTTGATCTTAGATAACATAACATGTATAGTGAATTGGATTCACAGTTTTAGTGGGTTAGTAAGAAAAGAAAGGTTTCATATTTTAAATCAAGATGATTATCTTGTCACTATATTTAGGAATAACATCATTTACTTTTAGGTATGTTCCAGTCTTTACATATTCCAGTGAAGAAATGGGTGAAGATAACTATATATTTTGTAATAGGTCTCCCCATAATGGTTCTAAAACATGATTCCCTATGGGTTATAATGGATCATCTAACAAAGATGGCCCATTTCATTCATAATCATGAAACTCATACAGTGGTGGACATATCAAAAATCTATATCTGAGAAGTGGTATAGAGGCATAGAATACATGTTTTAATCATATAAGATAGATATCCGAGGATTACATCTCTTTTCTAGAAATCCATATAGAAATTCATTTGGACTCAATTGAGAGTGAGTATTGAGTATCATCCTAAAACATGTGGCCAATTTAAATTGACAATTAAAACATTGAATAACACATTGGAGGATTGTGTAATATATTTCAGTGGCTCATTGGAAGAGCACATACTATTAGATGAGTTCTCATATATAAATAGTGATCATTCCTTAATAAAAGTGGATTAGTTTGAAGCACATTATGAGAATCCTTTTAATTCTCCACATTATTGGTTGAAAATCGGAGAGACATAAATAGTTGGGTTGTAACATGTCTAAGAAACAATAGGAGTGATTCTTCTGCTAAAGAAATGGATGAAGTCTACTCTGATTCATCCAAAATATTATGTCGATCATCATCAATGACACTTTTCATTCGTTGTGAGTGGTCATGTGTTCTTACACATTTCCCCAAGGATTTGATATAATGATTTTGTGATGCATGGAATGTTATCTCCTTGGTACCTTGGCCCTTTTGAGTTACTATAATGATTTGAAGAGTTGGCATATATGTTGGAATTTACCCCATGGTTATGTGAAATGCACAATATGTTTCATGTATCTCAATTGAAAATGTATTATCCAGATCATGATAAAATTATTCAAGGGATCGTATTGAAATACTACCACATTTTTCATTGGTACATATCCTGGTATAGATTGTGCATAAAAAGGAGAATGTCTCATGTGAAGAATAATCAGTCTAGTGAGGGCATTGTGGAAACATGGTCTGATTATGGAGAAGATTGTGTGAGAGATAAGAAAATAAAAGATTATTTCATTGAAATCATTCAAGGAAATGTTTGTTTTGTACCTTCCAAGGATAGAAAGGACAATTTTGGGGAGAATTTAGAACCCCCTATTTCATGTAAGTAACCCTTTATTTGTTATTTTTATGTTTTTAAAGTATATGGGTTATGTTTGAGAGATATTGGAGAACATTTGGAGGGGTTTTAGAAATTTAATATGAGTAATAATTTATTCATGGTATAGAAAACCATGACACACCTATATAGAACCATGAAAAATGAGATATAGGCTAAATTGAAGGTACATGAGTGTCAAATTGTTTTCCCAAACTACACATAATACTAGGAGAAACCATACCACATGATAGAGTGGGATTTCACATGGTTGGGACATGATTTAGAAATATAGTGATCCAACCATGTGATGTTCGTACATGGGATAGAATCTAGTGCATGGTTCTCCTAACTATGGGACTAACCATACATGATAAAATACTATATCTTAAAAAAGTATATCCTGGTCAGTTTTGTGTTGTAATGTCTTTTTCCCCAAAACATACCTAACTCCAGATTTCCCCTTCAATGATTGCATAACCTCTCCCCATCAAATAGAATGTGATCTGGAGTCATTTTATAGTGCATTGATGCTCAGTTCTCGTGGTATGGGTTCACTCTTAGTGAGTCTTGGTCATTTTCATAGACCTAATTCATTATATATTACTTTTTCTTAGATATATGTTCTCTATTGATATATATAGTATATTTTACACCAAATATGAAAAATATTTGGATTTTTGATGATAGGGGAGGAGATATAAGGTGGGATTGTGGAGTTTTAACATGGTTTCAATGGTGTGTTTGTGTCATTTAACATTTGGGACAATTTCTTTGGCTATGTGGCTTCAATCTCGACTCCTCTATTTAGAATATGAAATATTTGTATCAAATTAATTTCTTTGATTGAAATGTATTGTGCGTTTTCTGTTTAATGATTTCTAAAAACCCCCATAAGTAATGGTTTGAGGAATTATGGAAATTGGGCAGTTTTTTGTAAAGTGATTTGGTTAACATAATTTTAAATTGATGGTTTGGTTTTGATGTTTTGACAAGTTTTTCAATTAAGGTTTTGTTTTATTGATTTTTTGGTAAAATGTGTTTCAATAAAAGGGTGGATTTATTGAAATTGTTGAAATTATGGGTTTTGGCATTGTTTGGCATAATAGGTTAGTGTGAGTTCATATTTATATATAAGGATTGGTTAAAATATAACCTTCTTCTCAGTACCAAGTCATAATGGTACATGGTATTTAATTACCTAGTGAAAAATTGGTAGATCGATGAGAAAAAAATCATGAGTATGAAACTGTCATAATTATGGATGCATAGATGGTGGTGAAAATAAGTTGAATGGAATGAGATTTTCCCAATGTAATTTCTGAAATAGTTTAAAGTACTATTTTTTCACGGAACTTTTTATGGTTTTGTGAAAACTATTTTATAGTGGAACTTGTTTATATTTAGTTATATACTATTGTATAAATAATTTTTTATAAACTCTTTTATATGAATTTTACTAACATGTTTTATGGTTGTTCTGTGAGTAGTGATGTAATGGGGGAAAACCAACTGATTTTAGTAATCACCCATTCATTATCACTTTGGTGATTTTTCAGATGATGTTTATCTGGATATGGGAAATGGGAGATTATCATATATCTTTATAACTTACTCATGGTACTGGGAATTTTGGTAAAGTTTGAGCATGGATCTTGTTTGAGTTTTGGAGTTATTGTTTTCTTTGATTCTTGATTGGTTTTAGAGTCTTTTTGTCATGACCCGCCTTCACCAAAAGGAGGGAAGGGTCATCCGTTTTCCAAGACCTTTCTCCATTAAGTTGAAGGAGAGATAGTGACCCCTGAAACCCGCCTTCAATAGGTCTCGGAGTGGAAACCAGTGCCAATGGTATAAAATCTCATTGAAAATGGAAGGCATTACCCTTTTTATTTTTATAGAAACGAGAGATAAGATAGAAACCCCAATAATACCAAAGATGAAAGTAAATGCAAAGCCAAAATTAACTCATTCCCATATACTTGTTCAACAGTAAATAATACAAGCCTCAAGAACTCCAAGGGTAAAGTACCAAGAAAAAGGAAAACGACAATAGAAACTGCCCCAAGGTCCGCGCTAGTACGATCCTGCACGATCCCTGAAGTCCTCCTGGAAACCTGAAAACAGTTTTACATATGTAGGGTGAGCATGCAAGTACACTCAGTAGGGAAAACGAAGGAATGTCATGCAAAAGTGAGGAGACATTCTAATGCCCCGTGGAAAAAGAGATAACCAAACACCCTACAAGGAAAAGCAATCCACCCAAACCTCACCAAGGAACGCTCCCCAAATAATGCACGTGAAGTAACATATAGTAATATCACATCGATATTTGGGTACACTGCGCCGCTTTCCCACTGGTTATTGAAGAAATCCTATTAATCTAACCAATCCCTCCATTCTCACCGCAGTCCCACTTCCAAACCCGCCCGCACACACCTAGGTCATAACCACACATCCTGCCCACAAACACTTGGGCCACAACCGTTATCACGACCATAGACACCAAGGCCACAACAACCTCAGGTAACCATTCCAACAAACACCTAGGCCAGAACAACCACTTCCATGCCCAAAGACACCTGTGCCAAAAAGATACCATCGCACCTGAAGTCACCTGGGCCTCATCCTGAAGATACTTGGGAAACAACCTGCCCGTAAACAGCTGGTCCAACCACCACAACTACCCCTACTGAAGATTCATGGGCTAATAATGGGCCTCAGGCCATCACACCCAGCCCGAAGATACTTGGGCTATCTAGGAAATGCAGCAGAATGAAGCTAATAACCATCCACTGATAGAAGTGTTGGGAATAACACCCTCTCTCATAAAATGGGGGTGTTTGGCACTAAGTGCTCAACTTGGGTGGGGCACGAATAAGAAACATAAGAACAATAAATATATGTATTGGTAACAAACACTAATCCCAACCTAGGGGTTCCAAAACCCAGGCACAAACACCCTTGTTACTATTCATTACCAAAAGAAGTCACGACACTCATGGCCAAGTCACAACTCATCCCCAGAACCAATACCCATTTAATATATTCTTTCTTCCATGTTCAAGTAATCTCATTTAAATAAAGTTCTGCAGTAATGGGCAACTAACAAAAAATGCACAAACCAAGGGAAAAAGTTACAGCCAACAGCAATTTATGCATTCACACCGAGTTCTCTTGGAAAGTCACAACAACAAAAGAATAAGTAAGATCCCTCAATGTACATGAACCAAAGAAAACCCCAAGACACAACCCCATGTCCCCAAAATACACGAGCCAACGGTCTCTCAACAACAGAGGATTCCACCCCAATTCGTTATGTAAGCAGAGTAACCACACAACCCCAAATTCACAAGCAGGAAAAATACAACAACAGGGGATCCCATCCCCACCTGTATCACCACAGAAAACTTCCAGTGAAATAAATAACAAAATCGCTACCACCATCAAAAGGCAAACCCATAAAAGTGTTTTCATATTTAAAAGATTTAACCCACTTCATGGTTTCAATTCCATTGTGCATTAACTGGGGTTATCACAGAAAAGGGATGATCCTGGTACTATCAGTTTATTTAACCAAGTATAAATAATTAACCAATTCCATGTTAGGGTTATTTGAACTTCCAGGAGAACCGAGGTTCATTAGTGCACAGAGAAAGACCACCAATGACTGCGATTTTGAGTGAGCAAATACCCGTACAATTCACAACACATAACAACATAAAGAGTACATCAGAACATCGATAACACCCCCTGTTATTCTTTAAAGGTACATTCATTATCTTCATGAAGTTGGGTTTCATCAATTTCAATAGGGGAAAAAGCATACCCACCCAGCATGATACACAGAAAGGAGAGGCGAAGAGAAAATCCCTACCTGGTTGAACAAAGATTGAAGTTCCAACTCTGTGTCGGGAATGGGGATGCGTGACTTGCAGGGCTCAGGTACAGGTGCACCCCTTTCCTTGGGAACAAAGGACTTTAAATTCATAGGGAATAGAAGGATACTATCCAAGAGGAAGGAGAAGAAAATCCATCATGATAAATAGATGTGATCCCAATGTTATGGGATAAGAAATTTGAACGCCTTGGAAGTCAGATCATGGTTATTCCACATTTTTGAGTCGTTACACATGACGAGACTAACTATTATTTAGTAGGGAGGTTTCCCTGGGTTTTTAGATATTAATTGTGGCTTAAAAATTTCCTTGAAACGCTTCAAAAGGATAAAAAGGCCTAAAAGAGGTGTTACGGGAAATATTGGAAGGAAAGACCCAACAAGGCTGGATGACACTGATCGGTCGCGCCGAAATGAGGTGTGACCCCTTAGGGTCCTAGGATTTGGAAAAGGGGTGGATCATGAGGGTCTGATCCATTACATCAGATACCTCTCAATCCATTCTCGCCCTCTAGAATCTAGAACCAGACTCGAAGGAAAGAGGGGTGGGGGGGGGGTCCGAACAACCACCTTAGAAGATACCTCTCAAGAGTGAACCTCTCTGACATAGAAACACCTTATTTCTTGCACAACCATGGACACCATGTCGCTCCTTTCCCTATGCAACCATGCAAAACAAAATACTAAATCGTTCGTCTAGGTGGGAGAGGGGTTTCACTTCCTTCTTGTTAAGATACTATCCTATTTGGGTGTCACTGACTCGCCCACACAGGTTTAGGCGCATCCACTTTAATGCGACTTAACTAAGAATCAGGACCTCCCCTCACCATACATTAATACACTTCACACACATTCATAGAAAAAGGAAATTGCACATCCCATAGTCAAAAATGTAAGGCATTACATAGCATCAAGTACTGAAAAAACAGGATAAAACTCAAAACAACTATGGGTATTGGGCTCGCATCTGCGCTTCCCTCTCCCATGTACTCTCCTCAAGCCCACCATTCCTCCATAACATGGAAACCAACGGGATGGTTCATCCAATAAGAAACTTCACCTCATAACCCTCGATTATCACTGGTCGTACCATGAAGGTTGCATCATCTTCGATATCAAGCTCTCCCCATTAGAGAATGTGCAAATCGTCATGAAGATACCAACGTAGCTGCGACACATAGAATACATCATGCACCCTTTGTAGCTGTGGTTTCATCGCCAGCTGATAACCCACCTCGCCGACCCGGTGCAACACCTCAAAGGGTCCAACTAACCTAGGGGAGAGCTTACTTCCCTTGAAAAACCTATGTTACCGACGCCGAGGGGTGACCTTCTAGAACACGTGGTCCCCGACCTCGAACACCAAGGGCCTTCTCCTGTCATCTGCATATGACTTTTGTCGGTCCTCAGATGCCTTCATCCTCTCTTGAATAAGCTGCACCTTCTCAATTGTGCTATGTACCGCCTCCAGGCCTAGAACACCTGCCTCCCTAACTTCTGTCCAGCACACGGGTGGGCGACACGACCTCCCGTACATGGCTTCGAATGGAGCCATGCCAATGGTAGAGTGGTAGCTATTGATGTAGGGTAACTCTACCAGAGGGAAGTGTCACACCCATGATCCCCCAAAGTCTAGGATACATGCTCATAGCATATCTTCCAAGGACTGGATGGTGCGTTCTGTCTGTCCATATGTCTGGGGGTGGAAGGTAGTTCTAAGGAGAAGATGGGTGCCAAATGCATGTTGCAAACCCCTCCAGAATCGTGAGGTAAATCATGATTCCCTATCTAAGAATATGGACCTTGGAACCCCATGAAACCGCACCACCTCAACCACAAACCTCCATGATATAGCATCCACTGCACTCGACTCCTCAATTTCTAGAAAGTGAGCTGATTTCGTCAACCGGTCCACTACTACCCAGATGGCGTCACACCCTCCTTGAACCATGGGTAGTACCATGATGAAATCCATCGATATGTCATCCAACTTTCACTCGAGGAAATCTAAAGGTTGTAACAAACCACATGGAACCCGGTGTTCACCCTTCACTTGCTGACACACTAGGCACTTGGCCAAAAACTCTGCCCCGCCTGCTTTTCCCCAGGCCACAAAAACGATCTCCTCAGACCCTGAAACATCTTGTAAACTCTTGGGTGCACCGCCAAGTGTGATCTATGGAACTCACTAAGGACTCTCTTGCGCATCACCTCTGGAATGAACAACATCCCTCAGAATAGAATCTGATTCTGACCATCTTCCGTCCACCATTCCGAAGCATAAACTTGGATAACCTGGTCATGCACTACTTCACTCTCTGGTCTCCCCACTAAGACTCCTCTACCAGACGTAACCAAGAAGAATATACTGTCATCTGATACAGTAAAATCCTTCTACTATCCATCCATGCATCTAGGTGTAGGGTAGCCAACTCCCCCATCGCCCTCCAAGTGTCCGCCGACTCTCGAACCACATCCCTTTTTGATTTCCTACTCAAGGCATCATCCACCATGTTTCCTTTTCCAGAGGTGTACGAAATCTCAAAATCGTATTCCTAGAGAGACTCCATCGACCTTTTTTTCCGTATGTTCAGGTCCTTATGGGAGAAGACAAACTTCAAGATCTTGTGATCGGTGAAGACCACAAAGCACTCCCTGACGAGGTAGTGCCGCCAAAACTATAGTGGAAACACTACCGCTGCAAGGTCCAGATCATGGGTGTCATAGTTACGCTCATGGGGACGTAACTTCCAAAACACATAGGAGATCACCCCTTGTTGCTGCATCAACACACATTCATGGCCCTACCCTGATGCATCACAAAACACCTCATATGCTGCCCCTTCTTCTGGAAATCTCAGCACTGGGGCACTGACCAACTTCTCATTCAGATAGCTAAAGGCTGCCTCGCATTTCTCATCCCACACGAATGCTCGATCATTCTTCGTCAATTCTTTCAAAGGTGATGCATCTAGGGAGAAGTTGGGTACGAACCTCTGATAGTAATTTTCTAGCCCGAGGAAACTATGGACCTCTGCAACATTCTTAGGTGCTACCCAAGAAACAAATGCTTCATCCTTTAATGGGTCTACCACTACTCCCTACTCAGACACTATGTTCCCAAGGAAGTGCACTTCTCGCGTCCAAAAATTGCACTTCGACAACTTCCCAAAGAGTTGGTTATATAGAAGGACCACCAAAACCGTCCTCAAGTGCTCTGCGTGATCCCCCTCTGATCTTGAATAGATCAGGATGTCATTGATGAAAACTACTACGAACCGATCAAGATAATCCTAGAAGATACAGTTTATAAACCCCTTGAATACATCTCGAGCATTTGTTTCACCGAACAACATGACCACAAACTCGAAGTGCCCATATCTGCACCTGAAGACTGTCTTCGGGATGTCCCCCTCCTTCACCCTCAACTGGTGATATCCAAACTGTAGGTCGATCTTGGAGAACCATCCTGCCCCCTTTAGTTGGTCAAAAAGATCATCTATCCTTGGAAGAGGTTAGCGATTCTTGACCATTACCTGATTCAATCTTTTGTAGTCTATGCACAGCCTTAGACCACCATCCACCTTTGCGAACAAGACTAGGGCACCCAAAGATGAAACACTTGGTCGAACAAAACCATCTTCATCAGATCATCAATCTAAATCTGCAAATCCCATAGCTCCGAAGGTTCCATCCGGTAGGGAGCCATCGAAGTGGAATGAGCACCAGGCTGTATGTCTATCCCAAACTCAACATCACGTTGAGGGGGTAGAGTCGTCACCTCCTTAAGGAAGATGTCCATAAACTCAATGAAGATCCCTGGTACCTCCACCACCTCTATATCAACTAAATCCACTGATAGCTCAGTAAACAAGGAGGGGAGGGGTCCCTCTCCCCTACTACCCTTCTGGTCACCCCCTAGCCAGTGAAAGTAACACGTCGGCCACCTATGTCTGCAAACACGACCCTTCCTCAAAAGTAGTCGATGAAGGAACATACAAAGAATAGCCAATCAATGCATAGGATGACATCATATGGCTGTATCTGCAATAGTAGGAGGTCCCTAATGGATTGATGTGTCCCTATCGTCAGTCTGCATCTTCAACAAATCGTAATATAAGTCGTTCTGACCTCCGACTAGTGTGCTCAGCACTAGGGGCACTGGAAGTATCTCAGCATCTAAAGCCAAAGTATGGACCAGACTGGGTGTAACAAAAGAGTGTGATTCTCTGGTATCGAACAAGATGTAAGAAGGGGTATTGAACAAACTGATCATACCTCGAACGACCTCGGGTCCTGCTGGAACTGCTGCCTCCGCGGAGTGCAACTGCCCGCGCCTGGCTCCTCTACCTCTAGGATGTCGGACACCTCCCCAACCATTCCCTAGTCGAGCTCCCTGAGGAGCACCCTGAGGTCGGCCTCCCCCTGCAACATCTGCCCCTAGAGGAGTGGGATCTCACTGACCCTACTGCTTTTGCTAGAAAGGCCTCACAGGATACTGCTGCTACTGAGGCTGGTTCTGAACCTGCCCGCCACCCCCGTACTGATCTCTATCCAGGAACTGATTTCGGAGGTGCCCATGGCTCCCACAGATGTAGCATCTCGGTCCTGGGCCCTAAGAAAAGGGCAAAGGCCGGGAGATCAGAATTGGAACTGCTGGGGCCTGCTCCCTGCCGGTCGAAACCTAGAGGGCCTTGATGCTGGAGTCCTGGTGCTGACGACCTTCTCCTTCGTTGATCCCAGATAGATCCCCTCTCTTCACGCACCTCCTAGTGTGTGCATCCTCTCCACCACCTCTACCTTCTTCTGGACCTCCATATAAGTCGGCAAGGTGAAGGGGTTAACAACATACTGGAAGGATGGTCAGAGCGCATCCTCTAAACGTCTCGCCTGAGAATACTCATCCAGAAAAAGGTCCAGAGCAAAGCGAAGGAGATCCTTGAACATGATCCCCAACTCTCTCACTGACATACTCCCCTACTAGAGGGATATTTTCTACTAACTCTTCTCTACTTTCATCATAGAAGAGAGGAATTATGCCCAGAACTCCTTCTCGAAATCAACCCATGCAACCTCATCCTTTCTTCTCTCCCCCAGGTAGTGCATCCACCACTTACGCGCTACTCCCCGCATCTAGCTCACTGCCAGAGGAACCCATTACTCTGTCGAAACCCGAATCATGCCCAAATCTATCACCAACTTCTCTAGACAACTCTCCATCTTCATGTCTGAGGTGCTACCCTTGTGCTTCCTAATGGTTTGTTGCTGAAAGGCTCGAAGCATCTTATGCCACTGATTGTACTCATCCTCTCGATCAACCCTATGTCGATCAGTCACATCAACCTCTTGAGCCTTGATCGCCCACACCACTCGTGGTCATATCCTAGGAGACAAAGATGCAAGTTAGACAAGGATTACCTAAGCCCAAGTAGTGCAGAAAATTGTTCTTAAATTATCTTAGACGTCTTCATTTATTTTGAATCCCCAAGACACCCATGAAAAATAAGAACACAAGTCATTATGAAGCATGTACAATTCCTAGGGTCTTTACCCTGCAATCTGTGTGGCCTCACTTGGTCGTTCGGTAGGTCCAGAGTCCTTGCATCAGATCACGGGGGGCCCTAAAATCTTGTGTCCTAGCCAGTCATCCCTAGCCTAAATTATGCACCAAGGTCACCCAACACTGTTTCCCTACCATCCCATGTAATCCTCACTATGCCTAAATCCAGATTCCATCCTATCTCTCAACATCCTCTGATACCATTCTGTCATGACCCACCTTCACCAAAAGGAGGGAAGGGTTAGCAGTTTTCCAAGTCCTTCCTTCTTTATGTTCATGGGGAGATAATGACCCCTGAAACACACCTTCAATAGGTCCCGGAGTGGTGACCAGCGCCAAGGGTATAGAATCTCACAAAAAATGGAAGTCATTACCCTTTTTATTTTTTATAGAAATGAGAGATATGATAGCAACCCCAACAATACCAAAGATTAAAGTAAAGGAAAATACAAAAGTAACCCATTCCTATATACATGTTCAACAGTAAATAATAAAAGCCTCAAGAAATCCAAGGGTAAAGTTCCAAGAAAAATGAAAACAAAAATACGAACTGCCCCAAGTTCCATGCTAGTACGGTTCCACACAATCCCCGAAGTCCTCCTGGAAACCTGAAAACTGTTTTACATACGTAGGGTGAGAATACAAGTACACTCAGTAGGGAAAACCAAGGACTCTCATGCACAAGTGTGGAGACATTATAATGCCCCATGGAAAAGTAGATAACCAAACACCCAACAAGGAAAAGCTATCCACCCAACCTCACCAAGGAACACTCCCCAAATAACACATGTAAAGTAACATATAGTAATATCACATCGATATATGGGTACCTCGCGCCTCTTTCCCACTAGTTATTAGAGTCATCCTATGCATCGAACCAATCCCGCCATTCTCACCGCAATCCCACTACCACACTCACCCGCACACACCTGGGCCACAACCACACATCCTGCCCGCAAACTCCTGGGCCACAATCACTATCTCGCCTACAGAAACCTGGGCCACAACCACCTCACATAACCATTCCTGCAAACACCTAGGCGAGAACAACCACTTCCACGCCCGAAGACACCTAGTCTAGAGACTACCATCACGCCCGAGGACACCTGAGCCTCATCCCGAAGATACTTGGGAAACAACCTTCCCATAAACACCTAGGAAAACCACCACAACTACCCATCCCGAATATTCTTGGGCTAATAATAGACCTCATGCCATCACAGTCTACCCGGAGATACTTGGGTTATCTGGGAAAGGGAGTAGAAAAGAGCTAATAACCAGCCACTAATAAAGGTTTTGGAAAAAACACCCTCCCCCATGAAATTGGGGTGTTCGGCACTATGTTCTCAACATGGGTGGGGCACGATTAAGAAACATAATAACTACAAATATATGTATAGGTAACAAATAGTTTTCCCAACTTAGGGGTTTTAAAACCCAATCACAACAACCCTTGTTAATATTCATTCACAAAAGAAGTCATGGCACTCGCGGTCAAGTCACAACTCTTCCCCAGAACCAATTCCCATTTAATCTATTCTTGAATCCATGTTCAAGTAATCTCATTTAAATAATGTTCTATACTACTGGGAAAGTA
Organism: Viscum album; assembly: GCA_963277665.1. NCBI lineage: Eukaryota > Viridiplantae > Streptophyta > Magnoliopsida > Santalales > Viscaceae > Viscum > Viscum album. The sequence continues at coordinate 40,547,930 of OY728143.1, forward strand.
ACAACATAAGCCCAAACCAAGGGAAAAAGATATAGCCAACAACAATTTAAGCATTCACACCTAGTTTTCTTGAAAAGTCACAATAAAAAAGGGATATGTCAGATCCCTCAAAGTATTGGAACCAAAGAAATCCACAAGACAAAGCCCCATGTCCCCAAAATCCAGGAGCCAACGGACTCTCAACACCAGATGATTCCACCCTAATTCGTAATGTATGAAGAGTAACCATACAACCCCAAATTCACAACCGGACAAAGTATAACAACAGGGGATCCCATCCCCACCCATATCACAACATAAAATAGCCAGTAAAAGAAAAAACCAAACCGCTACCACCAACACAAGGAAAGACCATGCAGGTATTTTTAGATTTACAATATTTAACACACTCCTTGGTTTCAATTACACTGTTCTTTAACCGGGGTTCTCACAGAAAAGGGTTGATCCTGGTGCTTTTAATTTATTTAACCAAGTATAAGTAATTAACCAATTTCATGTTATGGTTATTTGAACATCTATGAGCACTGAGGTTCATTAGTGCACAGAGAAATACCACCAATGACCATGATTTTTAGTGAGCATAGGCCCATATAATTCACAACACATAACGACATAAATAGTAAAACAAAGCATCGATAACACTCACTTTACTTCTTTAAAGGTCCATTCAATATCTTCATTAGGTTCAGTTACATCAATTTCCATAGGGGAAAAAGCATACCCAGCTCACATGATACACAGAAAGGAGAGGTGAAGGAGAAAATCACTACCTGGTTGATCAAAGATCGAAGTTCCAACACCGCGTTAGGAACGGGGATGCGCAACTTGCCAGGCTTAGGTACTAGTGGACCAATTGCCTTAGGAAAAAAGGACATCAATCTCCCAAGGAAGATAAGGAGACTTTCCAAGTGGAAGGAGAAGAAAATCCAATGTGATAAATAGATGAGATCCCAATGATACAGGATAGGAAATTTGAATGCCTTGGAAGTAAGATCGTGGTTATTCCACACGGTTGGGTGGTTACACAAGATGAGATTAATTGTTATTTAGTAAGGAGGTTTCTCTGGATTTTTATATATTAATTATGGGCTTAAAAACGGCCTTGAAACGCTTCAAAAGGTTAAAAAGGCCTGAAAGATGTGTTACGGGAAAGACTGGATGGAACGACCCGACAAGACTGGATGACACCGATCAGTCGTGCCGATCGGTCGCTCCGATCGGTCGCACCGACCGATCACGCCGATATGAGGTGCGACCCCTTAGGGTACAGAAATTTGGAAAATGGGTTGATCATGAGGGTCTGGGGAATTACAATTTTGTTTTGTACATTGATATTGTATTCTTCCATTATGGAATTTAGTTTTAGTTTAGTTTTGATATAAATGAAATGTTTGAGTTGTCTTTCATTTTATCATGAATTATGTAGTGTCTTGTTTGGTTATGACATGTTTGGGTTGCTTTTTATATCTTGAAGGGAATGCTCTCCCCAGGTTGTATTGAATATCTAAAATGTATATTACATACTTTTGCATCTTGGAAATTTTTCTCAAGTATGAGTAACATTCCTTAACCTTATCATGCCAATGTGGATAAGGAGGGATGTTACAGTCATGTTTTCAATGGTCACTAACCCCGTAATTTTGTTTGGATTACTTCATTTAATAAATTTCTTTATTATGATATCTTTCTATTATTTAAGTGAATTTTGTTTTTCTTTTTTATGATAATAATTTTAAATGTTGATTTTATTATCATTCAAAATAATAAATTGTATTTCCTTCAATTAATTTAGTGAAAATTTACATTTTCATTTTGAATGACATGGTTTTAATTGGTAAAAGGATATGTTTTTGTAAAATAATAGGGTATTTAATTATAATTGATGTTACATGGTTTTGAAATTTTTGTATATATTATTTATTGGATATTCATAAATAAAAAAAAAATTAGTCAAAATGGTTTTAATTTTATTTTAAAACAATCAAAGTGAGTTTTGATATTGTTTTGATGTGTCATGAGGATAAATTTTAGGTGTTTCTAAATGCAATAAGTTGGTTTAATAGAAAATAACATGTTTTTAAATTTGAATATTTATTTCTATAAATATGAAGTGAGTTTGATGTTTTTTTGTTTAAAATTTATATAAATGATTTTATAAACTAAATATTTATTTTTATGTGAGTTTTGGATATTACTGAATTAATTAATAAAAAATTTATATTCTCTTTCTATAACTAAAATTAGTTTGTATTTCAAAAAATATGATATTGTATTAAAATAATTTTATCATAAAGATTCAGGATTTTAAGAAAGTCTTTTTATCTCCCTGATCATCTCATAAACATATATTATGTCCTAATAGATAAGTGTTAATTACATAAAAAAAGTATAGTCTTCCATCATGTTGGTCTAGTTCCTTTTAAATCATTTATATATAAACAACTAGTCTATAAGTGAATTACATAATCTCCAACTAATTTCATATTAATAAGAAATAATAATAGACATGTCATACATAGTACCTTCCTTCATAACCTTAGAAAATGAAACATAAGAAAGGGTCTTCTCAGATGATTGATAAGGGTAAACAAGGTAGATGTCAAGATAAGATGAGAATAAGCATTTGATAACATGATACTATCATTTTAAAACTATAAACTACATATAATAAATCATAATCTTGAGCCATAGAATAAATCTTGTCATTTTATAAATCATGAACCATAATGGAATCATAGAACATGATCCATGAGATCATAACATTGACATAAGAAATAGATTTATGGGACACAAATAATCATAGAAAATCATTTACATAGTGGTAAGGTCACTTTACAAAACAATCATAGTGGAATGGGTTCACATCATATTCCATCATAGTATAAAATGTTCACTCATAAGACTATCTATGAGGAAAAAGTGAACTACTGAATTGAGTTCACTCTTTATTCTATTCTTATTTATCTCATTATATAACAATCTTTACCCAATTCATAGGAGGGATATATAGATCATGACTATTACACAATCCATATATTTGTTTTAAAAAATATAATAAAACAGTAATCATATAATTTTCCTTAGTATGTAAATGGTTGTAATAAACAATTCAAAACATCCTTAATCATATAAAGAAAATGGGATTGTTAATCATATCCTCAATTCATCATAGAAGAGCCTATAAAAAATTGATGAGTTCCTGAAAGATATCTTCATAATAATCATAAATCATCCAAAGAAATAATAATTTTTCTTTCCTTGGATCATATCCATAGTGATGATTATGTAACACCAATGGATTTCTTATTGGATGGAAAATGATTTTGAATGATCACATGGACCATTTCATAAGGAAAATTAAATTTTCAGAATGGAAACAATATTAATGAGAAAAAACAGTTTAGAGAAATCATGAAAATAATTGTAATTAAAAATAATATTCAAAAGGTATAATAGAATATCTAAGAAATTATCTATCATGAAGGAATAAAAATTGTATAGGTCACACACGTTAATCACAATATTCCTTTCATATTTTCTGTTAAAAGGAAAAAAAATTAAATCATTTATAAAAATGAAATGATGGTTATTATTATTAAATTTTTTAACATCGATTTAAATTTATTTAATAAATACATGGATATAATTAATCAAATTTTTCAATACCTTTTTAGAAAATATGGACATGAAAGAAAAATGATTTTTGATCGAAGAGAGAATTAATGTCAGTTTTCCAGATAAAAATATTTATGACTACTGAGTACATAAATATAGGAAAATGAAATTAAAAAGTATTATATATATATATGCAAATAATTTCATTAATCTCATTAGATATAGGACATAATAACTTATCATTGGAAGAATAACTATAATCATATTAATTAAACAAATGGATTATATTCTAAATCGTTTACCACATTGGTCAATTTTGAATCATAATCACCATGAACAAATAATTGTAAAGGGAATTTATTTATCATGATAATAACGAAATTCAGGATTTAACTTTTAAAGGGTATTTATATAAACTGAATAAAATAATATAGCTGCATAATGCAACATTTTTCAAAAACATCAAAATTTGAGAAAAAATCCCTTAACATAATTCTCAATATAGTTTGTGCATGTTTGAATATCCTATATAATCTATGTAGGTTTATTAATGATATATTAGTGAGTGATAATAATATTTATTATACCATATAATATTTACATATGATCATTTATTTGGTGTCTATTAAGAATTCCATGTTAAAATCCTTTTTTGGGTAATAACTACTCAATTTTACATGTATATTTTGGTTTTCTATTTTCTATAATATTAAATTTTTAGGGTTCCATCATCTCCATAATTTCAACCATAATATAATTATAATATATATAATTTTAATATAAATTTATTTTAATAAATGTAATTTATAGATAGAAAACTAATTACACTATTCATAGAGATGAAAGGTCGCACGTACACATGAATAATGGTTACATTCTCTCAATGGATGAAATGAATGGAAGGTAAATAATTATACACTTTAATAGAGTCACTATAATTTCATATATATATATACATATATAATATTCATTAAATTTATCCACATTACCTTTCATGTAATTAATAAGTAAAAAATATATCTCTTATCTTCAAGAGTTGGTAGTCCGCCGTGCACACGATCAACCTGATCATATTCCCTAAGAATGGAAATTAATCATTTTTATGTTATATAATAATTAAAAAAGTGTAATTATATCATATATATCATATAAATATGATAAATCTATAATTTTAACAAGTTAGGAGTGTTGGTTTTGGAAAAGTAATTACATCATTTCACGAGATGGTTGTTCGCCTTACAAATAGTCGCCAGTTTCGTTTCCCATATAATTGAAGAGGAGATATAAATATGTCATTAAATGAAAATAATAACATAATAATATATATTAGATAAATTATTATTTTTTTATTCATAATCTATGAGGATTTTATGTTGGTGTAAGTAGAAATAAAAAACATATTTTTAATAATTTACATATTCTTGGAAAACATGTGACGTCCTAGACCCGAATTCCATTGATGGTGCCCTGAGCCTAGTGGGCCAAATTTCTTCAAGCACATATCCATGAATATTAGACATTGTGGACTACCAGTTATTTCCTAGTGTGTGTTTGTGGGGAGACTATTCCCTCACAACTAGAGTGTAAAAAACGGGTGAATATAACAACAGAAGGTAAATTGAGGAAGCAGTATAAATAAATGCCACAAAAGAAGCTAGCTGAGCTGTAAAAATAAAAAATTGTTTATAACTGATATAAATATATCAAATCTTAGGATAATATTCATTCTATCTATAAATATGGAAAACATGTATATAAAGTTGCATGATAGAATACTATAAAAAGATAGAAAAAAAGGAATCCAAAAATTATCCCAAGCATGTCGAGCTCTAAATCCGTTTTATGCAACCAACACCATCATAAGAAATGAGAAATAAATTTTCTTGAAGTGATATGCTTCCCTTTATCAATAATTTAATACATTTAATCTACTCGGGTACTAGTGGTGCTAAGATAGGTTGTTAGATATTTCTAAATTGGACACCACCAATGTTGTCTATAACATCCTATCCATGTAACATAATCTGAACTAATATAAATGAATTTATATATAAAAGTAATGTATCACAAAAATGATAATACCCTTGTACCATCTATATCCCTCAGATGATGTCTAATCATGTACCTAGTTTATTAGTTAATTATGTTCCAATTAACATATATAAATCACAATAGGTAATACCACCATTGAAAATCTAATATGATATAAATAGTAATGGATCCAAGGCATAATAAGGAATCCTGATGTTATTTATTATGAATAGTTTCCAAATTAACAACCATGGAAATGTAAAACTTATAGTCCTCCAACTCAGCAGTTATTGAAGCCTGGATATATGGGTAAGAGTGTAATAGAAGGAAATTCTTTCAAGGTATTCCACATTAGTGTGGTCTAACTGAGTCCAAGGAGAACATCCTAGGTAATATAGGATAAGTTATGTCTTGAACCAATGATTTGACCAAGGAACCTTGTGTATATAGAGACCACCATAGATCTATGGAGTGTATCTAAGGAATCCAATAATAAAAAATGAGGGAACCTAAATTTTCATATCGGGAATCCACAAATATACAGAGATTGGCTTATTAGGAGGGTATCAACCCTGGAAACCAACATCCTTAAATTGGAATAGTGTCCAAAAGTGATCAAGAAATTCCTTTGGGAATCCAAAAGCTAACTTTATTATAAAAAATCCTAAAATAATGTAAATTTACATATATAATCATGCACCTTACACTTAATTAATTTAATTATTTAATCCTCGTTATGTTAATAGAATTTAATAATTCATTTTGTTCAATCCTTTCCTTTCATTAATGTGGTAAGGCCAAGGGGCAAGCAACCATTCCATTATTATGTCATGATAAATTCAATAGGTTAATTATACTATATTCCATCATAACTGGTTAGGGGTGCAATGGACATAAAAAATAAAATTTTATTATATTCAATTAGTCCTAATTATATATATATATACCAAAAAAATCTATTTCAATTTTAGATTTTTTTAATAAATCTGAAACACTAATCATAAGTGGGACACATGATTAGAATAAATGGAACATCCCATTATCAATTAACAACTCAATAGTTATTTAACATGTAAGGGGTATCATTATCATTGACAATCTAAGGAACACCTGAACAACAACACAGAAGCACATGTCACGCACTAAAAAACCAATTATGGATAACACCTTACATGGGATGGTCATCATTGTGGACTTCCCCACCAATGACGAATAATATAAATTTCATGAGGCCAATAATATGGTTCTATTGATTATATGTTAGAAATATAATTTAAACACATACTGCTCGTTGAAATCGGCACATCAACATGCTAATTTATAAAATAATTTATCTCGAGGAGTGAGTTATAGGCCACCTACCTAATATTCATATGTCTATCTACATCTAGTATCAACCTATAATTTGTCATGGATTGGAAGAGATATTGATAATGAATAAATTTCTCTAAAATTGGGTCATATGATCTTACATATAAATAGATTAATTGATTGGATGAAGATCAACAAAATATGAAAGGGGAATTGAGAACATACCAATGTGGATTCAGTCAGGTAGATAGGTCTTTGATCAGAATCTAGGCAGATGATCAGAATCAATGTCTTTGTTAATGGGATGTTTAGATTATAAAGGGAGATTTGGAAGGGTGTTTTCCATTAGAAAATAAAAATGGAAGATGAGTTGTTTAAAACATTTGATTTGAGTTTTTTTAATTTCACCAATAAATTTTACTCACACAGTTTGGTCATACGGTTTGGAAAAACCATCTTCAAAACATGCACAAGAAGCTATAAAGGGTGGAATACCATAATGTGAAGCGTCATTCTTATTGAAACCATGAAAAAACTATTGGAAATGACATAGAATATTTTTTCATAATTTTATAGGATTGTGTCACCAAAATCATATGGTTTTGGAGAACAGTGTGCCCCATGTCACCCACTATCGACCCTTTCACTGTTAAATCTAACTGTGTGGTCTCCCTTGTACAATTTACTCTATGATACAGTCAATTCTCTCTCACTAGATGGGGTTTTGAGCTCCAAAAAAAATTTCACAGCCATTAATCCTTTTATACTTTGTAATTCATCTACATTATGTCCAAAATAACGAATTAGACAAAAATTTTGAAGGATCCATTCTTAAGTGAAAAATCAGGTTCTTACACATCCTCCTTATGTAAACCTCAAAATTCATTAGAGGTGTGTTTAAGAATTAAAATAAGGCCTCTATAATTCAGGTAGTGTTTTTGGAAAGATATTTCAATAGGTAATGGCCTAGTCAATGGGGGTTGTAAGTGTAAATTGGAATTGTGTGATGTTCCCTTTAATACATGGGTGAAAAAATATACATCAAATTTTTTAAAATAAAATGTTGTATCGATGTTTTTTATATTTTAAAAGGATATAAATAGGTCATACATTAACCATATATGATATAAGCTGTATATAACTCAATTCAATGGGTTTTAAACAAATTTCCCACCTAACATTTTTATTTTAACCCCATGTAAACCCGTTTTAACCATAACCTTAGAAGTTATTTTTACTCTTTTTACAATTAATTTTGACAAACAAAAGCTCAAATTATTATATAATATTAACTATTTTGATTCAGAATATGTAATGAATTTTTCAAAATTATATTCATAGAAATGGTAAATTTTAATTTAAAGGTAAACCCATATATGAGATGAACATGTGGGTTTCCCAAGATAAAATGTTCCAAAGTATTATTTGTTTTAATAGAAACATTCCATATTAAATTTATTAAAATATATTAAATTAGTTTATATATAACATTAATAATATAACTCTAGTTTTAATATGTTTTTATTCAATATTTGTTTTGGTAAATTACATAAATAAAATTAATAGTTTCAATGAATATGTATTTTTTCACTATTTTCTATAAGGATTTATCTTTTTATAAAATTCTATTAAATTCACCCTAATATAATTTTGACATGTTGATTTTTAAAATGTTATTAATTATGAATAATTTATGTTCATTAAGTTTCAAAAATTAATTTTATTATTTCTTCACAAAAAGAAATACAAATCATTTTTTATGAGAAAAAGTATTTTATAATCATATAAATACTTTTCTAAAAATTAAGTACATATTTATTAATATATTTTCATTATAAAAAACAAGTTAACTTAATTTTTAAAATACATTCATTCATATTCCTTCCAACTTGTTTAACAACTATATTATTACATTATAGTTTTAATATTAATATTAATATCATATAGTGGTTTGTTAAAACTCAATGTTGCGTGTAATGCAAGATATTATTGAATTAAATTTTTTTTAAAAAAAAGTAATAAAATATGAGTATGTTATATTACAAAATCCTTAAAATTAATTTCAACATAATATCTCATCACTCTAATTCAATTAAATGATGATACTTATACCTCATTACATCATTAGGTTCCCATGTAGCTTATTCGAATAACTTGTTTCCCCAAAAAAATTAATCACGTGAGTGGTGTTATTTAAAATAAATTACTATATAAAATCTAAAATATCCACCATTTATTCATCAGAAATAATATCTTTATATAATATTAGTAACTCTACGTTTTGTACATGTGAATGATCAGGTATTTACATTCTTAAGAGAAATTTATGGAACACACTGTGGTATTTTGAGAGGTTCTATGGAATCACAAATCAATAACCTACCATTATGATAAGGTAAATAATTTTAAGGTGAAAATATTATGATATATTATATTTCCATTATTTTTAAATATCATTAATATCTTATTAGTAGATGTTTTTATAAAAACATTTCAATCACATGAAATTGGATATCATTTCAGTGATCCTTAGAAAAACATTCATGTTGACATTGATCTTCCCTTATGTGTTTATGATTTTCACTAAACATCTCTATAATTTAACCCTCTATATTAGGTCCAAATAGATTCCATTCACCAAATTAATCACAGTACTATAGATTTCTATACTTCATTCTAAAGGGGGATTTATAATGAGACATCTAAATGGTCGAGTGAAAGTTATTGTTGTAAGAAAAATTGACAATAGGAAGGCGTTGATCCCAATAACCATTTAAATATATATAATGAGATATCACCATATAATAATGGTTTTTAATTGTTTACTTAGACAACCCATATATCCGAGGATGATATGTAGTGCTGAAACTCAACATTATATCAAGAGCTTGCTGAAGACTCCGACTAATTATCATGGTGAAACATGAATCCTGATTAAAAATAATTGAATGTGGTACTCCATAAAACCTCACAAAATAATGTATATTATATCAATATGATCTATATATACGTATTCACTGATAGAAATGAATTATTTCTGACTTTTTTATGTGATTGACTACAAAACATATAGCATTTTCCATTTAGATTTTTTGGGAGCCCAATGAAAAAAATATATGTTGATGTTTTCATCTTATATTATAGTATGGGTATTGACTGTAACATATTTTATAATTTTTAAACAGAGTTATATTTTATGAAATTTTTTTATGAGTAAATTAAATTCCATTGATATCGTACGTTACATGTGAGACGATGTTTTAGCAATCCATGAAAACATATTAATATTATTATTTAAACAGGACCATTATTACCTAGATGTCAAAATTAGCATCATTAACAGTAATAAACACAATTTAAATATTATATATAATTATTTAATTTGAAAAAAGAAATTTTTTTAAAAATACATAATTTTTTTTAAAGTCAATATATGTTTCAAAAATAATATTTTTCTCAAAAAAAAATGTTTTTTAATTTATTAATGTGAATAATTTAAAAATGTTTTTTTTAATATTTTTGAAATTAAATTTTATTAATTATTATTTTTATAAATCATCATTTAAAAATTACGTTATGTTTAAATTATAATAGTTTTGTGAGAAGAATATTTTTTTGCAAATTAGTGAAAAAAACTTGTATTGGTTGAAAAGTGTCATTTAGTTAAAAGAATTATTGTATTTTTAAAAAAAATTATATTGAAAGAAAAATTATAAAATTATAAAATCCATTAATCTAATTAAGGTTATTGGGATCATTTTAATATTTTATTTTAATCTTAGAGAAATTTTAATTTTGGAAAGCGCCTTTCTCATCAAGTCTGTGGGCTTAAATTTAAGTCAACCTTTTCTAATTATGTGAATAAAATTTGAAAAAAATTAATCAAATGAATCATAATAATTAATTTTTTATAATATATTCAACATAATTTTTGATGATACTATATCATAAAAATATTGAAAATTATTTACACTGGTTATGGGAATAATGGTATTACCGATATTTTAAACTGAATAGTTATGTGTTTAAAATAACTCAAATCAAGTAAAAAAGAAACTTTTAGGAACTTGTATAATATTTTAATGAATTTGTTTTAATAATAGTACATTTTTTGACTTGGGGAAGTTGTAAAATTTGGATATAAACATAATCATTGAAAAAATTACAAGTATGACACTCACTTACATTTTAAAAGGTAGCGCATTCTCCTCTCCAATTAAAAATAAAAAAACTATATTATTGAACCAATAAAAAAAATATTCCTAATGTCCTTAATATCATCATAGATGAATTATTTTTTCCACAAATCCTACCTTTGAGGGCTTCACTACAAACTTAAAGAGGTTCCCCGAAGAAGAGGATACATTGTTCAACAAGCTTTTTTATTTTATTTTTTTCTTCCACCTCCATTCTTTATATTAAAAAATGATTATATAATAATCCAAATGTATTAATATTGTTAATATTTTTTTTATTTTATGTTAATTACCTTAAAATATCACCACTTCCATCAAACAGTAAATGAAATCATCCTTAGTGTTTACAATGGTCTACCACCTCGTGAACAAGTGTTATTAGTTTCCCATCACCAACCATCATAGATAGATGTGATGAAGAATTAAATTTTTATGTAAAATATTTATGATATTATTATATTTTTTTAGTTATTATATTAAACATAATAACATAAATTCTATTATATGGGAATATAATATTGTTGTTCGGGTGTAAGATAGACTACCGCTTCGCGAAGCTATGTAACCCATTAACACATTATAAGATAGGTAATAGGGATGGGTTTAGTGAAAATATGTGATTTAAATAAAATATAAATTATTATATAAATGTAATATATTAATAAAATTTCGTTATTTCATCATTTTAAAAAAAATAGAATCAACGTCCACACATACGTACGTCTTACCTTCTCCATGAACTGTGTATTTGATTTTCTATTTTGTCCATTTATAGATCACTAAAAAAAATATATAAAGAAATTAAAGTTCATTTATATTGTTGTTAATATTATAGATATTATGGATCCAATATCAATTTAATAGAAATATAAAAATAATAAGTTAACGCAGACCCAAAAAACAAAGTAATTATCGTTCAATACATGAATCTAACATGTAATATATAATAAACAGGTAATAAAAGGTCATAAGTATTTTAATACATGGTATTACATATATATACTCATTAATATTTTTATAATTTATTTATAATAAACATATATTTATTATACAGGAGGTTTAAATATGTACGAATGAATTTGAAACTAAAGGGAAGGGATATTTGTTTCAATTTTCCTTCGTTGAGGCATCTATTATATTATGAATATATCTTTTTTACGAGCTGTATATACATCCCATTTGAAATTTTATATCATTATTTTATTTTCACACATGATATTATACTTTTTATATACCGTTTTTATTTACTTGTTATTGTGATTCAATGTTACAAAAGTTGTAAGAATTTTTATAATCTCATCAATTATCAGGATTGCTCAGTATTATGCTTTTAATGGTGAGATCTTACAATCTATTTAAAAATTAACTCATGTATTTTCTTATACTCTTTTTATTTAAAAATAATAAATTTTTTACCTTAATTCTTATATCTTTATGTACTCATGAGTTCAAAATAATATTTCCATGAAAAATCACTATTATCTCTATCCTTAGTTGAAACCTGTTTTCTTGCAAAATCTTGTTTTCAAAATTTGTTTAATTTTTTTTAATAATTATAAAAATTATTCAATATAAATAATTTTTCCCATGAATTACTTTTTAAAAAATATTTCTAAAGGAATCATCTTGTTATTTTCAAAACAAGGCCCGTATAGCTTTTATAAAAAACGTGAAAGGAATTATTATTCTAATTTGTATGGAATGAATAGAAATTAAATGAAATAATGACCATGATTTCTATAATAAATATTATTTAAATAATTACCATGATTTTATATAAAACATAATTTATATTTTATCACGTTTATTTTAAACTATATAAATTTCCATAGTATATTTTGAATTTATAATTTAAAAAATGATATTTTCAAAAATAAATAATATTTTCCACAAAAACCATTACAACATATTTTAAATTAATAATAATTATTCATAAATTATTACTTCCATTTAATTTACATACTATTTAAAAATGATAATATCAAATGTTACCACTCTTATTATTTCTATAAATGGGTTATTTTTATGTTGAAAATACGATTATAAAACCCATTTCTCTTCCATGGGGTATACTGTGAAATGATTATTATTATAAAACCATCTTGTTTTCATTGGGTTATGATCTGATGAATCTATTTACTGATTAAGAAACCTATTTATCTTATATAGGTTATGTTATGATGATATTATTTTGAGACTAATTTCTTTTCATGGGTTTTGATATGATGAATGGTTCATGATCTTATGGAACCCACATGTATGATTTTCATTTTTTAATGGGTGGAACATAAATATACCTCTAATTCCTTGGGTAAATATTGGAGTCTCATAATATAAATTATATTTGAATAGAGAGTAAACCTAGTTCAATGTGGTTCTCTTTCCACTATGATAGTCTTCAGATTGAACCATGACTATTACAATAATGTAGGGAGTGAACACAATCCACTAACATAGTCCGTTCAATTATCCTTGAACTAATAAGGAAATTATTTTATATGATTTTTTGTATGCAATAAATCTATGTCTTATTCCAATCATATGAACCCATGGTTCATTTAATTTGATTCCCTTATTTATCATGTCTTATGAACAACCAATATTAATGAAATGGATGAATTGTATTATATAATATATGCATGGTGTGGTTTGAAAATCATATTATCACATTCTTATACCCTTATGCTCATGATATATTAATATCTCACTTGTTTACCCTTAATGATAATCAAAAATAAAACTTTTTTATGCATCATTTATCAGGTTTATGATGAATGGTATTGTGTATAATACATCTAATAAGGGTACAAGTAATGAATAACACTTGAGGAGATGATGTTTCTCACTTACAAACTATTTGTTGATGAGTTCGTGTTTCTAATGGAAATATACATTTATTATCCTCAAGCGAGTGTTTAGGTGATTTAACCAAAATTAATATAAAAATATTTAACATTTCTTTATGAATGGTTTCGGTAGTTACATTTGGTATTAATGAATAGGTTTTATTATACTTTAGAAACTATGATAAGAAAATATATTGAGAACTCTGAGTATATGTCTATGGATATGTATGAGGATATGTCTATGGATAAGACAAATTATAAGAAAACTTCATGGAATTTTGGTAATCGATAGATTGAGTGGTTTCCATGAAATTATATCCTTATATGGAAAGAAAAAATGGAGGAGGATCCACTAAAGTGCTAAATCAGGTTAATAAATTTGAAAATGGTGTAGTGAGATGGACAATATCATCACATGATTCATGAAAATTGTCTTTTTTACACCCATAGTAGGAAACTCCAGTTGGATATTCATTGGAAATTAACAAAATCATTATGATACACCATGAATAATTTAAATACATGATGAAAATGAATTACATAGGATAAATCAATGATTTTATAGATTAAAAAAGGTTCCATGATTTATAAATCCTATAATGGACTATTTACGGTCATGTTTCTTCCTACTATGATTATTATTTCATGAACTATGTTATTTTATATGTTCCAATAAATGTAAGATGATGTTACCATGAAAAGAATATGTTTTATAGATAATTCATTGATTTAACTCTTGAATATCCAAAATTTTATGGCTCTAGAATTAAAAATCTCATTCAAATGCTCAGACCACATTCGCAACTAATAAATAAATAAGAATATATAAGTGAGTAATATACAGAACCCCATTTCTTTATTCTGTTATATCAAAATGTATAATATATTCCCCTGCTTATACTAATACTCTATTTCTTTGAACAATTTATCAGAACTATTGAGAATATATTTTATATTTTCTAGTTTATAGAACATGAAAAATTTCTTTTTGGTGTTTATCATTTGGAAGGTGATGAGGATAAATTTTGTAATGTCATCAATAATACAAGGGTACATTATGAAATTTACTCTATAGAGTGTTATGATTATATGGTCTTATTTTTTTTGTTTTTCACATATCTTGTATCCTTTATTCAAAAATGTAGAGGGAATTCCCTGAGCGAAAGTAGAATATTGATGAATTTGTTGATGAGGAAAATTTTACAAGACTTATAAGGAACACTTTTAGATTTTTTAGTAATCTTAAATTTAATTTTGATATATTATTAATTATCTTAATAAAAATATTCTTAATTTTTTTATCTATAAGGTACTTTAGTTGTTGTGAATATATTATTCAATGATCTCTCAGGGTTTCAAAGAAAGATAGAGTTTAATGAAAACTCTAAAAAATGGACAAATAATGTTAATATTTCCTTAATGGACTATGTGTAGAAGGAAACATGGAAAATATTATTAAGTTGAATAGTAAATTTAATAATTTTGGGAAGGAATATCATTGAGAAATTGATAGTTGAAGTTATGGGAACATGTTTTAAAATAATGGGAAAAGGGTTAAATATGCAAAGAATGCACCACCGAAACTCATTTGTTTCAAATGAATGAAGTATGATCACTATGCCCAGTGACCAAATCAGAATGCTATTAATGACGATCAATTTCATAAACCTCTTAAGCCTAGGGATAGGGGAAATCTCATCCAATAACTACTTCTAACTTGGGGTGAAACAAATATGATGTGAAAGGTGTTATTAACATCTTATATATAACTATTAATGTCATAATTGAATCTTTACCAACTAATTATTTCATATATAAAGAATTTTATAAGGTATAAGGATTTCACCGAAATGATTTTATGTACAATTATTATTGAATACCCATATTATTATGATGATCATATCTCAAGTATACGATCCATCTCTGGTTAAATTTTGTGGGAATGAGATTCGTGAAAATAATTTCTTTCTTTCTGTGGATGATTTTGATTTTACCTTTGACATAGATTGTATGTATATAAATTAATCAAAAATATATTTTTAAGTAAGGGATGTCATGGTAGACATTTAAAACCAATATGTGATCATATATCAATGTGATGATAATTATAAACTTCCAATGGATATCACATTCATTTAATTGGTCTTGATTACAATTCATAAAGGGTATTTATCTTAGATGGTTGGGGAGAAACAATTCCTCAATCATATTTGTGATGTGAAATAATTTTTTTATGTCTTTTGGGATGAGTTTAATGTATTAAAATGAATTGTGATGCTCATTTCTCAATATAAATCATACTTAGTACCAATAAAATTTAAAATTCATCCAATATAACATTCCAAAATATGTTTCAGTAATTTAAGATGAAACCGAATGAGAACCTTTATAATAGATTCATTCAAAAAATTGTGTCCCCTTGGGGAGACCATATTTTATTTTATTAAAATAAATAATTAATTTTGTGATAATTAATTGATTATTATGAGTTTTACAATAACACAATCAATAACAAGTATCCAATACCATGTATTAATAAACTATTTGATCAATTGAATAGAACATAATTATATTCCAAAAATGACTTTCATTTTGGATTTTATAAAATAAATTTTCAGAAGAAGGATATCCCCAACACAACATTTTGTACAATTTATGGACACTACAAATATATATTGACGCTATTTGGTCATATTAATTCTCCCACTATAATAATGTATTTATTGAATAATGTCATTAGAGATTAATTAAATAATTTTTTGGTTTTCTTTATAGATGATATTAATATCTATTAATAGATAAGAGAAGTTAATAAATATCATATATTATTTTACTAAAAAAACTAGAGATGGAGAAACTATATGAAAAATTTTAAAAATAATAATTTTTGCTAAAAGGATTCATTTTTTGGTAATATAATATCGAGAGAGGGTATGTCAGTATTTCCATCAATGATTTAGGCTATTGAATGTTATTCGAAATCAAGCATTGTGACAGATATCCATAGTGTGGTTGGTTTAGATGGATATTATCAATTATTTTATATAATTTTTCATGACTATATAATTTACTCAGCAAGATAAATCCTAAGAGAGACAAGTTCTTCTAGATAGAATAATTTGAGGAAACTTTCAGGGAACTAAAGAGGAGATTACAAAGATAACTTCTGCTAACTTTACCATACATCCAAGAAGTTTCTATAATCTATTGGGATGTATCTAAGAAGGTATTGGGAAATGTTTTATATATAATTAAATGGTTATAACTTATGAATCATGATAATTTAATGTTCATAACTAAAATTACGCATCTAATGATTTGGAGTTAACTGTGCATATGATTATATTAATGATATAGAGGCATTATTATATGGAGAAAAGTGTGATATATATATCATTACCAAAATATTAAAGTATATTTTCACTTAGAATATGTTGAATTTTATCCAGATAGGATAGTTAGAGGTGAGTAAATATTTTTACTCCTTAATAAATTACCACCTTAGGAAAATGAAAATGGTTCTCAATGCTTTGAGTCAAAAGGATCATGCAAGATTATCTATAGCGAAGGTAAAAAAGATCCAATATTTCTATATTTGTAAAAGGTTCATATGTAATTCTTAAATAAACAAGATATATTTTATCTTATTCAATTGAATATTCAACAATATATCCTAGTGAAGATTAAATGGGCACATGATAAATATGTAGAGCTGTAAAAGTTTGATAGTAATGTTCTTCGGTGTACCCTTGATAATGATAGAATGATAACATTTGGGAACCATGTATTTGTTTCTTATATACATATCTGGGGAACATTTATCAGTGTAATATTATATTTATTCATTATCTATTGATCCTAGAAGAACATATATGTTTTTATATTTTAAAGAGTATTTTTAATGCAATGGTAAGAAGAGAGATTCCATAGATTTTGTATCTCACTTCTCGGTATGTTAGCAGGTTAATGATTCAAGAAAAATGTTTATAGGGATCTTATACCCATTATCCATACTAGAATGGAATTGGGAATACATCACCATATATTTTTTCCTTAGACTCCCCAAAAGTTCTAAATGGAATAATGCTATTCGAGTTGTAGTCAATCAATTTACAACGTCAGAACTATTAATTCTTATCAAATAATATTTCTCTTAGGATATCCTATCCAACATATATATATTAATAATTTGGTTATGATTAATGGATTACCAAATTTAATTATCTTTAATCAGGATTTGAGGTTTACCTCAATGCTTAGAAAAAATGATCAGCTAGGTCTTGATATAGGGTTGAGTATCAATACTACATATCATCATAAAATATATGGTCAGTCTAAGTGAAAAATTAAAAATATAGGGGATATGTGGACATCTTTTTATAAAAATTTTAATGGTTTTTCGGATAAAAACCATTCTCTTATTGAGTTATCTTATAATAATATATTTCACTCAAGAATTTATATGGGTCCATATGAGTCCCTTTATGGATATAAATCTAGATATCTAATCTGTTAGAATCATATTTGAAAAAGATATCTATTGGGATATAAAATTGATGAATAAATTAGAAGGAAGGATTGAGCCATTCAACAAGACCTAAGGTTGGCCCAATGTTGATAGAAAAAGTATTTTGATAATCATCTATGTGATATAAAATATGAAGTTGGTCATAAGGTGTTTCTAGAAATTTGTCCATGGATGAATTTAATGGGATTTAGAAAGAATAAAAAACTAATCCTTAGTTATATAGGTCCCTTAAAATTATTAATCATATCAGGATAGTATCCTATCAATTGGAACATCCACAAAACCTCTCTCAAGTTAAAAGTATGTTCTACATATATCCACTAAAGAATATACCTCATCATGAACACGTAATGAACATATAGGTCTAACCACGGTTGGAAGATCATTATTATAAGGAACAACCAATTCATATTTTGGATCATACAGAGAAATTTCAATGATTCAAAACCACTCACATGGTTAATTTTTTTGGGTGAAACCACTAGTATGTGGAGTCAATGTGGAACATGAGAATATAATGAGGTAGAAGTATCATCATATAATTTTATCATTGTTATGCAATTTTAATGTGGGTATAATGCAAAAACATGATATTGATGGAAATATTTTTTTGAATAAATTAAATTTTTGATACCATGAGTTACATGAAACAACGATATTTAATGAACCATGATAAATTATTAATATTATTATCTAAAAATTATTATTATTTCCTAAACATTAATGTTTTAGGCATGAATAGTAATAGAAAAATAACAAATAATCATTTTTATATAAATAAATAATATTGAAGAAATATTTACTTTCTTATATAGTCACTATATGATTAGAGAATACTATTTTCCACAACAAATAGTTTTTTATTTTTTTAGGAAAAAAAATAAAATTATTTTTTGACACATTTATGAAACTATGTTTATTTTATAATCAAAATTTCTAGAGCCGACCGGGGTTGTCTTAGTGGTACCGTGTAAGGCGGCCACTCCCTGGCAACAGAACTGGCGCAGGTTCGAGTCTCGCCACTCTCGAATTTAGCTGGGGACGAGCGGCGCGTAGGTGGTGAATGGGGCCCAGAATAAGCGTGGTGTGGCAATCACCAATACCTCATTACCCACAACTCGTTTAAAAAGGAGAAGTATTTCAGGAGGCTGGAGCCCCTTATCCCTCGCGATGCTAAACCCTAGTTGATGCTCGATTATGGTCCCCCCCCCCCTTCCTGGTGGAGGGATGGGGGAAGGTGATCTTCCACCACCACCAGCGTCGTGGGTGCCATTTGTTCCTTTCTCAAACCCTAACTTCCTTCTGGATTTTCCGTTGATCTCTCTAAGCCCGAAAGTTCCAGAGCTCCACCTTGGGGCCCCTCAGCTTCCGATTTCTTCATCAGAATACTCTACGACATCAGGATTCCTCAATTTGACACTGGTTGCTCGTTTTTCTCTACGAAGGCCCTCCGTTGATGAGTTCGATCGCTTCATGTTTAGTGATTGGGATATGAAGAAACGTGCGGTGGTAGGGCTTCTTGACAACCGTCATCTGATGATTCGTTTTGGCTCAGAGGAAGACTTGATAAGTGGCTGGTCCAGAGCTCCCCGTCGGTGCAATGGATGCAAATTCTTCCTGCTTCACTGGTCATTGGATCTCTGTATGAATCAGGATCCTCATTCAGTTGCGATCTGGTTAAGTCTCCCTAATCTTCCATTAACTTTCCAAAATCCTGCGATAATTTGTATGCTAGGGAATTTGGTTGTCCGTTTCCTGTGTTCGGATGCGCGCACTTCATCTGTAAGTCATCCAGTGAACCCTCGCATTTGTGTCGAGGTGGATGCCTCGAAGCCACCAGTAGAATGGATCTGGATTGCTATGGGCGAGGAATTCCGCTGGAGGCAAGCCGTAGTGTTTGAGAATTGGATTGATTTCTGCTCAAGTTGTCATCGTCTGGGTCACTTGGCTGGTCACTGTCGTCGGGGAGTCAGAAGCAGGAGAAATGCCACATCGGTGAAGAGGCCTATTGATGCTTCTGGTCAAGGACAGTTGGGGTCTGATGCAACGAATAATGGAAATGTTGTTTGTTTGTGTGAGACATCGATGGTGAAGTAGGCGCGAGATTCACATAACCCATCTGCTTCTATTTCAATGGTGAAGTAGGTGTGGGCCTCACACAACCCGACAGTTGCTATGGTGTTTGATAGACTAAAACATGACCTACCTCGACATAGTGGTGTGGATCAGATAGACAAAAATGAGGCCGGTCATGGCACTGGAGCTAGAGGTAAACTGGTAATGCCTGCTTCTTCAGGAGAAATGTTGTAGCATGATCAAAACATTGTTGGTCAGTGTGAGGTAGGAAGGGTTGTCAGTGAGATTATCAGCATTGGGACTGCTGAACAGAAGGGGGATGAGATTGCTTTGTGCCTGGCTGATGGGCAAGTACATGGTGCACTTTCAGTTGGCATGCCCCTCAATATTTGGGCTGGTACTCGGTCTGGAAGTGGGGGAGTGCTGGATGCATCTGCTAAGGCAGGACTTGCATCGCAGCATGGGAACACCTTTTCTTGTCAGAATGTTACAGAAAGTGATGTTTTCATATTGATCAAAGCTGATGAAGTTAGACCGCAGGAGGGAGAGTTGGCGTGGAGTTCAGAGCCACTGGCCCCTTTTGCCCCCACTGGTTGTTCAGCTGGTAAAGACTCTCAGTTGCAGCAGGCTTACATTGGTGGTCTGCAGATCACAGTGGACACCAGCAACCGTTTTCAGGAATTGGATCATGATGATGTGGATGAATGCACACCAATGAAGGGCAGTGACTTCTTGCAGACTGGAAAAGAGAATATTGTGGGGTAGGAGCTTGATGATGGTACTGTTGGTGTTGAGGCCCCTCGTTGTTTGGCGATGATTTATATCAATGGGAAATATGAGCAGAGTCAGACTCTGACTGATGTTTTTCAAAAAGTTGTAATTGCTGGAAAATGGGGAGATGTTTTGGACAGTGACAAGGAATGTTGTGGTGGCTTGGATAGGCCTTCCTTTAGTGATGTAGTCAATGATGGAAAGAAAAAATCTGAAAATGAGGAATATCCCCCAGCAAAAAGAAGAGCGAGGAAGGCTTACTCTGACTTTCCAAAGCTGGTGTCAACTAGATCTGCTGTTAGGCAATCATCTAAGGAGTTGTTATCCTTAGAGAAGCTGAATCTTAGACGGAAATATGCGAAGGTCCTAAAAGATTATGACAGCTCTGAATGGGAATCCGCTACTGTAGAGGAAGTCTTATATCACGGGTATGGTGAGGGGTATGAATTCTATGACATGTAACTGGTTCTCTTGTGGTTGCTTGTTCCATGTACATTTCTTTTCTTAACAAATGGTCAGAGGCTTTACCTCTGACTGGGCTTTCCGGGTATAATCATAATTTCTAGAATAATAATGTGAAAAAACATATTTTCGTAATTTTTTGTAATGTTTTGAAAATATTAATTAACTAATGAATGAAGAAGAGTTAAATTATTTACCAAAAAATTTATTTTGGTTTAAATAACATATATGGGTCATTTTTAAAAAATGGATTTTTAATTTAAATTATTTCAATTATATATCAGTTAATCAAATTTTTGTCATTGGAATAATTTTCGTTTTAATTTTTTATATACAATCTTCTTAATATTTAGAAAATTTTATCATTGGGAAATCGTTTTATCATGGGCATTATAAGTATAATTTGAAATTATATTCCCATGTTATTGGAACTGAATTTTAAATATTAAATTCAATATTTGGAATCATTACAATATATTTTATGTAATAATTTTAAATTTAATTTTTACACTAATGAATATATAAAATATAGAAAATTATTATCCACATTTTAGATAAAAATGGGTTTACTGAGGAGTTAATATAAAATATTATGCGTTAGAAAACACAAAAAACAAGTATTAAATAATTATATTTCAATATTTCGACTATATATATTGAATTAATTGATAATGGTGTATTTTTTGATCTTTTTGGCATGTGATAAATATTAGAACACTCTTTTCTTCCCAAAACATATATGTCTGCTACTTACCTCACTTATAAAATGACACCCCTTATACACAACTATTCACACATAAAAAAATTTATATTGGAAATTAACATAAAAATATATTAAAGAATTCAATCCTCTCATCCTATAATCCTTAAATTCATTATAATTTCAACCTTGGGATGATTTTGGAGCAATCGTAATGAGGTTACCCGGTGAAGTGGTAAAATTATTCAACAAGAATTATTATTTTATTTATTTATACAAATAATTAAATTATTATTAAACCATTATGAGATAATAACCTTAGTATATTCCATATAAATATATTTTTGTAATAAATTTATAACCTACAACCATCTCTACTTCCATAAAATTGGATATAAAACCGTCATTCATGTGTATGGCGAACTACAATGTCATTAAAAGATATTATTAGTTTTATATCATAACCTATCATTGGTAGACATAATGATTCATTAAATTTGTATATATTATATCTATGATATTATGATTTGTATGGAATTATTATTCCACATAAAACTCTATACCGTCCTTTCTTTTGGAGTATGATAACCTCAACATTTTGTATTGAGAACAACCACCTCATGAAGCAATGTTATTCATTCATGCTTTTTAGGGATGTTAATAATGACGAGTTAATAAAAAGACGTGATACATATGAATATATATATTGAATATTGATAATATATTATTCACCTTTATTTCTTCCATCCAATCAAGAATACAGAACCAATGTTTTTAACGATCCAGATATTTATTGAAAAACACTTTTTCATATTCATTAATATTTATGAATAAGAATGTAATATTATGTTAAATATTTAACTTTGTCTGATATCATACTCGACAGGCCACAATGGGTTTCTTTGAAATCTTATATTGCTCGCAACATTGAGTTATAATGAAAAATAATATAATATTATTATTATCTTAATTGTATTTAATGGATAGTCATTGTATTGCTGATAATGAACATCACTGACAAAATTATGAATAAAAATTTTATTTAAATTTTTTACATTTATTCACTAAATTTCATTGGCTTAAAATAAAAATGAATACAATTTTAAGCATGAATAACTATAATATTTTTAAAAGTTCATTTTACCACTTTTTAAAGGAGAACGCTTTTTAAATCAAGTATTTGTCACTTTTATATGATATATTTGATAAAATAAATTACTTATATAGAAGGGGGATATAAAAATTTACTTTGAATATATATTTGATAATTTTTTGATAAAGTTCATTTTTAATAAATAGTTGAAAATATCGCATTTTATGTCCAAACTGCCCTTTCAACTAATTTATTTATTTTGATAGATTATAAAAATAATATATTTTAATGTGTAATTAGAATATATTCATATAATTTAATAAAATTTTAAACATTGTATGTAATTTTACTTTTAAATTGGACATAAAAACATGTCATTCTTTTGATAGTTGTTACTTTTTAAAAACCCGCTATTTTGGTTTCGACAATTGGAATTAATATTAAATTAATTACTGTTAAATATTTTTTTTATTTTGGAAAAATGGATTCCATATTTTTAATCAGGAGGTATAAATTTTGTAAATAGGTACATTTAATTTTTAGATATTATGAATAGTATCTTTAGAAATTATTTTATTTTCCATGGTTAAAAGATAAATCTAGTAAATAAGTGTACAAAATAATATAATAATATTATTAAACTACCCTAATACAAGTCCTAATACTATTGGATAATACAATCCCATCCATGGGAATCCTTGGGTCAAATTTGGGTCCCCATGGAGCCACTTGGATGTGAAAATACATTTTAAAAGAATTAATTTAATGTAATGAAAAATGTGACATAAACATTTTTATTTTATAAAAACAATTTTTATATGGGGTTATATAAGTGATAGTTTTGACTATAAATATTAATTATAAATAAAGGAAGATTTCCTACATCATGGTATTTCATTTAATATTTTTAGATGTCACATATATTAATATAGTTATGACACAATGATGATGTAGTGAATGCATTATTAATGAATGATAAAAAATAATGAGATTATAAAAAGTAAAATAAATTTATTTTGAAACATTTTATTCCATAAAATAATTTTAGGGGTGCGTAAGACTTGGTATATTTAAATTATTGAAGGTTTTTTGAAATAATAATGTTGTTATGGTTTCTCAAAAAGTCATGATATTAATAATATAAAAATTGATATAAATGATTTTTTAAAACAAACACAATTTTATTAAATGATATAATATTCGTAAAAATTAAATATTTGGACAAATTAGTTATATAATATTGAAAATTTAATTAATTAATTACTTGAGGGTTTATTTCCATTTTATGGTATTTATATTAACAATATAGTATGAATATACAAGAAGACATAGTAAGAGTGAAAATTTTCAACTAAGGGATAAAGTTAAAATAAAAGTTTAAATTTGTAACCATGACTTGTCCAAATCCTATTAGTTGAAAGGTTTTCAACCCAAAACCACCTTATATTTAAATTAAATGACTTTATAACCATTTTAAATCGAAACTCATTTTATAATAATATAATATTTCAATACGTTCCTAAAGTGTCCCTCCTCCATCTTAAAAAAGGGAATCACCTCTACACATTTAATCACAACTATCAAGACCCTTAGCTCATCGAGCCTCTGACTAAATAATCTCCCAACATCCCTCCCTACCTATTAGAATCCCTAACTTAGTCATTAGTCAATTAAAGAAGAACTTTTGACTCAAATCAAAGGGAGATACACGTTTTAAGAGGTATCATCTTATTTAAAGTTCCATTCCATTATTTTACATCTAAAATATCTATTAAATTATTATTATTTTATTAAATAACAAAAAAATAATTTTCAATATATTAGGATGTTGTATGACAATGATTTTAACTACACATACTCTCACATCCATCTAATGGATGCGAATATATTGTTTATATATACGGCAAATTTCTACCTCAAGAAACGATGATTGTTCAATTACCCATACCACCTATCTTGGTGGATATTATGATGACACTATATTTATGTATTATATATATTATATGTATATATCCCATACTATACTGTAATTTTTATTTACAAACATTCCTATACTCTTTTCAAGATGTGTAAATACGATAATTTCATTTGAGGAAGTGCGGACTACCGCCCCCTCAAAGTGATACGGCTCATTAATTCCATACATGGAACATATAAAAGAAGGAATTAATGAACATATGTAACTTATATATCATATGATATTATTCCAAAAATTATAATATACATATATATCATTTAGTTTTCATTTCCTTAATATGACAAATAAATGAACGTAACATTCATTCGTACGTACGACTTACCATCTCTATTAACAGTTCATTTTATTTATTATCTCCAAATATCATGGAATATTATTAATACATATATAATAGGTTATACGATATTTAAATCATGAATACTATTCTTGAGATAATGTACTTTTGACCGCATGGACAATTTGTAATTATAAGAAGATCATTTTCTACTGAAGAACCTAATATCCGCAAAACGAACGGTATTAACATAAATAATTATGTAATTTTTATAAAATTTTAATAAGTTATATAAATGATATAATAAACATGATTATGGTTCTTATATAAGTATATCATAAATTCATTATTCAGGAAGAACAAGGATCATATCTGACAAATCAGACTCATGGGAGGGGAACCTTTCACCCTCTTCTTTTAGTCAAAGACATCTTTTACGTTTTGTATTTTAATTTATATTTTCATATGTTGGAATATGTTATTCTACATCCTTATTTATGTAAATTTTATGTACAAGTGGTCATAGACAATTTTCTCTCTGTTGAACTCATTTATTGAATTTTTATTTGATGCCGTTAGGCTGTCAAATTTTTGTAAGGGAATATCTTAACCCAATTCCCATTTTTTGTGTCAAAATCCTAATTCAATACAATGTCGTTCTATGATTATGTGAAAAATAAATTTTTATGTCCTATCTGTTATTATACATTATTTATCTGTTTTTATTGTGAATACACATAATCGATCAATTTTATTTACAAAATGATCTTTGTAAGGGAACCTTTCACCCTTCTCTTTTAGTCATAGACTTCTTCTATGTTATGTATTTTTTCCATTTTCTTATGTTGGGGTATGTTATTACATATCCTTATTTATATGAATTTCATGTTTAAATTTTTGGATAACCATTTTTCTCTTATCAACTCATTTTCCAAATTTTTAAGTGACGTTGTTAGGCTACCAAATTTTTTTACGGGAATTTTAAATTTTAAATTCCGCTAATTAGGTTTTATAGAAAATTAAGTGATTATATTATGCCTAGATTATGTGTAGAACAAATATTTTTTTATGTTTGTAATTTACACATCTTTTTGTGTGGATATACTATTTCTACACATAATCACTCCATTAAAAAACTCTTACATAATTTATACAAACTTTTTAAAGGAAATCATCACTCAATATCTATTCGTTGAGTTAAATATCTATATCATTTGTGTTTATTTCCCATAAAATATGTGTGAATGATAGTTTATTTTTTTACTCTAAATAACCACATATATTGGGTGTCTATATATTGTCACACCAAATTATGTCCTTGATTTATCCTTAATCTAGTGATATGATCTTCACAAGTGATTTTTTCTCAATTTACATTCCATTGAGACTAATTTTCTATTATGCACCAATTCACTTTCATATGTTTTATATACAGCCCTTCGAAATACTATATCATTAATATTTTTATTCTCATTAAATTATATTTTTTAATGTTGTTATTTAATTATTCTTATTCAATTATTTTCTCAAGTGGTAAGAGTCTATTTATCTAAAATATTGTTTTAAATTCGTTAAATATTTAATCTTCTAAATAATTCTTATTAAAACACATGTTTTCAAAATGATTTTAAGGATTTATTTATATAGACATTAAGGTTTTAATATTATAATTTCATTAAAATTTTCAATGTTGTATGGGACACATTGATTTAGAAATATTCTTTTTAAATGTTTTAACTTGTCCTTTTTTATTGGATTGATTATGTTAATTTCTTCAAAATGATATCTTATTATAAAATCTGGAAATGTAATATTTAGTTTATGATTGGTTTATGTATTATTATTACGTTATGGTTCTTGGGAATTAATTTACATATATGGGCGGTTCCGTGATAAATCAAGGGTGGGTGAGCTCGAGATATCGCTTCAATTCATTGGGTAACATGAACAAGATAAATGTTAATATTTCTCAAAAGAGATTTTGGGAATATATTTTGATGGGTATTCAAAACATATCTCCCTTTAATGTAGTGAATGCTAAAACTTATGTATGTTATATATGACACAATTTAACATTATATTATAGGATTTATATGTGTTATTCATAAATATTATGATTTCATGGGGTATGTTAAAGATATTATGTTTTATGATTGAAATGTTTGATTTCATTGATTTGTATGTATTAATGGAATAATGGTTTCATCATTATTTTATATCCCTTAATGAAATGTTTGTGCTAATAGAAAATTGTTTATTTTTTTCACAGGGTATATGTAAGGGTAAGAGAAAGGAAGAATTCAAGAATATTTATATTAAGAAATGAGTTACAGTTTTATTTTATTATGTTTTATTTTGGGGAAAAAATGTGGATATAGAAAAAGTGCCTACTTCATAATTTTCGAGATTTAATGTAACAATTATGGCCTAATTATCTAAAACTCAAAACCTAAAAGATACTCAATGTAAATTCTTTAATTAACATGTGATTATGTAATTTTTAAGGTTGGCGACCTATAGTAGGTATTATAGGAAAGGTTTAGACAAATTTAGATATTAGTATGTATTCTTAAGGGGTAGGGATTTGTTCATGGGTTAATAATTTTAAAGGTTTATTATATGTTAAATGACGTAGAAAACCCTTTTTTAGGATTATGTTATTTTATGTTGATTAATGGATTTTATGGAGACATTCAACTTTGAGGAAATTATGGTTTATTATTTTTTGGGATGGAAAATGTGATGTATGAAATAACATTTGACGATAAAACATGTTATGGTTATTTTTGGTGATTTTATCTCTTTTTCATAATATTATTAGAATTATACATTAAAGAAAAGGAAAACACATAAACCATGTGAAAACATGTCACGTTAGACAAAGATGCAGGAACCAAACCTACAACCAATGTTTGACTGAGATTTATCACCTACCACTGACATATATTATATTCTTGGTTAGTATGACAAATTAATTTCAGTAAAATTATTTTTTGAATCAATTATAAGATTATTTTGGAACTTATGTTTTATAAAATAGAAATCCTTAGTATAGGAAAGTTATTTTGTTATTAAGTGATAATGGTTATTTTGGAATACATTTTCTCTTTTGAGAAACCATATGGATAAGGAAAATACAATACAATGGGATTTCATTTGATGAGTATTGAAAGAATTTTAATTTAGAATAATATATTTTTTTATAGTGGACATATTGATATTTGGTATATTTTTGGAAATGATTAACCTATATTTGAGAATATGTGATTAGGTTAATTACTTTTAATTATGTGACATTAAAAGTAGTTGATGTTATTTGGAGATAAATGTTGAGATTTATCATGTAAGACTATTTGATCAAATTATTTTGATTTTTGAGTTTCAATCGTATATTGGATTATATTGAATAATTTTAAGGACAATTGGGTATTGAATGGTATTTTTTTAAAAATCGGGTACTATTTGTTGAATTCTGGAGATTAAGAGTACTATTTATTTTTTAATGGATTTTCCTTTTTAAGGATTATTAGATCTCATACTAATCATTTTGGTTTTGGTTAATGTCTAATGATAGGTGATATATATAGATTATCTTTTGTGGATTATGTGACTCCTTATTTGTTTATTCAAGTTCTTCAGGTGTGACCATGTCATCATGACTACTCATCGTTTGGAGAAAAGATGAGTTTGTGGTAGAAATTTATTAAAGGTTGAAATTCTACACGAAAGGTAAGTATATTTCCTTTTTTTATTAGTCAATCTCATAAATAAATTCATAAAATTTATGAAAAGTAACATAAAACAAAAAAATTTTCCATTCACATTTTCTACTAGGGAATCAAAAACAATTTAAGCTATCACATGTTTATTATTTTTTGGCACGTAACTTTCTCCTGACCATGTTTTGTATCACTCTCCATCAGAACATGACACTTAGTTTCACTTTCATATCCATGTTTTCTTACATTTAATCCCATTTTGTGTTATCTCTGGTGACCTTTATACTTCTCATTAATTATTTTAAAGTGATTTTTTTATTAACTCATTTTCTGATGTAGTTCTTTTGATGATGATTCCGAGCCCAATTATAAAATTGAGAGGATGTAATTTCCAAAAGAAATGATGGATTTAACAATCCAGGTATTTATAGAATATAATAATTTAATATCTATTAATATTTATAATATAATATATTAAATTTATGTCAAATAGGAGACTTTCTCTAATATAATACTTTATACACAATAATGAGTTTCATTGAAATCTTATGTTGAACACAACTTTGAGTTATACTGAAAAATAATTTAATTAAATTATTATTTTAAATGGTAGTTAACACATAGTTTTTGTATTTATAATAATGAACATAAATAACTCAATTAGTATTACAAATTTTTTCTAAATGTTTTTACATTTATCCAATATATTTTAATGGCTTAAAATAAGAATTAAATTCATTTTATGCATGAAGAACTATAATATTTATAAAAGGACGTTTGAACACCTTTTGACGGTGAACATTTTTAAATATAGTTTTTTTTAACTTTTATATGTTATATTTGAAAAAATAATATTCTTATATAAAAGCGAGAGATAAAATTTATTTTGGATAAATTTTTGGTAATTTTATAATAAAGATCATTTTTAATGAATAGTAAAAAATACCACATTTTATGTAAAAACTGGCTTTTTAATCTAATTTATTTATAAAGTTAAATTATAATTTTAATTTGTTAATATGTATAATTATATTTTATTTTTATTATTTAAGCCAATTTTGGTCATTATAAGTAATTTTACTTTTAATTTGTATATAAACACATTTTAATATTTTGATAGTTATTAATTCTTTAAAACTTGCTTTTGGTTTCGATAAAAAGAATTAATTATAAATTAATTATAGAAACTTTTGGGTTTTGAATTTGGAAAGAGGAATTTATTTTTTGGAATCAGGTGGTCCATATTGTGTAAATAGAGACATTTTATTTTTAGAAATCACGAATAGTAACTTCATCAATTATTTTATTTGTCATGGCTAAAGGGTTAATATCATAAATAACCGTAATAAATAATATTATAATAATATTAAACTACCCTAAAACATATCATAATAATATTGTATGTCATATTTCAGACCATGGTCATCCATGAGTCGTTTTTGGGACCCCATGGAGCCACTTGGATATGAAAATGACATTTTATAAGAGTTAATTTAAATTAAAGAAAAATCTGGCATAAACATGCATAATATAGAAACAAAACATTTATATGGGGTTATATCAGTTATTTTTTTTGACAATAAATAGTAATTATAAATATAAAAAAATATTCTACATCGTGTTATTTTATTTATTGTTATTATACCTCATATAAATAAATATTTTTATGACACAATGATGATGTAGTGATTAACTAATTAAATAATGATTTAAATAAATGAGATTATAAAAATTAAAATAATTTATATTGAATATGTTTATGCCATACACATATTTTAGGGATTAGTATGACATTATATATTTGAATTAATTAAGGTTTTTAGAAATAATCAAGTTGTTATGGGTTTTTAAAAAGTCATGATATGAATAGTATAGAAATTGATATAAATGAGTTTTTAATGATAATACTATTTTGTTAAATGATATAATATTTTTGACATTATATGATTCAGCCAAATGACTTATATAATTTTGAACATATCATTAATTACGAAATTTAGTTTCAATTGGAATTTTATAGTAACTATATCAACCATATAGTATGTATATATAAGAAGATATGGTAAGTGTTAAATTAGTTAACTAAGGGTTAAAGCTAAAATATAAGGATAAATTTGATTCCAAGACTTGTCCAAAACATATTTTTTGATAGGTTTTATACCTAAATACGTATTATATTTTAAATTAATTAATTGGGGACTAAATGAATACAAAAATCATTTTATGATAAAATAATATTTTAATACCTTTGTAAAGATCCCCTCCTCTATCTTATAAAAGGGAATCACCTATACCCATTTAATCACACCTATAATTACCCTTAGATCATCCAAAATATCCCCATATTATCTCCCAACATCCCTCTCATCCATTATATTCCTTAACTTTGGAATAATTCAATAAGAGAAATCTTTTTGGATCAAATCAAAATGAGTTACACATTTTAAGATGTAACTTCTTCTCTAAAGTTCATTTCCACTATTTTACTTCTACACTATATATTCTATTATATTTAATTGATTAAATAAAACCCCATTATCATTAATATAATATTATTTGGTTATTAGAATAATTTAAACTACACTTACAGACAACTCCATCTAATGGATACGAGCATACTGTTTCTCTGTACGGCGAACTACTGCCTCACAAAATAAAGATTGTTCGATTTCCCCTGCCACCTCTCATGGTGGACATTATGATGACACTATATTTATATATTATATTTATTATATTTATATTTTCACTAATATACTGTAATATTTATTTACAAACATACCTTTACTCTTTTCATGATGTGTAAATCAGATAATTTCATTTGAGGATGTGCGGACTACCGCCCCCTCAAAGTGACATGAATCAATCATGACATTCATGGAACATATAAAAGATATAATTAATGAACATATATTACATATATATATATCATATTATATAATAACATAATTATAATATAAAAAAGTATCATTTTGTTTTCATTTTTTTAATATACAAAATAAATGAAAGTAGTGTTCATTCGTACGTACGACTTACCATCTCAATGATTGGTGCATTTCATTTATTATCTCCAAATATTATGGATCATTAAAAATAAATATATACTTGATATATATGATATTTAAATTATGAATACTATTATGTAGATAATATACTTTTTACCACGTGGACAATTTGTAAATATAACAAGAATATTCTCGACTCAAGTGTCAAATATTGAAAAATAACCGTTATTAACATAAATAATTTTGTTATTTTTATAACATGGTAATAATTGATAAAAAAGAAATAATAAACTTGGAAAATTTTATTAATAAAGTATAAATTATCTTATATTAATTATTCAAGAAGAACAAGAAACATACGTGACGAATCAGATTCCAGGTAAGGGAACCTTTCACTCTACGCTTTTAGTCAAAGACTTCTTCTATGATATGTATTTTAATTTCCATTTTCATATGATGTGATATGTTCTTATATAACCTTATTGATGTAAATTTTTATTTCCATGTGATGAGAGGGAATTTTCTCTCTCATTAAATAATTTTTTGAATTTTTATGTGATATTGTTATGCTTCCGAATTTTCATAATGGAAGTTCTTAACCCAATTTCAATTCTTTGGGTTAAACTCTTACTTATTGATTATGTCATGATATTATTATCTGATAAATAAACTATAGTATCCTATCATGTATTTATTCTTTATTTTTGTGTACTTTTAGTGAATACACATAATATATTTATTTTATTTACAAAATGATCTTTGAAACATAACCTTTCACCCACCTCTTTTAGTGAAAGTATTCTTTTATGTTATGTCTCTTAATTTAAATTTTCATATTATGGGGTATGTAATTATATATCATTATTTATATATATATATTATATACAAATTATAGTAGACCCCTTTACACTCGTCATCTCATTTTTTTAGTTTTTATGTGACGCCATTTGGCTGATGAATTTTTGTAATGCAATTTCTAAACTCATTTTCCTCTCATTAGGGTTTATGAATACTTAATTGTTTATATTAAGCTAATATTATGTTTCAAACTGATTATTTTTTGTTTGTGTAATAATTTCCACATCATTTTTTGTGTATATACTATTACAATACATAATAACACTATTGACAAATTTTTATTTCATTTATACGAACATTGTATGGGAAATCATAACTCAATCTCTTTTCATTGAGTTAAATATCCATGTCATTGGTTTTTATTGTTCCAAGAATATGTGTGAATGTACTCAGATAGTTTTAAAATGAATAATCAATTATATTGGGTGTATTTATATTATCACAGATAATTATTTTATTGATTTATCCTTAATCTAATAATATGATATTCATAAGATATTTTGTCTCAATTTACATTCCATTGAGACTTATTTTCTATTATGCACCAATTCACTTTATATAGTGTATATACTTCCCATTGACCTATTTTAATGTCGCGAACCTAATTACCTAGAGTTAGTTATATATTACATAACATTTTCATGATACAAGGAATAATGACCCAAAATATTGATCAGTTTAGAATTATGGGAAATAAGATACACACATAAGTTCAACATTTCAACTTGAAAATAAATACAACACTACTTTATTCCATTAGAAATATCCAAGGCTCCGAGATTATGCCTACAAGTCACTCATAAAAATCATATTCATATGCTTTTAAAATGAAAAATAAGAAATGGGAGAGATCAAACAATAATTAAGGGTAAGCAATATAGTGGAAGATAACATTAACATTAGGTATGGTGAATAATTAAAAACACATGCATTTAAAAATAATAAACATGAACACTTTGTTGATGAAATATGAAATGAGTAAATAATTCCATAATAAAACATAGTCAAGAGTATTCTATTAGTTGAATAACCTTACGAACCATCATTATTATTTTAATAATGAGGGAATTTATAATGCCAAGCATTCTGAAACATTATTTCAAGGCCTCAGCCAAGACATGTAAAAATGATTTTGGCTGCGGCCAAAACCATATATAAAATTGTGAAAGGCCTAAACCAATTCCATTCTTAATTGTCACATGAGACCTACCGATGCACCGAGGATCTATTGTAGGCTCCACTTGTCACATACAAAGTCTAATACATTCCTCATCTGAAAAGGTTGAAACATAA
This sequence comes from Viscum album, assembly GCA_963277665.1. Taxonomy (NCBI): domain Eukaryota; kingdom Viridiplantae; phylum Streptophyta; class Magnoliopsida; order Santalales; family Viscaceae; genus Viscum; species Viscum album. The sequence continues at coordinate 40,582,683 of OY728143.1, forward strand.
AATAAACATTCATATTAAAACTAGCATACCCAATGTCAATAATTTAATAATAAACCACGAATGGTATAAAAATAACACATACACTATCAAATATATCACAAAACCTTTAATACATTATGGAAGAGTTGTATCATAGTAAATCAACATCAAACATGTTTAAAATCCATCAATAGATGCTGACATAGATGAAATGAATTTTTTTTTTGAAAGAAATACCTTTTTCAATTTAGAAACCATTTAAGAGTCACATAATAAGAAAAGAATAAATTTATTTTGTAAATATTCTTATTAAATTTTATGGGAAGATTCGATGATGTTATAATGGTGGAAAATAGTTTAACCCTCCATATAACTTAGAAAAACATTCTTACCTTAATTTTGTCGAAATGTTCATAAAATACCTTGTTTGGAAACAACAGAAAGAATCCTTTAAAAAAAATGTTAAATAAGGGTAGAAATGACTTTAAACTATAGTATAGTAAACAGTAAAAATGTTTTGAAATACATTTTTAAGAGAACATGGATTTCGATTATAAAAAAGTCCCAGTAAATACTTACATAAAAACAACCTCAGATAATAAAGATATTGTGAAATTAACCCTTACCTTATAATTTTCTTTAGTCTAGGTTACATTAACCACATGTATAATATTTAAATAATAATTATTAAATTATAAAAGAAATATATACATATATATGATATCATATATTATCCTCTAATATTTCCATGTTAATATTATTTCTACAGTATCATCGTTTCGAGTGTTTAGAGATTCTTTTTCCTTTATATTCTTGGTTTCGTAAGACATGTTTGTTATCGATAAAATGTATTTGATTCATAAACAGAATTATATTATGTTCATAAACATTATATTTATTCATCAAATGAATATCATTCTTGAATGGTTATGAGAGGGAAATGAATCTCATCGTACTTGTGGAGATGGTAATCTCTATGTATGCACGAGAGACAATTTCAATATATTGATGGTGAAATCATATGTAATTGGATGGTATATAATATATACAGAATAATTTAAATTTATTATTTATTATTTAAATTATTTATACTCATTATTATACCCATCCAAAAAATGAAGTGTTTGAATAACAAACTACACCACGACGTAGAGACGGTAAGTCGTACGTATGCACATATGGTGACATTTTCATTTATAGGATGGATAGAATAAAAAATATGGTGGTAAAATGTTTATAATAACATAAAATTATGTATAAGGTATTTGATTTATTATTTTTGTTTTGAAACAACAATGAAATAGGATGTGGAAGAAGAAAGGATCTTGAAAGAGGTGATGAAATACTTACCTCTTATTCATGTTCTTCTTTTTGATTTGAGAAAAAGAGATCGTTAGGTTGGATTTCTGACCAAATGAACGCCTCTACGAAGAAGGGAGTAAATTTGGGAGGATATTTGGGTAGATTTTGGCCGAGCCAAATGGGTTTGGAGGAGTGGATTAGAGAGAAGGAAAAGTTCCCTTTTATAAGAGAGGTGACAGTCACTTTAGCAAATGCCTGAACTATTATTTTATAATAAAATAATTTTCAGTTTTTTATGGCCCAAAAATAATTTATTTGTATTATAAGGTGTGGATGGGTCGAATAAGTCTAATCATATAGGTTTTATATAGGTTTAGGTCACCATATTAATATTATCTTTCAGATTTAACTCTTTGTTAAATAGTTATACATTACCACGTCTCTTTGAATTTTTATATTATATGGATAATAAACACGCTATAAACTACCATGATAATTACAAGTGGTTAATTATTAATATATATAACCTTAAATAATTCTTTTTTCCAAACCCTATAATTTTATGAATATTATATCAATTAATAATATAGTATCTGTTTTAAAAACTCAAATATGTAAATTTTGACACTATTTAGTATTTAATTTTTTTGAAAACCATTAAAAATTTATCACTTCGAATAAAATTTATTTAACCAACCATAGAATGTCATATTAACCTAGAAAATTAGTTTAATTTATCAGAATCCACAATTTACATTTATTTGGATATTAATAGTTTTAATTATTTTAATATTCAATTAATAATGTAATTATTGCATCATCATTGTGTTGTAAATAAATTAAATTATTTAATTTCGAAAAATTAGAAACAAAATACCATTATGTATGAAATATATTTATATTTCAAATGTTTATTTATAATCGAATTTATATTGTGTTTATACCTATATTAAACATGGATTAGTTATTAAACTTTAAATTTAACTTTTTTAACTCTTCATTAAATAAAATAACAATAAATGTCCTAATCTAATCCACTTGGACCAAAGGGGGTCATAATGTATTCATAAGTTAGTTTTTGGTTGAATAATACTTACACAATAGAATTACGACATGTGTTAGGGTAATTATGATATCATTTTACCCTTAATTACCCTATTTACTATTAACCGTGGTAAATAAATGTCTAATATTATGATTCACCAAAAATTATTTTATTCATATTGAACCAAATTTTACTTACTGATATTAACTATTCCTCTATTATTTTTATAATTAAACTCACTTAAGTGGTGAAATTATGTTTTATGCAAAATTTCAAATTGTCCTAGGAGGTGGGTAAAAGACGGTAAAAAGTTCAATAGAATTTTTATATATCTAAACATATTATAAGATTAATAAAATGAATTACATTGAACATATATAGTTATTATGTATCAATTTTGGTCTAAAATATATTTAAATAAAATAATTAATTATAAAAAAACCGATTTTAACCAATAACTCGGTGTTTTTCACTATTTATAAAAAATTTAATGTTTTCAGAAAAATACAAAAAATCCACCCAAAGCTAATTTCAATATTCTAAATTCAAAAATAAATTCAATTTTGAACAATAAAATTTATAAAATCCCAAAAGTTCGTTTTAATTTTATAATTGCAAGTTTGATTGGTAGCAGTGTGGTTGAATCTTGATGTTTTGTACAATGCAAGCTATTGAATTATACAAAGGGAAATGTACCATAGAAGCATGGGGTGTTACATTCATCCCCCTTCAAATAATATCATCCTAAAAAATTTCTATAATACTACAGTACAAAAATATTTGGGTGGTTCTTTATAATATGTTCCTTTGGTTCTGATGTTGCCTCATCCTTCATATGGTTTCTCAATAGAACTTTTACCAAATGAGTCATCCGGTTTCTTATCACTTCTGCGTTGGTATCAAGAATTTTGACTGGATCTTCCCAATAAGATATATCAGGTTCCAATTAAATTTCCTCATTGGTGAGTAAATGCATTTGGTCGGGCATGTATTTTCTCAACAGTGATGCGAAGACCACATCATGAACTTTGGAGAGACTTGGAGGCATTGCAAAGAGATAAGCTAAATCTTCAATTCTTTCTAGAATTTTGAAATGTACGATGTACCTGGGACTCAAATTACCCTTCTTTCCGAATTGTATAACACCCATCCATAGAGATATCATCAAGAAAACATGGTCACCTACTTGAAATTCCAAATCCTTCCTTCGGCTATCGGCATATCACTTTTACCTACTTTGGGATGCTTTAATGCGGGTTTGGATAATCTTCACTTTTTTCATTGTTTTCTCATAATGTTCAGGGCCAAGGAGTTTTCATTCACAAAAATCATCCAAACAAGTTGGTGTGTGACATCTATTTCCATATAATTCTTCATATGTAGCTATCTGAATACTTAAATAGAAGCTATTGTAATAGTAAAACTATACCCGAGGTAAATATTGATCCCACATACCTTTAATATCAAGTGAGAAAGATCTCAACATGTCTTTTAAGGTTTGAATAGTCTTTTTTGATTGTCCATCAGTCTAAGGGTGGTATGCAATGCTCAAATAATGTTTTGTATCTAATTCATTCTGAATAATTTTCCAAAATCACGATGTAAAATAGGGATCATGATAAAAAACTGACAAGGGTACTCCATGAAGTCTTACAACTTCATTAATATATAGTCTTGCTATACGTTCATGTGGTAAATCTTCTCTTATAGCAAGATAATGTGCTGACTTTGAAAGACAATCAACAATGACCCATATTGCATCACGTATTATAAGAGTCTTTGGTAGCCCCATGACAAATTCCATCGTAATATAATCCCATATCCACTCAAGTATGGGAATAGGTTTCATGACTCCTCCAGGATATTGCCTTCGAGATTTCACTTGTTGAAAAACCATACATCTTGGCACAAAATCAGCAATAACCCTCTTTATGATGTCCCAATAAAAATATTCCATCAAATCTCTATACATCGCGATGCTCCCTGGGTGTATAGATAAATTATATGTATGAGAAACATCAAAAAATTCCCTCTTTAGATCATGTATATCAGGAACACAAGGTCTCTTCGAAAATTTCAAAATTCCATCTTCATATACGAATTCACTAAATCCCACATCATTTATAGCTTTAAAATTCTTCTGGAACCCCTCATCATCAGTCTGACAACTCATTATCCTTTCTATTAAAGATGGTTTGGCAAACATTTGAAAAATTATTGATGTTTCACCTTCCATGGTTATTTCTGTATCCATCTATATTAGATCAATTAAAATAGGATCCGTTTCAACTCTTATCTTGTTCAAAACACCATGGTCCATTCTACTCCAAGAATCTACAATCTTATTTTCCTTCCACGAGTGGTATTATATAGTGAAATCATAATTCTTGAGTAGTTCAATCCATCATATTTTTCTCATGTTCTGTTCTTTCTATGAGAAAATATACAATAAACTCTTCTGATCAGTATAAATCTCACATTTTTTACCATAGAGAGAGTGTCTCCATATTTATAGAGACATTATTACACCTACTTACTCAATATCATGAGTAGTATTGTTTTTATCATGAATATTTAGCTATCGTGATGCATAGGAAATAACTCTATCATTTTGCATATGGACACAACCAAGTCCTTTCATTGATGCATCACTATAAATTACAAACCCATCATTACTTGATGGTAGAGTCAAGATAAGATCATTAAATAATTTTCTCTTTAGTTGTTCAATAAATTCATCACACTATTTTTTCTAAACAAATTTAACCCCTTTATGTGTGAGCTTGGTTAATGGGATAGACAACCGAGCAAAATTCTTGAAGAAACGTTGATAAGAAAATGCTAATCCAACAAAACTGCATATCTCAATTATACTCATTGGTGCTGACCATTCATGGATTGTCATGGTCTTTAAAGGATCAACATAGATTCCATCCTTACAGATAATATGGCTCAGAAAAAAAAAATCTTTTGAAGCCATAATTCACAGTTGCTAAACATCCCATATAATTCATTTCATCTAATAGTATTTAGAATAATGCATCAGTGATTTTCATGCTCTTCGCAGCTTTTATAGTATACCAAGATAAAATTCATAAATACCACTACAAAGTCATAAATATTTTCATTGAAAACACTATTCATTATATCCAAGAAGCCATAGGGAGCATTAGACAATCCAATTGGAATTACTCTAAACTTTTAATACTCATCACTGTTTGAAAATGTTCTTTTCGTAATTTCTTCCTTCTTACCACACAACTGATGATATTTAGATCGAAGGTCAATCATTGAAATATATTGAGCTTCATGAATTTGGTAAAATAAATCAGCAATGCAAGGTAAGGGAATATTGTTCTTTATTTTTATAGCAAGGATCTCCCTGTAGTTAATGCACAACCTCATATATCGGTATTTCTTTTTAAAAAAAATGACAAGGGCTCCCCATAAAGAAACAATAGGTCAAATAAATACATTATTACTAAATTATTATTGTTGTTTATTTAGTTTCACTAGTTTCATAGTTGACATTTTATAAGGGTTCTTTGATATGGGGCTTAAACAAGGAATTAAATCAATGGAAAACTCAATTTCTCATTCTAGAGGATGTCTCAGTAAATCCTCTAGAACAACAACAACATGTTCTTGAACAATTGGTACGTCCTCTATTCGAACATTATTTTCCTCACACACAATTATTTCATTCTCATACTCTTCAATAAATTAATTTAGTAGAGCTTCTAGGGATGGTTCTAGATAAGAATCAGATGGTGATGTTTATACTCTAAAGATAAGGTACTCATTATCATCATCGAGAATTGTAAACTCCTTCTTCCTATAATAAATTTTCGCATCATGGTCTGAAAGCCAATCTATACTGAGTATTATATCAAATTCAATAATGGGTATGATGATTTTATTAGTAGATAAATATCATTTATATTCATTAATGATGACTATTTCAAATAACATTGTTGCAATGATACTTCCCTTAAAAGTTTTGACTGATAAATCCCTTGTTAAATCAAATTAGAAATATTTAATTCTATTAGAAAACTGGGAAGATATGAAATAATGTGATGATCTAGAATCAAATAAAGAATTGGATAAACACAAGAAAACCATTAAATTACCTACCTCATGACTTTTGGAGCTTCAACCTCAGTAGTAGTAATCACAAAATCTTGTCCTTGATCCCTTGACCTTTTCTTAGGTACGTTTCCCTAACACTTAGGAAATTCATTTGAATAATGTCCCATATCCCTGAAAATATCGTATTGAACATTGGTAGCTTCTTTATTCCCCTTATAATCACTAGAATGATGGCCTTTCTATCCACATTTGCAGCATACTTTTTTTCCTTTTAGACAGGCACCAGGGTACTTCCTTCTACAATTATCATAGGGTGGAAATTAAACTCTTCCCTTCTTCCTTGTTTCCATATTTCTTTTCCAAGTGTGTTAATCAGATCTCATCTTCTCTTTCTTTTCTTTAAAATCGTATGACTTAGAGAATTTATTATCTATATTGATAGCACATGAGACAACATCTGCATATGATAAGAAGGACTATGAGATTAATGCTCGAAGGATAAATGGTTTTAATCCATCAATGAAATGATTAATCTTACTTCATGCGTTACGTGTAAAATTTTCATCATGACTTGCAAAACTCTTATCTTTAGCCTCATACTTTTTGATATTCTCATCCTCCTTTTACCTCATACATAGAAATTTTCATTCCATATCTGCTCGATGATCACATGGAATGTATTTTTCTAAGAAAATCTCTTTAAACTCCCACCATTCCATATTTGAAACTTTTTTTCTTCATTTGTGTTTCAATCAATGATCACCATTGATCTGCATCTCCCGTGAGGCGATAAACTTCCATAACAATTTTTTCACTTTTTCTACTCCGCAAAGCATGAAATATTTTTTCTAAGGAAGGTATCCATTGATCATATACTAACGGATTTGTAATCCCATTTATTGTTATTGGTTGTTTCCTCATGAATCATTACAACATTGATCCTCCGCAGTGTGGATCGGGGTGCTCTATATGGGTAAGGTTGTTATTCATTACCAGAGTGAGTTGTCCCAGTGTGATGATAAGTTGATCAGAACTAGCTGTATAACCATCACCATTATAATAATCTTGTGTATGAGGGAAATCCCTACATGGATTAGTTGTGTTGACATAGTTTTCATTCCATCCACTAGGTACCATTTATAAACAATGGCATAAAATAGATTAGTTTATGAATCTCAATACATAATTCCAAAATTGTAAAATACTTAACATAAATTGAACAGTTCATGGATATAATCTATAATCATAAAAAAAATTCATTGAGGAGGCATATACTAATAAGTCCTTTAAAATAGTTTGTAATGAAAATGATAATTATCTTAATAATATCCCCCATGAGTGTCATAACCAAGAGTGCAGAAAGTGATGTTTTTGTGGACCATTTCCCATTCGAGTCAGCTCAATGTGGTGTTTTCTAATTTTACCCCTCTGTACATCTATTCCAGAGCCTTCACTACCAGTTCGTATCTAGACAGTGATGTATTTCTTGGAAAACTCTCATAATATCTATAATACCAAAATTCTAAGATGTTATTCTACAATAATTCTCAATGAATATTTTTGGGTAAAGTTATCTAATTAGAGTTTTTATAAATATAGTTTCCAAGGTTTTTACTAAACTTCCCCCGATACCAACTGTAATTACCCAACCTCAGTTACCCAAGTTTGGTGCTTTATAACATAACATTGGCATGATCAGTTTAGTATTATTGGAAACAAGATACATTCATAAGTTCCACATTTCAACTTCAAAATAAATATAACAATAATTTATTCCAGTAGAAACATCCAAGGCTCTTAGATTATGCCTGCAAGCCACCCATAAATAACTTCTTCATATCCATGGAAAATGAATCATAAGAAAGGGGTGAGCTTAGATTCTCAGTAAGGGTATGATATTCAACAGAAGAAAACATAAACATTAGGCATGGTGAATAATTAAAAACACATGCCTTTATAAATAATAATAATCATCACTTTATAGAATGTTTATGAGATGAGTAAGTAATGCCATAATAAAACACAGTCATGTGTATTCTACTAGTCGAATAACCACATGAACCATCATTCTTATTTTCCTGATGATGAAATGTATAATGCTTGACATTCTAAAATATCTTCTCATGGCCACTTCCAATACATCTAAAAATGATTTAGTCCTCAGCCAATACCATATATCAAATTGGGAAAGGCCTCGGCCAATTCTGTGTCTAATTGTCTCATGCGACCTACCAATGCATGGAGGAGTTATAGAGGGATCCTCCCATCACATACTAAGTCCAATACATTCCTCATATGAAAAGGTTGAATCATATAATAAATAAATGTATTAAAAATAGCATATAAAATGTCAATACTTTAACCATGAACCATGAAAGTTATAAAAATAACACATCCATAGTCAAACATATCACATAACCTTCAATACAATATTGATGATTTTTATCATAATAAATCAACTTCAAACAAGTTTAAATTTCATCAATGGATTTTGACATAGATGAAATGAATAATACTTGAAAGAAATGCCTATTTATATTTTGAAACCATTTAAGAGTCACATAATTATTTAAAAAAACTCTATTTTGTATATATTCTTATTATCTTGTAAGTTAATCTTCAATGGTGTAATAATAGTGGAAAATATCCACACCCGCCGTATAAGTTAAAAAAACATTCTTACCCTAATTTTTTCCAAAAGGTCATAAAGTACCCTGTTTGGAAAAAGACGGAAAAAATACTTTCAAAACATATAAGGTCAAATAAGGGTATAAATGACTTTAACCCATAGTCTAATAAATAGTAATAATGTTTTGAAATACATTTTTAAGAAAACATGTATGTGGAAATAATGAGGTCCTAGTAGTTACTTATGTAAAAACAACCTCAGATAATAAAAATATTGTAAACTTAACCCTTACTTTGTAATTTTTCTTGGTTGATGGTACATTAACCACCCGTATAATAGTTATATGATTTTTATTAAATTATAAAAAATCTATATAAATAAATATTATATCAAATATGATCTTAGGATATTGCATTATTAATAATATTTCAGTAGTATCGTCGTTTCGGGTGTTAGCTAATTCGTTTTCCAGTATATGATTGGTTACGTAATCCATGTATATTATGGATAATATTTATTTGATTCAAATACAAAATGATATTATGTTCATAAAAATTAGTTTTAGTTATCAAATGAAAATTATTCTTGAATGCTTGTGATGGGGAAATGAATTTCGTCGCGTTCGTGGAGACTGTAATCCATACGTATGCACAAGCGACAATATCATTATATTGATATAGATATCATATCAAATTGGATGATATATCATATATACAGAATAATTAACATTTTATATTTATTATTTACATTAGTTATACTCATTATTACAGCCATCCAATTATTAATGTGTTTCAATAATAAACTTCCTGATGGTGTGGAGACGGTAAGCCGAACGTACACACATATGGTGACTTTGTCATTTATAGGAAGGATAGAATAAAAAATATGGTTTTACCATATTTATAAAAACTTCATAGTATGTAGAAGTTACCAGATTTTTTTTGGTATGGAAATAAAAATGAATGAGGAAGTGGAAAAGAAAATAACTTGAATGAGATGATGAAATATTTAACTCTTCTTCGGGTTCTTCCTTTTGATTTGATAAAAAGGGATACTTATGTTAGATTTTTGAACAATGTATGTCCTATAAGATGAAGGGAAAAAAGTTGGGAGGATATTTGGATAGAGTTTGGCTGAGTAAAATTGTTTTGGAGGTGTGATTTTTAGATAAGGGGAAGTTCCATTTTATAAGAGAAGCGAGGGTTACTTTAGGAAAAGCATAAAATATTGTTTTAAAATAAAACCAGTTTCAGTTTCTAATGGCTCCAAAATAATATATTTATAGGCTAAGGTGTAGATGGGTCGAAAAAATCTCAACCAATAGGTTTTGAAAAGGTTTAGGTCACCATATTAACAATATCTTTTAGATTTTACTCTTACTTAAATAGTTTGATATTTTCCATGTCTCTTGGTATTTTTATATTATATGGTTAATAAAGTTAAATAAACTGCTTAGAGAACTCCAAGTGCTTAATTTTTAATATATATAACCTTATATAATTCTTTTTTCTAAACCATATATTTTTATGAATATTATTTCAGTTAATAATATAGTATTTTTTTGAAACTCAATTATGTCAATTTTGAAATTATTTAGTATTTAATTTTTTAAAGCCATTAAAACATTATCAATTATAATAAATTTTTTTTAAAAAACCCTAACATTTCATATTAAACATTAAAATTACTGGAATTAATCAGAAGTCCTAATTTATATTTATTTGGATATTTATAATATCAAATATTTTAATATTTCATTAATAACGTAATTACTGCATCATCATTGTATGATAAATAAATTATATTATTTAATGTCTAAAAATTATAAATAAAATACCATTGTGTTGGAAATATTTTTAACTTTATAATTAATATTTTTAGTACAACTTATATTGTGTGAACCCCTATATTAAAAATAGTTCAATTATTAAACATTGAATTTAACTCTTTTAACACTTTATTAAAAAAAATTGTCTAATCTAATCCAATTAGACAAAAGGGGGTAATATTTTATTCATAAGGTTTTTTTGGTCGAATTATATTTATCCAATATAATTAGGACATGTGTTAGGGTAATTATGATATCATTTTTACAATTAATTACCTTATTTACTTTCAATTGTGGTAAATATAAGTTAGAATTTACTATTCAACAAAAATTATTTTCATCTTATTGAACCATTTTTTACTTAATGATATCAACTTTTTCTCTTGGTGTTCTTAAATTCAACTCACAAAAGTGGTAAAATTATGTTTTATTCCAATTTTAAAATGATCCTATGAGGTTGGTAAAAGACGGTAAAATGTTCAATAAAATTTTTATACATCTATACCTAATATAAAATGACTCTAATGAATTACACTGAAAATATATAGATATTATTTATATATATTAAAAAAAATAAATTTAAATAGAGTAAATAATTATTTAAATAAAAATTTAGCTTTAACCAATAACTGAGTGTTTTTATCTTTTCATAAAAAAATGAATGTTTTTAGAAAAATATCAAAAATTCACCCTAAGAAAATTTCGGTATTACAAATTAAAAAATAAAGTCCATTTTGAGAAATGAAACTTATATAATTTCATATAGTGGGTATTACTATACATAATGGCGGGTTTGATTGGTCGTGATGTGTTGGAATCTTGAAGTTGTGTACAACACAAGATATTTCATTATTCAAAGGGAAACGGACCATGGAATCATGGGGTATTACACATATTAAATCATGAATCTTTTTATTCTCATGATTTTATATGTTTGTTTTAATTTATTATTTATTTATTTTTATATAGGTATTTTATCATGTGGTAAGGTAATCTTTAACTAAAACATTGTTTTAAATGTTTTTGAGACTTTGTCTTCTAAATCATTCTCATTAATGATTTTTTAAATAGTTTTAGTGATTTAATTATTTGCACATTAATGTTTTAAAATATTAATTACTTTAAAAGATTCCAAGTGTTATGGGACACTTGGATTCAAATATCTTTTTTTAAATGTTTTTAATGTGCCTTTTTAATTGGATTGATTATAGAAATATCTTGAAATTGATATCTTTTTATTGTAGTGTGTAAATGTTATCATTCCTTTATGATTGATTTATGTGTTTTGATTATGTTACGCTTCTTTGGAATTAATTTACATATATGGGTGGTTTCATGATAATGTGTGGGTGGGTGAGCCCGAGGTAACTCTCTAATTCATTGGGTAACATGACGTGGGTAAATAGTAATGTTTCTCCTAAGATATTTAAGGAATATACTGTGATGGGTATTCCAAACATAACTCCATACATAGATATGAATTCTACAATGTATTTATGTTATGGATTCAACAATTTACCTTTATGAATTATGAAATCTATGTGTTATTCATAAATCTTTTGATATCTTGAGGTATGTTAAAGATCTTATGTTTTATGATTGAAAAGTTTGATTTCGATGATTTTTATGTATTAATGGACTAATGTTCTCTTTCATTATCTTATATCCCTTATCAATTTGCTTATGCTCATCCCATGTTTTTGAATTTTTTTACACAATGTATAAGGATGGGTATGAGAAAAGAAAAAATAATTTAATATTTATATAAAGAAAATAATACATTTTTTATTATAAGGAGTTTTATTTTTGTGAAAATATTAAATAGACATGAAGTGTCTTCTTTGTAATTTTTTAGATGTAATGTAACAGTTATGGGATAATTCTATAAAACTCTAAACCGGAAAATACCATCAATGTGAATTCATGAATTAACACAATATTATTTAATGTTTATGTATAGGTCCTTATAATGTTCATGCATACCTATGGCCCACCAGTTCCTTAAATGATATATTTCATTTTCTACCTAAAACATGTATAGGTTATAATAAATACATATATATTGAATATATATGATATTTATATCATGGAATTTTTTTATACATTATAATACAATGATAAATTTAATATAACAAGTAAATAAAAAAATCAAATCATACATGAAAAATAATTTAGTTATTACCCAAAACATGACTTTAACATGGAATTTTTAATAAATATGAAATAAAAGGTTATAAGCAATTCATATGTGGTATGATATATATATATATATATATATATATATATATATATCTCTGTGTGTATTTTTGTGTATAGTTCTCTTATATATTTATAATAAAATTATATTTATTTTAAAGGATTTTTTAATATGTAAGACGGAAGTTGAGATTTAAGATAAGGGATTTTTGTATCATTTTTCTATTTTTTGACATATTTTATGTTATACATATATATTAATTTATAAGGGTTATATATATATTATTATATTTAGTATCTTTAATTTATTTATTGCCATTATATTATAAGTTTTATATTATTTTATTACTTCATCTGGATTATGGTTCAATTTTAACAAAGTGGTAAGTGTTTTATATTAAAATGTTATCATTTATCTGGATTTCACATGTTTATGCTTAAAAAAGAATTGTTATTATATATATCTCAAGAAAATAATTTATTATATTACCCTTTGTTCATTTTTACTGAATAAATGTTTTAAATCATTTTCCAATCATTATATACTAAGGATTTTAAAAATCTTTTTTAAGAAAAAACATCATTATTTCTCTCTTCGATTGAAAATAGTATTTCTTCCAAAACCATGTCTAATAAAAAAAATATAAAAAAATGTATTTATAATTATTCTACTGATTTATTAACGATATTTTTACACATGTATTACTTTTTTAAAAAAAATTGAAAGCAATATTCTTTTTATTTTCCAATTAAGGCCATTTTGGATTTTACCAAAAAGTTGAAAGGAATTTATTTTTACATGAACAATGTGAATATAAATTTTTTGACATTGTGAACAATGTTTTATTTGATAAATATTTTATATTTTTTCAAGGTCACTTTCAAATAAAAGAATTTCCTTAATTTTTTTTTAATTTTAAATATTAAAAAACGTGATTTTACAAGAAAGGATACTTTCATTAAGAAATGTTCCTTTTGATTTTTCATTCAAAATCATTTCCCATATAATATGAAATATTATAATGTCACTTATGAAATATTTGGGTTATGATAAAATGTGGCCATTTTTATTCTTTATCTGAATGTTTTATGTTTATGATGAATTTTTTTTATAAATCATGTTTCTTATCCATGGGTTATACAATGATAAAATGTTTAAGAATCTAGAAATTTTCCCATAGGTTATAATTTAATGAAATAATGAAATGATTATGAGACCTATTTCTCTTCAACAGATTATGTTATGATATTTTTTTATTAAAAACATTTAATTTAATAAATTCTTATATGATGAAAGTTTTATGAACTTTTGGAACATATATTTATGATTTTAATTATTTTACGGTCAATAGAAATATCTCTCTCCACAGTATTGGGAAAATAATGATATTACATGGGATAAAAATGACTTGAATGGAGAGATATATTAGTTTAGTAAGGGACTCTATACACTATGATAATCTTGGGATTAAAACATTATTAATATGATGATTGGGGGAGTCAACCTAATCCACTATGATATTCACGGAAATGATCATTAAACTACCATGAAAATGATTTCCATAGTTTATGTTTATAAACAAATATACGAAATATTGCAATGTTATTATCTCATGGTTCATTTTCCTTGATTCTATTTTGATTCATGTCTTATAAAAAACCTAGATTTAGGTCATGAATCATGTTTATGATTTATAATATATAGGGTCTGTATTCCAAAAGTTATTACCATGTTATTATTCCCATTTAATCATGATATATTGATATTTCCTTTTTTTCTAGTACTAAGAATATGAGATCACCATATCATTTTATTTCTTTCCCCTAGTTATGATGAATGATAATTTGTATAATATGTATAATAAGGGATCTGGTTATTAAAAACATTGTGGGAGATAACTAATATCACTTATCGATGAGTGGACTATCTGTCCATGTTTCTGAAAGCATTATACCCATATGATCCTTAGACATGTGTTTATGTAATTTAATAAATATTAACATTAAAATATATAATATCTATGTATGAGAGGTTTTGGTCTTGAAAAATTGTTCAACCTGGCATTGACTTGCTGTCATATCATGTATTAAGATAAAAATGTACAACATCTTTGTTAATTATACCCACCATAAATACTCTTTTAGATCCTTATTCATATTTTCACATTCATGATGAATAAATACTTAATAACTATAAATGTCATTTGAAAAACCCATTCATTAAAATTTCTAGGGATGTATCATATATAAGTTCCATGAACATTATCATTCTTTTTATATCAAGGATAAACTCCGGAACATTTCTCACCTTTTTTTACATCTCCATATCATCATTCTGTGCCTCTTTATCATCACATAGATAGATAACTGAAAACCAATTTTAGAAAGTTAATATTTCGACCCTTACTTCAATATTTCAAAATAAATTCATTAAAAATATATAAAAATTGTATATTTTAATTCCTCCACATAGAGAAGCTTCCATGATTCTTTTAACAAAAAACATCACCCACCTTGTTTAATTTCACAATGAGGTAATGTATTGAGTAGTCGTAATCATTAATCATCTTGAAAAACCATCTCTATGGATGGTTAAAATCATTCAATGAGAGTATATACCGTAAATAATTTTTATCAGTATATATATCAAAAATTTTACTGTAAATATAATGTCTCTATATAATTCAAAAAAATTTACCGCAACTACCTCAAATCTTATGATGGGTATTTTTTCTCATGAACGTATATTATTCCCGGGGCATAAATTATAAGATTGTCATTATCCTAGATAATATATCCCAATACCATTATTTACAAATAAATATAAAGTAAAAACTCTTATCCACTACAGGGTAATCTAAGCATAGGTGAGATGACTAGTCGTTTCCTATGTTCATTGAACTTTTCTTCACATTCATTCATTGAGAGAAACTATATTCCCTCATAGTTATGTTTTAGAGTGGAATAAATATTATTGAGAAATTATTCACAAACCATCAATAATATCTAAAAAAACTAATAAATCATCGGATCTTAGTTACCATGGTGGGTATACGCCAATGTTCAATAGCCTCCATCTCTGATCAATCCACCAATAAACACACTATTGAAATGATATTATAGAAAATAAAAATATTTTGTATTCTAAATTCACACATTAAAATGTATCATACATTTTACCCTTCCTTATTGTCATTAGTAAAATTCTCATGTGATATTAATGCTCTTACATTCTATAGGAATATATATGAATATCATCTATAAAGACTACCACATACCGTTCAATGTAATCCGTAAATACTATATTAATTAAACAAATTAAATTAGTGGGGGTGTTAGTAAGAAAAAAATGGCATCATAATATACTCATAGTGTCCATACCTTGAATGGAATTATTTATTGGGCGTACCACCCTTCTTAACCCTCAATCTAGGATATCATGAATGAAGTCCAATATTATAAAAGTATTGAGATACATGTAGTTTATCATAATATTTATCAATATATGGGATTCTAATAATCTTATGTTCCTAATAATCCTTGTAGAGTCATTTTGATCCATCTTTCATCATAATAAATAGAACATGTGTACCCAAAAGTGACACACTTAGTTGAATGAATCATTTGTCAATGTTCTCCTAGAGTTACATCTTTATTTATAAAAAATCAATTGAGGGTTTTTTATAGTGATTATATAAAATAGGTTTATCACAAGGTATGAGTTGTATCGAGAAATCCAAATCACATTATGGTTGAAGACTAGGAAACTCTTTTTGAAATAAATCCAAAAATTCCTACACAATATTTAACATGTAAATATTTTATGAAATATTTTTTTAAAATTAATTTATATTTGTTCAATATAATTAATTTCACTAAAAATAGATTTTATATTTCATTAAACACAATAATGATTTTATCATTAATTACATGAAATAACAAGTTTATCATATAATATTCACAATAATGAGTATATTTTCTTTCATGCAATACTATATTTTAATGATACACAACATACTATTAAAATACTTGTTTTTAATTCGATAGTTATCACCTAAGAATTGGAATGGAATGTACGAAAAATATTAACATAAATATGAAAACAATTTTTTATACACATATACATAACAAATTCTTTAGTTACTTATTAATTATAAATAAAAATAAATTCAATTTTGAAAAAAAGAAATATTTTTCTAAACAGATATTTTTATGCCCATAAACGCATTTACCAAAATATATTAAACAAATAACAATTTGTAAATTATTTTAATAAAATTCTTATATTTTATATTCAATCAATTGTTAAAATTTTATCTGATGTCTTTTAGATAAGAGAAAAGAAAAAATCCTCTTTTATGCTTAAAATTATATTTCTATAATGAAATGTTTCATTTCGTTATGTGAAATTAATATAAATTCATTTTTTCCAAATTTTTTAATATTAAAAAAAATTATTTTCTAAAATAATTATGTCAATATTTTCTCTATGATATTTTTTTCAAAATTTATTGAAAAGTTACATGTAGAGACTCAGTTTTTCCTTGTAAGGCATTGAAATATTTATCTATATATTTCTAGAGTAAGTAGTTGAGATTACATGCGATTCGGAGACCTAGTGTTCCAAAAACTAATTTTATAAAAATATTTATTATATTTTATACTATGCATTTGAAGGAAATGGTAAAAATATTAAATAGTAGCCTGAATCTGAAATATGAGTGCATAGTTTAGTCCAAAATGATGAATTTACCCTATGCATGCCATAACTTTTTTTGGCACTAATGATTAGTGTTAAAAGTCATTGAGGATGTAAATGTTAATAAAATAAATAAATTAAAATTTTTATTCTGGACATTAATTTGAATAAATCTGGAATGGTGACTTGGATTGGAAATTTGAGACCACCATTGAGTTCGTAATGCATCATTTTACCTAAGCATGAGCTAATGTGAGAGGGAAACTGATGTTCAGATCCTGTGACTATTGGTAGGTACAGTTAAGTGTTTACCCATGACCTAATAACCTATTATAAATAGGTGATTATATGTTTTTTTGTTATGGTTGGCCCCTAATCCTTCCACCACTAATGGAAAAGCTATATAGTTTCTCTTTTGGAGAATCTTTGACATTGATTTGAAGGATCACATCGAATTCCTAAAGAACAAGTAGCCCATGGTGAATAGATCAAAATGCGGTTGGAATATTAAATTCCACATCCCAAATTTCATTTCAAGAGTAAAATTTGATAGGTTTTTGTTTCTTCTATATTTAATATCATTGTCGATTTCTAAGATAACATGACCATCGACCGATGTATTTTTTAGAGAACATATCTACATGTTCTTCATCCATTCTTCATAGATTTCATTGTCATCTTTTTGGAATGTCGAATATTCAAAAGATAAAAGTTAAGGGAATAAATATATATAAATATATGTCCAAGGATTCCAGATATATGTTTTTATTAAGTTTTGAGAATCATAAGAGGCACGATGGTTGCTGGAAGGGACCACCGGTGGGGCAGTGGGCCCGCGGGGTGGCAAAGCTATGTGGAATGGAAGTCAACAAGTGGGACATGGACGGATGGTGGATGTGTTATGGGGTGTGACCTGAGGAAAAGGAAGGCGTTGTTGATCATGACAAGTGGCTACATGAATGCAATTGGTGTCCATATTGACACAGCGGTGACGGACGGGTCACGAAGGCCGGTCGGGCCTTGGCAGGCTAGGGGGCCACATGTTAGTGGTACAACCAGGAGGGTTTGGCCTAACAAAGTTGGGTAGCCGAGCAATGTGGGCCAGATCGAGGCAGAACATGTCATACCTAGGTCGACATAATTGGAGCATTACATTAGCTGACCCCGAGGCTGTGTCATCTTGAGATGCCATGGAACCACTGACCACTAATGGTCTCAGGTGGTCAACCACGCTAGACAGACCGCACGACAAGAGGACCGACTATGGAAGTTGGTCCATGGATATACAGACCATGGTGGTAGGTGGACAAACCATAACGATCGGTCCACTGATGGTCTGTTGCGGGCCCCGACTAGCCTTCATGCAGTGACATCAAATAGCCATATCTTCTAAATAGAATTTCCTTTTTATGTACTATTTATGGAATCATGATACCCTTTTCTATAGAGATATTTTGAGGCGAATTTTAGAATTTAAAATATGGTATTGATAAGTGGTCCGCATGAGGTACAGTTTGGGATTGTGTGTGGTGAAAGGTATCTTTTTCCCCGATTACCCCATTTGAGTAAGTAAATATCCTACCATACATGTTTTTCCCCATAGAGGTCATTAATGACCATGGATTTGGATTTTTATATGTGATGCTAGTGTTCCTAGAATAATGATTTCAGGTCGTGTTCAACGAAAGAAGTGGTCAAGCAGGATATGACAGATATCAGAGTGAAACCCCCCATTAGAATGGTCATGGGTCTTTTATAGTTATTTCAGAGTGGGTCCCCCTTAACACACTAGGGAACAGGTCCTCGATGATATCAGGGTGGAACCACCATCAGTGTTGGTGTGGATCCTTTATAGTTTCTTTATAGTATAATCCTCTACTGGGAAGGGTGTGGGTCCTCAATGACCTAGGGTGATACCCACTTGTGATTCCAAGGTGAATATCCTAAATTATTAGAGTGAAACCCCCTATAGAAATATGTTGTATGTACTCTATGAAAACTATTAGAGTGGAACCCCAGATGCAGTAGGGTGAAGGTCCTCTACTTAGAGTTTTTTCATATATCTATAAGTATTAGTCATGAAACCTGGTTTGTTGTATCCTTAGACTCACAACAAAGAGGGATGATTTCCCCACTTATATGTGTAATTGTGACACATCCTAAAACCGTGTGGCCGAGTCATTTCTAACTAAAGTGTATAGTATCAAGGTGTGGTGATTGATCCCCTTTGACTTTCATGTTTAGTGTAGACTTGTGGGATGCTGTTAATTGTTGTTAGACTTCACAAACTATGGGAGACTCTTCTACTTAGAGTGATATTTAAGATAGAGATCCCATAACACTCTCATTTGGTTTTCTTTTGACTGAGTATATATATTAATACTTTTTCAGAACACACTCATTGGGTTTTTTGTTACTCTCCATCCAACAGAGGTGAATATGTGCATGGTATGCCATGTTCTTTTCGTGTCTAGCTTCTCATGGATGGATGATCGTACTCTCCTACTATTGGTATCAAATACTTGATAAGAGGTTCATCTTCTCATGTTTTATATATCATTATTTTTAGATGAGTTTGCATCACTCTCTTACTAGGTTGCGCTGCACTTTTTCACTGTACCTTTTTCAATATATTTTATTCCTTCACTATTGTATCTCTTACTGCTCCCCATTCAACATTCAAGGCATACTTCTGAGTATGTTTATACTCAACCCTATATGGAATTTTCCAGAACATATCATTCCTTATATAGATGGAAAACATATTTGATAGTGACATCAGAATAGATTATGGATGTGGGTGCTTCAACCTTCAAAAGTGGTCATATCTTGGGATCCTGAAGCATGGATCTATCAGATATTTTACATTTCCATTTTCAATCTGTCTAGGTCAATTTTCTATATGGGATTGTATTTTCACATTTAATTTTCGGTTTACATTACCATACAAGTAATTTTTATTAGTTCATGCATGTTTGGATTGTTTATAGTTAAGTTGTATCTTTTATTATTATCCCATATGCACTTTTTCATTGAGTTGTCTGTGTGTGTTTGTATAAGTACATATAAAACAGAATCCATGAGTTTTTTGGGCCTCCGACGCTTTTCGCCACCTCTATCCCACAGAGGTGGGATTGGGGTAATTGCGACTTCATCCCCAACATAGGTTGGGTGGTGAAAAATTTGTATCAGAGGTGGTTCATCCCCCTGGATGTTGTCCATGCATTTCTATAATAAGGTCTTGGTTGGTTTTAGGGAAATAGTTTCAAAGTGAATCGAGTGCGGATATTGTGCCAGGGAGTCAATTTATGGTATGGACGACTAACATATCCATTCACTAGGTCCTTGATTAACTATTTTTCAACTCGGCACCCTGGGACATTTTATGCAGTGGAAAATATTACATGCAAAATATATGGTTGGGACTTTGACTATCCCTCTTGATCTATCTGTACAATTATTTTGATATATATATTCTCATCAGACCACATCAAGAATTTTTAACTATTAGGATGCCTCCATGAAACAACCATTCATGATACCAGCTATGGTTTGTGACGAAAAATATATGAGTGGTGAGGCCCCAGTTCAATGTCTATCATGTAATCCCCTTTATCCAGGTGGTAAAGATGAAGCACATCCAACCATTGAAAAATAGATATTCCTAACAGAGTAGGATGAGTATATGTGAATGATGACCACACTCCACATGTTCTAGTATCAGATACAGAAAAGTTTCCACAGTGAGAAAGATCGACAGCTAGTAGAGGATTTTATGGAGTTAGTGGTATGTCTCTTCTAGTTTTTTGTTTGACATAGATCGATTAGATGGTGGGTTTGGTAGCTATTAGTTTACATGGAATGACAGGAAGATGCTTGATCATGGTTACTCAGAAGTATGTTGAGTCGACACACTCATGGTATGACTTCTTACAACTATTCTGTGATGAGTATTACCCCTCTTTATGCTTCATTCGTATTTAGGAGCTTCTAGAGATTTAACAAGGAGGTATATTAGTGTTCGGTTACTTATCTATGTTCACAGACCTAACTTAGTACTAACAGAACATGATCCATGACCGCTACATCCAAGAAAAGAAGTTTTAGAAGGGTCTCTGTTAAGAGATTCATTCAGGAATAGTACCCATATGCATCCCCACCTATGTAGAGGTGCTAGAGATGACATTGGTGACAAAGATATTTCTGTTAGAGGGGCACCAGTTAATTGGGACTCGTAGTGGATGCTACAGATATAAGACATTAACAGTAGATATAAGATGTTAGTTGACATGATCTTTACACAGAAGGCCTCCTTGTGATTAGACACATGAGTGTGTTCAGGCAGCACCGTGGTAGTTTAGAGTACTAGGTCATCTCAAGAAGGCCCAATACTATGATTGTGATGGGTGAGGTCAAATTAAATGATAATTCTTGACTAGATGTGCAATGAATCTCTATAATATAGTAGGTGGACCAACAACACTAAGACAACATTGAAATCATCATCCCTTTTGTGTGGATAGGGTGGTCCCCTAGGAAGTGGTGCTGGAAGAGGAGTTGGAGGAGACTCTATTGGGGGGGAGCTATTAAGTTCTTCCACCACCACCACTAGGTGTCAAAAGTTAGGTAGAGGGAGCTGGAAGTCGGGTCCATAGAATACTGCAAGCTATGGATGACCATGATCCCACATTGCACAATATGATCTGAGTTACAATGTGTGTTTATTATACTCTTGCACTAGTATTAGTTGACACGTGTTCCATTCAGACTTCTATCTCGTTAATCCTTATATGGGAGTTAGAGATACCATTAGAGGCACTATCAAATTATATTTTTCCCGAGGTTCCCATGGGGAGCTCTTCTTCTATGTCTTTCATTTACCAGTAGTGTGAGTTATCACTTGAAGGGTAGAGGTTCACATGTGACTTACTGGTCATCAAGATGGAACCCTACGAGGACATATTTTGAATGGATTGGATTCCCATTGTTCGCTCCCATATTGAATTACATTGTAGTCCAGTCAGATGCCTACTCGTTGATGTGATCATGTTCTTCTTTCTTAGTTAAAGGGACCTCATAGTAGGGCAGAAATATTCTACAGTCATGAAGCTACAGAGTATCACCAATTATTTAGTTAGTGTAACCCTTGGTGTAGTATAATCATAAAACATTTAGGTTCCCTGTGTCATTAATTATTATAGGGTCATCTTCCGTAAAGACATACACTGACTACCTATGATGCATGATTTTGAGTTTTTCACCAGATTAAAACTCGCTAATGCCCAGATATCTTCTATGACATCTCAGATGACACCCACTGAGCTCTGAAATCTATGTTTATAGTTGGGTGACCTTCGATAATAAGGATTCATCAATCCTAGTGTGTCTCCCTAAGAATATCCAGTTCTATGCAAGAAGAATGAAAATGGGAGCCTATGAATTTATGTGGATTATCATCACTCGAACCAGGCCAAAATAATGAATATGTAACCCTTTATAAGGATTAATGAACTCTTTGACCAGTTTAATGGTTTGGGATGGTTTTCCAGATACTATCATAAGTCTTGATTCCACAAGTTATGGGTCCACAAGGTTGACATGTGATTTCTTTCTTTTTAATGTCGCACTGGGTACTATGAATTCTTAGTGATTCTGATTGGCGTGAAAAATTCCCCTACCAATTTTAGGGAAACGATCAACCCAATTTTCATCCCATACATGGACCGGTTTTTTGTTTTCTTCTTGAATGACATAATCATTTAATCTGGAACATAAGAGGATCATGAAGATCTCTTGAGGATAGTCCTTGATTAACTTTGAAAGCACCCTCTTTACAAACTTCTCTCAAAGTGATAGTTCTATATAACCAAGGTTCATTTTTTGGGGTATTTCATTTCTGAATAAGTTTAATACATGTATCCGTTGAAGATTTATGAAGTTATTTCATTGGAGACACCCAATAATGTGTTATAGGTGTGAATATATCTTTGATTGGGAGGGTACTATATGAGATTCATGGAATAATTCTCAAGAATCCATCCCCTTTGACCACTCTAACATGAAAGGGAAAATTATTTACCTAGTATGAGTAGTTTCAGAATGATGTTGAGACCCCATAAGAAGATCTATGCAACACATTACCCAGAGCTAGTAGCGGTAGTTTTTTCTCGAAGGATATGGATACACTACCTTATGGGATAGAATATTGTGCTTTACATAGAACACAAGAACAGTAGGTACTTATTCACCAAGAGAGAGCTTAACCTGAGGCAGTAATGCTAGTTGGATTTCCTACAGGACTATATCTTTGAGATAGTCTATACTCTATTGAAGATTGATTTTATAGCAGATTCCCGTATCATGAAGTACTAAGTTTTCCGAGTGTGGGAAGCTTCAGAGAATATAGATTTTCTACATCTAACCCTGGTGGTATAGGAGGGTACAAATTTTAATATAGTTGATGGTGTTGACTCCTTCACTCCTTGAGCCTATGAAAGAGTCCCATCTGAGAGACATCAGGTATGATGTTCTACATGATTATATATTTATAGGAGATGCACTCGATGGATATTTTGAATGGGGTAATCATAATATCTTATTCAAGAGGATAACAATGGTTCCATTTACGATGTGAGAGGAGGAGATGATGGAGTTCAACACCTCTATCTTACATTTACATCATGGTGTGAGTGAATATGTATAGTGATCTTCGGCATATGTTCTGCTGGTCCTACATGAGATGAAGAGTAGCAGAGTACATCTCACAATGCCTCACTTATCAGTAGGTGAAAGATGAGAACCAGGTTCTGATGGTTTTTTACAGTCTATTGTTATCTCACAATTGTAATGGGATGATATATCCATTGAAATATTCATAGGGATTAGAACCATAGAGAAGGTCTATGTAACCATATAGGTGACAGTGGAATGACTCAAAAATTCATCACACTTCTTTTCTAATAGGTATAAGTGTTTTTTGGAGATTTTGGGGCAGTTGTAAATTCGAGGGATCATATTCCCTCAAAGTGTTCCATCGATGATTATCTCTGATCATGAAACATAGTTTACGTCATGATTGTGGAGAGTACATTATGAGGTATTTGGGAAACATATTTCTATGAGTACAACATTTCCCCCAAGACAAATGGGACGAATGAGTTCACTATCTAGGTATTAGAGGATATGCTAATGTCTTGCGTGTTGCATTTCAGCCAGAGCTGGGAGGATCAACTGCCTCTGGTAGACTTTTCATACAAAAACTACCACTCTACTATCAGAATGTCACCTTTTAGGACCTATATGAGCTACCTTGAAGGTTCCATTTATTCAAGATGTAGGTCAGTGAGTTATCCCTTGTGGGACCTGAGTTGGTGTAGCCAATGATGAAGAATGTGCAAGTCATTCGTGAACAGATGATGACATCCCAGAGGAGACAGAAATCATACACATATTGTCATTTTAGGCCCTTGGAGTTCGACCTGAGAGACCACATATTCTTGAGAGTATACCTATAGAAAATAATTTGAAGGTTCTTTGGGGTAGGAAAGATATCCCCATTGTTCATCAGGCTATTTGAGATCATATTGTAGGGCTAGAGAGGTTGCCTAACACCTTGCCCTACCCCCACGACTAAAGTGGGTGAACGACCTTCTCCATGAGTCGCAACTAAGGCAATGTGTGTATGATCCCATACAAATCAATAACATGGGTGATCTAGAAATTAAATATAGAGAAACCATTTTAGAGAATCCAATGGTAATAGAGGATCGAAAAGAGATAAATTTACATGGATGAAAAATACCTTTGGTTCACATACTATGGAAACAGGGAAATGTACAAGAGAGTTCTTAGGAACATGATATGCTGATATGGGAATAATGCCCCGAGTTTTTTTCCATGTTTTTATTTTCTGTGATGAAAATATTGAAGTATGGAATGATGTAGATACCAAATTTTTTCCTTTTAAATCATTGAAATATTTATCTTTATATTTATAGAGTTAGACGCAGAGACATCATGCGATTACGAGACCTGGTGTGCCAAAAATTAATTTTATAAAAATATTAAGTATATTTTATACTATGAATATGAAGGAAATGGTATAAATTTTAAATGTTAGACTATATTCGATATTTTAGGGAACATTTATATCCGGACGGTGGTTTTTACCCTAGGCAGAACATAACTTTTGTCGGCGTGGGCCTTATATGGAAAAAGGCACTGAGGATGTAACCATAAAAAAACTAAAAAAATTATTTTATTTTATTTCAGATGATGATTCAAATAACACTTTAATGGGGACACTGAATGGAAATCCAAGACCACCATTGACTATGTAATATAGTGTTTCACCTAAGAGATAACTAAAGAAAGAAGGTTTGGGATATTCAGATCATGTGACCATTGTATGGTACGATTAACTGTTTACCATTGAATTAATTAACTATTATAAATACACGATTATAGGTTCTTCCTTAGGGTTGTACCTTAATCCTCCCACCACTGACGATGAAGCTCTATACCTCCTTAAATGATAAATATTTGATGAAGTTATAGAGGATAAAAAAAGAATAACGACGACTGAGTTGTCAATAAAAAATAGATCAAAAGGATGTAGGATTCATAATCTCCACATCCCCATTTTATATCATTGAGTTATATTTGATTTATTTCTATTTATAATTATTTTAATATCATCTTTTATGAAAACAATAACACATACATTGACCTATTTAATTTATGGAGCCTATATTTTCATGTTCTCAGTCAATTCGTCATCTGATATTCATGGATTTAATCATAATTTTTTTGACACATCGAATAGTCAATAGATCATCGAGTGGTGCATAGATCTGTAAGATCATGGTCTTATGATTCTAGATCTATATTGTTTTCTTGTTTTGGGCATCACAGGAGGCATGATGGTCCATGGACGGGACCAATGATGGGGTTGCAGGGATGCGGGTGGTGGGGGCATGTGGAACAGCCATCGGTGGGTAGGGCATGACTGGTCAGTGGCAGTACCACTGGGTGTCACACCCTGTCCCACGGGTCCTGTGCCATGACTACCCCAATCTTTTCTTCTAGAGGTCAATGGTTGGCTACTAGAACTGAAAAGGAATATCCCAAAAATTGGAAGGAATGTACCTTAAACCTGTATACACAAACATCCAAACACTTCCCAATACACTAAAAGGGGGAATCAAGTGTACCACTAAAACATGGTTGAGTTCAAGTACATGTGAATGTAATTGGGACATAATATAATCCCAACAAAGAACTAAAAAAAGAAATATAAAAACGAAACTTTGATAGAAATCCGTGGAAATTCCCACTTGATCAAGAGAGTAGCAAAGCTACTTGATGCTGAAGTAGTATTTCCTACCCACCCAGTCCTACTTGACCCCTCCTAGTCCTATCCCACCAAGCCTACCATCATTGCGTCCATCTATCCCATCCACATGAGAACCTCTCTCGAAACGTTTAACATATGTACCAGACAAATCATTTATTGGAAAATCCCATGCATGGGTGAGTATAACAATACATAGTAGGCACCCCATGACCCCAAATGTCCCAAAATTCTTCTATAGAAAAAACATAAAGCATGATCTCAATCACAAATCATAATGTAAAATACATATCACAATAGGTATATAACATAATGAACAAGAATAATGATTATTAATAATAAAGAAAAATCATCTTATTCCATTGAGAATTTACTCTACTAATCCAGGAAGAATTTGTCCTACTGGAGATCCATAGAGGTTCATATGTCACTTATCTGGACAAGGTTGTATGTCTTCAATCCACACAGGGTCCAAAGTTGAGGATCCATGACATGCTGCTCTATGGATGGTCCTTGTCGGGTTGTTCTACTGCTCATCAACACAGGGTTGTAAGTCATCGATCCACATGAGGTCATATGTTGCTTATCGGGGATGGGCCACTCTATGGCTAGTCTTTATCGGGTCACGCTACTGCTGGTCCATAGAGGGTCGTAAGTTGCTGATCCACACATGGTCGTAAGTTGTTGATCCATGACAGGATGCTCTAAGGATTTTCCTTGTTGGGTCGCACAACTATAGATCCACATAGGGTCGTAAGTTGTTGATCCACATAGTGTTTTATTTCTCTGTTCCACAATGGATCGTAAGTCGTTGATGCTGAACCACAGAGGGTCTCTCTTCACTTGACTGACAGCCACAAGATTCCTGCACTTGTTGTGCTTATGTTCCCAATAAACCTCCCCTGAAGCCACTAGTCTAACATCAACAACCATTAAGTCTCACTAAGAATCAACCCAAAAGGACCACCATGTCATAACGGTTCCAATGAAATAGGAGACACGTCAATCAGACATCAATTCTGTGAGTTATATACTTTTTAGTACCAAGGGCCCGATTGGATTCAAGTTCGATCCAACCAGGCCATAATCCAACATTCGTCAAACCCCAATTAGATTATTCCAAAAGAACCACCTTGTCCCAAGGCTCCTAATTCCCACGAGGACGGGTCAATTAGATTCCCAGTTTGCATCACATGCCCAAATTTTCAAAACGAGAACGGTCTGGTCTGGGTCTGGCCCGGTTGGGGGGTTCGGCCTGGTTGGCAGACCCGAGCATACTGTTGGGTCTGGTACGTATTTTGGGACTGGTATGGCCGACATGTCTAGTCCACCAGGAAGATCATGGCCCATACAGATGAGGATCGGTCGCACCGACTAGATGCATTACACTGCCAGTGAGGTGTCACCCCCTCTTCCAAATTGACTGATTAGTGCCAACCGTTTGTCCAACTGAGTGGCCCGAGTAGGCCAATCCTCTCCCTATATAGAAAATCCATGCCATTCCCTTATAATGTCATGGCCCGACAGGCTATGGATTTTTCTGGCATGACCCCTACGGGTGCCGCTCCTCTACGCAGCTGGCTTGGCTGGTCGCCACCAGCGGTCGTCGGCACCATGCCGGTGGCTTCTTTCGCAGGCCACCAGAGATGCTCCAGTGGACTGTTTTATATATCGTCTTCACCTACATTTCTCCCAGGCTTTTCCCACCTAGAAAGGCCTTTACTTATGTCTTGCATCCACGTTTTCCAGTCATGCACCAGGAATGCACATAAACTAAGAATAACAGGGGGTCCAAGACCTGTTCGGATTGGCCCATGCCCTCCACATTAGCACTTAAACATTGGGAAAAATAACAATAATTGAAACCCCATATTGAAACCCCGCTTCAACATCCCAAAATATTGAACAAAATGTGGATCAACACATTTGTCAGTTGATATGCATTCTTCATATTACTCATGAATGAAGAAAGAGTGAAATTAAACACTAAAATCAAATAAACCCATCCCTTTAACTCATTAAAAACTGTTGTTGAAGAAGTAGAAGAAATTTTTTGATTGTTTTCGTTCAATTTTCATCTCTTCTCATCGACCCCCAGATCGATTCTTCAATGGGTGACATGAATCCTCCATTCTTCATTGAAGATGAATGTAATCAGTATTTTTTCATAGGTTTCCCCCATGGGTTTCAAATTCCCATGCAATCAGTTAGTTTAATAAAATAAATAAATATCACATTGCATTAATTAAAGTGGTTCATTAATAAACTATAATTAATGAAGCAATTAATTTTACATGAATTGGGGTTACACAACCAATGATATGAGTCAATAAATGTTATTCATTTAATACTCAGCGTTACATTGTTCTCCCACCATATTCCACTCAATGGTTTACAGAAAGAATAAAACAACGCACTTAGTTATTTTATTATTATTTTTAATGTAAAAAAATTAACATTAATTCCATCCCTTTCTGGTTGAAGTTAATCTTTCCTGATGCAAATACTGATGCTACAAATTCAATGATGCTCTCTGAATTTTTATTCGAGCACCAGTTCAAAATATAGAAATCCTGGCTCACACGATTACTAAATATACCTTAAAAAAGTTCAAAAAATTATTTACAGTCACCCTCGACCAGCGTCAGTCGCGGTTAGGCTCCGCCTAAGGTGAACATGCCCTGTCGAGCTAAATGGTACTCTCAGATTTCAAATTAGAGTTACTGTTTAGGAGTAATAAGGTTTTGACAGTAAAATAATTGTTAATTATTTTATTTACCACACAAAACTGACTTGCACTTTTGGCCCATGTCGTCAAATGACAAGATCATCTTAATGAAAGTATACTCTCATGTGTTATGCGATTTACGAGTCTTCTCATGGAGGCCTGCACCAACAAAATGTTTTTTTCTCCTAGGGTAAACCCACCATGTTGAATGAAAAGATGCTCTCAGATTTCTGTTACAGGTACCCATTTAAGAGTAATTCTACTTTTTTTGGAAAACTACACACACATGCTATTTGAATCCTAACATTTTTTGATGGATCATTCCAGGAAATCCGGGCATCAGAATCATGTACTGTTAATTTTTTCAGCCTTGTAATAATTCCATATACGTAAAGTAAAATTATATGGAATTTTTTGTTATTTACACAGGGTGTGACCCAAGGTTTCGGTAGCCATCACAGATTGCGACGGTCGGCTATGTGTATGTAACAACTGGACTTGTTGAAATACCGAAGGTCGATGGGATGGGCCATGGTTTTCCGGGTGGACCACACAAAATTGAGTTAGCTAGGTGGGGAAGGCCCATCCATGTGGTCCTATCCAGACCAAGTGGGATGTATAATGGTGGGATAGGTTAGACCCAAGTCTTCCAGAGTGGAGCGCGTCTGCGGTTGATCATGAGGTTGAGATAACTCGAGCTATCATGGGGCCAACGATCATAGTTGGTCCCTGATGGTCAATTGCTCTACGTAGTCAATATAACTAGTGGAACCACTAAGCCATTCGGTCCTGGGATGGCCACACAGCTAGTAGTCGACCGATGTGGCAGGTGGACCGACCACTATAGTCGGTCCACAACTGTTCAATCACTGGCCCAAGATTATGTTTTTGTAGTGGATTCAAATATTCATATCTTCAAAAGGAATTTTTTTTGACGTAACATTTATGGAATCATGATCGACTATTTGAAATTGAACTTTTGATGCCAGTTTGAAAATTTAAAATATAAGACTGAGATACATTCCCCTTGAGGTCTCGTTCGGGCTGGTTTTGGTGAAAAACACATTTTTTTACCATTTACCCAATTCGGGAAACTAAATATCAAAACCTGTGTGTTTTCCCATGTATAGAATGATGTTAACCACCACCCCCCTGATTAAAATTTTGATATATGATTCATGATTTTCCATGAATGATAATTTTATGTGGTGTTCAACAACAACATTGGTAAGACATGATAACAAAGATTTTAGAGTGGAACCCCCATCGGTATTGGGGGGGGGGGGGGGGTTCCTCTATAGTTAATTATAAGTGGAACCCCGTAACACACTAGGGAATGTTTACTATATGATATCAGAATGAAACTCTCATCAGTATGGGAATGGGACCTCTATATTTACTTCTGACTGAAACCCCATTTCAGATAGGTAATGGGTCCTAAATTACATATAATGAAACCCACCTGTGATACCAAGGTGTTGGTACTCAACTATAAAATTGGAACCCCCCTGATGCACTAAGGTGTGGGTCCTCTACAACTATTATTTGAGTAGACCCCCTCCCCCCGACGCACCATAGCACGGGTACTCTAAATTGAGTATTAACCATACAACTATACCGATTAGTGATAAGGCTTGGTTTGAAATACGCTTTGACTCATGAGAAAGAGGAACCTATTACCCACAAAGACACATCCATATGATGTGACTGAAAATAGTGGGTGTGAGTCAGTTACAGCTATAGCCGATTGTATCAAGGTGTAGTGATTGTTCCCCTCTGACTTGTATGTTCAGGTAAGACATGTGGGATTCTGGGAATCGTTGTTGGACTTATAGAACTATTGGATACTCTTCTACATGGACTGAACAATGATATGGATGTCCCCTTACTATTACTTTTGACTTTTTTTGACTCTACATATATATTTAACATTTTTCAGTACCAAATCCACGGGTTTTTGTTACTCTCCTTCCAGGAGAGGCAAAGATGCATGGGGTATACCACGTTCTTTCTGTGTCTAGATTTTTTGGTAGGATGAGACTATTATCCTACTATAGGTAGGGAATACCCAATGATATGTTCATATTCTCACCGTTTATATATTTTTATGTTTGGATGAATTTACTTCCCTCTCTTGTTGTGTTGATCTGAACTTTTTCACTGCACCTTATTCTATCTATCGTATTCATTTTCTTTTGTATCTCTTACTTATCCCCATTACACATTCAAGGCTTCCTACTAGGTATGCATATACTCACCCCTACATGGGATTTTACCTCATGTATGTTTCCTTATGTAAGAAAAACTATCATGACTTCAAGGGATCATAGGGATAAAGGTTCTTAGACAGTGCATGATGGTCGTAACTTGTGATCCAAAAGCGGGGATCTCTCAATTATTTTACATCTTGAGTTTCTTTCCACTTGGGAAACTTTTCTGGTTGGGCATGTATTTTCCCATTTAAATTTCAGTTACTTTCCCATACTAGTACTATTTAGAAGTTCATTATTTTTTGGACTATATATAGCAGTGTTGTATCTTTTATTTCCTTTCCATATACACTTTTTCATTTAGTGGGATGTGTGCATGTGTACAAGAACATATGTAAAGTTCTTCCTGAGTTTCTTGTTCAGTCAGCACTTTTCACCATCCCCTGGCCTATAATGGTGACCTTGGGGTAGTTGCCTCTCAAGCCTCAGTATGGGTTGGGTCGTGACATAACATTTATCAATGAATATTGAAAATACATGTTTTTATAAACAATTTTCATTTCATTTAGAGAAATAAAAAATGTAAATATTATTTTAATTATTTTTAGTAACATTAGTTTAATAATATATCTCATAATCTTATTTAATTCATTTTAAACATATTCTTATTGAATTAGTATATAAATCAATTTCACATTTAGAATCTATTCTCTTTAAAAAGCTACCTTTTTGTCTCGTCATTGGGATTAATATTAAATTAAAAAATTCCACTTTTGTGAACTGAATTTTAAAAATCGATTCCATTTTTATAATTAGAATTATTTATAATATAAAATAAGAAAAAAATAATTTTTTACAATAATTAATAGTAAAAATTCTATAATTTTTTTTATTCATGGCTAAGATGAGAATGATATTATCAAGGGTTAAACTAAAATGATAAGGGGTAAAATGACAAAAAACATGTCCAAAACCTATTTTATAAACATATTTAGATATTAGAAAAAATAATTTTTTATATTGGTATATTTTGGATCCACTTGGAATGTGGAAAACATGTGTAATTTGTTTTCTCTTAAAAAATTTTAAATGTTAAACTCACCTCACATATAAATGTACATCCCCTCTCATTGTCTATTAACACTAAAAAAACCCATTAGTTCATCAAATACATTAAAATATTCATAATTAAATCCCCATAACAGTCCTATATGTATTTTGTTGGTCATAATGGAAATCTGAGAAGGATTTCGGTTAATCTAAAAGAGGTTTCCCAATTAGTTGGTAATGTGTTAAACTATTTATTTTTTTACTTCTTTTATTACTCCTTAAAATATCTATTTATTCTGATTATTTAATAAAAACAGTACCTCTCATATATTGAAATTTAATTATAATAATTTAATATCTTATACAATCTCATTTTCATCTAAGGGAATATTAAATCATCATACATTTTTACGCTTGACTACCATATTAAAAATCAATGTTATTCGTTTTCCATAAAATACTATCACATATGGGTATAAGAAGGGATTTTATATTTATATATAATATTACTAAAATAAGTATAAATATTTAATTACAATAACACATCAAAATTATTATATCCTAATCCACAATAATGTAATATCATTTCTCATGTGTACGGTGAACTACCACCTAGTGATCCGATGCAATGTGTTTTTCATTTATGTTTAACTTGGATGGTAATATAGAAAAATTAAATTGATATATAAGATATTTGAAAACTAATTATGTTTTTTAAATATTATATTTCATATAACCTCATACATTCCATTCTATTTCAGGATACAATAATAGAATTCATGTGTTCAATGAACTACCATCTCACGAAGAGATGTAATTGATTTTTCACTAACACATAGCCTGAAAGGTTATAATGACAAAATTAAAAAATATATGTGATATATATGTAATATTATTTATTATTTCACGTTAAATTTTTATATTTATACATTTTAATCCATTTTTTGAAAATATTAAATTAACATTCATGAATATGTATGACATAATGTCTTGAGGAATGATGGATTACATTTTATATCTCTAACTTTAATGGATTACTAATGGAAAATGATCTTATACCCATGGTTCAAAACCTTGGGTATAGACCACTAAACCGTGGGTATAGGCTATACCCATAATTTTAGGAATCGTGGTCATTGGTGGCGTGGGTATAGGTTTTTCCACTATGTCATAACTATATACCCACGGTTTAGAAACCATGGGTATAATACATTTTACAAAATAGCAACCTAAGTGATTCGATCTCACGACCACTTCTCTGTTCATGAGTGGACTTACCACTACCCCATCACCATATATATGTATGTATATATATATTCTATTAAATATATTTATTTAAATTGTTGGTATAGAGGAATATACCATGGGTATAGACAATTTATTTGTTCCTGTGGAAAAAATAAATTTCTCATGCACACGTGGGAAACCTATACCCACGTTTTTTCAAAACAGTTGGTCTAGGTTTTTTTATCCAATGACTACACCCATGTTTTGGGGAAAACTGTGGGTATCACCCTATCCCCACGGTTTTGGGTAAACTGTGGTTATAAGCATTTTTTGATACCCTATACCCATGGTTTGAAGAAAACTGTGGGTATAGGGTAGTCTATGCCAACGGTTTGGGGAAATCATTGGCATATGCTATCAAAAAATGCCTATACCCATGGTTTTCCCAAAAACGTGGGGATAGGGTGACCTATACCGACGGTTTTCCCCAAAACCGTGGGTATAGGTCCATTTTCCAGTAGTGGATTAATCCAAATACATATATATAAATAAATATGAAATTTATATCATTGTAAAATATATTTTACATGATATATCCATTATAAAATTAAGATAATCAAGGATACCATGTCAAAACATATATGAAAAACAACGTTTTTATTATCAGAAACATGAAATTAACATGGGATTGTCAATAAATGGGTTATTAATGATCTTATAAAAATAATATATGGTATGAGGTATATTTATATGGATGGTTTTATAATACATGAACAAAAAAATATTTATTATACATGATTTTTAAACCAGTATGATGAATGTTGAGACTAATGTATGAGATTCTTAGTCACCCATTTATTTTTCAAAGACTAATAGCATACTCAACACTCTTTTTAGGTGTATTTACAACTTAATTGGAAAGTTTTATCATTAATATCATCATATTTATTATATTTCATTTTTTATTTTATGATTTAATGGGTCTTTCAATGAAAATGATAACAAATATACAAAAGGTTCATGTTATTATCTAATTGTTCAATGAGATTTTTTGTGTTTATTAATATGATGATTAAATATTATAATCCATCTCTCAATAAAATCATGAATTTTATTATCATCTATTTCATTATGAAAATGTAGGGTTTACCTTCATTTTAATATCTTTATGTATTCAATAATAAAAAATAACATTTCTAATATAAATCCACTTTATTTGACTCTTTAGTCTAACCCCCTATTCATCCATATAAATACCTTTTTTATTTTTACATTGTAAAAAAATATCTATAATATAAATTTTTACCCATTTTGGAATTTTTTAAACATGTTTTAATGGAATAGTTATTTCATTTTTAAAGAAATACTCATTTTACTAAAAGTTTTAAAGGAATCCCAATTTTAACATGTTTTCCATGAACAATATTTCCTAACTTATTTATCACCAATTAATTTTAATGATTCATTTATATGTGTATAGTAAATATTTAAATGAAGCTAATTTTCTAATTGATTTATGATTTTTTATTAATTTTATAAATAGAAATGATAATTTTCTAAGAAATACATGAAATGATATCTAAAGCCTAATTTATAAGGTTAAAGGGTTATTTGAATTGAAAAGGATTTTGAAAAGGATTTATATTTTGAAAAAAAAATCATAGTGGAAAGTTTATTTTCCTAATGAAGTCTTCCATGTTATATTTCAATATCACATTCCATCTAAGAGGATATACTTTAATGTTACTTATGATTTACATGGGATATGATCAATTGATACCATCCTTAATATTTCTATATAGTTTTAATATTTATTTCGATGAAATATTTGTGAAACACATCTATTTTCAGGTGTTTTTATACAGTAAATTGATAATATAATTATGAAACCCTTTTAATTTAAACAGGTTATGATGTGATGTTATGAAAAATGATTAGTGATATTATGGAAAAATTAAGTATATTTTTTATCATGATAAGAGCGTTACTTATATATATATATATATAGTTTATTCAAAAAATCATTATATCTAATGAGATAACAATTGAAATCATGTTGATGGGATTAATCAACTTTTAGAAATGGGTTAGTCTTGATCCCACATGGGAAACATGTGTGTTCTGATCAATTATGGGAAACATGTGACGATTCATGATCCAAAATGTTGATGGTCTTTGTTTTTATCAATTGTATAAGAGATGATTTTCTATATTTATGGTGGTTCCACACTTTTATGACCCAGTCATATGGTTCATGATTTATTTGTGATGATTTCAATATCTTTTGTACCATGATTATTAAAAAAAATGTTTTATTCCATGATTCATGGGTAACTTCTATGTCATGTTGTGTATAATCATCATAACATATGTTAATGATCAGATGCACTTATTCTTATCTCATACTTTAATGATAAATAAAATAATATATCATTTATTTAAACATATCATTCACATGTTCTAACCCTTTTTATGTTTCCTTCCCCAAGATATGAATAATGTTTTACATTGGGTATTACTAACAGGATTAATATATGGGAAAACCTTTATTGAATATTTTGAAAATGTTTCATCAAATAAGAATTTTTTTTTCTAACCTCCAAATAAAAAAAATCTATTATAGACCTCAAGCATGTGTTTTTCATATTTATTGAATATTTTTCTAATTTTTTTTATATTAATATATAAAAAAAAATTGCAGCATAACATTTTTATGTAAATGATGTTGGTTTTCTCCCCAAATAATTTATATTAACACCGCATTTGTATGTGGATTTAAACCAAAAAATTCCATGAATATTTGTAATAAAATTAAAATAATTATAATATATTTTTCAATGATAATTCCCATTCAAATCAATTAATTATTAAAAATTGGTAATTTATAAATATGTTCTTAATGTTTAATTTAATGATTAAAAATGTTGATGTTTTTTGATTTTATAATTATCATTTGGTTTTAAATGTTATTATATATTCAATAGTTTAATCAAAAAATAGGCAATGGATGTTGTCCCTCCACCTCAATCCATGAATCCACCTAGCCCACCTAAAAGGGCTAGCTATCCAAGAATTACTGAGGGAGAGATTTTTTCTCAATATATGAGCCTATGGATTTTCATGAGCATAGTTGGCCCAATGGACTATGCTAGCCAAGTGGTGCGACTCATCCTAGGTAAGTGTGTACCTGTGATTCTGGGGTCCTAGCTCTATCTGGGATTTTTTTAGAGAATACCAAATTTTTTATTATAAGCTATAATGCCTCAATTTTCAGTTTAAAATAGGGATATCATATTTTAATGTTTCTATTAAACTCCACTTAGCCACAGCTCAACCATGCTCATTGATTTCCTGACCCATGATACTACTTCTCTCCACCGCACTTCCACCTTCAAGACTCACATCCACTTCCAAATCTCTATTGATAACACCCATATCAAGTAGTGTATGAGCTCAAG
The DNA here is from genome assembly GCA_963277665.1 of Viscum album. Lineage (NCBI taxonomy): Eukaryota > Viridiplantae > Streptophyta > Magnoliopsida > Santalales > Viscaceae > Viscum > Viscum album. The sequence goes on from OY728143.1 coordinate 40,620,478, forward strand.
AACATGAAATATGCCATTGTTTAATCTTAACATCACTATGGAACATCTCTGTTGACTCATATGACCTCCGTGAACGCATTTTAGCATCATCTAGACATTGTTAAGGCTAGAGAAGATGAGGGGAGGTCGTCACCACAGAAGCTAAATCATGGTGTAATGACTCTCAAATGACATTTACCTTGTTCCACATCCATGCATAAATGATCCATGATAAACCTAGTCCACGGATCAATAATCAAACACCTTATTTAATTGGGTGTTTTCAAAAACCAAACACAATGATAAAAGAGGATTTTTAAATATTCAAATTCAAATATGATCATAGGTGTCATGGATTCATCTATGAGGAAGATATCTTTTTTTTATTTCTAAATTCAAAGGATATCCTTCATTTTCTTAGGAAAGGAATTATTTTCAATGGATTGATTTAGTTAGACATGCACGACTAGAGTATCCTCAATCGAGAAGAGGCTACTGCAATTCATTGTTTCTGTTTAAATTTTACATTTTGTTTTATTTCATTTTTTTAATCTACTTTCTTTAATAATCATAAAAAATACATTTTATTTATCTTAATGTTCACACAAATTGTGCTTCCTCTTCATTATCTAATTTATTCTTCAACTTCGTATAAAAATTTTCCCATTCTATGTTTTTATATTGTGTTCCTACATTATTTTATTTTATTTTAATTTATTTCCTTTATTTCCTTCGCTTGTTATATTAATAATTTATGTTATTTTATATGTTTTCATCCATATTCTCTCTTTATTCTCGTTGCTATTTTATTTTATTATATCAAAATCTTTTCTTCTTTATCAGTTTTAATATTTGGGATTTCTTGGGTTTGTTCTCTTCCTCTTATCTCATATTTATTCTCTTTATCATATTTTCCTATTTTTTATTTTATTTTATTTTCCTTTATTTCCAAACACCATGTGATCTCTTACACATGAAAATGAAGGCATGAACCTAGGGTTCGCCATGTAAGGAAAAAGTGTTCTTGACTTCCATATTATAGTTTATTTAATATTCATGGTAGATCTATATGATTTTCATGGGAATGAGAGTTTTTCCCCATGACATGAAACTCAAATTTATTTCAATTTCATTTATTTTAAGTCTTTTCCTTCTCTTATAATAAATAAGTCATCATATAATGGATTTTATCCAATATATGTTTTAAAAAACATTTTACATAGATAGATTGTGGAAGATAACATACCCATGTCTATGTTGTTTTATTGACCATGATTATTGGAGGAGGTGGAATTTATATTCCTTAAAGAATCTAAAATTTACAAATTTCTAATTAAATCTACAGTGATTATTTATGACATTGTATAGCTGAATTATTAATCTAAATTTAAATAAAAAAAGGAAAATAATGATTTCACACAAACAATAACATACTTCTAAGTTATATATTCCTAATCACATTTTGTTATTCATTAAATGTTAGATTAGTTTAAATTTATATATTTAATTTCATTTCAATATTTTCTGTGAAAATAATAAAAAACCCAAAATAATTTATCATATTTTTCATAAAATAATAAAAACAAAAGATATAGTTTGGTTGAATTATATCAATTAAGTTACAAACTAGGAAGAATCTCATGTTATATGGCCATAGTTAGACTCTATATTGCATTACTAATATAAATTTATTTTACAATACGCTATAAAAAATGTGCAAAAAATCTACAACTATTATCGTGGAGCTAATCCTTAGTCTGATTATATTTTCTATTTTTATAATATATTTATTTCGTTTTCATAGAAAAACATAAAAATATATTACCCATGATGTATCTGATATTCAATTATAATGAATTAGAAGATTAAACATATGAGAAATATTAATAACAAGGAGATGATAATCATGATGTTAATTAATGAGTGAAAATGATGAGAGATACTATGGATGTCTTGGGGTGGAAAATATAAGGATTATTCGACTATGTCCGTATATTATTGTAAAACTAGAACCAAAGTTACATAAGAGATATCAATAAGATTTATATATCTTCATCGATGAGTGTAAAGAATAAATCTATCTCCCTAATAAAGATAAATCAACACTATTAAATGAAGGAATCACCATAGAGATTGAATTTTATGAATTAATGGAGGATCCTGGGTTCTTGCCTCTATCCAATACAACTCCACTCCATGAAGATCAATCCATTGAAGGGGATATTCAATATGAACCAACGCTGGGATATGATACATTCTTGAACTCAAGCTAGTTTACATTCATTGAAATATAATTGAGTATAAACCCTTGTTATTTTTATTATATATTATTGGATGAATATTATTATGATTTCGAGGATGTTGACGATAATGAAAATCCATCTATCGAGGAACACCTGAAGCTCCCAAAAAAACTTTGAACATCTTCTATTGGGGGTACATGTGGGGATCCTAGTGGATTATTTAGAATAATAAGAGATAAAGACTTCAAACATTATAAGGGATTATTTTGAAATAAATTCTTCACATTTAAATGTTAAATATATATTTGATTATTCTATTAATTTAGAACACTTTAAGAAACTACTGAATGGTGAATAATAATTTTTTCAAGTAGAAACATTGGTGGAGGAGGTTCAAAACATCAAACTATAACTTCCATGGGTGCTATATTTCATTACAAATGCGAAGATCTAGTGTACTATACACATTATATTATCTTCAATAAGAACATAAAAATGCATGATGTGATAAAAAACATGTGGTGGTTCAATTACAAGAATATCCAACCACATTTGACATTGGATAACAGCTATTACTACCCATTAGATATAGTAAAAAGATAGGCCCCACATGGTGGAAAATACTAAGAATCATCTTTTTACTTGATTTATATAAAAATAAATTTCTTTTGGATTAGTCTATAATGCATCCTACTCCATCTTAACCTTTTTTATAAAATGACATGGTTGTTATAATTAATAGATTAATTCTATTTTTCAAATCCATGGTGGCACAAGGAAGATACAAATAAAAGTGTAAATACTAATAAGTTTAATTTTAAAGGGATTTCACTTTTTTGATTATCTTTTAATCTCCCAATTGTTTTATTGAAACCTTTTAAGCATAAATTAAAATTGACTTCCAATAAATGGATCTGTGCTATACACGATTTATATAAGAAACATTAGTTTCTTATAAAACCTATGATGCCATGAATTATAATTTAATTTTAATAATATTTCATGATTAAAATGAAAAATTGTATTATTAATATAAATCATGGAAAAAAAATTTGGGCTAATGATTTGAGGGAATTAGATGATTCATTTATATAATATTTCACGAATTTATTCATTATATGATTTTATAAAATTAATGTGAATTGATCTTTTATTATTATCCATTCTATCAGTGATTTTCCAAAGTAATATGTTCCAATACAAATAGTATTTCTAGAAAAATTACTTCATTTTTATTCTCGATCATATTTTATGAGTGATTATAAAACAAGAAACCAACTAGAACATTTATTTAAACATGTCAAATCTATGACTGTGAAAAACCAAATTTAATATTATTTAGAAATCTTTTAAAATGTACATATATTTGAAAATAAATGTTATATTAATCCTTATATAGTAAATAGAATCCATTAATGACCATGTTATAAATGATCCGTGTTTCAAGCCATTTTTATCTATTCTTACCCTCAACATAGTATTGACAAGATATTTTAAGTATGACGTTCCTGGGAGAAGGGAGTCATGATGGAATCCATGATTTACAATATAAAGAAATAGTGTGCTGGTGGAAATTATGGAGATTGAGATATTTTTAATTCCATTATACATTTTATTGGATTTACACTCTGGAATAAAAAATTGATAAAATGAAAAAGGACGAAAAAAATGAATTGGATCTGGCTTAGAAAATAGAAAAACCCCTCACTAGACTAATAAAATATATCAGATGTTATTAGGTTGTATATGTTTGGTTTACTCTAATCATAAATTATTAATTTGAAAAATAATGAATGAAAACATTAATTTAAATAATTAATAAAAGTAGGGAAAATGTCATGTTGTTGAAAAAATAATTCCTTTTACATTTCTATAATCATGACCTTGAATTGATTTTATAGATATTGGGATTTGTTACAATATAATTGGGAGAATATCATGACACCATCACATTTGATATAATTATTTATACTTTAGAGATTAAACCTCATATTTGGGATTCAATTTTTAATCATCAATTCCTACTGACATTTAGACTTAGAGTAATTTGAACTGTGCTTGAAAAGTCAACATGTTTTTTTGGAGAATTTTTTCATTAGAATGTGAATAAAATAGTTCATTTAAAATCTTATGGATATGGAGCATGTTCTCATGTCATGAACATCACTTCACATTAATTGAATCATGAAATACGAGTGAAATGATTCAAAATTGAGGAAAATAATTATTTTTAATGATACTACTAATGAATTGGGGAACATGAATTTTTGAATGGAGAAGTTACATTTATTCAATAGGGGAACTGTAAAATTATTTAATTGATTGATTATTTGAAAATTTAGAAATTATACAATTATATTATTGGTATTTTTAAATATTTCAATTTTTATTTCAATTTTTTTTCTTTTGATGATTTTTAATTAAATATTGGAATCATTGGACTTATATAAATTCTATGTTGATATTTTATTTGTATATAAAATAATGGTTTATGAGTGGGGGTTTTTCACACAAAAAAATTGAATGGATATTTTTCATCAAATTTCTATGATTTTTAAATTATTTTCAATATTAATTCCCATTTAATAAATTAAATTATTCAAAATATTGAATTTATAATTTTGTAATTATTCCTAATTTAAATGAATAAAATGGAGATTTTTTTTCTTATTTAGAATTATCATTTTAATTTAATAGACTATCATTTGTCTTTAAATGATCCTTTTTTTGGAGTTTAACAAAAAATATTTCACATAGGTTATCCATCAAACTCAAAAACTTTATCCATATGTCCCTCCCAAAAGGAATACCTATCCATGAATTGATATGATATATTCAACTACATAATTTGGGAGCCTACATATTTCTATCAAAATTTAATATTTAAAGGCCTCTGTGGGTCTAGTTGTGTAGCTGGACACTGAGAAGTGTATGGATGTGTGTCTGAAAACCCACCATGATATGAACTTCTAGCCAATTAATTAATTAATTTTGATTATTAGATAGTGCAAATCCCTTTGTGGTTTTGATGAAGGAAGTCATATTTTTTGTTTCAATTCATCACTACTCGCCCATTCCTTGACATTGTTGGAACATTTCTCTTACCATAAGGTTTCCACTCTCTACCGCACTTATACATTCAAGACTCAACTCCACCACATGTGATTCACTATGAACCACCATAATTAGTGGTGGAGGATATTTTTCTTAATCAATATCCCACTACCACACCTCCAAATCACTATGTAGCACCCCTAGTGACTCATATGACCATTATGAATCCATTTCACGACTCATTCAACCACTATTGGGGTCAGGTGAGAGGAAGGGAAGGCCACCTCCATTGAATATCCCTTTTACCTGTCAAGAATCTAAAATTCGATGAATTATTTACCTATTAAATGATCAAAAAATCTACATGAAGTCTCTTACATGATTAAAAATTCTATCACTTGATTTAATTAGGTGTTTCTAAAATCAAACACATAGATATAGAAGAATTCTCAAATAAACATATTCAAACTAGATTCCGATTCTTGTGGATTGATCTTTGAGGAAGAGATATTGTAGTATTTTTTATGGTTATGGATATACATGTCTTGATTATAATATTAGTCACTGTCCAAGGTTTGATGGATTTTGACACCCATGACTGTAGGATCGTCATCTAAGAAGATAATGTCACACTTCATTTTTTTCTACATTAATTGCTTATGTTTTTTTATTTTTTAATTCAATTTATTTTATGAATAATCTCATGAATTTTTTATCTAATGTGTCACTGACATTATCCTTCCCCTTATTATTATTAAAATTAATTCTACTTCCTGTTATTCTAATATTGTAATTTTTTTGTTTTTTATTTCATGTTATTTCTTTCATTTCTTTTATTTTAAATTATTCCCTATACTCTCTCCCTCTCTTATTATTTAATTTTTTTCTATTATTTTTTTTGTTTTCATCCATATTTTTTTTATATTTTATTCCATTTTCTGTATGTATTATTCTATTTTTCATATTATATCATGTGTTTTTACTCTTCCTCTTTTCCCATGTTAATTATTTATTTGTTATCATCTTTTTTATTTTATTTTACTCTCATCATATTTCTATCCCTAAGTGACCTCTTACCCTCAATAATGTGGGGAAAACATATAGATTGGATTGGGAGAGGTCAAGATGTTCTTGAATTCTTACATAATACTTATTTTATGGTCGTGGTATATCTTCGTGGTATGAACCTGAATGATGATTATCCCCCATGAAATGAAAATAAAATTATTTCTATTTATTTATTTTTAATTTATTTAACTATCTTAAAATGATCATCTCATTACATGATGGTGATGAACCAACCAATGGATGATATAACAATCGATGGAGCTGGTTCATGGAAGATGTAACATCCTTTACTATTGTGTGTTATCACCACGATTACCAAAGGAGATGAAATTTATATTTCATAATGTATTAAATATATAAAAATTTATAATTAGAAGGATATTGTCTCTTGCATGAAATTTCATAGTTGAGTTTTCAAACTACATTTATAGAAAATAAAGGAGAATAATGATGGAAACAAAAAATGGAACCTATGACAATGTTATTTCTTCCTAATAACATCCAGTTTATCATTACATATTATATTAGTTTAAATTTACATATTTCGCGTCTTTTAAATATTTTCATTAAATATATTTAATAATTTAAAATAATTTTTTTTCATAAAATAATTAAAAACAAAGAGAATATTTTTAGGTGAATTATATTAAGTAGGTGAAAAACAATTAATCTCATTAAATAAAATGACCTCGGTGACCCTCTATACTACATAAGGAAATAATTTTATTTCTCCATGCCCTACAACTAGCATGAATAATGAATCGTGACCTCTAAAATAGAGATGACCATATTTTTTTGTTCATATATTTTATCACACTGATAGAAGATCATAAATTGTATTATAATATAAAATTTTCTCCCCTTCCTTGGAAATTGAGGTTGGATCTATGGTAATAATCGTGATCCATGCATAAGTTATTATCAAAATCAACCAGAGGGAGAATAATAAGGTTTGTATGAAATAATTTCCCATTAAATTATACCAAATAAAAACCATAAATATGTTTTGTAATCATCATACCATTAATATATTCCACTGTAAATTATACATATAATCTTTGGGTTGGGAAAAAAATACACATAACAAAATCATCGGACATAAATTTTTTGACAGACCCTGATTCAAATAAGACATTAAAGGTTCTATAGTAGATATTATGTTCACATTTCACCAAATCATTATCACACACCACATTATAAATTGCGATTGAATTATATTTTCCAAAGCCTCTTGGATTAAGAGGATTTAATCAATGATCATCATTTTTAACCATCATCATCTAGAAGTGGATAGATAAATTACTATACTCCTTGAATTTGAAATTCTAGAAGTGGGTTGTGAATTCTATAGATATTTTATGTATTAAAATTTTGAATATATTATTATAATCACTTCAGAAATGAATATCTCAATTACCATCCTTTCCACACTTAAAATAATTACTATTCACCTTAATAAAATTTAATCCATCTTTTATTCCACAATTTGAGAATGAAAGAACCATCGTCAATTTTTTTTTGGGTTTTAGAGATTCTGTTTTAATATAAGATTTGTTTATTATGAAAACCATTATTTTAAAAAGTAATCCTATATCTATTTCTACTATGATAGCATGTAAAATTATTTCTCCACATCTACCAAAGTCCCTTATGGCCAAATCCGTATCATGAAATGGTTTTAAGACACTGAAGAGTAGATCGATCTTACATTTAGGTTGGATGATAATACCAGAAGTGTACCTTAATCTTATTGTAAAATTCACCTCATATTTACAAATGTATATACACCATTATTCTATTCCTATAAAAATTAATTCTCAATTATTTGTACAAATAATATAGGTAATGTACATATTGACAAATATTTTGTTAAACACACTTTATTATAAAGTTTTAATATTATATTTTTGACTTTTATTCCTGATAAGAGTATACAATTTATTTCATTAATATTATTAATGATATAAATAAAAAATGAATTTGTCATTCCTTGAACAATTAATATCATAAAATATGTTTTCTATAGAAATAATCATTTTCTTTAGAAACTAGTTGATCAATAAAACCACTAAATTATATTGGATGATACCTTATTATGGAATAAATATAATTTTCCCCTTAATTTTATTATTCGGAGGTGAATCATGATTCATAGCTTTATAATGTTTTTATGAGTGTAGAAATGATACTTTTCATTCCTGATCCTATAAGATTTGGTTTCTCAAGAGGAAAATCATTGTGTTGTCTATCATAGTGAACATTAGAAAAGTTCCTTCAGCTTTCATCCATTAACTAAAACCCAAAATCACAGTGTAATAATGAATAATAATTAAAAGAAACCACATTATAATAAAAACTAATAAATTTTATTTCTATGTCATGGCACCATCATTCAAAATTTTGAAACCTTTGGCTTATCCTAGATCATTCATGGCCATTATTCAAATACATAAAGATGGTTTATAAAGTGTATAGGAATTTCAAAAACATATCACCACAGAGTGTCACTATAGGTGTTAAAAAGGACCATTTTGAGACACCATGTGATGATAAAGTCCATCTCAATTCACCAATTCCAGAGTTATTACTGCTATGTATAACTATTCAAAATCCACAACTACTTGTTATATATTGAGAGGAATATAATTTATCAGAAACCATTCACTTTATCCTTCACTATAATTTCATGATATGTTCTTATACTTAGTATTATCCGTATGGTTCTCATAAATGTTTATAGTTCAAGATTCAAAATTTCTAACTAAGAAATTCTATTATACCATCTATTAAGAATGAAAGATCTCATTCATATATATTGAATTATAATATCAAAATTTTATTTATATAAAAAATTATTCACACCAAAATCATATAGTTATTCTAACTTTGGAAACATAAATTCCAAAATAAATGGTTCATAAGTTAACTAAATCATATCACAATTCATTCTTCAGAAAAATCACCTTTCTTATACATACAATATATAGTACATTTAATCATGTTCTATGAAAAGAAAACATAAGAAACGGTGATCTCAAATTCTCAAGGAGGGTAAACTTGTGAGATATCAAAAAAATGAGCACAAGGGTATGAAAACATGAGATTAATATTTTAAAACCATACCCTTTATATTATAGGTCATAAACATGGGTCATTGAATAAATCATGGCAGTTTAGAAGAAATGTATCAAAAATAAATAAAATAACACCACTGACGAGAAAATTAAATTTTTACCATACATATGTTTTTTTCATTATACTTAATCATATAAATTAATTTCCATCAAAGCAAGTGTTCACTTAAAAAACTAACATAATGAAATGGGTTCAATCACCAAATCATTTAATTAGTCAAGGTTAACTCCCAAGAGTACAACAGTGGATAAAGACCCTTAATGATCTGGGTTCACTCCCCATTCCACTCTTTTTTATCTCATGAGATCTCAATATTCATCCAATGAATTGGAGAAATATATAAGTCCCACACAACAAAAAATCCATAAATTTTTGTTCTACAATATCATTAAACATTCATAACATTAATACTCATACTAATGAAATGGGTCGTACAAATATTTCATCATACATTAACAATAGAAAGGAGATGAGTTTCATAATCATCTCATCAACTTATGATAGTATAACCTATGGTAAATTAACTAGTTTTATAAACATATCTTCATAATAAATAACTATATAGAGAAAAAAGATAAATGATATCCTTTGATTGTACCCTTATTAAATCCTAAGTAACATCAAAGGTTGTTATATTAGATGGAAAATTATTTTTAATGACCACTTAGAACATTTAATCTAGAAAACAATAATTTCGATTTTTAAATGATATTTTATAAGTAAAATTTATTAAAAAATAAATATGATCGTATTAATTAAAAATTATATTTTAAAATTATAATGTAATCATTACTAAATTTATTAGTCATGATGGTAGAAAATATCATTCATGGGGTATCCATGACCACAACGATTCCTTAAAATTTTATGCATAATTTAAAAAATTACATCATTTAGATAATACAACTAATATTCCATTTAGACCATTTTGTAAAAAAATAAAACATGTGTAAATATTAATTCAAAAATTCATTTGAGTATGGTAAAAATATTCCATGAAATATTTTTAGAAAACATCGAAATGGAATAAAAGGGATTTTCAACTAAATAGAAACATAAAGTCTATTTTATTTTAAAAAAATATTTTTGACTCATGAGTACATAAAGAGTTTAAAATTAATGTAAAAAATTGTATTTTTATAAAATAAAAAATGGTGATGAATTTTCAATTTTTTTATTTAAGGATCATATGACCTCATGAATTAAAATATAATCATAAACAATATATATAAACTAAGATATTGTAACTGATTTGGTTTAAAATGTTGAAAATATTTAAACCGTACCAAAAATGAAATAATAAAACTAAATGATTCTTTAAATATAATGATAATAACTAAATTCATAATATAACATGTCAAAATCTCGGTTTATACACCTCGTTAAAGAATATATTTTCATAATTCAACAAATTCCCCAAAATAACGAAATATAAGAAAAAAATTCCTTATCATAATTCATGATTTATATAATTCACATTATAACCTAATGTATAATAAATATATAATTATTATGAATATTTATAAAACCCATAGTCATATGTACCATACCACATATTATTTACCTATGCAATTTTAAAATTAATTTATTAAAAATTCTATGTTAAAAATCACATTTCATGTAATAATGACTTTCTTTCCTTTATATATTTTGGGATGGTGTTTTTTCTCTTTTAAATCGATCATGATTTCATAATATCCAAAATGTTAAATATGGTATAGTTTTCATATATATTCCTTATATATTTATTTACAGTAATCCCTAAATGGTTGAGATAGAAAATGATCTACATCAATCATGGGGATGGTAAGAAATATGTATGCATCGACACTATTTCCATGTTTTTGATGAATGAAATGACATAATGGTAAATAATAATAAAAATATCTATATTAATTATTTTTTCAAATATATCCCATATATTAAATAAATTTATCCTTATTATTTTCCATGTAATGTGTAATCGAGAAACAAATCACATCACTGCATGATGGAATATTTTTTCATTTACCCGATCAACATTATTGCATTCCTATGGAATTAAAAGTAACTTATGATATGGGTTATAAAAATTGTAGAAGTATAATTTTGTCATAAATATAATATAATCATGTTAAATACCTCATTTTAACAATAAATTATATTTTTTTCAAGGAAAACGAATAACATTAGTGTGTAAGGTCATAGACCATCATACAAACTATCGATCATTTCATTCCCATTTGATGGGAGAAGTGAAAGATGAATGTTATACCATTTACAAAACAAAAAATTAGTATATAGAATAAAAAAATTTATTATATTTTATGATATTTATAGTATTTTATGTAGGCTGAATAATTAATAATTTAAAAACACAATTTTAATAATTTACAGCTACTTCTGATAACCTCCTTAGTTTTTCCCCAAAAAAATTCAATAGAGAGTTTCCTAAAAAAATAAACCATATAGAATTTGAGGATAGAATTTTGTTAAATATTTATGTAGATATTATCTGATTTATAGGATTTTGGAAGGGTGAAGATAATATGAGAGGGGGATCTCTTTTATATGTGGAGAGAGGACAAAATATATTTTTTTAAAATAAAAATGAGTACCAATGTTTTAAACATGAAAAAAGTCACAAAAACGTGTTATAATAAAACCATATATGAAAAAATATTGAAATAATTCCACTAAACGTTTTTTGGATAAATTTTTCTATCAATTTTATCCTTATAATTTTAGTTTAATCCCAGTATATTTGTTATTATCTTGACCACAATAATTATATAATACTATTTTTACTGTTCAGTTTTACCAAAAATTAACTTGACGTAATTATATATTATTATATATTATTATTATAAATACGGAATATATTTTTATATAATCTATAAATATAATTAGAATGTTTTAATATAAAAATAAACATGCATACAAGATGAAAAGGCAGTTATCCAGAGAGAGAATCTTCATAAGTATAAAAAAATTTATCTATAGAATTTAAAATGAAATTGTTTCCAATAAACTAAATTGGTGTAATAAAAAAATTAAAATAATTTTAAATTTGTTAGTTTTTTAAAATTTTTGAAAATTTTAAATGATTTAAATGAAATAAAGTTTTTAATAAAAATCGTTATTTTCAATTTTGACCTAAAAGTTAATCTTTTTAGAATGTTTTTACAAAATCACAATAATTTTATTTTTACATATTTATTCCTTAATTAGATGTCAAAATTTTTAAATAATGTTTATAATATTTCAAAAATCAATTTTATGTTTTCTTAAAAATATCAATCAAAATCATTTATTTGAGAAAAAATTGTTTTTTAATGAATATAAATAATTTTCAAAAAATTATATCCTTATTTATACATATTTTTTATTTATCTAAAAACATTGCAGTTAATTTTAAAAATATTTTTTCCTATTCATGCAACAATGTTTAGTGTCTATTTTATAATGAACATTTTTTATTAATATAATTAATATTATATATTGGTTTATAGAAACTTGGTGTTGTTTGTAATGAAAGCTATCAAAAAATTTAAATTCAATGTATTTTTTTCATAAAATCTTTTTTATGGATATTATATTTTTAAATTAATTATAATGAAATGTTAAATTTTATTTAATTGTGATTTATTATTTATTAGTTTTTATTTTATGTGGTATTTAAATTTGATTGTGTATCATATAAAGACAATGCATTTCAATGTGTATTATGATTACTTTGTTGTTTATGGAATTACACATAAAATATAACAAAATGGGCATTTAAATCGCATAAATTAGATATTTATTTACCCCAATATCTTTGATTAATCAGGTGTAGTCTATATACTTGTTGATCATACACATTAACAAGGTGGAGTTATATACATAACCCTCTAGTGTAGATTTCTTCCATTTTATCATCCATCACTTTTTAATTTTGGGTCAAGTTTTTATTGGATTATCTATACTCTTTTAAGATATTATTTTTATCAAGTTTTTAGGTCATTAATATCTCCAATATTTGTTAATATTATATAGTCAAAGCTTTTATGTAATCATTGTTGATGAGTATTCATGGTTGCTCACTTTTTATATCGTTAATAGATGATATTTTTTTAGTATTACTCATGTTTTAGTTGTTGGTTTTACCGTATAGATTTGATGTTGTTTTTCCATCTAATTATTCATTTTTCTCAAGGTTATATTCTTGTTAATTCTTGGGTTTGAGATTGTAAGACTAGGATTAGAGTTATTTTTTTAACTAGTTAGATTACCCATGAACATGTTTTCCAAGAGAGAAGATTTGAGGTTCTCCATATTTAACTTTAAACATAAGGATAAATAAATTTTATCTTATTGAGTTGAGATTATTTGAAGTACCTTACCCCTTATTATTTTCATTTTTTCATTATGATGTGTTACTGTAATTTTGTGTTTTGGTTTCTTTAGAGAGTTTGATCAAATATTTGAGAGTAATTATTCCTTTAGGTGATTATAGAGACTTGATATATGTAACCATTCATTGCACATTGGCTTTTCTACTAGTTGTATTAGTAGAATATAATTATTCTAAATATGTAGGGATACAACCACAACAGATACCTTCCATCTATTGTCCTTCGTTTACTTGTGGGGTGTGGGGCTTCTTATATTGATGACCCAACCATCCCCTAATCTCAGTTCAATTTTATTTACCCTTCTTCATTTTTAGGAATAATTCAGTATTTATATATTTATTATCCACTATATAATATGTTATGAATTTTGGAGAATGATTAATGTTTCAGGAACATTCAGAGATGGGTTAGAATCGTGTTCTACTATAGTGGGATTGGAATACCTTCTCATATCTCTTCAACTAATATTGCAAGGAATCTCCATGGATATAAATTGTTTTGGTAGGGATAATTATCCCACCACAACTTTTAATTTTATTATTATTTTACTTATTTTTAAAAATTTGGAATTTCTAGAATCTTTTGGTGGAATTTTGTTTAAATTTTAAATATTTAATGTTATCTTGTAAGAAAATTGTTACCCCACATAATTTGTACAAATAGATTGTAAAATGGTTTACTGGACTATTTTTTTTCAAAAATCTAGTTGGACCATTGGTATATTGTTTGTAAAACTATATTAAATTTATATACATTTTTCTAAAACATCCATTGGGAGGGTCTAGGTTTGTCCAACAGTGTGAAAAAACCATGCACACTTCTAGGAAAAATAAATCAAATAAATTATAAACATTCCCCAACTGTTTATTAAAAATCATAATCTATCCCCCACCCCCGCTCCATTAGAAATATATAATTCTTTCATGAACCCCTATCATTTGTACCACTACCTATTCTAGTCTTCTATTTTGGGTGTTCTCCATGGGATTTCAACTATTATTCCCTAGTGAATTTATTTTAAAATTATAGAGAAATAATTTCATGTTTTTATGCTAGTGATTTTGATTCCTAATAACAGTTTAAAATATTTTGAAGAATTATTTCATGGTAAAGTCATGTTTTAGATGAATTTTACATTAATAATATATATTTTTCTTAAATAAAAATCATTTTTAATTTATATTATTTTTAATATCACACATAATTTTTTGTTAAATTGTGTCACTGATCCTTATAAATGAATATTGTTATTCAAATATTCCCTCCAACAGATTTGTTTTTTTCATGATATAAATTTTTATACATATACATATATATATTTATGTGTATAAAAACAAAAGTTATTATTTTAATTTTGGAAATTAAATTTTTATATGCACACATTAAAACATATGGGGGAATAATTATATAATTAAGAACTAAGAATATAAACAATATATTCCAACATATTGTTCAAATATGTTATTAAATAAATATCAAAAGTAGATCTCAAAATATCTATTTGAATTTTAAAAACATTTCTTTGCTATATTGGATTTAGAATGGATGGAATGATAAATTTTATAGTCTTGAAATGTTTTGGGCATGAAAATTTAATTCATTATATAAAAAATAAAACATGAGAACCCTAAATCCATTTGTGGTATTACTATGAAAAGTATTCCAGTGAATGATACACCATCTATAACATTCGATATATATATCAAAACTAAGTAAACCACATGAGGATGTGGATTGATTATCAAAATGGATTTTTCTTCATTCTACCCAATAACATTTATATGAGAGAAGATATGAGTGGTTAAATTACCATGAGTATAAGGATCCAAGGATTACTTATTAACATAATATCCTAAGTCTTACCATGTTTTTTATCAACAATTCATACATTTCCTTTTTTTTAATGAGAATAAATTTACTAACGTCCATATATTTTAATTTTTATTTAAATAAAATATTTTATTAATCTAAAAAATAGAAATTTTATAAATAATAACCCTCCTCGATTTAATAATAATGTTTCTAATTTAAACTACTGGACACTCGTGATTAGATTTAAAATAAAGTTCGAAAAATAATTTCTATTATTATTTTATAGCAGAATGGATGGATCATTTTAATATGGATTATTCATAGGGTGGTATATCACATTAGAATATCTATTGAGCTCCTTACTCACTCATATATTCATCATTTTGGTTTTTGGTAATTATTTTATCTTTATATTTCACATGGATAATGATCTGTTTAAGGTTGGATGGCTACCTGTAATGTCACACATAGTTATGTTGAAAATATTATTTTATTCAGAATCATATAAAACCATGTAGTTTTTAATTTACTAATTTAATTAATTTTTATTTATGGTTAATTATTTATTTGGTGGTTGTACTGGGATTATATTTTGTTGTAGGTGAGGAGGTGTGGGTGAAAATGGACTAATTTAAGTTAAAAATCATTTTGTTTTTTACATATTTTTTTATGATTTTCTTATTTTTTATGTTGGTGCATATTCCTTTGATGTGTGTACTGGTGATGTTAATTTATAATGATTTCCTAAATTATTTTATCTAATGAATATCATCCCCTTCAATTTCATTTTATTCTATTAATATTTTACATATTCTAGAGAACGTTGGGGATTCCCCTTGTGTATGTCAGGGGACATGTCAAGAATTTGATAGAAATATATTCCAAAATGGTTTGGGAAATGGATAAAATGAATAATTATGACACTTATAAATTTATTATGATTCATTAATGATAATATAGAATCTAATTTCCATTCCTCCAATCAATTGAAAAATGGAATCATCACCTCGGTGCATAAGAAGACGATCAAATTAATGAAACTATATGTTTCACTATTCATGACTCCCTTCCATTACGTGGTCAAAAAATAATTTTAAAGTATTAAAATGAAAATAATAAAATGATTTTGATTTCGAGAATTATATAACCATGACCAGTTTGATTATGGTTAACCAACTAATATTTTTTGGAGATTATAAACTGAATGACATGAAACCTTTAAACATATAAATAACTTAATTAGATATTTAAAACATGTCGATAAATTAAATAATCTAATAAAAATAAAATAAATAATAATTAAATTGGTTTAAGAATTTATATATTTAATATAAGTTCATTATTGTTGAAACTAAAAGACATATGTGGTGAGTAGGGATTCAGGGTAATAAACTTTTCTTTAAAATCACATTTTAAATGTTAGAAAATATTTCACATAAATAACTATATTATTATTTTTTTTAATAATTTTCAAAATTTTATATTAAATATTATTGAATTACATTTTAAAATATTTTATATTTTCTTGTAACATGATAGAAAATAAATCATATAATATTTCTATACATGTCCTTTTTGATGTTCATTTCAAAAGCGTGACAATGATTTTATTTTAGATTAGGTATGAAATTTCATACTAGAATTTATATTTATTATTAGAAATTTTAATTTTAATTTTCCCATTATTTTACAAGGAAAATTCAATTTCAATTTTTTGTAAATTTTTTATTTTAATGAATTGTTAATGAAAATGATATTTTCGTTTATTTTTATGGAACAATAATAATTTCTTATTACTAAGGGATGGAATTAATATTTTCATTAGTTTTATAATTAATTTTAAATCCAAATATGTTTTATTCATGTTATATCTCTTAAAAATTATTTATATTCTAATCTCGGTCTGATAAATCTCTCAAATGTATTTGGTAATTTTATGTTACCCACATGAGATATTTTATAATTAACAATGTATGTTATTCTATTTTAATTATTCATGTTAAGGTTCTAGTATGGGTGATTATCCAGATACATCATAATGATAATTACATGGGTTATCAATGGTTTTTATTATTTTTATTGGAATAATTTTAATTACAGAAGGTAAGAAGGTGAACTCATGGTTAAAATAATGTTTTAGGATCTTCAAAAAGTGAATGAATTTATTTTGAAGGAATATTTTTTATGAATTTTTATATTTTTTAAATTAACAATCATAGTTAAGATTTTTTCCTTTCTTTTTACATGAAAATGGTTTTTTGGGAAACTATGGTTAATGAAGTTTATTTAATGAGTAATTAAATAATTATTTGTGATCAATGTTAATTATGTAAAAAAATTAAATAATACTTAAGGATTTTCATTTTTTAATCGAATAATGATTTTACCATTTTATATCCAATGATCTATTTTCTGTGCTCATTTCACATTGTCAATTTATTTTGTCAAGAACCGAGGATATCTAAAAACAATATTATAATATTTATTTCAATAATTTTTTTTATCATGAATGAATAAAATGAGTCAAGATTGAAATATGAGACAACCATATGAACCACTTTTGCAAAAAATATGTATAATATGTTGATGTTTCAACTTTTTTGTGTAACTGATTTCCCAATTATGAAAACCCTAACCCTCTAAGATAATAAAAATGTTAAAAATTGATATTCATCCTAATATGATGAAAATAATGGATATTATAGATTATGGGTTTTCATATTTGGTATTAGTGTGGGTTATAGATAACATTAGGCATTTAAACGTTTTTACGAAATGACACATTATAGATACTAATCAATGATTAAATTTTCCTTGATTGTATTTGAGATTTTCTATATAGAATCATTTACTCTATTAATATATAGTAGCTATTTAATTTTTGCATTGCTTCCAGATATAATGGATCACACCACACATAATCAATCATTTTATAAGTCATGGAAAAAAGTTTAAAAACCTGACTCCTAAATTATATTAAAATTATAAAAACATAGCATAATAAAAATTCATGCATCAATTAAATGATTCAAAATATCCTTATTCATATCCTGATGAAAGGGAAAAAATAAAGGGTGATCATAGAAGACTATTAAGGGTTACATACAATGAAATATATCACGAGTAAATTGAGGAATAATCGATATGAAAAATTCTATAATCAAAATAAAATATTTTTTCTAAATATTTTTTTCTATTAAACATACATGGCTAATATCAACTAAGAAATCACACAGATATAAGAAAAATAATTATTAATTTGTGAAGTTCATTTTTAAATCTATAAGATTTTAAATTCATAATAATTTCATCAAAGCCTTGGACAAGTTATCATGAATATTATTTAATTATGATGAATAATAAATAATTCTTAATAAATGGGTTTTTTTAGACCAAATAACCATCTAATATGGTATTCCTACTATTTTTTATCATGATACATGTCAATATTATAGTGGAAATCTATATTCAGTCCCCTTCTATAACATTAAAGACCAATTCATTATAAATATTCATTGAATGACCAATACATTTAATTAAAACAATAAATTAAAAATCAATAAATATCCATATTGAACCAATAATATGTAATGTTTCCCAATCAGAGAAGAAACATTCTTAATAAACCACATTCAACTGATACTATATATTAAAACAACATATGTTGATATATAATATAATATCATAAATAATACTAAATTCATTTATGTTATTTGAAATATGGAAATTATGAAGAGTGATAGAGACTGATAGAGAACATGGTCATATGAATGTTTATGGACTGAAAACATTTTATAGTAGTTTATCATTAGATTATGTTAGAAGTCCATTGATTGATTAGAAATAAATGTTTTATATTAAAACCATTCCATTGTAAAGGAAAATAGAAGAAAAAAAATTCAGAAATATGATAATTTAATTAATTATAATAATATTTATATATCCCTTTTAAAATTACCTATTCTTCCACTAATAAAATAATACCCTTTTATTTTGATATTATTTTAAATAAACAATTGAAAATATTAATAAGAATATCTCATTTGAAAATAATCATGAAATGATTTTAAATGAGTTTCAATTTAATTATTAGTCATATTTTAAGGTAATTATATTAATAGGTTAAATAATAAAAAATTATTATATTTTCAATAATTTTTGTTAAGGATGCGCACTGCGTGCATTTCTGCCCCACATTCTATATTTTTACTGGCAAGTGGCTTCAATCACATTAATTTGTGAATATTCCTCATTAATATAAATAGTATAATGGGATTTTGATTCCTCCATATATTTATTCCTTTATATATATATATATATTCATATTGAAAATCACCATTATGGATTTCTATCATTTTAATGAATCTTTATCAATGCACCATTTTGATTTGGATGCCATCTAATTATGTTGCATCTATATCGATAGAGAATCAACCGTAAGTCAATTGATGTAGTAATGTTGGGAATTTATAGAAATTTAGGGAATATGGGTTGGTTGGGAACATGTAAATTATTCAACTTTTGTATTAATAGGAACCTCTTGTGTGGAACAAAAGGTACAACACCCAAGGCATCCACTTTGAGTTGTAACACCCTAAATTTTTAAAATATGAGCATCATATTCGATAAAGAATATCACATGAAACAAAAAAGAAAACAATGGAATATAAAATATTGATACTTTATGATATATTTACAATTTTTAATATATTTTAGAGCTTTTATTTCAAGAAATACCGAGTTATCTTGCAATGAACAAAATAATGTGTTTCCCGGATATCTTGGGAAACACACAATATCGTGTTTTTTCAAACAAAAATATACTATTAATGTGATTATTTATTATGTTAGATATCATATTCCTATTATAATGTAATGTATTAATATTATTAACTAACTTATTAAAATATATGGTTGAATTAAAAGGATATAAATTAAATAAAAATAAATATAAAAACAAATTGAATACAAAGGAAATATTTTTATAAGAAAACAACTATTATGCACCAAAGGTGTTATATCTTAATAAATTAAATTAAATAATATTACTAAATTATATTGATGAAATATATATATTATATATTCAATATAATGTTATTACATTAAAATTGTATATTTTATCATCATATTATTAAAATAAATCTAATTCTACACCTAAAAAAGAAATATTTTTCCAAAGACAGTTATTTCACATTCTAATGGCAATGTTGTTTGAAATATAAATTTTGGAACTTCTATAAATTTTATCTAAAGAAATAGAAATCATTTTTAAATATTATGTTCAAATTTAATTGAGGGTTAATTTTTTGTATTTTATTGAGAAGATTAATTTTTTGAAGAATAGTGAAAATACTGATTTTTATTAGAACAATGTCATTTCATTTAAATAATGATATAAATATAAATTAAATTTATAATTTGTTTTAATTCCAAAATATAGAAATTATAAATATATTAATATTATTTCAGTAATTTTAATAATTTTTATATTTAAGTTAGATATAAATTTTTAGTGTTCTTTTGAACATTTTCACATAAAAAACCGACTTTTTGTCCTGTCAGGGGGATTAATTTTAAAATATTTTTTTTAAATTATATGGTTTAAATATAATAAAATAGAATCCGTTTTTGGAATAATAATAATTTTTATTCTATAAAAATGTAATCTTAGTATTTGAAAAAATATATTAGTGAAATTAGTTTAAATTAATTGCAATGATTAAGAGAAAAACAAGTTTATCAATGGACTAAACATTAAATTAAATGGGATAAATGACATAAAAACATTTCCAAAACACATTATATGGCCATATATAAACATTATTCATTTATTATATATATTTCCTTATTATTAAATCTATATTACATATAACATAATTTCATGGAATTCTCCCTTTTCAAAAATTACAAGAGTGCCACTCATCCCAATTATAAAAGGCCACCCATCTCATCCTCTCTTCACTATTCAAACAAATTTATTTTAAAAATTTCCTACCTTAATAAATCCTAAAATTCCCTACCATAATCATAGAATCCATATTTTTGGAAAAATTAAATCTTCTCATAGCATTCGTGGAAACCAATGGAGGATACACGAAGTAGTGGTAATGATCATCTAAAATCAATTTTCTTTTATTTCCAACTCCACATCCTTTTATTCTTATTATTCCATGACTATAATATAATATTGGTATATAAAATATAATAAAAATATGCAATGATATGAATATGATCAATGGATTCAAAAAATTACATAAATGGGTAATGAAATCATTATTTGGGTGTATGACGGGTTGCAGCCTTGCAAACTGATGTGATTCATTTTTCCATTACCACCATTCAAGGTTGGGATTAAATATGGGTATATAGTTATATATGATATATATGATATATTTTATTTTTATGATATTTATTATCTTTTAATTATTATAGTATTATTATATCAGATATTTCATAATGCTTTCTATTTCATGGGAATATGATAATGTCTCTTATCTGTACAACATACTACTTCCTCATGAGGCGATGTTATTTTTTCACACTTTACATTGAATTTATTAAAGATGATTTAAAAATATATGTGATTTATTTCCAATAAATAATGATATTTTTATAA
The DNA here is from genome assembly GCA_963277665.1 of Viscum album. NCBI lineage: Eukaryota > Viridiplantae > Streptophyta > Magnoliopsida > Santalales > Viscaceae > Viscum > Viscum album. The sequence goes on from OY728143.1 coordinate 40,642,761, forward strand.
TATATATATATCATTTAATTTCCTTTCATTGAATATGATAAGAAAATTGAAACATGGTTCATCTTTACGTATGACCTATAGTCTCCTTGAACGATGTATTTCATTTCCTATCACCAATTTTTATGGATTAATATAAATACTTCTAAAATGAATATATATGAAATTTAAATCATGTTTTGAATTCTATATATGATTAAATAATGATATAACTAAAAGGGAAAAAAGTTATCATGTCATAACATACTAGAAGGACAAGGTAATTTACACCCGAAATAATGGAAATAATAAATGTTTATTAAAAATAGGCTATTAAATGGTTAAAAAGAATTATAGATGATATATTACTTGTTAATAAGCTTATATTATTATTTATTATCATTTTTATGATTATCATAAAGAAAATTAGAGAAAGTTCATATGAAAGAAAGTGCAAACCAAGGGATTTCGTCTCATTTTCTTTTCATTGAGGCATATTTTAATGTTATGAACCTTATTAATTTTACATTGTGTATGTAATACAACTTTTAAATGTAATATAATGGAAAATTAATTCATCATGTTATTTTATGTGTTAATTTTAATTATTTCATCTTCTACCAGTTATAAAATTTCATAATTCAATTCATTTTCATTAGGTTACATTAAATTCTCTGGGTCTTTAATATTATATGATTATATTCATATTAAAATTTTGTAATATTTTATTTTATTTCCAATTTTTATTAGGTTTTATTGTTTATACAAATAATATATTCATTGATTAATCTCCACTCCAACTTTATACTTATTTTGGGGGTTTATTTCACAATATCATTCTAATCAAGAATGTATATTCTTGAATTTAAATTAATTTAAATTATATGAAAATGGATTAATAAAACCATTAAATTTCTAATAATTTTTTTATTCATGACCTTATTTTTGTGATATTACCAATATTATACACTTTAGTAATAAAAATATTTTACAAAACATTTTCATGAAAATCCTACTTCATTTATCCTTTCAGTCAGAACCATATTTTTATCCAAAACCACGAATTATAAAAATGTTTCACAAATGGATTATTTAACCATTTAAAAATTATTTATTAAAATAAATCTTTATCTATTTTATATTTATAGAAAAATATTCAATAAAATACCCTTATTTCATTCCAAAACAACAAACTTTTCTAACCTCCCTACCACTAAAAAAGGAATGTTCTTCATAAAATAAATGTAAATACTCACCAAAATGACCTTCATTTCATTGAATAATCCAATCAATATTTATGAGGTTATTTTTTTAAAAACTTCAAAATATATTTTAAATGAAAATGAATTTTTAAAATGATTTCCAAAATATATATATATTCCCCAATAATGTTTTTAACTATATTTGTATTGAATTTATATTCATTTGTGGAAAAAATTATTTAACCATAATCTAATAGGTAAGTATTTTAAGGATATAATCCTTATTTTTTATGAAGAGAATTTATTATCATTTTTACATGGGACGTACTATTTTGATACCATTTACTTTACTTCAGGTTGTCTATGGTTATGTTTACTGATTTGGTAAGTATTTAACTTTCATATGCTAGTTTTAATATGAATTTTTAGGTTAATAATATTTCCCAATATTCATATGACTAATGAATTTTATTTTTTTTATGTGATGATAGGGGACCTCTATATGTCTTAAAAGGATCAGAATATCTCATGAGACAATATCATTATGGTTTTGGACATGGCTATCTCATTTTATAGATTGATGTCATAAATCTTTGACGGTGTTATATTCTTGACAAAAAACATAACATTAATAAATTTCATAGAACGAAACCTCGATGCTATGTTCTAGATATCCATCATTGTGAATTCCATAATTACGGATTGAGTAATTTATATCCCATGTTATTATTAGATTAGTGAAAATATTCATTATTATGTTTCATTATGATGTGATTATTTATATGGAATAATTTGATAATATTTTTATTCCTTCTATATTATGCTTGAGTTTTAAATCTAATAGAATATCTTGATTTTTTACGTTTACATTTATTTGTTCATTAGTTTTTCATAGCATCCACTATACACTTACCTTTATTTATAATTTAAAGTCACCATTATTTTTTTCATTCCCCAGTATTCCATGATGTTTAATATGTCTACAATTCGTGGATATACATGGTGGAATAATGTTATCCTTGAAAAAATAATATGTTTTAAAAATTTTAATTCAATTTAAATGCATGACACATTTACGTATATAGTTTTCCAAGAATACTAAACTGTTTGGTCCATTTGGATGTGATTTATTTGTCTCATATAACACTGTAATGGAAGTATGAACCCACTCTGGGATACTAGGGATGGGGACCCTATTGTTGGTGACATATAACGTTTAGTAGAAATTATTGAAACTAGATTTTGGAGAAAATATATTAGATAACATTAAAATATGATATAATTTGATGATAATTATAGAATAAAATCCCAAAGAATACATTGTTATAGTTAAGATATTATATAGATAAATATTTTTTAATTAATTTTATTTATTTCCTAATATTTTGGATTATTCATTTTTTTTGTTATTATATAATCTAATATAGTGTTTGTAGCCATCTAGAAATGGATCCTAGAAGAAAAAATGTGAACTTCACCAAATTACGTGATCCAATGAGTACAAATGATCATGTATATTATGGGATTAAGAATTTTTTACAGAATTACTATCGAAAAAGGTTCTATCATGTGAGGATATAGTATCATATTCTAACATGATAGATAAAAGTTATTTAATTATTATCGATTTACAGGGAAGAATGAGAAGAAGAGGAAAAATGCCAAAAATTTGGGTAATAGAAAGAATACAGATATTTATTTTCCCAAATGCAATAATTTTGAAATGAAACACCCAAGTACCGCATAAAGTGATTGAGAGTTTTATACACGTGTAGAGATAAAAAACCTTATTATTGTGATTTTAAGGTTCTGAGAAATTTCTATTATACATTTCATCAATTTCAAGGTATGTGACACTCTGAAAAGAAATTCCCTAAGCCTCAGTAGAATATTAATCCAGGGAGGATAATGGATCATGGTAACACTTATGATATTATCAACATTTAAGATGAATGACAAATATTAATATCTTTAAAAATTATTTTATTTTAGAATTTTATCAGTGATGTACATGATATAATAATAAATAAATTTATATGGATTTTACTAATATACTATTTAATTAAGGATTTGAGATTATATGATGAATGGTCCAAATAAAATTGATTCATTAGAAAGTTAAAATTTGTTAAAACACTTGTTTTAGGGAATGATAAAACTTAATATGTTTCTATGTTGACATAAGGATGATGGTATAAATATATGATTGACGTGGATAAATTAAGACGGATAAGAAAAAATAACTTGGAATCGATTAATGATAAGATCATCTGGGAAATTTAGTGACTTTAATTCTAATTTTTTCAATCATAATATTTTGGATGGTACATAAGGTTATCCATTTATGAAATTTTTTATGTTAAACTTGGGGTGAGATTTTATAGATTAATGTTTTACTTCACTATCTGATTCAACTCATGCTAAATGATAAAGTAGGAATGGATCAAGAACAAACAAAGGAGGAAATATAAATTATGAAATTGATAAATATTATGTTTGTATATTTACATATAAAATAACATATTTCCTCAACTCAATGAAAAAAGGTTATGAAAACAATTATCATATTATCACCATTTTTTGTGATATAATTATCCCTTTTAACACATATTTGTATAATGGATTGTTGGTAATAAGCATTTTATAGATTCACCACATTCTTATGATAAATGTTATAAGTCACTCTCTATCAGTAATTGGGTGTCAAATTTCTATTCCTTGACAATTTTTATCATTTCCGACCTATGTTCTTCAACTTGGAAACCATGTTATGAGGTTATTACATATGACAATTTAAACATATTATTATCTCTTATTATGGGTATATTTTGGTTATCCCTTTTACGATGAGCGGTTTTAAATAATTTTTTTTGTGTATAATAAGCCCTTGATTTCCAAGATCAAGTTTAAATTATGGGGATGCAATTTATTTGAGGTGGGGAGAATGTAACATCAAAATATTTTAAAATATGAAATTTATATTAAATAATAATAATGAAAAAAAACACTATGAATTGAAAGGAATATAACACCCTAAAAATTCATGACATATTTTATTATTTAAATATATTATATTGATTTTAATTCACACAATATTGAGTTAGCTGGCACTGCATGCAACAACTAGTTTCTTTTATAACTTGTGTTAAATACATTACCATATTTTACAGAACAACAATATACTATTAACATTATTATTTAATATGATATATATCATATGTCTATTAGAATTGAGGGTATTAATATTATTAAATAACGTTTTGAAAATTTAATTTTTAATTCATTGTTTACTAATAAATTTAAAATGATTATAAAAAAATTTAATATAAAGGAAACGTTTCTATGAAAACATTAATTATGTGCCAATGGTGTTTTATATTAATTAATTAAATTAATTAATATTAAAGAATTGTTTTAATGAAATTGATTTATTACATATTGAATAGTTTTTTTAAATTAACAGAATATATTTTATAGTCCAAATATAATAACAAATCCAATATTTTGCCTAAAAATATGTATTTTTCTATCCGTAGTTTTTCTAACATTTATTGGTGAATATTTATTTAATAAAAATGGATATTTTTAATGTTATTTTAAAAAATAAAAATCATTTTTATAACTCATGTAAAAATTGTCTTACAGTAAATTATTTTTATTTTTCATGGAATATTTATTTTTTGATTTATGTTGAAAATTACCTTATTTTAATTAAAAACTGACTTCTTATTTAAATTATTTATTGTGATAAATTAACTATACAATAGGATTTGAAGTAAAAATATATCAATAATAAATATATTAAAACAAATTATCTCAATAGAGTACTTTTTTTGTTGAATTTATACATAAAAACATTATAATCTTTTGAAAATTTTCACGTTCGAAATACACATTCTCATTTAGTCTGTAGGATTAATTTTTAACCAAAATTCACCCCTTCAATGATATGAATTTGATAAAATGGAATCATCATGTAGAATTTGTATAATTTAAAATTTATAATATGTTGAAAATAATTTTTTAAAACAATTATTTGTGAAATAAGATAAATTTAACTAGAACTGCTAAGAGAAAGAAGTGTTTACCAAGGGACTAAACCATTTTCATAATGGTCCAAATAAACTATAAACTTTCTCAACAACCATATTAGGGATATATTAAGTAAATTAACTTAATAGTGATGATATTGTTCTATTATAAAATCTATATGACAAGGGAAAACTGATGGTGGAGTTCACCCTTTATAAAAATTACATGAGTGCCACTCACCCCACTTATAAAGGCCACCTACATTCCTCCTCTCTTCCCACATTCATACCATATTGTATCAGAAAATAAATTCTGAAATAACTCCAAATATCCTTCCTGTAATCATAGAAACCTTATTTTTTTAACAAATAAATTTTTTAAGGCCTTAGTGAAATCTTATGGAGGATGCACTAAGAAGAGGTAATGATATTCTAAAAGCGTTTTTATTTTAATTATTCCCCCACCATATTGAAATTTTATTATACAAAGGATACATTAAAACATAGGTGTATTCCACAAACATTGATTTTTTATTTTAAGATAAATACCTATAACACTACACACCTCCATCAAATGGATTATGGAGTTATCCTTTATGTCTCTAGCAGACTACCTCCTCACGAACCGATGTCATTCATTTTTCCATTAACACATTTAATGGATGGGAATAATGATGTATATATTACTAGTATATGATATATTTTATATTTATGATGTTATTATGATTATAGAGTTATTATATCACATATACCCTATTTCTTCCAATATTTTGGGAATATGATAACGTCCCTTGCGTGTACTGTATAATACTTCCTCGCAAAACAACATTATTTATTCACACATTACATGGTACATATTAAGGATTGGTTTAATAAAAATATGTTAAAATATTAAAGAATTATATTGGAATTTATATTTATATATATATCATTTAATTTTTTAACATTCCATACAATAAGAAAATGGAAACAACGTTCATGCAAACTAGGGCCTACCGTTTCTATACACATTGTATTTCATTTCCTATCACAAGATTTTATGGATTACTATAAGTACAAATATATTAAATATATATGATATGTAATTTTTTTTTGAATTATATATAATGTTAAATCAGGATGAAATTAATTGGAATAAAATAACAAGTAAAAACAAACTAAGAAACATTGCAATTAACACAAGAAACATTGAAAATAATGAAATGTTCTTAAAAAAACTTTTGAGGATATGTTATAAAATAATAATATAAGATATAATAAATCCTAATATGGTTCCAATAAAAATTATTAACATCTTTAAACCCACGATATAGGGGTTTATGCACGTTCAATAAAAAGGATGCCTATAGTAATGGATTTGGGGTCAATTTAATTTCATTGAGGCATAAAATAATGATATGAAACTATTAACTTCTTTGTGGTATATATACTACCAATTTTAAATGTAATATTAGGATAAATTCATCAATAGTGTAATTTTATGTTTAAATTTGGATTATTTCATCTCTAAAGGGTTGTGATTAATTTTACCAATTTGTAAATACATTTCATAACAATGTTTATTTTCTTTGGGTTGCATTAATTTCACATGTCTGTTAACATTATATGAATATGTGAATAATTAATTTTTTATACCTAATTTATTATTTGCAATTTAAATGTGGATTTAAAGATGATACACATAATTGATTCAAAGGTTAATTCAAAATTCAATTTTATGATCATTTTAAGTGTTATTTTACAATTTCATTACAAACAAGATTGTTTATTCACAAAATTACATTAAAGGAATTTATATAAACACTGTTTAATAAATATTTAATTTTCATATTATCTATTGATTAATGAAATTTTCAAGTGTTACTAACATTTTTCCACTTTTTTTAAAAAAATGTCTTAGAATATTTTTAATAAAATGTAACAAAATTTATATCTTTGGTTGAAAATATTTTTTCATAAAAAAACCTTTATTTATAAAAAAAATTAAAATATTATAAATAATGTTTAAATATATATTTTTAAAAATAAATATTTTCCCATTTTCAATTTATACCTATTTTTATTCAAATAAATATTTATGCCACATTCTGAATAATGAACTTTTTGAATCTTTTTACCTTGAAAAAATGAGTCTTATTTACATCAGGATTAGAATTACGCGCCAAATATGAAAATAATTTATTTAATGCTTCGATTTTAAGATTTAAAGATTATTTTTATGTAATTTTTTTAAAATTTATTTTTAAAATAAATTGATCTATTCTTTTTTAAAAATTAAATGAATATTTTCCTCAAAAATATTTTCGTGTTATTTTTATTGAATTTTTTTAAATGAAATCAATCTGTTGACCTTACTAAAATGGATATATATCGGAATGATATCATCATTGGTATTTCTAAAGTTGGATTATGATTAGTATAAATGGGGATATATTGTTTTGATACCATTCAAATTACTCAAGATGATCAATGGACATGTTTATTGATAGGAAAAAGTATTTAAATTTTTTATGCTGGTTTTAATTCAAATTCAAATGATAATTATTATTCACCTCATTCATATGATGAATAAATTAAATTTGTTATGTGATAGGAATGGACAAATATATCTCCCTGATGCATCTAGTTCTATCATGAGACAAAAGAGATATGGTTTTGGGAAAGTATTTCCAATTTATTTTATTCATCGCATGAAGCAATGATGATATTAGATTCCCCTCATGAAGCCTTCAATGTATTATATTTCTTAGCACTAAGCCCCAAAAGAAAGTTATAAATACCCATCATTGTTCATTCCATCATTATGAAATCATTTATTGATATTCCCTATCCATATTAAATTTGTTAGAATTTTATGGGCTATATTTCATGCCCACACTACAGGAAAATTGGCGTTTCACGGCGGTTTGTAAAACCGCCACGAAATATTTTTCGACCCCCTATTTCACGGTAGTTTTTTCGCAGATTTTTAATAACTGCCACGAAATGTGAGAATTTTCGTTATAATTTTTATAATTTTTTCGATGATTAGTTGTGGTTTTTTCAAAAAACCACCTCGAAATTGCGACAGTTTGGGTAAAACCACCACGAAATGGAAGGAAAAAAATAAAAAACATTAGAAACCCTGAAATTACTAAAACGAATATAACTTTTGATCCGAGCGTCCATTTGAGCACCACGACCAGTAAAATTGAAGCTCATGAAGAGATCTAGAGGCACGTATAATCAAAAGACTGAGATGGTCTAATGTGTAAAAGATGTGAGAGTTATAAGAGAGATTAAAAAAGTATTCTAACTTCAAACAACCATAACTTTCACTCCGGGTGTCCGTTTGGGCTCTACCACATATCAAATCGAAGCCAGCGAAGAGAGTTATGCACCAGTTCAATGCAAGAAGTATTTTTTCATGTTTTGGAACAAAAAACCCTTTTTAAGTCCTTCAAAACTCTGTTTCAGTCACCTACGTCTCGTCGAACTTGTCTTCAAACAGACCTAACTTTTGATCCACCTGTTAGTTCAGAATCTTCCACCTTTTAGATCATAGTTCATTTCATGAGATTCAGTTTGACTGGTTGTGACACCCACATGGACTCTTGGATCATAAGTTATGTCCTTTTAGTTGGTATTGGGTTTGATAAGTTTTTCGATGCCTGGTTTCTAGCCTTTTTTCTCTCCAGATTTTTAGTAAAACGGTCATAACTTCTGATCCGCCTGTCTATTCGGTCTCTTTCACCTATCATGTCAAAGATTGTTTCAGGATATTTGATTTGACTGATCACGAATCTGGAACAGACTCTTAGATCATATGTTATCTCTATTAATGTCAGCCCAATGTTTTTGTCAATTTCTGACCGTTTTGACTAGTTTTAAGGGTTGTTCTATTTATTACAATTTATTTGTGTTTCCATGACTTGTTATCTTAATCAATGGTTTTTTGGGGGTTATTATGACTATTATGTTGAATTTTTAAGGGGTTTATCAGAATTGTCATGATTTTTCAAGCGTTCTCATGCTTTCTAGTGCTTCTTCATGCTTCTCTTCCTGTTTTCATGTGTTTTCATCATTTGTCATCCCTTATCAAGCCTTTTCATACCTTTTCATTTGTTTCATTTATTATTTATTATTTATTATTTATAATATACTTTAATTTATTAATTATGTAATATTTGTTACTGATTATTTATTATTTGTTATTTACTATTTACTATTTAATATTTAATATCTATTATTTAATATTTATTAATTATTATATATCATATATCATTTATTATTATTTATTATTATTATTAATATATTATTAATTATATATTATAAATTATATATTATATATTAATATTTATTTATTTATTATAATTTATAATTTATAATTTATTATTTATTATTTATCATCATCATTATTTATTATTATTATTTATTATTTATCATTTATTATTTATTATTTACTATTTTTTGTTGTTTATTTATTATTTAAATTTATTTATTATGAGTTATTTATTATTTATTTTTTAATATTTATTTTTTATTATTTAGTATTTTTTATATATTTTTATTATTATTAATTATTAATTATTAATAATTATCTATTATTTTTTATTTATTTTTGTTTATTATTAGTTTATTATTAATTATTATTATATATTGTTTATTGTTTATTATTTATTATTTATTTTTTATTTTTTATTATATATTATATGTTTATTATTATTTATTATTATTTATTGTTTATTATATATTTTTTATTTTTTATTATTTATTATTTTTATTATTTATTATTATTATGAATTATTATTATTATTTATTATTATTATTAAATACTATCTATTTTGTGTTATTTATTATTATTATTTTTTATTTGTTATTTATTATTTGTTATTTATTATTATTTTATTAATTTATTATTATTTATTATTTATATTTATTTAATATAATTTATTTATTATGTGTTATTTATTATTTATTTTTTAATATTTAATATTAAATATTTAATGTTTAGTTTTATTATTTATTTTTATTTATTATTAATCATTAATTATTAATTATTAATTATTAATTTTTATTTACTATTATTTATTATTTACTATTTATTATTTATTATTTATTATTATTTATTGTTTATTATTTATTATTTGTTATGTATTTTCTGTATTTTATTATTTATTATTATTTATTATTATTTATTGTTTATTATTTAATGTTTACTATTTACTATTAATTATTTATTATTATTATTATTAATTATTAATTATTTACTTATAATTATTTATTATATGTTATTTATTATAATTATTCTTTATTATTTACTGATTTTTTTATTTTTTATTTTTTATTTATATTTATTTATTATAATTTATTTATTATGTGTTATTTATTATTTATTATTTATTACATTTTTATTTAGTATTTATTATTTATTAGTATTTATTATTTATTGTTAATTATTAATTATTAATTGTTATTTATTAATTATTATTGATTATTAATTATTATTTATTATTATTTTATGTTTATTATTTATTATTTATTAATTATTATTTGTTATTTATTATTTATTTATTATTATTTATTATTATGTATTATAAATTATTATTATTTATTATTTATTATTATTTATTATTTTCATTTATTATTTATTGGTTATTATTTATTATTTAATTTTTATTATTTATTATTTATTATTTATTATTTATTATTTATTATTATTTATTTATTTATTTATAATTATTTATTATGTGTTATGTATTTATTTATTATTATTAATTATTAATATTTTATTATTTATTATTTACTGTTTTATATTTATTATTATTTATTTCTTATTTATTATAATTGATTTATTATGTTTTATGTATTGTGTATTATTTATTATTTATTATTTATTATTTTTTTATCATTATTTATTATTTATTATTGTTTATTATTTATTATTTATTATTTATTGTTTATTATTTATTGTTTATTATTTATTATTTATTATTTATTATTATTAAAATTTATTATGTGTTATTTATTATTACTATTATTTATTATTTATCATTTATTATTTGTTATTTAGAGTATTTTGTTTTGTATTTATTATTTTTTATTTATTATTATTATATAATTATTTTATTTATTTTTTATTATATATTATTTTATTTTCATAATTTTATATTTTATGCATTTATTATTATAATTTATTTTTTATTTATTATAATGAACCGTAAATAATAATAAATAAATAAATAGGTCAATAAATAACTAATAAATCAATAATTATTATTTATTTATTATTGATTATTAATTATTAATTATTGATTATTGTTTAATTTTTATAGATTTTATATCTATTAGGTATGTAATATTTGTTTTTCAATTAGTATATATTGGTATAATAAATTCTGTTTGTTAACCACATGACGATCCTGCTAGAGTGGTAAAGTCTTTGAAAAATATGCAAGAGGTTAGGGGTTCAAATCTCACCAAATACAGAATTTCATTATATTGCATAGGCATGGGCATTGGCATGGGCATGTATAAAGTAAATAAAGTAATAGGAAATAAATAAAATAAATTAAAAAAACCGAAGCTAAACATTCTACGGTGGTTTGGAAAACCACCGCTAACAGTTTTCTAACGCATGATTTAGCAGCGGTTTTTCAAAACCGTCGTCGAACATTTTAGCTGCGGTTTAAACCGCCGTGAAAGGGGGAAAAACCGCTGTTAAATACGCATTTTACCGTAGTGTCATTTATTAGTTATATAGAATTATTTTATCATGTTTTATTCCATCTATATAATGCTTCATTTATTAATTAAATGGAATGTGTTTTAGTTATTTTCCTTTCTATTTTGATTATGCTTATTTTTTTCATTTTTATGATCTACACATTCCATTACATAGAATTTGGGATAACCCTTATTTTTTTTCATTCCATATGATTCAATGAAGATTACTATGACTGATATGCATATATATTCTAGATGGAATAATGTTACCCTAAAAAATATTGTGCTTTAATATATTTATTCAATTGTAACGAAAGGATCCTTTATATATTTAGCTCACCAAGAGTACTAAACTATTATATCCTTTGGTATGTGATTTACTTATATCTAATACCAATGTAATTCTAGTAGGAACATGCCCTAGGCTAATGGGGTTGGGTTCTCTATAGATGGAATCTGATCACGTTTTATAGAAACCTTAGATGAGATATTTAATAAAACAATGATATGAGTACAAATCCCTATGAAATAATTTTGGATAAGTGTACAAGAAAATCCCAAAGAAACTATGTTTATGATTATGAGATTATATGCACATAATTGTTTCATTTACTAATATCTATTTCCTTAGTTTCGAGATCATTTCTTCTGTTTCATAATGCATTGATAAAATATATTATATGTCATCATTTAGAAATTGTTCTTATCAGAATGCTTTTCAACCTCACTAATTAATGTGATCTAAAGAGTAATAATGATCATGTATTTTATGGGCTCAATCCAATATTTCAAAGGGAACTTGTATTGAAAATTATTTAATCATACTTGAACATAATATTAAGTTCTAAAAACATAAAGAATTAGTTATATATGTTTTATTTATTCATAGGGGAGCATTGGAAGAAAATGATATATTGAAAAAATATGTTCAATGGAATGTTGGGAATGGATTATATTCCAATAAAATACAAATATGGAATTAAAAACATTGGTACATTCATAAAATGAATGGGGTTTTCTATAGGTGTGGTGGGAAGGTCGACTATTCATGTTATTTCAAGAGTAAGAAAACTGTTTCTAAATTATAATACTTCAACTGCAATGAGATGGGACACTATGAAAATCAATGTCTCTAGAGTAAAAGGAATATAAATAAAAAGAGTGTAATAGATCACATTCAATTTTATAATACTAACATAGATGTAGAATAATAAATAAGATTCCTGTGTTTATGAATTATGTAATTTGAGTATATTATCAGTGATATAATTATTATATGAATTATGAAATGTATAGGGATTGTATTATAGTAATATTTCATTAAATATTTCATTGCAAATTTTCAGTGTTACCATGATACCTAATTCATTAGAAAGTTAATCATTTAGAAATCACAAGGTTTAGGGGAATTAAACTTGTAATATTTTTTTAATGTTGAGATAATGATTTTTGTATAAAGAGATGGTTGATAAAGATAATTCAAATTATATACTAATAACTAGCTTGGATATGATTAATAAAATGATCTTCCTAGAAATTTACTGATCTTCTTTCTAAATCACGGGATCATAATTTTTTGGAAGCTTCATATGGTTAGCCTTTTATAAAGTGGTTTAATTTGAACATTGCATGATGTTGTAGAGATTAAAGTTTTATTTCACCATTAGATACGGCCCATTTATACTGATAAAGTAGAAAAGTGGTAAGGGACAACCAATGGATGAGATTGTTATTATGAAATAAAAAAAATTATCTATGTATATTTATTTATTCTATAAAATAATTCCACAACTATAGGAAAATGTTTTTTGGATCCTTAATACTTTCCTCTTATAATCATTTTTGATGATATGACTGACCTTTTTAAGGCCTATTTGGTATATAAATTTTTTTGTATTTATCCTTACCTGTATCACGCACATTATTTTGATAAATTCTATTTATCATCCTTTATCAGTTTACGGTAATTTGTTTCTTTAATGTCATTGTTTTATTCCCCACCTATGTTTTCTCACTCAGAAAACTAATTATGTAATTATTATATATTAAATTTTTTAAGTCACATTCTCTCTTATAAAGGAGATTATTTGTTAACCCTTTAATAATGTGTTTTTTTAAATTGGTATATCCATATTCAGAACCCTTGATTATAAAGACCGTGTGTAAACTATGAGGATGAAATTTATTTAAGGTGGGGAAAATATAACACCATGAAATTCCAGAAAAATAAAAATCATATTTGATAGTGAGTATGACACGCAAAAAAGAGCGTAGAAAATAATATTAAATCTTGATAAATTAAGATATATTTAATTTTTTAAATCTAATATATATATATAAATTCACCTAATATCAAGTTATATTGTGTTTCACTCAACAATTGTTTTCTTTGATAGCATTTGTGGCACGCAATACCTGGTTTTTCTAAACAACAATATACTATAAATATTACTATTTAACATGATAGTTATCTCCAATAAATTGAAATTTTTGGTATGAATATATTTATGTAAATTATGAAAATATATGTTTGAATTCATTGGTTCACAATTATTTATAAATTAATATAATAACTAATTGAATATCTAATAATTGTTTTCTTAAAAAAATATTTGTTGTGCCTCGAATTTATTTCATCTTAATAAATTAAATTAATTACTCTGTCAGAATTAACCTATTGAAATTTATATAATATATATTCAACCAAATGATTTTAATTACATACAATTTATTAGATATGAGTAAGGTTAGAATAAACCCAATTTTAGTTATAAAAAAAGTACACTATAATGGTAGTTTTGCTGCCATTTAATTGTGTAGTAGTTTTAAAACTAAATGTTGACACATAAATAATTTTTTTTTGAAGAAAACATAATTTTCTAAAATAGGAATATAAAAATTATCTTAGGATGACTTTTTATATTTTTATGATAAGTTCATTTTTTGATGAATAGTTTAAAATACTGAATTTTAATTACAAAATGACTTTTCTGTGAAATTTTTTATACTATTATATTATAATATGAATTAGGTTAAAATAAAAATAAATAAGTTAAACATATATTAATACAATTTATGTAACTATAAAAAATTTTATATTGAATTTAGACATAAAAACATAGTATTATTTAGAATATTTTTACTTTAAAAACTCAAATATTTATCTCGTTTACGAGATTAATTTTAAATTAATATTTTAAAAATATATTATTTTATTTGGAAAAAAATTTATTTGATATTTAGAATAAAATAGTTTATATTTTATAATAATTTAAAATTTAATTAATACCAAATTTATTAGCAAAATAAGTAAAAATTAAATACAATGATTAAGCAGAAAACAAGTTTAGCAAGGAACTAAACATTAAAAAAACAGTGAAAATGTCCTAAAAAGATATCCAACACCAAATTATTGGACATATTTGTACCTTATATCATCCTAGATCAAAATATTGGTCCATTATTGAAGAAAACTTAGTTGGATGAATCACTGTTTAAATTCTCCCTTTTGCATAATTACAAGAGTGCCACTTATCCAAATTATAAAAGGTCCCCACTCCTTCTATCTGAACAAATTAAACACACATTATTTTCAGAAATAATTTCATAAATTACTCCTCAAAATTTCTTAAAAAATCATACAAACCATATTTCTATCATAATTCCATCATTTTGGGGATTTAGTGAAATATTAATGAGGTACATGAACAATAGTTAAAAATCTTCTAAAAGAATTTTTATTTTTTTACTTCTCTACATCCTTATATTTTTATAATACCATAATTTAAAAAAACAACTATCATAAATATAATTATACATTTTTACATTACGTTTATTACCTATAACTTCTCTCACATCCATCAATTTGGTTACAAAATCATCGTTCTTGTGTACGGGGACTACCACTCCATGAATTAATTCCATATGTTTTTCCATTAACACATTTAAAAGTTTATAATAATGAAAAATATATAGTTTATATATGATATATATGGTGTTATAAATCTTTTTTAATTATTATATCACACACATGATCATTTTTTTCTATTTTTTGGAAATACGATAATGTTGCTCATATGTAGAGAGGACCACCGCCTCCCGAAGCGATGTGATTCATTCTCACTTTAAATATAATGTATAATGATTGTTTTAATAATAATGTGTGGTATATATGAAATAAAAAATTTACTGTAATTATAATATATAAATATATTAATTTATTTATATTTATTTCGAAAGGACCTGTAAATGGAAAAAAATTTCATGCCTACATATGACCTACCATCTGCATGAACAGTGTATTTCATTTCATATCACCATATTTTATGGATTTATATAAATAAATATATACTGAACATATATGATATTTAAGTCATTATTTAAATTATTTATAATATTAAACCATGATGAGAGTAACTGGAACCAAAAAAAAGTCAAACCAATTAAAAAAACTACGTGGTTAACACCCAAAAACATGAAAATAATGAAATGCTATGACAAATAAAGTGATGATATTTTTTAAAAGAATAATATATGATATCATAAATATTAATATGGTTCTTTTATAAGATATTATAATGTTTAATCCACTATAAAGAAAGATAAATAATTATTGATCAAAAGGAATGTTGTGGAATGGAATTTAATCTCAGTTCTTTTTATTGAGGAAAATTATAATGATATGAATATAATTTCCTTTAAATGGTGTATATATTTCCAATTTGACATATAATATCCAGAATAATTCAATAATCCTGTCATTTTATGATTCAATTTTAATTTTTTCATAGAAGTGGATTTGAGCTTAAAGTTAATAAGAACTAATGAAATCTCATTACTCAATTCTATTTCATTGGGTTACGTTACAACCAAATTTCCATTAATAATCTATGATTATGTGAATAATGTATTCTGACCACTTATTTTTCCTTTTTTATTATTTTTTCATTTTTATATGCAATTGATAAAAAAAATTGATTATTAATTACATTACACATTAATGTTATGATCATTTTATATGTTTATTACCAATATCATTCTAATCAAGATTATTAATTCCGAAACATCTATTAAATGAAATTATATAACCATTTAAAAAAAACAGAATATTTTATTCACCAATAGTTATTAATGTCTTTTTTCATGTGATAGTACCTTTTTCCCTCTCTGGTATATAAAATGTTTTTTAAAGTTTTTTTAAAAAAAAACCCAACATTGTTTCTCTATTTTGATAGAAAAATGTTTTTATCCAAAACAAATATTTAAAAAAATGTTTTCAAAAAGTGAATATTTAAACTCTAAAAAATTGTTTATTAAAATAAATTTTTACAGATTTTATATTATTAAAAAATGTTATCAAATAAATCTTCTTCTCATATTCTGAACAAGGAACTTTTCATATATTATCACAATGAAAAAATGAAATGTTCTTTAAGACATGTATGGAATTCCCCATTAACATTAAATATATTTATTTGATGCATCCTTTGTTTGTTTATCGGGTTGTTTTCAAATATTTTTATCAACGTTACTTTCTATGAAATATAAATTTTTAATAATATTTTTCAAAATTAAATGGTTTCTTTCCTGAAAAATGTTTTTAAAATATTTTCATTTTATTTATATTCATCACTAACAACAACAAACTACCATTTATTCCAGGGGTATATATTGTAATGATATAATATTAATAGTTTATCTAGATAGTTTATGATCAGTTTATCTAGGTCTTTAGTATTTTGATACTATTTACATTACATTAGATGGTGTGTGATTTTGTTTATTCGTTGAGGGAATGTATTCAAATTTATTATAATAGTTTTAATATAAATAATTATTTTAATTATGATTCTAACCTTTCCTTATAGGAATATAATGGACTTTATAAGCGATATGTGGGGCCCTCTATAGCCCCTCAATGTATCAGTAGGTCTCATGAGACGAACATGATAATGTTTTGACTGAGCCCTTCCATTTTATTAAATTCATAGCCCAGAGTCTTGATGTTTTTAGATTTCCATAATGAATCCTTGAAAGTATTATAGTTATTGGAATGAATCCTCAGTGATATATCATAGAATTTATCATTGTGAATTCAATTATTACGACTTTAGTTACTGATATTCAATGTTATTATTTTATCAGTTAAAATGTTTATGGGTAACATTCATGTTGATGTGATTATTTTTGTGGAATTGTTTTATCATATTATATTACAACTATATTATTATCATGTTTTAATATAATTGAATTTTTACTTATTTACCTTCTAACAATGATTATACCTTATTTCTCATAGCTTCCATTGTACACTTACCCTTACTAAGTATTTAAGGTTTCATTTTATTATCCTTTCACTAGTATTCCATGATGTACACTATGATAGATATATATGGATAGGCTAGATAGAATAAATTTTTCACTAGAATAAATTATAATGTGATTTTTGAATTCAATTTTAATGAAAGGCTCATGTATATATCTAGTTTATCAAGTAATGTAACCAGTTCTGTCCTTTGGGATGAAATTTACTTATATCTAATTCCAATATATTTGTAATAAGAACTATCTATATAATTCTAGGGTTGGGGTCACTACATACCATGTCAGGTAGTTGACACTAGGGATGTACATATTTAAGGTTTTTTACCTCTAGAATATCATGATTAATTTAAGGGGTAAATTTTATGAAATAGGTCACACATTTAATTCCATGTAGAGATGTTTGGGTGGTAAAGTGTTTCCCTAGGGGTATGATTTCACATATAAGAGGTGTTGAAGGGTTTTAACTTGAGGGAATATTTCATTATCAGAATTTGTTGAATTTCGTCCCTATGATGTAATATTTACACATGGAACATTGTGGAGTGTGTCCCCATGGGGAGATTATTTCCTAGTTGGATGATGTTCAACTATTTCCCCTAGGGTAATATTTCACTCTCAGATGGTGGTTGAGTGTTTCCCATTGGGGATGATTTCACACATGGAATTTGGTTGAGTGTGTTTCTAATATGAATTATTTAAATCATTGAATAAGGTGGATTGTTTCCCCTTGGGGAAATATTTTAATCATAAAAGGCAGTGGAGTGTTTGCCCAGGGGGAAGGTTTCATATTTGGAAGTTGATGGAGTGTTCCCCCAAGGTGGTAGATTTTACAATTAGATGGTTCTGGAGGGTATCCCTGAGATGGAATATTTCTCACTTGGAATGTGGTAATGTGTATCCCCAATGGAGAATTTCTAATACTCATAAGGTTTTGTAGCATGTCCCTAAGGGGGGAAGGTTTCACACCTAGGTTTTGGTGCAGTGTGTCCCCAAGGGAAAATATTTTACCCTGTAAAGGTGGTAAAGTGTGTTCACATGGTTGAATATTTCACAACCATGGTTTTTGGAATTGGTGGAGTATCCCCCCAAGGGGGAAGATTCCATACATATTGTTTTTTAGGATATAACATCAGAGAGGTATTCTAAGCACCATGTTTAATAGAAATTGATAAAAACCAACATTTTTCAATGATGTAATTTTAACTCTTGCGACATGACAGATCCATGTAGTTTAACAAATAATTGTATTTATGCTCATGTATTAGATAGATAATCATTTTGGGATAGTATAGGGATTACCCATTTATACTAACTTTGTGATGGTTGTTGGGTTACCAACCATAGAAGCAAATGAGTTTCATCACATGATTATCATACATGCGGAATATTGTGTTCATCAAAAAGGGTAAGGATATAATTAAACATCATGTTCAGAGGATTTTTTTATGAAGCTTAATATCATATGAATATAATGTATAGTTAGGTAGTTTTATATATTATAGCTCAAGCATGGGTAATGTTATACCCCAAGGGAGACTATTCCATGGCAAGAGGATGCCCCATAAAACAGACTCTACATCAAAATAATATATGTTGTTTTACATAGTGGTACAACCCTTATGGATTATGTTTCCTCTAATGATGCTCATTTGGGATGGAATGGCATAAACACTTTGGAAGAGGAGTGAAAATCAATGGGTTTTGACATTAGGGTTCCCATGAATAGGAGTAAAAGATATTATGTCATATATTATTAGGAGAAACAAGAAATTCAATGTCCCATGACTCACAAAAATTTATTTGGTAAGACATAAGTTATTTATGATACCACTTTTATGGGGCATTGGGTGTAGTTGAATTAGATGTGGAGTTTTATTGGATCCCTAAAAACATATCATTTTCAATAGGTTATTGGATGAATAAGTAACTAAGGATAATACTAGAGGATGGGTTTTCTGAAATATGATATTTCATGATTTTTTTGGATTCATAGAGGCCAGGTGTCTTGAAGAGTTAAGGGTTCTCTTGAAATAATGTGTCTCTCAAAATAGTGTAACCCTATCTATGAATTATGTCTTGATTCTAATGGGGTTGGTTTCATGATGGATAATTATCTCATAAAACCCCAAGAGAAAGAATTGATTTATTATTATGTGAAGGACATATACAAGAATTCAAGGCATCTACACCTTAGGTTCTGGTTCAAAAAATCCATGGGAGGTGGGTTTGTGAAAGATGACTACCATTATATGTCAATATCCTATCTCACTCTTTATTATTCTAAGTATATATAATTTAGATCATTTTCTTGGATGATGAGAGGTTTATTCCTCATAAATGTAAAAAATTAGAGGGAATTTTTTGGCCCATCAATGTTAATAGAATTGGTTTGATAAAGTAAATAGGATTTAGTGAAATATTATGATCTTCACGAATTGATGGCATTCTGAAGAACAAATTTATAGTTCCCAAAGGTTATGGACTCATGTTATTCATGGTTGGGAACTCCTTAATCTAAGGTTACACTTTTTAAATGTTACTACCTCAAGCTTCATGTGGCCATGGACTTTTTGAACCCATAGTCTATTCCAATGTTTTATTCCATCATGATTTCAACCCCTTAAGTGTTTTTTATTCCATTTAGGACTAAATTCTCATCAAACAATTTGTGCCTTCCATGAAATCTCCCATTACATGCATATGTCATCATAAAAAAATCCTCCCCATATAATTGGATCTAACAATGGAATGGATGGTCATATTATAAGGGAAACCCACATAAAATTGGCAATTAGAAAGCACTATTTGTGAAAATATATCCAACTACACACCACTATATAGAGGTTGGTTCCCATAGGGTACCATGAGGTTTTATAAAACGTTAGTTAAATACAATATTATGTAAAAACATAATTTATTCATGTGAATCTTGTGATTTTTAACCTCACCACTCAGGAGACAGTCCTCTTATACAGAAAACTATTCGGTGAATATATATTTGTGAGTATGGATATTCCGAGAAATCAACCATAGGATACAAACCATTATCAACTATATTCCATGAAATATATTATAATAATACTCAATATCATTAATAATGGTTATGATTGTGCTTATAAATTTTTGTATTAGTGATGGGAGATGCATGGAAACCTCATGATAGGGGAGTGCTTATAATCTATATCAAATCAAGGCACACTCACAACATAAATAAAAGAGGATAAACATGATTAATTTACATGAAATTGGATACCATTATAATTTCTTAGTTTGAGGGATGATTTGTTCACCCATAGTGTGGATCAGAATGAGTCTTCTTACTGAATAATGGGCATGCCTAAACATCAATAGGGGAACAAGGATGTTGGGGGCCACATCATGAAGGAACACATTCCTCCTAAAATAAAAAACTTATTGAAACATACAAAAACATCAATATAAAGGTTTTATATGTATAGGAATCTCCACCTATGTATGATAATGTTCACAAGGTGGGAGTGACATACCATCCCAATGGTTGGATAAAGGAATTGAACCTATGTTAATTTATAAACATCATGAAAAAACGGGATAGAGAATACATGGAATTTTAATAATGTCCTAAATTTGAGGTGGATTTGAATCCATTTGTACTCTATGAGGTTATATGGTTCTCATATTCCACACATACAATCACTTAGACATCAAGTGGGTGTTGTTAAGTATGTAGTCTCAAGAGAACAACATATTCCATCTGAATCATGATGGGTCGAAATCAGTTTGTGGGATATGTACTATATTGTTGGGATCCAGATCTTTTGATCCATATATGTTGAATAATTCCATTCAAAAAATGGTTGAGAGTAATGGGATCATCTAAAAAC
Source organism: Viscum album (assembly GCA_963277665.1). NCBI lineage: Eukaryota > Viridiplantae > Streptophyta > Magnoliopsida > Santalales > Viscaceae > Viscum > Viscum album. The sequence goes on from OY728143.1 coordinate 40,664,862, forward strand.
AATAGTAAGTGTGTTGTTTTACTTAGTTCAAAGGACAAATGAGTGAAAAATATGAATGATAGACTTCTATTTCATGACATTGTTCATCTATTTCTTGAATGAACTAAAGGACATGCTACCTGAATCTCCTGTTCAATATCATGTGGTAAAAAATAGCTATGTTTCACTTTTATTTGATTATTTCAGGGGAAAGCTATTAGCTATTGTGTAGAAAAAACATTAAGCCGAAGGCTCCTACAGTCAGGATTGTAGTTCTTCTCATTGAACTGATCTGTGGATAGATGCTCCCAGAGTAGGATTAAAATAAAAAAGTATAAATAAAAACTCACATAATAGTGGATATATATGTTATTGGTCATTGAATCAACCTAGTTTCTCTGGTATAGGAGGATATGTATGAATTTAAATTCCATATTAGCTATGGGAAGACACCTTTCGGTGTATATGGGACCTTATACTTCCTATAGGTTTGGGTAACCATAAATGGTAGAAATTAATTTCCAAAACCAATTTCCCCTAACATTTGATACTTTTGAAAATTGAGCATGAAAATTTCCATGATTCGCCCTCTTGATATGGGATCAGTGGATGTATTAGTGAGGATCAGTCTAGCGGACCACTACATTTTAATTATTTTCCCATTTTCCCGAAAATAATTTCTGATAGAGTAATTGGTATCATTGTGTAGTTGAGATTACTTTTTGGATTATTAGGTGGCGTACTGGTGGAATTTGGTGTACTGTTTCATGATCTGAGATCCATACACCCACATAATTTTTCACATAGTTTGGATGCATCTCATAGTTGAAATCTTGGTTTTACAAATAGAGTATGCAGAAAAATTCATACATCTATCCTCATATATATATTGATCATGCATTCATGAAAACAATCAAGGTTTGGAATGATCTTACACCTTACACTACTGATTATGGGCCCATTAATGATTGTGTTCTGTGCTGGGATTGAAAATATATGTGGGACATTCTAAGGCAGCCAACCAATTGAGTTAATGAGGAAAAAGGTGTCATATAGACACAAGGTTTAGGGAGAACATTGGTTATGAAATTCCATGAAATATGAGATGCTCTAGTGGGTGTAGTAGAGGTTGTAGAGCTATAAATTCCTAGTACTACATTAGTGGGAACTATAGGGAAGGGAGATGAAATTGTCCTTGCACTACTAATTAGGAATTTTTATGGGTATGTTGAATCCAATAAATAATTACTAATGGAAATATTCTAATTTATAAGAATTATATTATTAATCCTAAATATCCAAAATGATTTGGTCATTACTGATTCATGGGAGATCTTGGTAATCTATAGACAACATGGCTCCCTCTAAGTCCCATGACAATATATTTGATTTTAGGGCATGCGATATCTTGGTTCGAGTTATTATAAATATTAAATTATCGCATCCCATGAAAATGAGACACAATATATCATGGATCCAGGGGAATAGAATAAATCTAGTTGTGTTGTGTTCCCCCTGAATATCTATGTAAGGATGTTGTCGGGCATGAATTCTCTTCTGGAATCTATTATTACCCTACCAACTGCAAGTGTGGCTAAGGGGGAATGATAAGAGGGGTTATGGGGGAGATATTTCAATGAAGGATACCCTAGGAATGAAAATATACCAAAAATTATGTAAATTCTTTATTCTTTTGCACCTTGGATATTATACATACTTTAAGAAAAATAACTAAAACCTTTTATACCTATGAAGTAATTATTAATCACAATGTAGTTGGAGGTTTTTATTGTACATTTGATAAATTATGAGGGATCCCTAACTCTTTATGGGTAAATTATATATACTTTCTATGATTATTCAGTCAAAGGTAGCCAACCACTAGTTAAATCGATTCCTACAACTGAGGTGATCACTACTAGGAGATCACCATTACTAGGGAAAACCTGTTGATCTTTCAGATGTTATCATCATGTTATAAAAATCTTAAAATTCATTTCCACTTCTCACCTTTTCATTCATGTTTTTCCTTAATATGTATTTATCTTTTATCACTTTTATTTTAAAAAAGGTTCAATCCGTGTTTGATTTTCACCCACTTATGGCAATGCTTGATTCTGGGCTGGTAGTGGTAGACAAGACAATATTTTTTATGAATATTATTATAGAGGACATGTTTTCTAGTCCATGACTAGAAGTTCATTAGGAGGTGTATGCTGGAGAAAAAGCTTCAATGGATTATGGAAAATCATTCCAGCAATAGTGATGATTAGTAATGCGTTGATTACCACATTTATCTCAATAATGAAATAATCAATGACTATTGGAGATGAGGCCCCAACTAAGGTGTTAAAAGAGGATTTAGTGGACAATCCATCCATATATGATCCATAAATTTTATCTGTGGATTTATATATTTATTATGGTTCTACCATATATGTGATTTTCTAAGACCTAGGGATCAGCCTACCCGTGGATCTACTTGCAGATGACCTGACCACTAACTTTTTTGAAGTCTTTCCTCAGTATGATCATGTTCTTTTTGACGAATTTTAGTATTATGAATTGGAAATTTTTAAAGAGAACTAATTCATATGATATATGTCATGGAAGAGCATGATAAATTTCATCAACTATACACCACTAAATTATCTTCAAAACGGGGTGGGATCTCATCCCCATGGGTTAGTCAACATGGGGACTATCATGGTGGACTAAAGCGATATCCATGTACTAGAATGGGTCTTATTAATTTAACATGTAATTGTAAAGGGGTAGAGGTTTGATGTATCCAATTACAGAAAGAAGGATGAGGGTTCCCAATATTAGTGGGATGCCATGGAGAAGATTTCTCATCTGGAGGAGATACAACTGAATACATCCATCATCAATACTCAAGAAGATATCATTGGAAAATGGGGGATCATTTGGTGTTAGATGAGGAGAAGTATGTGATGTTAGAATATCTGGTTGGAGTGTTTCAATATTTGTTAGATCATGTGAGAATAATAGATAAAAATTTCACCATATCCCTGAGTAGTTGGTGGCTAATAATTCATAGAAACAACAGACCACAGAGCCTACTCAACATAGAGTTTCACCAATTGTGTGGTCTTTCATTAGATTTAATCCCCAAGTAAATGTATATTATCCTAAAATAGAGGATAGTCACTATCATGTAGATGAACTGCCCAAACACTGTATGACTTTTATAAAATCCATACATGCTTTAAAATTTTCACTTTTTCCACATCTATGATAATATTAACAAGGAAACAAACAATGAATACATACAACCACTTTTTCTATGATATGTGTGGGAAACAAGATGAAAATAGAATATTTATCATTTATATGAGAGTAAGAGAAAATACTTTTACACATGGTTTATGTAATTTTTTATTGGACACCCAGCGTGTCATGAACAATAATGTTTTAGCTAGAGTGTGAGACTCTATTTATATGTTACTTTCTTTTTCAATGTGTTATTGTCTTGGAATTTAAAAAGACCACAATAATTGTATTATACTTGATAAAAGGGGTGGTTAAAATCGTGGATCACAAATCTCAATATCTAGAAAAAATGTGGTCGCATGGTGATGGAGGATAACTACAATCCATGTTAAAAACATGTAGTCCATTTTTGTATTTCGTTTAACATGGACAAAAAATGAATCTCAACTATTGACCATGTTTGAAACATGGGACCTTTATTAAAATTTTGTTACAAGTAATTTGGGGTTTGTCCCTATAATGATCGGTTAGATATTTCATCCAAACACCATTTCCATCATTGGGGTCCCATTCAGACATGGAATATTATGTGGAGAAAATTGATCGAGGATATGAAGCATGGGGATGAAATAATGTATTGTTTGAATAATGTTATAAACTCTCAGGAATATTCTATTATTTTAATAAGAATATTGGTTAGACATATCTATCTAAAAAATATTTATCAATTTTTCCAAGAGGATATTAATTTTAGGTGTCAAGTGATATTTGAGAAACATGAATGATTTGGTAGCTGACTAACATAAAATGGGGAATGATGATTCTCAAGAGAGTTTCTATGATTATTATTTCTTCTACATCATGAAATGAGGATGATGAATATTTTATTAATGTCAAATATTGAGGATGATGTAAAAGATTTTTAACATCATATAATAAGGATGATGTATCACATAGTTTAATAACATGCAATTTATATGTTTGTAACTTAATTTAGCATCTTATGACCAAATATCTTAACTGCAATGTATAATACCTACCTATACATGGTGGTGGGGGATTAAGAGGGTAACACAATGGAGGTTCCCACTAGAGGGTCTCATGAGGCAATGTTATTTATGATTTGGATAAAAATATTTCATAAAATGATGTGATTAGTGAGCACAACTAGGTTCTTTATGGGGTAAATAGTGGGTCCTAGATGACTTGGTACCACTTCCATTTTATACTCTTATTTTTTATCAAGTCTCATGAGTTACTTGATAGGGGAGTCCAAATAATCATTAGGTTTATCTTTTGGGTTTCCAACCTAATAACTAATTTTTACTCTTTCAATTTATAGTATTATTGTAATACGTATCAAAAAAAATATCAAATAGTTTAGGGTCATGATGATCAGACTATAGGGTTGAAAAATATATATGGTCACAATACTCGGACCATGAATCTTAATTTATTGTCACTGATCATGGCCCATGGTGATGTAAATTGTTTATGTTCTCAATTATTGGACTTAGTGGGATACCCCATGAATGGTTCTTATAATGAAAAAGGGTTCACAATTTACAAGAACAGTGTTCCAAGGAGCCTATAAAATAAGAAAACTTATTGAGGATGATTCGCTCATGGTTTGTGGTCATAAAGCTTCGACCAATCGATGAATGTATAAAATGGATGTGTGTGTTTTATGGGAGAGGTAACCTAATGTGAACAATTTATTAGGAGGTCTAACACTACATAGAAGATTTTAGGACAACATTCATATAGTTTAGTAGTTGTGATTATTTGATAGTGGATCCTAGTTTAAGGTAGTAGAGTTAAAAAAATTGAAAATAATTTATGTCCATTATTATTGGAACATGGGTTTTTAATCTCAATATAGTGAACATCATGTGTAAGGGATGTGAAAAAATGTAAATTGAGGTCTAAGGAGGCATGCTGACCCCTGGCACACTCCCATGATGTCATGAACATAGTTCAATGTAATTATTATTGGAATAATGCTCACATTTTAATGAAATTTTATTAATAACATATGGTGAATCTATTCATATCATCCTTTCATGATGGATAATTACATCCAAACTCATAAGACCATGTTAGCCATGTTCTATGTGAGAAACTAAGAGTGGTAGGATGTATAACATGATAAGGTGAATAAGTGATTGAAAATTACTATGATGTTAGATCATATCTTTTGTTAACTAGATTGTAAAAGGGTGGATTCAATATGGGGGTGGTGGTGGTAATAAATATATTTCATGTTAAAAACATTGGTTTGATACCCACATCAGTTATTGATGGGGTGAACAAATTCGGTATTCACTGTTTATTGAGTTCAAAACACAAGATCGACTATCTATTAACAAGGATCCTTTGAGGCATGAGCCAAAATGGCCAGTGAGCCACTGTGTCTTGGAACCATTTCCATTATATATCCCATTTATATTGTTAGATTGATGATTATATAAATTTAATAAATTGTGAGGCATAGAAGTGGAAGTGGTAATTTTTTTATAAGGAATGTTGAGTGTCCAGGGAGAAATTTCTCAATGTGCTAAAATGCATTAGATCATCATGGAAGTTAGAAGTGATAAGTATTGATCTATAATGGTAATAGGAAAACTAAAATAAATGTATGGTTGGTGTATACCTTGAATAATAACTATATTCATCACTTAACATCACATTATAAGGGGAATCATGGAAGAAAAAGGTCATTAATTTGTCATTATAGGAGACAAACAATTATTGGGAATATAAAGTATGTTATGTTTGTTTCACAGGATATTAATTAATTTTAACATCATGCACTAAAGATGTTGATTTTTGTCATCCCATATTTAATATATAGGGCATATTTGTTTCAAATTGGGCAAGGATATAGTTAAACATCATGGGATTAAGAATTTGGATTTTATAATGCCATAATTATCATTTGAGGCATTGTTGTCTGATATGGGGTATGGATTCAATTTTATATCTTGTGATAAGAAATAATTTTTTAATCCAATACATATAGTATAATGCATCAAAATTTTATAAGGGGTTGGGATATATTTTAATGCCATGTGTTGAAAAAATTGGTTCTTATCGTCCCATATTTATCAAATGAGGAATCCTAGTTTTATATGGGGTGAGCCTATTGTTACTATCATGTACTGTAGGAATTTTGTTTGGAATCCCTACTTGTCATACGTGGCATCTCGATTTTATTTGGGTTAAGGATACATTTTAACATCATGATATGAGGGTTTTGTTTTTTATAAACCCATAATTTCCATGTTGGGAATTCGATTTTAAAGCGGTGAGGCTAATGTTTAATGTTTTTTTCTATGGAAATTGGTGTTTGTAATCCCATACATGTAAAATGAGGCACCCCTGTTTTATATAGGGTATGGATATAGTTTAGCAAAATATGTTGGGGACATTGGTATTTTTCATCCTATGCTTGTCATATGAAGAATTCTATTTTTATATCGGGAAATGATCAATTTTAATGTCCTTTATTGAGGTTGTTGGTTTTTTTCATCACATAGTTTTTATATGAGGCATATTGGTTTCATATGGGGTAAGGATATAATTTTTTATCATTTAATCAATATGTTTGTTTTTGACATACCGTGCTTGTCATATTAGGAATCATAGTTTAATACTGGTTAAAGCCTCATTTTAATATCATGCGAGGAGGATGTCATTTTTTTAACCTCTTACATTTCATATGAGGCATCCTATTTTTATATGGGGTGAGACTAGAGTTTAATGTTGTGTGATGAGGAAAACGATTATTTGAGTCCAATCATTTCCACATATGGTATCCAAATTTTATATTGTTTAATTCTATAGTTTAACAACACTTTTTATGATATTATACTTCATAGTTTATTGAAATAAAACACAAACTATAGATGATACATTTCTATGCTCATATTTCTCAGACTATTGGGCAAGATACTTCATTGAGGTCTTAGTGCTTGGTACAAACGGTTTTGGTTTCCAAATGCGAATTGTGTTGCCTGAAAGAGTTATGTAACAGTTTAAAGGGATGGAAATAAGAGTAAATTTATGCAAAAAAACAAGACAAACCATTACAAAGACAATTTCATGGCCATAGGGGAGTCCTTATGACGAGTTAACATTAGTGGTTATACCCATGATATGAGATTCAGGTGTCACTACATATACCATTAGAAAAGGAAAAAACACATAATTAGTTCTAGAACATTGAATTTTAGGATACCAATAATGGTAGGGGTTGTCCTATAGAGTGAGGATATCAAATAATCACATATTTTTGATACATGGAATCCCATATTTATATAAAGTATGTTTATAGTTTAATATCTTATGCTCAAGATTTTTTCAGAGCTAATACTTTGAGCTTCCCCTTCCTTTCCCCATCATATAATTTCACAATGGAATCTATGCTGACAAATATGTCATATAATATGATTAATGGTGATACCAAAGTAGTTAGATCATACATGCATTTGGGGGCGATAATGCCATAAGTAATGGGTATTTTTCATGTAAATTTGTAGCTTGGAACAAATATATGAGGTCTATGTATCATAACATATCCATATAACCATGTGAGTGAGGGTCAGAAGAATATAATTTAAGTTCATAATACGTAGACAAGGAGTAGGTACATTGAGGATGTTTTTGTGGTTCCTAAAAGTTATAACTAGAAATAAAGGAGGGGGAAGAAGTACCCACACAATAAAAATAAATCTTTGAACAAAATTTATAATGTTTACACTAATAATGTTTATACAAGGGGAATTTGGAAAATAGTGTAATTTCATTATCCTTGGAATGGGTAAATATTTGTTTTAATGTAATTTTCATTGACTAAATGTAGTGAAACCCATTCATAAATCTGTGTTATGTAAGCCCCAATTCCATATAAAGACGGTGAAACAATAATTATATATTTTAGTGTGATAATTTTTTAACCATAAGTGGGGACATAGCTCCAAATCTTGGTGAATCTAATTCCCCCTTGGGGGAATGGTTACAATAAATTGGTGGACAGTCCTGAAGACTGAGGGTCCAGGAATCCCTACTTATTATTTAGGAATTGTTATTAATCCATACATTGTTTTGGGACACCTAATGGTAAAATACCAACATCGGAGGGGTGGTTTCCTCTATGAAGGGAAAAATAAAGAATCCCACGGTTTCCATATGGTATTCCCTATTTATAAAATGATGAAATGTTATAGATAATCTTCATGTATTAAGGATGTTTGATTTTTAGTCATCCCACATTTGGTATGTGTGGAATCTTATGTTTACTTCCCAAGATAAGAGTATAGTTCAAAATAATGTGCTTAATACATTGAGTTTTTTATTTTTATGTAATGTAATTTATACTATGTTTTTACTAGTTTATGTTCATAAAGCATGGAATATAGGGGATGAAGATAATTTAAGGTCATAATTCTTGGGAGAAATGGGATACAATTTTATTAATTTTTTAGAACTCATAACCCAGTTGATACAATTTATGTTGACATATATTTGACCATGGCTTTCAGTTTATGGTCATATAGTTGTGTCCATGTGTCCTAGTTTTAGGCCATATCATTGGGACTGTGACTCCTAGTTTATTATTGTAGATTTTGGATAATGAATCCTATTAAAATGTTATATAATTTGGATCATGACACCTTTTATAAGGTGTTGTATTTTGAACCATATATCTTACACAATGTATTTTTTTATAGACATAGAAATGGCAGGAGGTGTGATACAATATCTATCAACAGTGAACAAAACATATTCTCTATTAGAGTAGATAATTTAGATAATTTAAGGTCCATTACAGTTGGGATCCATATTTATTAGGTTTTTTAATAACATCATCATTTTGAGATCCAATACCTTTTCAACCTTGAGGGCAGAGTAGAGGTGAATTTTTTTTTGAATTCTCTCACTGTCATGTTTTGGTGACTTTTAAGCGAGGTCTAAATCCAATTTTCCAAGAGTTATTCCAAATCAGTTAGTTTGATTTTTTCCATTCTTTATAAAATCCAATGGTCATTAAAATTCATTTTTAGTGATTTAAATTGAACCTCAATGGGTAATAATTCCTCTATTCCATATATTAGGGTGTTTAGTGTCAACTGAGTGGAATTATCTGTTGTTGACTGATTGGCCCAAATGGTTGTTATTTAAAATATTTTTTCTATCCCAACATTTTCTACATATTGTTTGATTTTTCTTATTGAATAACATAATATTCTGACGTTCCTATGCATTGTACTGAGAATTATGGATGGACTAAATGTAGTACATGGTGTTCGATTTCATCATCATGACAGGGCAGAAGTTTGTGAAATTTTTTGTGAGAATAATGTGACGAAATATGAACCAATGTATGAAGGGGGAGATCATGAAATAGATTATGTACCAGGGTTTGAATTCCTTTAAAGGAGTAACTTCTTTCCATTTAGGAATAGATTCAGTTAATATAAAAATGAACTTTCACTTTTCATTTTTCATCGGCGGGTTTGGAAACACCATGTCAAGTAACCATACTAAAAAGGTAAAATAATATTTCATAGTGTATAGATTCTTAACAGTTTGAATAACAATTTTAATCATTGTGAGAACATATATAAAACTAAGTTTTAAACTAAATGTGTCCATGTTCAATGGTATGAAAAAAGTAAACCAATCATTAAATTTTTTGGGATATCTTTAATCCTACTTGATTCGTACCACATGATCTGGCATGGAACTCTCAATGGACTAGAGGTAACACATTTACTTGGTTAATAAAAAGTTAAATCCCATCTAAACCATTTCTGTAGAGGGTTTTCTCAAGTTTAGGCCTTCCCATGTTGTTAAACTACTTTGTGTGCTGGAAAATTCGCTCACACTTGGCACGATATAGGGATGTAATGCCACACTAGAGATACTTGAAAAATATATTCATCCAATTATGAGTTTTCTAAAATGTGGGGGAATTTAGGGACTTGTAATAAAAGTACCAGTTGCTCATTGATATACCTTTCTTTTTTCCATCATCTAAGTAACTAGGTAGATAACTCTCAATTGTGCCACATTAATGTACAGTTCGTTCTAGTTGGGTTATGAATGAGATTAATCTAGTATTTATAATTCATTATTTTTAATATTCTATGACAAAGTAACATGGGTCATATTTGGTTTGGAAGGGAACTGGTCCATTGGATAATGAGAACGTTTTTAGGGTAATGTTCTCATTCATTCTAATAATGGTGTCACCATTGAAATCAATGATGCTAGCTTAGTGTATCCCTTCATTTTGTAAATAGGGTATTTCAATGTTGAGGGAAAACATTAAAATAGTAATGAGATCATTATAGTCTTCATCATTATTGTTACTAACTTCTAACAAATGAATAGAGTATAATAAGACGACATGTTTCTGAGTGATAAAGATGATCCTTAACACTACCATGTTAATATTGTGTTTGTTTAACCTTCTACCGGTCATGATCTGGGGGGAACAATAAAATTTTATATTCAAATATTTCATATCGTACCCATATGATAGAATATTTTCTTCTATAAAATCCACATCTAGGGGTAGATCTTCATGGACTGTGTGTGCGTTCGAAAAGAGTTGCAACATGTATTTTTTCATGTGAATTTTTTTGTAAATTCTTATATCAAACTACTAGATGATTACGTCCCAACAAGACAATAATCCCATCAGTGTGGGGAAATTGAGGCTATACATTTCTGAGACTACTAGGATGTCATGATGTATCTCATGGTCCTACAAATAATGCAACAAATTAGACATTGAAAAAAATGTTTGAGTAATCTCATCATGGTGGGTGAGTGCCTACTATCTTTTTCAATGATAACATGGTTACGATAGTAATGTATTTTTTTAATAACCCTATAATTATTGTTCTATATCCTCATAGAGGGACCATTCCAAACTTGTCACATATGGCACCAAAGGATTTCATAGGATGTGTGGAAATAGAACTGAAGGATATGACGGACACAACTTAATATCCACAATGTTAGTATAGAAGTCCACATCCAATTTGTAAATATATCCAATTCTCATGATCCTCGTGAAGGGATGGTTCATTTGGTAATGATTTTGAATAAATCATCGTATGTAGGATAAGATTCCATAGAGGCCGTGTAACCCCCAAATATTGATCAGGGGTGGAATTTGTAGGATAGACATTATTTTATCTAGTTCAATTATGATTCCTCTATATCTTATGAAAATTCTAAGAAATTACCTAGTGGTGACCCCAAATGTGAACTTCATGGGGATTATCTTCATGTGTCATTCGTAGAGGAAGCTGAAAAATATTTTCATGATCCATGAGATGTGCATGAAACTGGTGGGTTTTTTACCACCAGATTTTCTATGTAATGCTCATCTAATGTCATAATAATTGAATTAAATATGTGTTTTTTTGACCAATAATAGGTGGAGTCATAAATTTTATAAACAAAATTAATCATCATCTATCAAAAATTTCTTTGCGGCACCCAAAAGGTGGTGGACTCCTTATACATAGGTTCCATTCAAATTAAATTATACCAGGTTTATGTTTCCTTGAGGGAGAGTTTTTAGAACAGAGCTATAGAATCCATCAACTATTATATAAATGGATGGGAATATAATCCTTCCTCAAATGGAGGTTGAGGTTCTAGAAGTTGATTCTGAATGTGATCTGATCATTCAACTATAAAACATATAAAATCATGGATTCCCACATGATGTAATATACTTCCCTAGAAATGTTGGCTCACATATTATTGTCAACTTCTTCATTAACCATAGAACTATGATAGGGGCGTACATATTTGAGATGTTTTTTGAACACACAACGACCAACTAGGAGTCTAAGATGGCGAACAATGACATAAGGATATAGCCTTTGAATGTCATCCTAGCACTAGGTTAATATGTCCACATGCTATCTTATGTAGGGCACATACAACTTCTTATACTTTGGGGAAATGGATACACTAATTAATGTTATCCAATCATTTTCATTAGAACCAAGGGTTACCTAGTTTTTCCTATAAACAATGGTGGATAAACCCTTTTGAAATGTAAGAGGATAGTTTTAAAAATACTCTTCATTATCTATAATAGGGGATTTGAAGGAGAAGGATTATATTCATGGCGAATTAACTTCAGGTTATAAATCGTGTCTCCTCTAGGAGATGCATAATACTTAATGGGATTTTCCCTCTCTATTGAGACTATAAAAATATTATATTTTAAGGAAATTCACTTATGTTTTCAGTAGTAAGGTCCACTCTTGATATCATAGTAATTGAAATGGGTCAACAATCATTGAATTAGCCCTAATTTTTGGATCGTTCAAGAATTCCGTGGATTGGTGGCAATGTTGTGAAATTATCAATACATCATAGGTGTAAGGTCTTCCAGTATTAGCTAAACCTGTGTGCTATATGTGTACTGGGTAGATTTTTAGATCTCCATTTTCATAGATATAATATAATTGAATCTCATGACTAGAATCATGTGATATAATTGGTGAAATAAGAGAATAAATTTAACCTTCAAGTATACCAATTGATCAACTATAGTTCTCATTAGATCATTAGGGGTGTTTATTTTCTCAACCCCATCATTATTAAACTACTTTAACACCAACTACTAATTACCAAAATTCTAATTGTAGGCCTCACAGGTGTTAAAGGATGAAACATCACCCAATATTACCTCTATTTTAACACAATGTGTTTATTTGAGTCACTGGTGATAGAAAAAATGAGACTGCATCATACAGATGATGCTAGGTTCTTCCAAGAAGCGAGTTGTAGGATGTATATCTTGATACTACCATTTATTTAGTGCTCAATATATGACTCCTAAATTAATTATTCAACTAAAATTTTCCATGAAGTTTATCCTCATTATTATCATACCCATAAATTGATAGGATTAAGGGAGTCGTGTATACATCCATAAGTACTAGCATATGAATCATCTGCATAATGATGATGTTGATATTGGAGCTAGTATAAACTATGTAATAAAATATTCCCACACCACTAAACTAACCTGTGATATAGATTGTGAATATTAACCATGTAATATTGTCAGCCATGTATTCTCTAGAAAATGTGATAATTCCCAATAACTCATCATTCACAACCTCGAATTTTTAGTAGGAATCAGTGGTAGCTACCCCATCCTTGAACACAATAGGAATTTTAATGTATTCATAAATGTAATGACATATTTTAATTGAAAATAAGAGTTCTTGAATAATAAAATTATTTCTAGGTATTCTACAGAGGTGGTTCAACACATTATAATTCTATTATTGGGGAACATTATTTCCCACATAGGTCAATTCCTTGTTTAAGTGTAATTAATGTTTTTGATGATTTTTTGGTTCATAGTTGGTACTGGAAATATTCAAATACTAGAGAGTTAAACTTATCAGAACAAGTGAAGGTAGGGTACCAGTCAGTTGTGGTTGGTCAATGGATGTTTGAGGCTAGTTGTAGTGTATTCATGGCTGATCTTTATGGTCAAATAATGTATTCAGATGTGGGGATGTACATTAGTTTGCAGATTAGGAGGGTTGTTCTAGATAATCCATGGGAAAGTATTTTATAATAATATCAATAGTATGAATATACTAGTTTGAACTGATGACATGATAATTATATCTACTAGATTGTCCTCTAAATCATCTTCAGTGACGTCAACCAGATGTTCTTGAAGGGATTACATGAAATTCCTGATTTTCTGGTAGTTTAATGTGGTCCACCAGTTAAACGTCATTCATGGATGTGTAGTCATTTTTCTTATTAGGCAAATAGTCCAGGAAGGGAAAGTACTTCGGAGAATCTCCCTAATCGGGACACATGAATTTACAAATGGTGTAAGCAGGTTTTGGAAGTAGTTGGTGGCCCAAATTTCCCTTTCTCCATCAATGTATATTCTCTTATATCTTGGGAGGATATTTTTTAGATTTAGAGGCAGTGTTTATAAGTAGTTTATAAACCTATAAAGGTTCTTTCATACTCAAGTGGCATTAGATGATACCCCGGGAACAAGAAACTATCTTAAGATCCAACCTGTCATCCTAAATTTCCATCCCTTAGTTGGGATCTAGATTCCACTAATTGGATTCTTCACTGTCACTATCAGGTTCAATATAATAATATTCCACCTACATTATAACATTAACCAATTTGATAGGAAATGATTTACATGGTCATGAACACAATCTTCAAAAAAAACTTTTATAGTGTTTCCAAGGATTCTACGATATGGGAAATGTTCAACATGAGTAGTAATTTTATCCTCCAAGGGTCCCTTGCAAGCTGTAAAAATCCTAATTCTCTTTTATAGGGAAGAAAATAATATACCAGTATCCATGAATCCCTAAAAGAATAGGTCTTATTCAATGTTTCAATTAATGGAATCTAATGACCCTATCCTTTATGGGGTAATAACGATACGTTTTCTATATATGTGTCTATATTTTGAGAGGTTGTTCTTATTGGGGTTGATCTCAATGAGGCTCATTCTATAAATGGGTCAGTAGGTGCATTGAATGAAGGATATTTTCAAGCATGGTGGTAGTTTTATCTACTTTTGTGGGAATTATCATTAGATATAGAAGCTCCAATGGGAGAGATAGTTGTTTAATCTTCTAAAATGATTTTTCTCTATATGGGGATTCTTTCAAGGAACTCATTGAATCCTACAGTGTAGTTCATTTAGATGATTCTAGGTACCAGATAATTCTTAATTTCCTCCATACACATTGTAAGAATTTGTTCTTTGAAATCATAATCTTGAGAAATGGCATGAGTCTATTCCATTTGGCAGTGAAATCAGAGACTCCCTAATCGAGCATACTTTTTCATTTAAATAGGCCAATGATTCATGTATTGTGTGAGGTGAATATTAACTGTAAGGGGAACTATCTCTGGAGATCCTACCAATTGGAAATAGACCTTGTGGGAAGATAATTGTACCCGATGAATGCATCTCATTCCAAAGAATGGATATTGAATTTGACCATAGAAAATTCCTATTATTTTAGTGTCTTTATTATTGGTTTTCACCATGAGGCTAACATGGACACTTTTTGTAGTGGGTTAACCATCCCATTAAATGGAGTGAATCTAAGACTATAAAGCGCTAGGGGTTCTAGGACTCGATCTACCCATTGTGTGTATATAAATCTATCTTCCATATCCTCAAGGTGGGTGATGAGAGTAGCTATCATGTATTCATAGAGAGGATTTTTATCCAACAATACATTGACGAGTTCATCCAATCAGGGTGAGTCAGGGCCTTGATATAGAGAGACATAATCATGTTGTTCAGTTGGGATGGGAGACTCAAATGTTGATCATTTTCCATATCCATTATATTTTTACATAAATAGATGTATAGGTCCATCAAGTTAAAATTTATTTGCTTGAATAATAAGGATAGTGTGCCCCATTAGAAGAGATAATGGTTCTCTAATCATGTTTTATTGTTCAGTATCTATAAAATAATGAGCTTGATAGTGATCCTTTTGTATTCCTCAAGCCCCTAAATTATGGAAGTTATCCTCGGATATGACTCCACTTTTGGCATAGCATAAAATGGGTTGAAAGGACTAGATTTTACCTCTAAATTGTTAACATACTTATGGGAAAGAAGACAGATCCCATTTGGGGTACTGTTGTGGCCTAATTCATATTCCTAAGTAAAATGTGAATGCCTGCTAAGGGGACTTTTAGGTACCGTGTCACCCCTTAAGGTGGGTCTTCCCTATCACAACTTGCATCAAATACCATATTCCCTTGATCCAATGGTTGTCAATGGTGATGAAATTTAAAATTATGGTAGTTATATGAGATCCTTTGCTGTTATTAGATAGTCCAAAATGATGGTCTTGTCACTACTATAATATAGGGATAAAATAGAGGGTGGCATACATATCCAATACTCAAATCTGCATGTATATAGATGTCTCTTACAAGACCCATTAGGTCATAAGAAGGATCTTAACAAAGGTTTTATATATATTCTAGTTCTCTCCATATGAATTTATTTGCTGATCTACCAGGA
Organism: Viscum album; assembly: GCA_963277665.1. Taxonomy (NCBI): domain Eukaryota; kingdom Viridiplantae; phylum Streptophyta; class Magnoliopsida; order Santalales; family Viscaceae; genus Viscum; species Viscum album. Next base: position 40,681,171 of record OY728143.1, read on the forward strand.
GTGATACAATCAGAACCCTCTTTCATTATTGGTTTATGACATTGAGGTTCTTTCTTCTCTATGGGTTCCCTAGAGGGTGCTCTCATAAGTGGTGTAGTTTCATCTATATAATCTATACAAATCCCTCTTAATTCTCAGTGAGGGGCTTAGGGATGAAAAAATATAATTGTGTAGGTAGAACAAACATTTATTCTAGATTGCTGGTTACCAGATACTACCAAAATTACAATTTGTTGACTTCCATGGAGTATAATCCTACACCTCCTCATCCCAATCCACGATTTTCATGGGACAATATAAGGGCGGTGGATCTAATTCAGTTCTTCTTTAAATATTATATACTTATAGAGGGGGGACTGCATGGGTCAGATATACTCTATATAAAATTTAATATCTTAGAGGTAGAGCTAACTCCAATATCATATTTATTTAGGTTTGGGTTTTTACTGGTTCCCTATGTTAAAGGGATAAGATATCCCACTGAGAATTATCAGAGTTTCCACCATCATCTGAGGGAACCGACCCATACCATATCATCTCTCAAATTTTTTTCCTAGAGTTAGAGTGTATGAAAATAGTAGTGAAGAAGAAGTTCACAATTTGAGTCGTTTGATGGTGGCCAAAATTTCATCCACTAGTAGGTATCTATGAAGGGTTTGGGATCTTGTGGGTCTCAGAATATGGGATCATGATCCAAATGTTGATGGGATTCTTCCCCAAACAATAGTATTGTACGTAATGGATCGTTCATTGAGTCATTCATCACATTGGAGTTTGAGATGTCAATAACAACATGTTGCTTCTGAGGCCACCACCTCTTATGGTTTAATAATTTTCCATGTGAGGATGACTAAGAGTCTCTAGGGTTACCAACATTAGTGAGTCGGCCTATGCCGGGGGTAGGGCCCCACTGATAGATGTTCTCCATCCTACATTGGAATAGTTCCTCATAGCATTGAATGTGTTTAACATGGGAAGGAACATCATTCTGGTTTGTAGTGGAAGGGGGGGATTCTATATATTTTGTTGTGGGGTAGGGGGGACCACTATAATGGTTTTTGATGATATAGGATGGACCAAAAGAATTTTTAATGGTGGTGTAGGGATGCCCTCCCCATTAATTAATGGTCATGTAAGGAATTCGTCTTCATTGGTTGATGGTGGAGGAAGAAAAACTTCAATTTTATTGATGGTGATATTGGGAGGACCAATGCATGGTTTGAATGTGGTGTAGAGAGAAAATGTTCATTGGTTTTCTAATCATGATATGTCTAGTAATGGTTGTCAGTGGTACCATTTACCGACAGAGTCAACTCAGCATGCCTAAGTGTAATCTAGGGTGTCGATCAAATGGTAGAAATATGTATCTCTACTAAACTATTATGGGGATATTATTGGACACACTGTTGGTAATAGGGTCCACTAGATCTACATAAGATGACTCCTATTATGAAAATTTCAATTGTTTATCTCATTGTTAACGATGGGTGTTCTAGACTCAGTCTTATAGAGAAGTCATGAATTAAACCCACCCATAGACCAATGAAACTAGTCATTGATGGCACTATAATTGAATGGTAGGATACCTCCAGGGAAGATCCCATGTTTTGGTTACAACATTCCTTACTCTAACATCCCCTACCACCTCGATATAGGCGAGTCATTTATCAGATTACTTAGTATAGAAGCTGAAGAAGTGTTTTTATGTTGTAATGGGTGGTTTTTTTCCTTGTGTGTCCCTTAATGGTGGTGGTGGTGAGTCGCTAATGCATTGATATCTTGGTGGGCCATATCTTTAGTGTTAATAACTTCATAAATATTATATCAATGAATAAGTGCATCAATCACCCTCCTCTAAATGAAATCATAGGGTGAAATGTGGATTTGGCACCCAATAGTTGAAGCATATATCAATTTTATAGTAACATTATTATCACACGGAATTTATAAACCAACATCCCCACAATGGTTTTCAGTGTTAGGTCATTAGTTTCCTATAGCAATACTCCTATATGACATGGGTATTCATCCGTTAGTACAGATAAACTGAAAGTGATTCCAAATTCCCTATTTCTTTCCCATTCATCCTCATACATAGGGGGATCCACACAGATGAGGACAATTAATAATGACGATGATCAATTTTTACCCCAAGTCAATGGGTAGTTTAATGTTGGACAAATTTATTTCTTAGTAGAACCTAGTGCATAATATCACGATATGGTGATATGAAAACCCATCGGTCTCCAAACATTAATAGTACCTATATATAATGGAGAATAATATCACATTTTGATCAAAAATTTTGTTTCAGATTATTTTCAAAGGTTTCACATGATGCATACCCTATTTTCTTGCATTCCCACTTTCCAAAGGCACGAATCATCATAATGTTAATTGGTGATGTTGCCTTCTTGATTGAAACTTGATTACGTGATGTTAGTTCATCTTTCAATGGATTATTCATTGGATCTATTTACATAGTCTGTATATAAATCATCGATTTAATATTATTTTGTGAAACTCGTCATTGATTCCATATCGAGGTGGATGCATATTATTAACACAACTACTATCATATTTGGTCATAAACCTTCAGTCATATAAGGCAGTAATCTTGGTAATGTAAATAAATTTATAAAAATTGGGAAGGTTGGGTACCTATAAAGTCTTCACCAATAAAATTTGGATTAATCCATTGTGTGAACTATTTGAATAACATAACCCAATTCATACCAAGTCTGTCACATAATAGTTAAATCTATGGGCATATGTCATCAAAATATTGTTACTTCATGCATTCCATGATTATTTTTTGGGGAATAATTCTGATTCAGGTAATAGGTTTAACATCTTATGGTGACAGTTTTTTTGTTATTTGTGTACTAGGGGGGTGATTTTACACATGGATAGTGGTCAAGTGTATCCCAAAGGAGAATATATCACATATAGAGGTTGGTTGAGTGTGTCCCTAGTTGGGAATATTTCATACATGGATGGTGGTGGAGTGTGTCACCCTGGGAAAGATTTCAAACATAGAAGGTGGTGGAGTGTGTCCCCTAAGTGGAGATTCAAACTTGTAAGGTGGTGTAGTGTGTCCCTAAGGAGGGATGTTTTAAACATGAATAGTGGTTGAGTTTCTCCCAAATGGGAATTATTTCACACTCTAATGGTGGTGGAGTGTGTCCCTTAGGGGGGAGATTTCACACGTGGATGGTGGTGGAGTTTGTTCATAAGGGGGGATATTTAATAATCATAAGATAGTGGAGTATTTCTCCACGGGGTAAGATTTCACTCTATAATGGTTGTGCATTGTGTACACATAGAGGAAGATTTTATATTTGGAAGGTGGTGTAGTGTGTTTATATGGGGGAAGATTTCACACATATATTATGGTGTAGTTTATCCCCAAGGGGGAGATTTTACAATCAGAATGTTATGGAGTGTGTCCCCGGGGGGAAATTTCATAGTCTGGGTTTGATGGAGTTGGTTGAGTGTGTTCACCTATGGTGGATGATTTCTCAATTTGGATTTCTAGATTGATCTTCATAGATACACCACAAGTTCTCTATTTATGAGACATAGATCAAAACCCATATAGTTTTATACCACATTTTATAGTCTTGATATAGGGATTGTCCATGTAGTTTAACATCACATAGTAAGGAGTCTCATACCGTGAAAGGAACATAAATGTGGGGTGGTGTAGGGATTATTCATGAAGTATTCTCAAGGTGCTGACAGTAGGGTGGCATCCTAGAGAAATGGAGGATTGGAATCCCATTTTGATCATACATGGAGAATCCAATATCCATCACAATGGTTAAGTCTACAGTTTAACATCATGTTTTGAGGATATTTTTATGATGTATAACGTCATACAAGTATGATGTGGAGCTAGGAATTTTATTTCTAGAAACTCATATTTGGAAAGGTATATACTCCAAGGGTGACCGTGAAAATGAGAGAGGGATATATTGAAAAATAACACCCTACAAGGGTAGGAATTATATTTCCCATGGTGATTCCACTGAGAGGGTTTATGTTTCCACTAATGATGTTCCTTTAGGAATGGAATGGAAATAACTCTACCATAGAATAGATCCATTAATGGGTCCTATTGATGAAATGTATATTTCTTGAAGCATAATATTTTAGGGCACCTATGCATAAGAACACTAGGTATGGTAATGGCCCAGGCATCACATGATAGAAAGTGATAATACAGTTGGGGAAGCTGGTACCAGTTGCACATGGACAAAGGGTATGTTTAAACTGGTTTAGTTTTGGTATGGTCGCACTATAAAATCAACATTCATTAAAGGTTATGGGATGAATTGATGCTCTATGGTGAATCCAAGAGGATATGATTCACAAAATAAGGGGTTTCATGATTGTGTGTGACTTCTCAAAGTCCTGGTGTCTCATAAAGATCACTGTTCTCAAGAAAGAATATGTTTTTTTTGAAACATGGTTACCCTATAATTAAGTAATGTCTTGGTTCCGATGTGGTATTATTCATGACTGATATAAAAAATTAGAAACACTAACAACTACAAAGCTTTTTATTTTTAATTTAAGTCCATGAACCATTTTGAATGATATCCCAACCATCGGTTGAAGACCTCAAAATCCCATGGGAGGCATTTTCTTGAAGGATGGATTCCATTGGAAATTAATATCATATCTCTCTCTCTCTCTTAATGGATTTGAGAATCATAAAAGTAGATATTTTCTAGTAAATTTAAATATCTCTTCCCCTTAAATTTTGGACATAGGTGGTATTTATAGTTCAAACAGAGGAAATAAAATTTCTTTCAATGAATGGAAATAATTTCACGAAAAATTATGAGCTTCACGAATAGATAGGGCTCTATGAACTAATGTTATGATGCATTATGGATACCACCTCAAGATTTTTGCAATTGTAAACTTTATTGAGCCACATGAACATTTCATAAAGGTTACCATCTCAATATTTTCATGACTGGGGGAATCCATGAGATATGGTCATTCATGATGGTTTAGACCATCACATACTAAGACCCTCATGTGGATTTTTAATTAGTCCGTTTTGCCTAATTCTATTCAAACCATTCATGCCTTCCTCGAACTATCCTATGATACGAGTATTTATCAATAAATATATTCCATTAATATGTTGGTAGAATTTATAAAAGTAACTCAGTTGGAAAATGAGGAAAAATTATTTTTAAATCATTGTAAATGATAATTAATATGGTTTAAAATGAAAATAAGTAATCAATTAAGTTTGAAGAATAATATTGTTGAAATATTTAAAATAATATCATTATGGAATAAAAATTGTTTGTAAGGAAAATAAGAAAATCAGAATTTATTTAATGAAAAAAGTAACCCATTGGATGATTCGTAATCCAAAAGTCATGAATTGGAAAATAGACTTATGGAACACAATCATAAGTGGAGAAGAAAAATGGATATGTGTTGAAGATATTAAGATCATATAATTTTACAAAATTAAATCTGATCATAAAAAATAATGAAATAAAATGTGATTGTAACACAAATCAATTAATACAGATCTCTAGTTAGTTATACATGTCAGATACTTATGAATAAAGAATTTTAAATTTGCAAAATAATTTCATAATAATATTTTTCATCTACATTATATATTTTATGTTCCATTTGAAATGATTTTAAATCCACCAATGTAATAGTTTTTACTTGCTTGAACCATATTAATGTTGTTTGGTCAATTTCTACAAGATTACTTTAGTATATTATTCACGGTTAAATGAGATATAAAATGGTTACATGATCAACAAAATTTTATTAATTACATGAATATAATATTTTTTATTTTTTATTTTCATTTTTTATTATTCATGATTTATGGTAATATAAAAATAAATGACATCACCTTTTAAAGGTGGTAGTCCACAATTAGCATTGCCCGATATTTTAAATTTCCAACATTTGAATGGGTATTTTATTAAAATATAGGTTATTTTCCTAGAATCAAAATGATGTCTTAAATATCACATATATTCATTCATTACACCTTTTCATAAACCATGTATGTTGGTGATGAAAATTTAATTACATATCTATGTAGAGATAGTAGGCTACATGTATGAAAGAACACTATTTTCATTTTTTATAGGATGATATGGAGGATAAAAATTGTTGAACCATAATCATAATAAAATATTAGTATATTTAAAATAATGGATTAAATATTTTAATAGGGATGTAAACTATTTAAATAAATTACAAGAAAAATAAACATTGAAAGAATTAGGTAAAACAATTAACTATTCATTGTGATAGATATTTTGGATTACAATATTAGATTTCATAGAATGGTCTTAGGGAATGAATTGAATCCTACGAATAAACAAAATGGAACTGAATGGTTTTTTTAGATATTTTTTTGATATGAATGGATCGATATTAGTGAATATGGTTGTACAAGAGGTTCCCTTTTATAAGTAATGAGAGGGACACATATGAAATTTATTATAGGATTTAAATAATATAAAATAATTTTCTGGCACATGTGGAACCAAATGTATATGATATAGAAGGTTATAAAATATAAATGTTAAATAAATTTAACTAATATTATTTATACATGTTTAAGTGTCATTTATTCCCTTATATTTATGTTAAATACCCTGATAATCCCTTTTAATCTTAACACTGGTAACAATTTTTTATTATTTTACTATTCATTATGAAAATCATTACGGTGAAGTTGTTACTTAATATTAATTATGATTATTCAAAATAACGAATTATTTTATAATATTCAATTTTAATAAGTGGTAAAACAATTATATTAGTTCAAAAAACAAAATAAAATACATTTTAAAAAAATGCATGATTTGTGCATTAATGTATCTTTAATGACATATCATGTATAATGTCGATTCAAATGGGTTTAACTGGATTATGATAAATAATTGGTGAATTATTTTTATTCAAAAAAAAAACCAAAACCAATAGATACCTATGAAATACGTTATTAATATAGAATAACTAAAGTCACATTATAATTACTTGATTATGAGATAAGAATGAAAAGCTATTTTTATTTAAAGCGAAACCGTACATAAATTACTAAATTGGTAAGAATATACTTATAAGATTAACATAATATTGTTATATGAGTTATATTTATTCAAATATATATATTTTTTTCAAAAAACATATTTCATACACATACATGTTATTTTTATTTCATTATAATGTCATAAAAGTTACATATTTTTATTAAATTGATACATTAAAATATTCACCAAAAAAATATATCACTAAAAAAATATATATATAATTAACATTAAGATTATTATTATGTGATATTTTAAAAAAACTTATGTTCAATTTTTTAAATTAAAATTATAAAAATATTATAAAATAATTATAATTATATTTAAATAAAATGTCTAAAAATATATTTTTTGAAAATTAAAATATTATGATATACAATGAATTTATTATTATACATTTATTTATTAAAAAAATAGACGAATGTAAATTTCTAATGAAATTAGTTATGTTAATAAAAAAAATTTATATATATTTTACATAATCTTATTATTCCTATATATAAGTTCTAACCCAATGAAAAGGATATAACAATCATATTTATATAATATTGTTTCATGGTTCATATAATATTGTGGTTAATTGTAGTGAATTATGTCTAATGTATTATTAAATTAATGGAAACTAAATTCATGTTGGTCTTACATTATCCCCTCTAAATAGAAATTATTCCCTTGAAATTTTCAATCGTATTTTCTAAACCAAATATATCATAACATAGTAATAAAATCAGATATAGATTTTATTATGAAAATTAATTTAAATATTATGATAATTAATCTTATTATACAAAAACCTTTTTTGTAAACATCACTATTGAATAATTTTTAATAACGTAAATCAGTAGATGATTTTTACATTCCATAAGATGCTCAATAGATTTATCATCAGTTTTCTTTACTTTATAAAATTCCATTACGTTTGGATAGAAAATGAAAAAATTATATAGTTGATTTACTATATTTATATAGTAATTATTTAGTTATTTAATGTTAATAACCATGATAATTATGATGTTTTCATTCTAAGAGAACTAATATTAACTTTTAAGGGATTGTGAGAACAATTAATCGTTACGGTTGTTCATAATATGGAGGTTTTTATAATATTTAGTTATTCAAATTTTTTTCCATTTTCTAAAATAAAAATTGGTTAGGGTAATTTTTAAAAATATTCATTAATGTAAATCATCAAATGATTGAGTAATCTACAAAATATCAATTTTAACACCCAAGGTTCAATATCATTCATTAATCCCTAAAACAATTTTGAATATACTTAACCAAATTTTAATATATAATAATCATATATTTAAATAAAATTACATTTATTACCTTTAATTAAAAACACATACGTTACCTTACTGTTATATACATTGGTCATGGTCTTCCTTATCATCAGATATTCTTTCTTTTTAGAATATATTTCAATGAAAAGAATAAATCTGATGACAATATTCAAAAATGATATATTTCAAAAATAAAATCCTTTATATGTCTGTCTCTTGAATGATTATTAATTATTTTTATAATCTTTATATCATTAATATTATTGATAAAAAAACATCAACAATAGAAACTATGATATTATCCATTTATTCTTAGATTATTGGACCATCAGTTTAAGTAATTCCACATTTCCATGTAGTTGGAACACTGAATTTTAATGATTTATTTCCTTACATTGTATTGAGGATTTATATTCTCCATATATTATCACTACTAAAACAACCATA